>CM035136.1:40814244-41539244 GCA_020205605.1 Panax ginseng | reverse complement strand
TAATCGAGAAAGTTAAAGTTGCTCAAGCCACGTAATCTTGAGTCGATGATTATGAAGAAGAAAGTACAAGAAGGTGCTATTCCGTATAAGAATCGATGAAGAAGGAATACTTCGAGTCCATTCCAAACTTTGTGTTCCTAATGATTCTGATTTGAAGTACAAGATCATGATGGAGGCACAAAATACACCATTTGGAATCCATCCTGGAAGTACCAAAATGTATCGTGATCTTCGACATACATTTTGGTGGAACAATATGAAGAGAGAGATTGCAAAGTTTATCTCGATGTGTTTAACTTGTCAACGTGTAAAGGCGGAGCATCAAGTATCAAAGGGTCCATTGCAACCACTTGAGATTCTGAAATGGAAGTGGGAACACATTACTATGGATTTCGTTACGGATCTTCCCAAGGTTTCTCAAGGCATAGATGCGATTTGGGTTATTATTGATAGATTAACCAAGTCAGCCCATTTCTTGCCTATACGTGAGACTTATTCCCTTGAACGTCTTGCTAGTATGTACGTAAATGAGATTGTAAGATTGCATGGCATGCCAGTATCCATAGTTTCGGATCGTGACCGAAGATTCACTTCAAGATTTTGGGTTAGCTTGCAAAAAGCTATGGGCACGGATTTACGATTTAGTTCGGCATACCATCCTCAAATGAACGGACAATCAGAGAGGACTATTCAAACTCTTGAAGATCTATTAAGACTTTGTGTCCTCAATTTCAAAAGGAGTTGGGATAAGTATTTACCATTGGTAGAATTTTCCTACAACAACAATTATCAGGCAAGTATAGGTGTGGCTCCAATCAAAGCATTGTATGGACGAAAGTGTCGCTCTCTAATATGTTGGGATGAGGTGGGTGAAGCAACATTGTTGGGACCCGAGTTGGTACGTATGACTACTGAAAAAAGATCCAAATGATTCAAAACGATATACAACCAAGACAGGATCGACAAAAAGAGTTATGCGGATCTTCATCGAAAGGACGTGGAATTTAGTATTGGGGATCATGTATTGTTGCATGTGGCTCCATGGAAGGGAGTTACAAGATTCGAGAAGAAAGGAAAGCTCAATCCACGATTTATCGGTCCATTTTATTCTTGAACGAGTAGGAAATGTGGCCTATAGACTCGCTGCTACTTCTCCAAGCATGTCTCGTGTTCATAACGTTTTCACACATCCGTAGCTTCAGAAATATGTGAAGGACCCGAACCACATTATCGAAGTTAGAACCGCATTTAGATAGCCAAGATTTAACATACGAGGAGGTACCGTCAAGATCTTGGATAGGAAAGAGCATGTCTTACGCACTAAGGTTATACCACAAGTTAAGGTTTTGTGGAGAAACCATACTATTGAAGAAATGACCTGAGAGTTAGAATCAGAAATGAAAAAGAGGTATCCTCACCTTTTCGAAACACCAGGTATGTACATCAATTTTGAGGACGAAATTTCATAAGAACGGAAGGTTGTACGACCCCAACTTTTTATAAATGAAATTTAATTTCCTCTATTTATTATTTTGAAATAGTAAGGGTTGAATTGATTAATGTGGTTAGTTATGGGTAAAATGCGCAAATATTTTAAAATAAGGAGGTGGTTATAAAATATTCATCGTTGTCGGGGAATATTCGTTTGGTCATGGAATATTCTTGCTGTCGGGGAATATTCGTACGACGGCGCAGTCTTTTGTGGGCCTCATAATGGAAAGCGATTGGATGAAGAAAACGACAAGTATAAGTTATTTATAAATAACGATGTAGTTGTTACCGTTAACACTGTTGGAATACCCGGTGGTTAAAACACAGTAATACGTGTTGTTGCATAAGAGCATTTATCAGATTGCACCAATTATTGATTCTTACGTAAGAAGGCACTACTTACTCAATAATTGTTATAGTAGTTACTGCTCAAAGATTTTATTTTATTGATTCAATAATTCTTTGCATTGATATTTTATATTATCGTTGTTTCAATAATTGTCACTACACGATTTTCCATTATCGAAGCTAAATTCATATTATCCTAATAATATTATTAGAAAATATTATTGGCAATGTCTAGAAAGTTCTCGTCAAGGAGAGGTTTGGTCACCTAATCATACACAAGAAGAGAGAAATCCTTATCGAAAGCCCCTCATTCCCTGAACCGCACGGTTGTCGATGATTGTGATTCTCGTAATATTATATGTGAATAATTAATTATTGATTTATATGATGAGGAAAATATTCATTTTATGTGGATATAGATGGAGAAAATTTTAATGTGACAATTGTTGAAAATCGATATTTTATCTTTTCCGATAAAATAATATTTTATTATATTATTATAATATAATAATGATGATATTTTTACAATGAATGTGGGATATATGAGTATATGAGGAGGAAGAGTATTTTTGTTGCAAAAGTTGTTTAAAACATGTTAAACATGTCTCAGGGGCCCATTTCTCGATCGAATTTGATTATAAACAGTAAAATCGCCTGTATGGATTTTGGTCAATTTCTGTTTGGAATTTGGAAAAACTTTCTTCTGCAAAGTTGTAGAGAATTGAATTTCCTATAAAAAGTCGCAAGATTCGAATTTTCTGATAAAGGGCTATTTATTATGAATTATTGAAGTTCCGAAATAATTGATTTTTGAATGTTTTAATTATTTTTAATAACAAAAACGTTTTTTGATTTAGTTGACTATTGGTAGCTGATGTTTGGATCTGATTTGGTGTGCGTAAGAATCTTTATATAATATATTAATATTATATTAAATTTTCTGCTTTGGTGTTCTAAGCATTTTTTTATAAATAGGGTGCTTAAGTTAGAATTGAAAATCACACCAGAAACTGAAGTTTTCTCTCTCTTTCTCTCTCGATATATTGAGCGTTTTTTTGTGAGTATTTTAGTACTTTGAGTATTGCTATACTGGCAAGTTCTTTCAAAGACTATATCTAGTCAGAAGTACTATTCTTTTGAGGTAAGGGATATTATTTTTTTAAAAATGATATTATTTCTTCAATATCATTATGCCAAAATATTGGTTGGAACTTTTTATCAAATTTGGAAATTTTCATGTCGGGGTTACTATTCATGAGTTACTATTCATGAGTTACTATTCACGAGTTACTATTTACGAGTTACTATTCACGAGTACTATTCACGAAGCATGATGATTTTTTTTGTGAAATTTCTATCTTTTAGTGTCGGAGTCACTATTCATATATACGGCACTATTCACGAATACGACACTAATCATAGAAAAATTAAATTTTCATTTTTCGTCCAAAATATCTATTATGGATACTAGCTTTGATTGTATCCATGTTGTTGACGTTGGGATTTTTGGGTGTCCCTTTCCGTTTACTTGTTCTTTGGTGTTCTCATTTTAGGTGAGATTTGTTTGAAAAAACAAGTGAAAAAGGTCCGACATGTATGATGTCGATTTATGGGACCGCTAAGAGTCGCCATTGGTTTTTTAAAATGGTTGTACCAACACAACCGAGAAAAGGTTTGCACATTCACCCAGTGATGTGACACCGATATACTGTTTAGCAAACCGAGATTCATTTAGGGTCCCGGGACTTGGTTATGCGAGGGAAGGTGTTAGCACCTCGACATCCGTGTTACCACGGTGACCGCCTCTTTTCAAGAAACTATTATCCGAGTGTGTGTGTATGTGTATATGTGTGTGTGTGGGTCAATGTCATTGTTAAAGAAAGTTGTGCGAGGCCTCGCTCAAACCTATATACATTGGGGTTTGAATTTATGTAAAAATTCGCTTTTAGCAAGATATGGCAATAATGTTTTATAAAAGAGGTTTTCAAACCCTTATGCTCAATAGAATTGAGACCTTTACACTTCCATTTTTATTAAGTGAGCAAATTGAATTGATTTTATTTGATTTGATGCGAGGCATCCGTATGAAAAATAATACATCCAAAATAATGCCAACTTCCTCGTGGGTATGGAAATCATCCGAGGAAATACGAGACATCGCAAAATAATTTACAAGTCGCTTTTATAAATTGAAAATGTCCATCACGGAACCAAATCTAGATCCAATGAGATGAATCAGTGATCACATGATTCCTAGGCGCCTGTAATATTACAATTTGTATAAAAGTAATAAGCGGTATATATATAAAAGCGATAAATATATATATACGTAGACGGGATCACCAACCACGAAGCACCTCCATGGGGATCGAAATGTAAATAAAGTCAGAGATACGGCCAACCGCCACGGAAGGAAACTCCAAAGGAATGAATGTAAATAAAGTCAGAATGCGGCCAACTCGCCACAAGTAAACTCAGCAGGTGACGAAATGTAAAGAAAGTCAGAAAAATCAATCGCCACGCCGGAACTCCAAGCGAGACAAAATAAATAAATATATATAAATATATATGTATATATATATATATATATATATATATATAAAAAGCAATAAACGTATCGTGTGTAAAATCTGTGCTCATCGAACATAGTTCACCACAATTCATATATATAAGTATATATATATATATATATAAGCGAAGTAAACGCACTGCATCAAGTCTAGGCTCATCGAACAAAGTTCGACATACAGCTTGATATATATAAGTATATATATATCTATGTTTAATAAACGCACTAAACCGATGTCTCAGGCTCATCGAACAAAGTCCAACACACAATTGATATATATATATATATATATATATATATATATATATATATATAAGCTTAATAAAAGCACTGCATCAAGTTCAGGCTCATCGAACAAAGTCCGATGCATGCTTAATATATATAAGTATATATATATATATATATATATATATATATATATATATATATATATATATATATATATATATATATATATATTAAAGCAAGAACGCCTCCTGCATCAAGTTCAGGCTCAATCGAGACATAACTCGATAATGTTAGTCAATATATATATATATATATATATATATATATATATATATATATATATATATATACAGATCGAATGAAACCACTTGATCAAGTCCGGGCAAAGGAAGCAACACGACTCTCAACGTGTAGAAGAGTGTGTGCAAAGATGAAGAGAAAGACTCTAAAGTGTGTGAGAAGGCTTACAAATGATCGATAAAAAGGGTTTATATATCTTTAGAGTGGGTAAACACTTTGGGCTTTTAGGGTACAAAAGGGGCTATATATGAGCTCACACAGTGTTTAAGTGGGAAAATACAATCGTAGGCGAGTCGCAGAGCTGTAATCAGGCAGGTTTCCGCTCTTTTCCTCTTGAAAAATGAGCACCCCAAGCCCTCTATTTATAGAGGTTGGAGCCACAGGTGTACCTGCGGCTGCCCTGGATGCCCAAAATATGGGTCCCGCTGTCGGCACGTACGACGCTACCGTTAGCCTTCTGGCCGCCATAACTTTTAATCCGGGAGTCCGATAGAAGCGTGCCATAACATTCCAGAAAGCTCTTTCTGAGAGCTACACAATGATATATGATTTGACCTTTTTTGATTCCAGGAAGATGGGTCCATGACCAAAATGGCATTCCCGGGTTTTCGTCAGCAAATCCGCCGAGCTGCTTTTGCGTGAAATCTGCGCCGTCGGTTAAGATATGGTTCTTGTGGGACTTCCTTTGAAGCATTTTGAGTTGACATGAGTGTATTTGATTTGAAGTGAAGTTGAGTTGGCAAAATGACCATTTTGCCCCTCCCTGGGTTATCTCCGGTTTTCGTGCAGTTATAGCAGTCGTTTCTCAGGGTTATCTCTAAGGTTGACTTGATGTTGAATTTGACTGCCCTCAGGGTTATCTCTGAGGTTGGCTTGACCTCCTGGGGCTATCTCCATGCTTTGATCTTGATCCTTCTGGTCATCTCCGAGGTTAAATCCCGACTTTCCCGGATTATCTCCGGTTGAATATGATTTCCGGGCTATCTCCGGGTTGATTTGGTTACTCCAGTCATGATCCCGGTTTGATGATGAACTTCCTGTAGTATCCGATATGGATTTGGATTGTCTTTCGTGGTTCCTCTTAAAAGATGAATCTGTCCTCCTGCAATGTTAGTAATGATGAGAAGAAAATTTCGAGTGTTCATAGATGCCCTCTTTATCATGTTCATGCAATGCAATGGAATGGACATGATAAAGATTAGTAGACACTTGAAACATGACAAGGTATTTTTAATGATGTAAATCGTAATGTAGTGAATGTTTATGATGAATGTGACAATGTTTTCGCAAATCGCAGTTCGTAAATCGCACATCGTATTTCGCACATTGCACATCGCTTTTCGCATTTGGACAAATCGCACTTCGCAACTCGCACATCGCATTTCGCATATCGTATTTCGCATATCGCAAACTGCATATCGCATATCGCAAATCTCAATGTAATGAATATTATGATGAATGTTAAAATGTATTCACAAATCGCTTTACCTTTACCGATCATTGTTGATGCCTATGCTGGTATTGACTCCAATGGTTTGGCATTTAATCGCTGATGCTTGTTTGATGAAGATAAGTTGAGATGTTTTCCACATCTCTAATGGGGATGACGTTCTGAAATCACCATACCCTCCCGATGTATTCGCTGGTAGTTGCAACGGTGACTATCCTGCTGATCGCCCAACTTTTCCAGTTCCCACTCGAACGGTGGTATACGAAGCTTTCATCGCTAAACTGTGTTGATGTCGCACTGTATTGATGGCAATGGTTTAGAATACCAGATCTTTCGATATCTTCGCTAAAGTAATATTCCACGAATTACTTCACTAGACTTCGCCTGATGTTAGATTGATGACAACCACCAGATGTCTCATCCTTTTTGAGGTGATTTGGAGTCTCATTTCATTCTTTGGTACTTGTGCCCCATTTCCTAAGCGTTTGATTCGGCAAAATCTACCGAATCGATGGCCCTAATGTCACCGATATCCCTGGAGGGTGTATTTCATTCTTTCGCTGCCCATATTTGAACGTCGATGTAGAGGCTTCAACTTGTGAGGACTTAACGCATGTTAATGGTGTAGATTTCATTCGCTAGGCCTTTCGTCGTTGACCTTTTCCTCCTGAGTTAAGCACTTTTTGAGAATTTTCCCCTTCTTTCGTAGGGGCACGCTTATGTCGCTATGATTTCTTTCAGGAGTTCACCCCTTTCTTTTTGATGAGAAGCTTGATCTCGTCTTAAGCTCATTTCATTTCTTGGAATTGGAAAAATGACCCAGTCCTTTCGCATGTTGATGCTGAGGGTTCATATGAGAAACTCTCTTCGCTGTTTCCGATATTTCCCCCAATCTTGTTGTAAGGGATCCACTATCCGGTTGTCGCTAATTTTGAAATTGCCCCAGCCTCGCTTGTTGTCTGGGATAGTTGCTTTGATAGATGAGTCGATAAGACGCCGAGATCGTAAGAGGCTTTTTACATCCGTCTCATCTATCCGTGAACAGTGTAGTGGATGTGGGCTTTGATGTTGATGTACTCTTTCTGGTAAAGATGTCGCTTTATTAGAGAGATGATGCTCTAACTCATAGGGATATCGTTGTTGCTGAGCGGGATGACATTATATCAACTAGAGATATCGCATGTAGTTGGCGAAGTGGATCCGGCTGGCTCGTAGAAACCCTTGGGTAGAGATCACAGCAGTTACCTCCTTCTTCTGAGAGGGAATCCATGTTGGACTTGATAGCCCGCATACACACTAATTTGTAGATGGGCTTGTATTTTCCTGCACAGACTAGCTTAGCCATTTTGTCATGTACAACACACATTGTATATATCAAACAGCATTATATATGGCAGGGAAATATACGTTGATTCACTTCCCTTTTAGTTGTGCCTTGCTACTTGCTTGATATTCGCTTATTTCTCTAGGACATTGTGATCTGGATGTATTCTGAACTCTTCCTTGATGGATGGACAAAGTGAGATGTCTCAGATTTTCGTAATGGATCGCCGATCGATCCAGTGTATTCCCTACCATCTTTGGTGTCTTGGGACTTGTTTTTGTATGTGGTTATGGATAGGAGTATGTTTGTTTTGTTTTTTTTTGTGGTGAGACCGGACCATATAATACGGTCGCCACGTTCTGCAGTGTATGGGGAGATCAGTCGACGTAGTTTGCCCTTCAAGGTGAGTTGAAAACGTGATCCCATGAGCGTGTCGATCATGGGAAGAGAAAATTTGATCTTAGGTTGAGGATAAACTGAAAGTGTGAAAAGTTTGATCCCATGTATGGGCAGCCAAACTGCAAACTTAAGAGGTTCAATTTGCGGTGAGATGACCTAAGTGGTATGATCGTAGTGAAGCCAGGCTGATGGCTTGAAAGGATGTTTCCCTGAGGGGCAAAGTGTGGAAGATTTCTATGTGGTAAAGGGTTAAAGAACCGGAATGACGGGTAATCTGATGATCTAAAACCAGGATGTTCGCTTGATGGTAACCTTAGACATAGTACCGTTTCACGGTGTTCAATTTGATAAGCTGTGTAAATTCATCGTCATCCATTTCCTATAATCTGAAAATGCCTCCCGTCAATACGTCCTTGACAACAAACGGGCCTTCCCAGTTCGGGGAGAATTTTCCTTTAGACTGAGCTTGGTTGTCAATGATCTTCTTCAAAACCAAGTCGTGTTGTTTGAACTATCGTAGTCGGAATTTTCTGTTGTAGAATCTTCTTTACAAGTAAAAGGCCGCTCATTTGTGGCCCATATACTTTCCCATGGATTTCATCCATAGCCTCTGAGCTTGGTCCTCGTCCAAACATCTGAGGAAACATCGTTCTGCATCTCTTTTCGTATAGTGTATCTCCGCTCAGGTAGAATTTTATAGCAAGTTGATGGATCTGCCTTTTCTCAGTCGAGCTCGCGTTAGCGGGTGTATATCCATCTCGTAAGTACTTCTTGATGTGTTGATACCAAGGATGCTGGATGGGAGGTAGGTCATCCGATACTTTTCAATGGAATTTCCATAGGCTGGAGCTTTTTGTTGCGCAAATGTGAGGGTTGGCATGTTTTCCTTGTCATGTATGTTGACCAAGGAGGCCCAGTTGCTAGAAAGATCTGCAAAATCATTCCTATTCCGAGGAATGTGGAAGAAGGATTTTCTTCAAACTCCGGGTTATCTGTAGAACTCCGCCATGGTAAGGCAAAGAATCGAGAACCCATTGAAGAGATTTTTTTTTTTCTTTTTCTCTGCTTATTTTCTTTTTTTCTTTTATTTTCTTTTTCTTCTATTAGATCGTGGAAAAGAGCCATATGGCTCCTCGATAGGTAGCTCGCAATCGATGAGGCCGAATGACAATCGCTCCGTAGCAAAAGGACTCCCCAAGGCGTGATGAATGAAGTTTTCTCATGATCATCTTCAAAGAACCATGATTTGATGGTACCTCATGAGCAATCAAAGAAAGGAGTACATGTCGATCGAAATAGATTGTCAATGAGTATGTGGATGAACCAAGACGTGAAAGCTATCTTTGAGGCAAGCTTTATTCAAATCTCCGTAATCCACACAAACTCGCACCTCCCTTCCCGATTTCTAAGACGGGACTATGTTGATAGCCATTTAGGGTATGTTGACATCATGATGATGTTTATTGAAATTGTTTCACAATTTCTTCTTTAACTTTTAACTTTCACTCAGGTTTCAATCGTCTGAGCTTCTACCTGAATGGCCTGAATCCCCCTTTGATGGGAAGGTGATGAATGATAATGTCCGTGTATAAACCGACCATGTCTTCGTGAGACCATGAAAACACATTATGGAATAGGGTCAATAGAGTAACCATGTCATTCCTTTGGTTTGGAGTGAGGTCAGTACCAATCTGGACTTGTTTTGGGTTTTCTAAGGTTCTGAGGTTTAAAAGAGGTGGTTTGATCAAGATTTGACTTGGATTTGTCTTCGACCCATTCTTTGACCTCCTGAGGTATCTCATAGTCCTCTTGTATTTCCATCAAATCTGAGTTCAACTTTACATCAAAGTTACAGTCCTTATGGAGAATAAGCACCTCATCAGCAAGTCTAGGCACATCTGATTTTAGAGTCCTGAAACAAAATATGCTTTCACTTAGTATATAACATTGTTCAATCACACAAAGTTTTAGCCTGTAATGACAAAATTAACTGCTAATACTGTACAGAAAAAGTAAACAGTTATTGCTATCTACAAGGTACAGAGAGTTTCTTCCCTTTTTACCTTCATCGGCAAATGCAAGGAGTGCTGCTTCAATTGTTGAGGGCAAAGTCTTGGTGGACTGCAGTGATGGAGGGGCTATCATCAACCTCCTTCTCCCGAATGATGACCATTACATTTGGGCAATCATCGTCTTGGGTGTAAGTGTTTGAGAATTGTTTGTTTGGGTTTTTATTTGGTTTGACCGCACCATTGATGGTTGCCTACGTACTCCTATTGAAGAGGAGATTAGGTCTTTCGTAGTTCAGGCTTTGGTTTGAAAAGGTTCAAAGGGATAAGTGGTGAGAAGAGTGTAGAGATATTTTTTTTTGTTTTTTTTTTGTATTTACATGCATGGAAAATAAAAGGCATACTACGAAGAAAGTGATACCGTTCCAACATTTTCTGGAACTCACAACTTTATCCACTGAATCTACATCTTCTTGGCTAGTTGAGGCCTGATAGTCCAGTTGTCAGCGGTTATGTTGCCTTCAGGGCTCGTGATAGAGGTTACCCCTTGATTCTGAATGTCTTCACTTGTGGCCATAACTTGATTGCTTCCTGATTCAGTACATTTCTCAGGGACGTTTGCAATGGACGCATCGCAAAAAGGGATGAACTCTGGATTCTCTAATGGGTTGGATTCCCCAACAATCTCACCACCTTTTCCTTCATCTATTCCTTCGCCTTCTTCATGGGTTTCAAAGGATTCAACCATGAAATCTCCCTCGAACTGCTGTTGTGTCATTTCTTGCAAAGAACTTTCCTTTTTTAGTCGCTTTCTTCCTTGAAAGGATTAGTATTCCTCCGCATCATCCAAGGTGATAAAATCGAACGTGGTTGATATCTTGGAACCATAGGAGGTTTGATGTTGTTGGGGAATCTCCTTTGGGGATGCCTTTGTCTCTTCATCATTTCAGCATTAGATCAGTCCACCTTGTGTTCTGGCAGAATTGTCGCTCATAGCCTTCACCTCATTTGAACTGCCTATCTCAAATGGACATCTTAAGCTTTTTATTTCTTTTTCGCCTTTTTTGGTCATGGGAAGTTCTATCTCTAGCTCTCCATTTTCAATGAGATCCTGGATTTTGTGTCGCAAAGCCCAGCATTCCTCAGTCGTATGCCTAAGGGATTTAGAATGGGAGAGACATATCTTGGTGGAATCATAACTCTTCATCTTGGGATTTTTAGGAGGCAGCAACTCAGTAATCCTTCCTTTGCTTATCAAAAAGTGTAGCATTTCTTCTTTGGATTTGCTCAGAGGGGTGAATTTTTGGACTCTTTTGGAGGTTGTTTGATCTTTCATCTATAAGAATTCGCATTCCCTCGATCGATTCTTCCGGCGAGATCTTCTAGCAATTTTATCATCCCCATTTTTTTGTATTTTCAGCCTGCTTTGATCATCTTCATTTAGCTGGCTCATCGTGGCGAGATATGTGCTTGCATTATGGTTAACCTCCTTTTTCTCTTGGCTTTCTAATAGTTGAGTGAAAAACTTCCTTGTTTCCTGATGTTGGCGCACTATCAGCTTAGCCAGCAGGTTTACTTAATTCTGGATCGCATCCAATTTTTGCATTACTGGCATACCCTCCTCTGAGTTTTCCCACTCTAGGATATTTGTTATGTGCTTTTGGGGGTATTCCTCCATCCTTCAGTATGTACTTCTTAATTGGATACATTTCAAAGACTTCCCTACCCGATCATGTTTACTTCTTCAGATATGTCACAACGTAAGGTTGGTGTTGACATTTTGTTGGTCGGGTTGTTCGACCACAATATCGCTTACTTTCGATCGATTTTGAATCTTATGTTTTAAGGACCAACAATCCTGTATCGTGGTCCTGAGACCCCGAGTGGTAAGCATATCTCCGGCTTGATTGTATCTTTTGCTCCCCGGTTCCGTGAGGTGGAGCTAGTTCGGTAATTTTCTTATGATCCATTAATATCGCCAATACATGTTCAAGGGAATCGCCCAGTGGAGTGAATACCCGATTTTTCGTTCTTTCAAATTTTCTTTTCCTGTCTGGGTATTGGTTGAATGCAGTATGTTGTTGAGATGGCAGATTGTCTTGCATTTTCCAAATGGGGGAACTATAGATTGGCCTCCTAGCTTGCCACTGTACAACAAGGGATACATCTTTATTGCTTTTATCGGGTACCCCCTTGGGATCACTCGTATACTTGCCAGTCTATATATGTTTGGCGACTGCTTCCAAGGTAGTGAAGTCTTTAATCTTGCCTGCCTTCAGGCCCATCTCTGCCATTTCGCCTTGTTTGATCATTTTTTCAAATGGCTTTCCTATGCCTGCTAGGATCCTCTCATAGTAAGGAGCCTCTTGGATATCAATAAATGTCATTACCATCTCAGTTTCTGTCATTGATGGAATGACTTGCGCTGCTAGATTTCTCCACCTTTGGGCATATTCTCGGAAAGATTCAGTACTTTGCTTTTTCACTTTAGTCACTTGATACCGATCTGGTGCCATTTATGATCGAAAACTCAGACTGATTTAGAAAGGCGTGTGCCAATTCTTCCCGGTTGTGGATTTTGGCATTGTCAAGCCGGGCATACCAGCTTTAGCTTCTCCAAAGGAGACTCTTTTGAAAAAGTTGCATTCTCGAGGCTTTCATTTTTAGCATAAGACCCCGGTTACTTAATGTACACTTTTAGGTGCGATAGGGATCGTGCCCCCATTATATTTTTCAAACTCTGAACTTTGAATTTGGTAGGATATCGAGCCCTGGGAATATACAGAGATCCTAATAGGTGACACTCCCATAATTTCTAGTCCCTTTAATCGAATTTGGATGGTATCCTCCATTTGTTGGACTTTCTTTCTTATATCTCCGCCGATCATCCCTGAGATTTGTGATTTCTTTATTGGAATGAGGTTTAGGTATCTGGGTTTCCATCTTTTTACCAGTGCCTTGACTGCCCACTGGTGTGAAGGACTCTGGTTGAGTAGGCATTGTCTGGCCCTGCGTATTTTTACTTTGTTCTTTTAGAAAGACAACCAATTCTGCTATCTGATTCCTTAATCCTTCAAACTCTTCTTGGGAAATAGGAGTAGGATCAAGCTGGGTACTTGTAGTCATGTTTGACGGTGGGCTCAGTGCCTTCTTGGACTTTAACCGAGTAACGGGACCGATTGCTTCCCTGTGAAAGACTTGCATAGTTTAGTCTTTAGGGAATGTATATAATAACATGCTATGTGACGTGTTCATTTTAGGAATTTTATCTACAAAACTGATGTCAGCTGTTTATAGCATGTTAAATATGTATGTGTACACATTTCTTCATATTTCTCAGTACATGGAGATAGATATGGAATGAAATTACAAGCAATTGTGTTTACAAGTAATTGAAATGAGAGAGCATGAAGAGGCTTTCCACCGTTTTGGGTTTATCAGAGGTTGACCTATCTTAGGTTACTCTTGCGGCTTTTTGGCATGAAGGTTCCCAAATCATCGCAATGTACTAGACGGGAAGTTAATCCTATTTTCAACCGGTTAATTTGGGTGGTGCCTTTCCTGAGCCTCGGAGAATTAGTCTTCTCACGAGTCCAGTAATTAAACACCGACAGGATAGCCTCCTGGTGGAGGGACCACACAACATACATTCACATACATCGCGTCTCACCGTATGAAAATGATGACATGTGCGAAGCACTAATATCACAAGTATGGTATGGTGCTAAGCACTAATATCACAGTGCGCTATGGTGCGAAACACTAACATCACAAGCAGTTATGGTGCGAAGCACTAATTGCAATAAGGAAATTCATTCGCATACATTCATCAAAAATGTAAATACAACATCCACACACAAGCGTGATAATGATTTTGAAAAGATTGTAATACGGCTTAAGTCCTCTTCATCGAGTCCCCAAAGAGAGTCGCCACCAAATGACGCTTTCGGATTTTTAGGGTGTCCTTTCCGCTTACTTGTTCTTTGGTGTTCTCATTTTATATGAGATTTGTTTGAAAAATAAGTGAAAAAAGGTCCTACATATATGATGTCGATTTATGGACCGTTAAGAGTCGCCATTGGTTTTTAAATGGTTGTACCAACACAACCGAGAAAGGTTTGCACATTGACCCAAAGGATGTAACACTAATATACTGTCAATGAACTCCGAGATTCATTTAGGGTCCGGGGACTTGGTTATGCTGGGGAAGGTGTTAGCACTTCTCGACATCCGTGTTACTACTACGACCGCCTCTTTTCAAGAAACTATTATCTAAGTGTGTGTGTGTGTGTGTGTATGTGTGTGTGGATCAATGTGTGTCGTTATAGGAAAGTTGTAATGAGGCCTCGTTCAACCTATATATACATGGTTTGAATTTATGTAAAAATTCGCTTTTAGCAAGATATGGCAATAATGTTTTATAAAAGAGGTTTTTCAAACCCCGATGCTCAATAGAATTGAGACCTTTACACTTCCATTTTATTAAGTGAGCGGGTCAATTGATTTTATTTGACGGATGCGAGGCATCCGTATGAAAAATAATACATCCAAAAATAATGCCGATTTCCTCGTGGGTATGGAAACCATCCGAGGAAATACGTACATCGCATGCAGTATCAATTACAAGTCGCTATAAATTAAAATGTCCATCACGGAACCGAATCTAGATCTAATGAGATGAATCATGATCACATGATTCCTAGGCGCATGTAATATTGCAATTTGTATAAAAGCAATAAGCGGTATATATATAAAAGCGGTAAATATATATATACTGACAGATCACCAACCTCAAGCACCTCCATGGGGATCGTAAATGTAAATAAAGTCAGTAGATACTGGCCAACCGCCACAAAGGAAACTCCAGAGGATGTAATATAAATAAAGTCAGAATATAATCAATCGCCACGGCAAACTCCAAAGGTGACGAAATGTAAAGAAAGCTATAAAAAGCGATCAACTCGCCACGAAGGGAACTCTGTGCAGACAAAATATATATATATATATATATATATATATATATATATATATATATATATATATATAAAAGCAATAAACGCATCTGTGTGTAAAATCTGTGCTCATCGAACATAGTTCGACTACGCTCATATATATAAGTATATATATATAAAAGCGAAAGTAAACGCACTGCATCAAGTCTAGGCTCATCGAACAAAGTCGACACACACGCTTGATATATATAAGTATATATATATATATATATATTAAATAAACGCACTGCATCAAGTCTAGGCTCATCGAACAAAGTCTCGACACACGTTGATATATATAAGTATATATATATATAAGCGAATAAACGCACTGCATCAAGTTCAGGCTCATCGAACAAAGTCCTACACACGCTTGATATATATATATATATATATATATATATATATATATATAAGCTTAATAAACGCACTGCATCAAGTTCAGGCTCATCGAACAAAGTCCGATGACAGCTTAATATATATAAGTATATATATATTAAAGCAAAGAAACGCCCGCATCAAGTTCAGGCTCAATCGAGGCATAACTCGATAATGTTAGTCAATATATATAAATATATATATATATAATATATATATATACAGACTGGAATGAAACCACGGACCGAAGTTCAGGCAAAAATAAGCAACACGACTCTCAACGTGTAGAAGGGTGTGTGCAAAGATGAAGAGAAAGACTCTAAAGTATGAGAAGGCTTACAGCTGACTGATAAAAAGGGCTTCTATATCTTTAGAGTGGGTAAACACTGGGCTTTTGTGGGTATAAAAGAGGCTATATATGAGCTCACAAGTGTTTAGAAGTGGGAAAATACACTGTAGGGCGAGTGCAGAGCGAATTATGCAGGGTTTCCCCGTCTTTTCCTCTTGAAAAATGAGCACCCCAAGCCCTCTATTTATAGAGGTTGGAGCCACAGGTGTACCTGCGAGTGCCCCAGATGCCCAAAATATGGGTCTCTCGCCATGTCAAGACGTGACGCTGCGTTGTTCGCTCGGCCGCTTCATAACTTCTAACCGGAGTCCGATGGAAGCGTGCCATAACATTCCGGAAAGCTCTTTCCGAGAGCTACATAATGATATATGATTTGACCTATTTTGATTCCTAGAAGATGGGTCCATGACCAAAATGGCATTCCCGGGTTTTCGTCAAGCAGTCCATTGCTAAGCCGTTTTATGTAGTCAAGCGCTGAAGTTAAGATATGGTTCTTGTGGGACTTCCTTTGAAGCATTTTGAGTTGACATGAGTGTATTTGATTTGAAGTGAAGTTGAGTTGGCAAATGACCATTTTGCCCTCCCGGTTATCTCCGGCTGCTGCAACAGTAGCAAATAAGCTTCTCGTATTATCTCGAGGTCGACTTGATGTTGACTTTGACTACCCTCGTGGTTATCTCTCGAGGTTGGCTTGACCCATCGGGGCTATCTCCAGGCTTTGATCTTGATCCTTCGGGGTCATCTCTGAGGTTAAAACTGACTTTCCTGGGATTATCTCCGGGGTTGGAACATGATTTCCAAGGGCTATCTCCAGGGTTGGTTACTCCCAGATTCCGATCCGGGGTTTGATGATGAACTTATGGTAGTATCGGGTATGGATTTGGATTGTCTTTCAAGGTTCCCTCTTAAAAGACGAATCTGTCCTCCTGCAATGTTAGTAACAGTAGAAGAAAATTTTGAGTGTCTACATATGTTTTGATCATTCTTGAATTTTACTCCACTATGATTATTTATGAGTTATTTTTGGACATGGAATAGCCAAATACTTAATCCTTAATATTTATTCTTTGTTTCACCGGATTCGCTTTCTTTAAAATATTTTCATCATCCTCACCCTAAATGATGATATAATCAATATCTTTGTCCTGTAGTGCAAAGATGAATGATTTTTGATGAATATCTTTGGCCCGTAGTGCAAAGATGAACAAGTGTTTAGATGAACATGACTAATCGATGAATATCTTTGGCCCAGTAGTGCAAAGATGAATATTTGATTCCGTATATATATCGATTGATGTTACGAGGATAAAATATTGACGATGAACTTTTAAATTCATATATAGAAGATAGTAGATTTTATTCTCTACTTAACTCTTCCGATGAATTATTATTTCACGCTGCGAATATTGATTTAAAACTTGTTGTCCATTGTATTCTATTAGATTTTTCCTTGTTGAAGACTAACGATAATTTGTTCTATATTATCTTGGTCATAATATTCTTTTACTGGGCTAGTTGAGCTCACCCTTTTCCTTTTTGTTCTATTTTTCTTCTCAGGAGGCGAGAATGTAGCGAGTACTAGTAGCTGGTAAAATGGAATAAAGGTTTTAGAAAATCGCTTTTAGTAGTCCTTACCATTTTTGTAAAATAATGTATCAATAATTGTACTGAGGACTTATTTGAGTGTGGATATTGTCTAGATGACAATATTTGTATTTAAACTCACAGTTTTTATGTTGTATTAATAAAGTTGTAGTTATTTCTGTACTATGTATTTTGATGACTCAGAATGGGTGTTGTATACCTATTTTGGGGGCGTCACACTTACCTTAAAAGAAATTGGATATAAGAGTAGGGAAGTAGCAGAATACTTTTCTATAGTTTCTCTATAGTTTCTCTCTCTAGAGTTTCAGTGAATTCGTAAGAAAATAATGAAGGAATGAGCTTATATTTATAGAAGAATGGATCAGATAAGAATCTAATTCATGAATCTATTCCAGATTGATTTACTTTTTAATCTGACGGTCCATATTTAAAGCAAAATCTTTTAAATAAAATATATTATATATATATAACATATGTTACAAATCTCACGGGATACACTCCCGTGATCTGATTCTCCTTCCTGCCCCAATTGTCAACAAAGATGGCATATAAGTATAATATATCATATAACAATAATAATGCAATAACTCTAATAATGCTAACTCTCTCCTGACCCTTTTTCTCCCACCAATTGAGACATCATTTTTTTTACCAACATGTGGGCAACACTAGCCCCACTCATGTCCCCCACCAATATTATATATATATATATATACGGAATAACTTCCTACCGATTATTTTAAAAAATGGATAAATGGGGGTCCAACTAATAAGCAAAATTGAGTGACTTCTCACGTAAGCATCAATAATCAATACCGTGTGCTACTATGTAACCACGCGTATTACTGTACTTTTACTACCAAGTAGTTCAACAGTATTAACGATAAAACTTTCATCGTTATTTTCATAAAATATTTTTGTCGTTTTCTCAGTCCGACAATAATTCTGTTGTGGGGTCCACTAATGATTGTGTCATTGCACGAATATTCCCTGTTAAAACGAATATTCCCCGACCAATCGAATATTATATAACAACTTGCGTACTTTGCAAAATTTATAAATATTACCCACAACTATAACATTATATCAAAGTTACTCCATAATATTTAAAAATGAAATTTATAGAAAAATCATCTTTATTAAAAAGTTGGGGTCTTATAGTTACGTTGATGCAAGTTTTCAAACTCCATACTTTCATTGAGTTAGTTTGTTACGTTGATGCAAGTTTTCTAACTCCATACTTTCATTGAGTTAGTTTATTATGTTGATGCAAGTTTTCTAACTCTACACTTTCGTTGAGTTAGTTCATTTATTATTACTTCATGCTTTTGATTGAGCAAGCTTTTTATATCAAATGTTATTGTTTCCAAAATTCAATTGAGCAAACTCTAACTCTAGTATTATTGGAAATTCTTAATTGATTGATTCATTTTAACTTGTTTACAGTTAAGCAAGTTTCTTAAAGTTCAGGAATTCATTTCTAAATATTATAAAACTTGAACCTAGCTTATTTTACTATTCAAGCAAGGGTTAACCATTTTATTCATTCTATTGAATACTTATGCTCTATAGTTATTTCAAGCATGAGTTAGATGTATAAAATCAGTTCATTTATGATTCTCAAATATTCTAAGTCATGTTGTTATTAAACAACTGTTGTATTATCAAACATTGTGGATTCAACTAGTTCCCTAGTTGATGATCATTAAACTTCAATTACCCTTGAAAGCTTATCTAAACCAAACTTTCTTTGGTGCGAACTTGTACTCTAAATACTGAGATGAACAACCCTATGTTTAGGGGTTTACGATTAGCGTTGAAATGGTTGTGCACAATACATTGTACGAAGGATTGATCCCCCTAAGTGTAAGACCCCAACTTTTTGAATAAAGATGAATTTTCTATAATTATCATTTTGAATATTATGGAATAAATTTAATATAATGTTATAGTTGTGGGTAGTATTTATAAATTCTGCAAAGTATGCAAGTTGTTATATTATATTCGATTGGTCGGGGAATATTCGTACAACGGCGCAATCATTGGTGGACCACACAACAGAATTATTGTCAGATTGAGAAAATGACAAAAAATATTTTTATGAAAATAACGGCGGAAGTTTTACCGTTGATACTGTTGAACTACTCGGTAGTAAAAGTTTAGTAATACGCGTGGTTTCATAGTAGCACACGGTATTGATTATTGATGCTTACGTGAAAAGTCATTCAGTTTTGTTCAATTATTGCTATAGTAATTGTTGCATAGTATCTCACGTTATTTGATTCAATTATTGTCGATATTTATTATATTGTTAAAATTAATAATTGAGACGACAAAGTTATTAATGTTATTATTTGCAATATTAACGATGTCTAGAAGTTCTGTCAAGGAGATGTTTAGTCACCTAATTGCACGCCAATAGGGAGAAATCCTTATTGGAAAGCCCCCTCTTTCCTGGGAACGACCTGGTCGATTAATATTGTGAATTATAATAAAAGTGATAAATGTTGTTAAAATTATTAAGGTGATTTTTATGAAGTTTTGCTTATTTTATGGACCCCCATTTATCCATTTTTCAAAATAATCGATAGAAAATTATTTAAAAGTGGGGCCCATATGTGGGGGCCACATGTAGGGCCCATATGTGTTGAAAAACTAATTTTGGAAATGGGGGTGGGAGAGAGATACGTATAGGGGAGGGAATTTATGTATATAAGGTTGTGGTGTGTGTGTATATATATAATATAATATTATGTGAGTGGGAAATGGTGGGGAAATGATGTTGTTTTATAAAAGGTAGTTAGTATTATATGTATATATATGTTTATAACATGTGTTATATATATATATATATATATATATATATATATATATATATATGTATTATAATTCTTATTGGTTTGTTGATTGAAAAATTGTGTGGGTTATATGTATTATTATTTTTGCTTTATTCTTATTGGTTGGTTGATTGACAAATTGTGTGGGTTATATGTATTATTATTTTTGCTTTATTCTTATTGGTTGGAGGTTTGACAAAATTGCATCTTGAGTTATCAAAATTGTCATCCGATAATTTGCATTCCTAACACAATGTCTTTCCATTCTCCTATAAATAAAGCTCATTCCTTCATTATTTCTTACTTAATTCAATCAAACTCTAGAGAGAAAATTATAGAGAGAAAGAAGAAAAGTTTTCTCGCTACTTAACTACTCTTATATTCAGCTTTTTTTCTTGAAGGGTGTTATTCTTTCTTATTCATGAAGAGAACTGTTGTTATTCCATTTCTTATTATTCATTGGAATAACTCGTGATACGCTGGCTCACCCTATACTTGGTGACATTCTTCTATTATTCCGCTTTATTATTCTCATAAATATCCTCGTCATGGCGCTTTTACGCCGACCGGGTTCCGCCTTTTTATTATTATTCTGTTGAATATTCTCGTCGCATGCTTTTACGCTGCACTGATTCCGCCCTTATTAGTATTCTCGCTGGAATAACATGTCTATGCTAAGTACCACATACATGGTGATTTCGCTTGTTATTCCATTCTTTATTATTCTCGTTGAACATCCTCGCTTGGCAAGTAATTTCACCGACCGGTTCCGTTAGTATTATTCTGTTGAATAACTCCGCCTATGCGCGGCACCGCATGCATGGTGATTTCTGTTGTTATTCCATTCTTTATTATACTCATTGGTTAAAGTTTAGACTTCTATACGCCATGAAATTAGTGGAATATTCTTGATATTTGCGCTTCATCCAAAGATCTTTTCATGGAAATATTCTTCCGAGCATTCTTGAATTTTACTCTACAAAGCAAAGATCATGTTGATAATTTGACGTTATTAGTTCCTAATAAGTTAATTCTTGAACTTGTTTTATTGAATTCTTATATCATTGTCATCATCCTCATGTTATTTTATTTTTTTTGAAAGTTATATGTGGCCTATAGTGCATAGATGGACTTGGTATGATTATGACCAGTGATTATTCTAAGTAATCATGACCGTAATGTTACAAGTGATGTGGTAAAAGTCCTCATTGGCCCGTAGTGCATTGATGGATGCTTGTTGGCATGATCATGACCATTAATGAATACACAAATATTCTTGGCCCGTAGTGGTATGGATAATTGTGGTCGTTATACTAAAGAATATCATCGGGTCAGAAAAGCAGGGGTGATTCGATGATGTGGATTATTTATTGTCGAGTCTCAAATGATAAAAGTCATGAAAACCTTTTAAATCATAGAAGATAGTAGATTTTATTCTTTACTTGACTCTTCTAATGGATCGCTTGTTTTCGCCATGCTTAAACTTGATGTTTGTTATATTGTATCGCTTTAACAATCATTTAAGGCTAATGATAATTTATTCTCGCATTATCTTAGTCATAATATTTTTTATCGGGCTAGTTGAGCTCACCCTTTCTTTCACCGTTTCTTCGTGAAAATGAGAATATAGCCGGGACGAAGCCTGGGAACTGGAGTGATGGTCCAGAGGATAGCATTAGTAGTCCTCATTATTCTGTGAAATAGTGTGATAATAATTGTAATGAGGACTCCTTTTGAGTTTGTATAATCTCTAGTAGACAATATTTGTATTCAAACTCACAATTTATGTTTTGTCGTATTGTACACGACAGTTGTATTAGGAAGTTGTATTTGAATTCTATACCATGTATCTGGCGACCCAAGATGGGTGATGTATACCTAATTTTGGAGGCGTCACACTAAGTACGTGGAGTCCTTATAGTCATATGACTGTTAAAGTTAAAGTTGAAAGATTACTTATAACTGTGGACATGGTTCATGGTCACTTGACCCTCAATAGTTTATTTAAGAATGTTAATAGAACAAATTATTCAGTTCTATTGAGCCTATGAGTTGGCAAATGTTGAAAAGTTAATAGAACCTCTCATTCAATTCTATTGAGCCTATGAGTTGGCAAATGTTGAAAAGTTAATAGAACATACCTGTGAGACCTCAGATTTTATGAATAAATATTTAATTTTTTCGAAATAATTTTTTCAATATTATGGTGTGGATTCGATATAATATTATAGTTGTGGGTAGTATTTATAAATTTTGCAAAGTACGCAAGTTGTTATATAATATTCTTTTTGTCGGGGAATATTCGTACGACGGCATAATCATTGGTGGACCCCACAACGGAAGTACTATCGTAGTTAGAAAACGATAAAAATATTTTATGAAAATAACGGTGGAGGTTTTACCGTTATCGCTTGAACTACCCTAGTAGTAAAAGTAATAAAGAATACGCTGGCGTGGTTGCATAAGTAGCACACTTCAGATTGATTATTAATGCTTACGTGAGAAGTCACCAATTATACTCAATTATTGCTACAAAGAATTGTCGTAGTTTAAGAGAGCATTTTTTTTCGTGACGAGGAACCCGAATAAAATTATCACGGGTATGTTAGTCATAAACTCATGCGAAGTCTATACCGTGTTAGATATCGGTTACTCACTCTTTTATTTCACCTAGTTGTGTTCAATGTTTGAATTTAACTCAAAGAAGTTAGATTTTGATTTATCCGTTGAAACTCACTGGGAGAAACCTTCATTACCTCCACTATTTATAAATCTTATTTGATTCAAATCAACACTTTCACGTTACCTGTCGATCTTATCTCTTTGAAAATATTTGCATGGATGTGATTTTTGGAATCGATTGGTTAACTACTCATCATGCTTTTCATAAGGTTGTTAGCTTTCATATTCCTAACTTTTTAAGTAACCAAACCACTAAAGTCAATCACTGTCATATCAAGCCATAAGTAAAAAGCCCTGAGCCTTCCGTTGTTGACTTCCTTGTGTAGAATGCACCGAAGCCAGACTTTCTGTAGGTGATGTCATGAATGACGATGACAAGTTGATAGGTATCAATATGACGTACTATCCAAGTTTTGGATGAGAGTCACAGTTTTGAATGACATTTCTATTGTTAATAGATTTCCTGACGTATTCTTGAAGACTTCTTAGCCTACCCTAGAGCGTGAAATCGAATTTTGTATTGACCCCAAAGATAAAACCAATTTCTTAAACCCTCAAATATTTCTTCAACTAAAATGAACGTAATACGCGCCAAAGACGTTGGCTCGAGTCAATGAAGATTACGATCGTATCTATTCAATATCATCGTGGAAGAGCGAACGTGGTAGTGACGTGTTGAGTAAAAGATCGTATGCGTTTACGAGTGCGATGTTGTTAACACAAAGACTCATTTCGTATAACTTACAAATGATGAAGATAGAGTTAAAGACTCTAAGGACCCACGTCAAGATAACAAATATACGATTAGCATTGACTTTAATCGATAAAGTTAAAGTCGCTCAAACTACACACTCAGAGCTGATGATTGTGAAGAATTAAGAAGGTTCAAAAGGGCGTTATACTAGAAACAAGAATCGACGAAGAGAGGAAATCTCAACCCTCGATTTAATTGGCCCATTTGAAATCCTCGATCGAGTAGGAACTGTGGCCTATAAACTCGTTTTACCGCCAAGTGTGTCGCGTGTTCATAACGTTTTTAATATATCGATGTTACGTAAATATGTGGACGACCCGAACCACACTATTGATTTAGAGCCGGACGAGATAGAAAAAGATTTAACGTATGAGGAGATACGTGTTAAAATCTTGGATAAGAAGAATTGTATTCAACACTCAAAGGTTATACCTCAAGAGTTAGAATCTGATGAGGTATCCTCACCTCTTCAGCATACCAGGTACGTACGTAAATTTTGAGGGCGAAATTCCAAAAGGAGGGGAGATTGTGAGACCCTAGATTTTATGAATAAATATTTAATTTTCTCAAAATAATTTTTTCAATATTATGGTGTGGATTTGATATAATATTATAGTTGTGGGTAGTATTTATAAATTTTGCAAAGTACGCAAGTTGTTATATAATATTCTTTTTGTCGGGGAATATTCGTACGATGGCATAATCATTGGTGGACCCCACAACAGAAGTACTATCGTAGTTAGAAAACGACAAAAATATTTTATGAAAATAACGGCGGAGGTTTTACCGTTAATACTGTTGAACTACCCTAGTAGTAAGTACAAAGAATACGCTGTGGTTTCATAGTAGCACGCCAGATTGATTATTAATGCTTACGTGAGAAGTCACCGCTTATACTCAATTATTGCTACAAAGAATTGTTGCATCATATCTCTCATATTATTGATTCAATTATTATCACAAGATCATCCGCATAATATGTTATTTTATTAAATCAATAATTGAGATGACAAGGTTATTCAGATTATTAAATTGTAATATTTACAATGTCTAGAAGTTCTGTCAAGGAGAGGTTTGGTCACCTAATTGCGCGCCAAATGGAGAAAAATCTTTATCGAAAGCCCCTCTTCCGGAAACGACCGTTGTTAAATATCATGAGTTATAATATTAATGATGAATGTTATTAAAATTGAAGTTGTGTTCGGAGTTCAATTTGGAGACGCGACGTGATATTTGAGTCCTAACGATGAAATTAGTAAAATAGTCTATAAACACAAAATTTTCCGGATTCACTATTTGTCAAAAAAGTCAACAGCTGACGCTTTTTCGAAAAAGTCAAACTTTGAAATTTCAAAATTTATATTGTTGATAAAAATAGTTTCATTATGTTGGAATTGTTTGTGTTAGTGGAAAATCGACATCTATTCCGATGATAATTGATGTCCTGGGGTTATATTGATAAATCGGGTAATTTATCTGGATAAATGAGCAATTAATTGCTACTAATTCACATGCTTATATAACTATTTATTCACATGTGTACTATTGAATCACATTCTTGTACTATTAGGGGAGTTGGTGCAAAATTGATAATACTTGCATGACTAAGTTAAAAATGGAGGTATAGATGGAGGTATTATACTGTAATTGTTTTTATCACATGATTAAAACTATTGAGTCACATGATTTACTATTGATTCACATTATTTACTATTAGAAGAGTTGGTGCAAGTTTGATAATACTTGCAGGACTAAATTAAAAATGAAGAAAAAGAGGAAGGTATTATACTGTAATATTTCGAGCCCCAAAACGTGCAATTATCGAAACAATATTTTCCCTATAAATAGAAGTTCATTCTTCCTTCATTTCTCACCAATTCACAAAAGTTTTAGAGCAATTATTATAGAGAGAAATTATAGAGAGAAAGAAGAAGAGACGTCTACTATCTCACTATTCCAGTATCAAGTTTTTTTTAAGGTGGGGAATATTATTTGTTGTATTCGTAGGGAGTATTATTTCTTTTGTATTCATGAAGAGAACTTCTGTTATTCCATTCTTTATTATTCGCTGAATAACTCGATACGCTGCTACCCTATACTTGGTGACATTCTTCATTATTCCGCCTTTATTATTCTATTGGAATATCCTCGTCTGCATGCATTTTACGCAGACTGGTTCCGCCTTTATTATTATTCTCATTTGAATATGCCGTCTGCCATGCGCTTTTACTACCGGACTGATTTCGCCCTTATTAGTATTCTCGTTGAATAACCTATCTATACTGGGCACTTTATGCATGTTGATTTCTGTTGTTATTTCATTCTTTATTATTCTGTTGGAACATCCTGCACGGCAAAATTTCACCTCGACTCGTTCCGTTATTTAGTATTCTCATTGGAATAACTCGCCTATGCGCAAGTACCGCATATACGGTGATTTCTTTTGTTATTCCATTCTTTATTATACTCAGTTGTTTAAAGTTTTGACTTCTATACTCCATGAAATTAGTGGAATATCCTCGATATTTACGCTTCATCCAAAGATCTTTCATGGAAATATTCTTCCTAACATTCTTGAATTTTACTCTACAAAGCAAAGATTATGTCGACAATTTGGACATTATTAGTTCCCGGATAAATTAATTCTTGAACTTGTTTTATTGAATTCTTATATCATTGTCATCATCCTCATGTTTATATTTTGTTGAAAGTCATTTGTGGCCTGTAGTGCATAGATGGACTTGGTATAATTATGACCGTGGATTATTCGGCAATCACATGACCGTAATGTTATAAATGATGTGGTAAAAGTCCTCATTGACCTGTAGTGCATTGATGGACAGTTTTTGGTATGATTATGGCTATGGATTCTCTTCGGCCAAGGGTGCAAAGATGAATTGTTTTATGTCATGATCAGGACCGTTGATGAAAACACGATTATCTTTGGCCTGTAGTGCATGGATAATTCGTGGTCGTGATACTAAAAATATTCTTGGCCTGTAATGCAAGTATGAGTTAATGATGTGGATTATTTATTAAGCTGAGTCTCAGCGATAAAGTTGGTGAAAACTTTTTAAATCATAGAAGATATTATATTTTATATTTTACTTGACTCTTCTGATGGATTGTTTATTCCGCTGCAGTTTTTGATCTAAAACTTGTTGTCTATTATATTCTATCAGTTGTTATACTGTTGAAGGCTAATGATAATTTATTTTGCATTATCTTAGTCATAATATTTCTTACTGGGCTAGTTGAGCTCACCCTTTCTTTCACTGTTCTCTTCAGGAAATGAGAACGTAGCTGGGACTAGTCGGGGAACAGAGTGATGGTCCCAGATGTTTACATTAGTAGTCCTCACTATTTTGTGAAATAGTGTGATAATAATAGTAATGAGGACTCCTTTTGAGTTTGTATACTCTCTAGTAAACAATATTTGTATTCAAACTCACAGTACATGTTGTATATTTAAGATTGTATTTGTATTCTCATATCCATGTATTTGGCGCACTTCGTATAGTGATGTATTCCTATTTTAGGGCGCCACAACAGGTATCAAAGCTTAGGATATGATCCCCGACCGAGATGTGAGATAAGAACTAGGAGGGGAGAGACGAGGAATTCTTCGCTAGTATGACCTACCTAAGTTTATTTGATATTTAATTGGTCTACGAGTATAGGATAATATGTGATATGTTAATTAACCCTTATTTTGTGGCAAGATTTGAAAATGACATCCGAGAATGTTGAGAATAGCAATGGAGCACAGGAGACCGCTTGAGTCTCCACAGATCAATAATCGTGACAATGTGCAACAGGATGGCGATAATCCTCCCTGTAAATAACATCACCGACCAAATGATGAACGACGAGACGCTTAGGAGCTTTTAGAATTCATGCAACACCGCATTTGAGAGAGACTCATGTTCATAATGCAGGAGAAAACAATGGCAACCCACGGTTGGTCACCGCTAAGCTATTCAAGGAGCTGAGACCACCAGAGTTTTTGGGAAAGCCAGAACCACTTAAGGCGGAGACATGGTTAAAGCATATCACCAAGATATTTGATGTCTTAGATGCTCGAGGAGAAAAAGGTTCCTTTGCCACCTTTTTTGTTGCGTGAAGAGGCAGACATCGTGGGAATCAGAAACGCACCTGCATCGACGACTCAAGATGTCTCTGGGGAAGTTCCAAGAGTCGTTCAACGACAAGTACTTTCCCGAAAGTATTCGTCACATGAAGGAGGTGGAGTTCATCAAGCTGGAGAAAATCAATATGATCGTGTCGCAGTACGAGGCTAAGTTTGCCGAGTTGTCTCGGTTTGAATCCCATTTGGTTGATAATGAGGAGCGAATGACGCGAATGTTTTTAAGAGGTTTGAAACCCAATATACGTCAATACCTAATTTCTCACAAACTTTGTTTATATTCAGATGTTGTGAATAGGGCTCAGTTATTGGAATGCGATAACGAGTCAGCACAACCAAAAGGCAACGACCAACAACATGATAGTAATCGCATCGGGCAAGTAACCACCACTGAACAATGATAACCATCGTGGGGAAATTATCATGCCATGAATGGTAACCATTTCTTGGTAATCATGGCCAAAACAATAAGAATGGACATTTCAAGAAGAGAAGGTTCAACAATGACGTGAAGACGCTTCAAGACCAAAGACCCGTTTTAAAGGAAGAAGAACGAACACCAGTCGTATGTTTCAAATGCGAACAGGAGGGATGTAATAACTCAATATTTTTTTTATACAAATAAATTAGAAATTTTTGCAGATAATTTTTTTTTATATGGTGTATTATGTCAAACCCTAATTACTGTGGGAAACCCTAATTTGAAACTTGGTGGTGAGTTCATGTCTATTATATAACTGTGTTATGATTAACCCTAGGTAGCATGGTACGTGTTAAATTCTTGAAACCTTAATTATTAGGTATAAACCCTAATTGTGATTTGGTAACCCTAATCGCCAAAACTATAAACCCTAATTTCTAAGTTAGTATGGATAATATAATTATTATATTATAACCCTAATGTCCATGTATGATTAAAACCCTAATCAAATAAGAAAAACCTAATTATAAATTGGGTACACTAATTATATTTATTTTAAACCCTAACTTGGGTAACATAGATGAATAATTATTGGGCTAGGATTATTAATGGCCCAAAACAATTGGGAGAAGCCCAAAAGAAATCTATTCAAGCCCAACTCTTAGCCCACTTTAACCAAGGGTATTTTAGACCTTTAATTTGCCTAGATTATGCATTAAAATAATAACTAAATAAAGAATTAGAGGCTATAAGCATGGTCGGCCGTAATTTACCTTTTAAGGTAACAAATTTTGCTAATCAAGTTTCCTTATATAGTTAGTAACATTACTTTATTTAATTTAGTACAAAAAGTACATTGTTGTCAACCTATCATTTGTGGGAAATCTCATTAAGCATGCTTAGGAACAAGATAAGGAATTTTATTCAATGGAAAACATGAGTATGGAGGTTAATAGCTAAATCCCTCATGCATTTCCACTTCTATAAATTGATTAAAGAGAGAGGAATGAGGATTTGCTAGCACATTTTGTATCAACACTCAACCTAGACTTTTCTCTCAGCAAACCAACGAAATTATTAGCTTATCAGTCCTTACACCAATCCCCACCATTTCCATAAACAAATCAGAAGCTAGGATCAAAAAATCAAAGTTTAAAGGTATAAAACCCTAGCACGATTTTTGTCCATGATCTTATGTTAATGTTGTGTTTGAATGTTAGAATATGTTGGTTATAGTGTCTGGTGATGATCTGGGTTGATAAATGTTGAATCCATAACATTTAAAAGCTCGGATTTGAAGATCTACAAAATCTGGAAATTTCATTTTCTGTGGTCTGACAACAAATGTCAGGGGCCACAGATCTTTTGTAGTTTATCATTTTTGATGTTTGAAGCTTGTAACATGTAGCCTACAATGTTGTCTTTAATTACCAAAAAGAATCAGGTTCATATCTTAAACAGGTTGCAAGAGATTCAAGGTCAAAGTCGTTAACCCCAAGCCATGACCGAACGCTTCGGTAACCCGTAAACCCGCCTGTAACTACCGACAACGATTAAACTAACTAGATCTTGCTTCGTGGGTATTTTTAGTGTTGTTTGTTATATCAAGGTTATAGTATGATGAAAGTACTACATGTTGAAGCTTTTAGATCTCTTATATCACAATCATATCGAATCGAGTTGGTCAAATCCAAGCAAGAAAGCTTTCACGGATGAACTTTCAGCAACCCGTAATGTTCATATAAGTGGCTTCAAAAAGGTTTAACCCATTCAAATTTGATATTCTTTGATGTTTTACTTATGTTTTGTAATGGATTTGTAGTGTTACATGTGGTCTAGAATCTAGAGGTCATATATCACCACAACAGCTCACGAGGATCGTGTATTGAATGCCCAAAGTGAGAAATCGAATCGTTTCTTCACTTTCTCGGGTAACCCGTAAAATGAAGACAGTCCGATGTACTTCTTTGAGAGCTTAGATCTTGTTTGTTTGATGCTTTATTGCATGTTTGATGTTGGGTATTGTAGACGTGCACTAGTACTACAAGATCCAATTCATAGATTATCCAAAACAATACACACAATGCTTAACACTCGTCAAACATGCATGCTTGTTCACCGACTTTTGCTTTTTCCGGGTTGGTGAAGAACACCTATAATGACAAATAAGGCCGCTTATAGGCACCTTAAAGCGACAGCTTAATTTCTAAATTAATTATTTCTATTTAATAATTACGTAAAATTAGATTTAAATTATTAAAATATCAAATAAATTATTAAAAATTATTTTAAGTCCTAAAAATATTTTATTATTATTTTGAATATATTTCGTAAATATTTTATATTTTTGAATATTAGATGTATTTAAATTATTTATTTATAATATTAAATAAATTATTTAAAAATAATTTAAATACATGAAAAATCATTAAAAAAATTATATTATGATATAAGAAAATATTTTAAGTTATTTTTAATAACTTTTGGTATTATGTGATAATTTTCATTAATATTTAATATTAATGATAATTAAGTTATTTATTAAAGGAATTAAATAAATGAATTAAAAATCATTTTAATATTTTAAAAATCATTTTAAAGTGTTTAAAAATATTTTAAGTTATAAATATAACTTTTAATATTTAAAGGATAATTTCATTAATAATTTAATGTTAATGATAATAAGTTAATATTAATGATATTGAATTTATTTAATAATTATATTAAATAAATAGTTTAAAAATAGTTTTATTAATTTAAAATTATTTAAAAAGGGTATAAGTGAATTAAAAATATTTTAAGTTATAATTAATGACTTTTAATATTTGATGAATGGTTCATTAATATTTGAATATTAATGGTAATTATTTAAAACCGATTTAAAATGCTTTAAAAATTATTTAAGGGTAATATTAATACTTTAAAAATATTTTGAGTTATTGTAAATAACTTTGATGTTTTGGTAATGATTTCATTAATGGTTTAATGAATTTAATATTAATGATAATAGAGCTGTTTGATATTTAATGATGATTCCGGTATTTGAAATTCATGTTAATGTATAATAAATGTTTAAAAAATTTTATCAAGTCATATGATTGACGTTTACAGATATTGAGTAATAGAATAGAGTCTTAAACTCGTTAATTACTCGATAGAGCTGTCGGTACACCAACATAGTTCAAAAATTGTTCTAGACTTAGATATTTTGACCGCATTACTGTTTGTTTGCGATGTAATGACTGCTGTGTATGTGTAACAACATGAGTAGGTTATGTGCTGACTGTGAAATACAGTACTATGTGTTATAGTATATTTTTCTAATCGAACGAATGATCTGATTAATGATAGGTGATTACATAAAAGATAAAACTAAGTTTCATATTGTAAGCAGCGCATCAGGCAAGTATCCTACCTTGCATTTCCTTTATGCAATGGACATGAGTAAGAATGTTTCAGAATTATATTATTACTGTACAGATTATTAACCTATATTATATATGCCCATTGATTATCAACATGTTAGTATATGGTAATTCAGATATATATTCTCTGTTCGTTAATTTCTATAAATGGTTAAACAAGTGTCCCCACTTGGATAATCATTGCAGTTAAACACATGTTGATACACCTTTGATATATACATATATGTTGAATTATAGATTATTGTTGGATAAGATAAAACCTTTTGTTTGGAACCCTGACAAGTATGAACATCCCGAACATGGGAAAATTTTTATGCGCTACGGCGGACAAAGGATGAACGATGATATCGTTCTAGCAATGTAGTATTGATCAATACAGGGTACAACGGGCTGATCACCCTCCGTGCCCGTAAGTTATGACGGTTTACAGATGAAGTTCTGTTTAACCTTTTTGAAAATGAAAACAATGTTCATAGTATGTCCCCTAAAACTTATTTATAGTCGGTACGTAGTTTCAAAGATTTGAAAGAGAATTGTTATTATTATTGGTTCGTAATTTCTTTTGCAAGAACTATTGATCCGTTGTAGAAGGGTAGTATAAAGAAAGTATTTAAATTCTTTCAGCTTATATATATAATTGCTATTACTTGTTGGGCACTCAAATGCTCATCCTTGCTCAATTTAAATATTTTCAGCTAAGTGTGAACACTCCGAAGGCTCTGCTAGAAACAAGGGAAAAGGAAAGGTTGCTGAGATGACAATGTTATCTATGTGATAGTTTAATATTATTAAGACAATGTTATATATTTATGATCATGTGTTGTAAGGAATGACTTAAGGTTACGTACTTGGGAGTTAAACTTTGATATTATGTAAGTTAAGTTTAAATATTTATATTATTGGCATTATTATTAGTATTATTCCTAAGTATAGAGATGGTATCGTGAAGATCAATTCGGGTTTCAAGAACCCTTGGATTTGGGGCGCCACAAAGTTGGTATCAAAGTTGTAGGTTATAAATATTAGGATTGCGAAACCTAGGTTATAACCTTATAGGAAACTCTTATAGAATATGTTAGCTAAGTGATAGGTTGAGGGGATCCATCGAGTTTTAGTTGTACTTAATAAAATATCATTTCATTTTCCAATGAATATATTTTATTGTGTTACTAATGTTGTTTTGCTTGTTTATTATGGTCATAGGATGGCTGACGAGAGCCAAGGTAGTTACTCAGTGGATCAAGAGTCGAGGGACTTTAGTTGACTTCCTTGTGTGGAATGCACCGAAGCCAGACTTTCTGTAGGTGATGTCATGAATGACGATGACAAGTTGATAGGTATCAATATGACGTACTATCCAAGTCTTGGATGAGAGTCACAGTTTTGAATGACATTTCTATTGTTAATAGATTTCCTGACGTATTCTTGAAGACTTCTTAGCCTACCCTAGAGCGTGAAATCGAATTTTGTATTGACCCCAGTACAAAACCAATTTCTTAAACCCTCAAATATTTCTTCAACTAAAATGAACGTAACATGCGCCAAAGACGTTGGCTCAAGCTGTTGAAGATTACGATCGTACCATTCAATATCATCGTGGAAGAGCGAACGTGGTAGCTGACGTGTTGAGTAAAAGATCGTATGCGTTTACGAGTGCGATGTTGTTAACACAAAGACTCATTTCGTATAACTTACAAATGATGAAGATAGAGTTAAACACTCTAGGGACCCACGTCAAGATAACGAATATACGATTAGCATTGACTTTAATCGATAAAGTTAAAGCCGCTCAAACTACACACTCAGAGCTGATGATTGTGAAGAATTAAGAAGGTTCAAGAGGGCGTTATACTAGAAACAAGAATCGACGAAGAGAGGAAATCTCAACCCTCGATTTAATTGGCCCATTTGAAATCCTCGATCAAGTAGGAACTGTGGCCTATAAACTCGTTTTACTGCCAAGTGTGTCGCGTGTTCATAACGTTTTTAATATATCGATGTTACGTAAATATGTGGACGACCCGAACCACACTACTGATTTAGAACCGGACAAGATAGAAAAAGATTTAACGTATGAGGAGATACGTGTTAAAATCTTGGATAAGAAGAATTGTATTCAACACTCAAAGGTTATACCTCAAGAGTTAGAATCAGATGAGGTATCCTCACCTCTTCAAAGATACCGTAACGTCACGTAAATTTTGAGGGCGAAATTCCATAAGGAGGGGAGATTGTGAGACCCCAGATTTTATGAATAAATATTTAATTTTCTCAAAATAATTTTTTCAATATTATGGTGTGGATTTGATATAATATTATAGTTGTGGGTAGTATTTATAAATTTTGCAAAGTACGCAAGTTGTTATATAATATTCTTTTTGTCGGGGAATATTCGTATGACGGCATAATCATTGGTGGACCCCCACAACGGAAGTACTATCGTAGTTAGAAAACGACAAAAATATTTTATGAAAATAATGGCGGAGGTTTTACCGTTAATACTGTTGAACTACCCGGTAGTAAAAGTACAATAATACTCGTGGTTTCATAGTAGCACGCGATATTGATTATTAATGCTTACGTGAGAAGTCACTCAGTTATACTCAATTATTACTACAGTAATTGCTGCATCATATCTCTCATATTATTGATTCAATTATTGTCACAGTATCATCTGCATAATATGTTATTTTATTAAAACAATAATTGAGATGACAAGGTTATTCGTATTATTAAATTGCAATATTTACAATGTCTAGAAGTTCTGTCAAGGAGAGGTTTGGTCACCTAATTGCGCGCCAATAGGGAGAAATCCTTATTGGAAAGCCCCATCTTTCCTGGGAACGACCTGGTTGTTAAATATGGTGAGTTATAATATTAATGATGAATGTTATTAAAATTGAAGTTGTGTTCGGAGTTGAATTTGGAGACGCTAACGTGATATTTGAGTCCTAACGATGAAATTAGTAAAATAGTCTATAAACACAAAATTTTTCTTGGATTCACTATTTGGTCAAAAGTCAACAGCTTGACTTTTTTCTAAAAAGTCAAACTTCAAATTTCAAAATTTATATTGTTGCTAAAAATAGTTTCATTATGTTGGAATTATTTGTGTTAGGAAAAAATCGACATCTATTCCGATGATAATTGATGTCCTGGGGTTATATATTGATAAATCGTAATTTTTTGGATAAATGAGCAATTAATTGCTACTAATTCACATGCTTATATAACTATTTGTTCACATGTGTATACTATTGAATCACATTCTTGTACTATTAGGGGAGTTGGTGCAAAATTGATAATACTTGCACGACTAAGTTAAAAATGGAGGTATGGATGGAGGTACTATACTATAATTATTTTTATCACATGATTAGAACTATTGAGTCACATGATTTACTATTGATTCACATTATTTACTATTAGGAGAGTTGGTGCAAGTTTGATAATACTTGCAGGACTAAATTAAAAATGAAGAAAAAGAGGAAGGTATTATACTGTAATATTTCGAGCCCCAAAACGTGCAATTATCGAAACTATATTTTTCTATAAATAGAAGCTCATTCTTCCTTCATTTCTCACCAATTCACAAAAGCTTTAGAGCAATTATTATAGAGAGAAAGAAGAGAGAGAAGTCTCACACCTCACTATTCCAAAGATCAAGTTTTTTTAAGGTAGGGAATATTATTTGTTGTACTCGTAGGGAGTATTATTTCTTTTGTATTCATGAAGAGAACTTCATTATTCCATTCTTTATTATTCGCATTGAATAACTCAGATATCTGCCAGCTACCCTATACTTGGTGACATTCTTCTATTATTCCGCCTTTATTATTCTTCGCTGAATATCCTCGCTCATGTGAGTTTTACGCTTAATCGATTCCGCTTTTATTATTCTCATTGGAATATCCTCGTCATGCATGCGTTTTACGCCTCGGACGATTCTCATCCTTATTAGTATTCTGTTGGAATAACCTGTCTATGCGAAGTACCGCATGCATGGTGATTTCTGTTGTAATTTAATTCCTCCTGTCGGTGCGAATTTCGCCTGACCTGGTTCCGTTACTTAGTATTCTGTTGGAATAACCTGTCTATGTGAAGTACCGCATACATGGTGATTTCTTTTATTATTCCATTCTTTATTATACTCAGTTGGTTAAAGTTTTGACTTCTATACTCCATGAAATTAGTGGAATATCCTCGATATTTGCGCTTCATCCAAATCTTTTCATGGAAATATTCTTCCTCGAGCATTCTTGAATTTTACTCTACAAAGCAAAGATCATGTCGACAATTTGGACATTATTAGTTCTGGATAAATTAATTCTTGAACTTGTTTTATTGAATTCTTATATCATTGTCATCATCCTCATGTTTATATTTTGTTGAAAGTCATCTCGTGGCCTTTAGTGGTGTAGATGGACTTGGTATAATTATGACCGAGGGATTATTCTTGTAATCATGACCGCTTATGTTATAAATGATGTGGTAAAAGTCCTCATTGGCCCGTAGTGCATTGATGGACAGTTTTTGGTATGATTATGGCTATGGATTCTCTTCGACCAAGGGTGCAAAGATGAATTATTTTATGGCATGATCAGGACCGTTGATGAAAACACGATTATCTTTGGCCTGTAGCGCATGGATAATTCGTGGTCGTGATACTAAAAATATCTTTGGCCTGTAGTGCAAGGATGAGTTAATGATGTGGATTATTTATTAAAATCGAGTCTCAAATGATAAAGTTGGTGAAAACTTTTTAAATCATAGAAGATAGTAGATTTTATATTTTACTTGACTCTTCTAATGGATTGTTTATTCCGCTGCAATTTTTGATCTAAAACTTGTTCTCTATTATATATTCTATCAGTTGTTATACTATTGAAGGCTAATGATAATTTATTCTGCATTATCTTAGTCATAATATTTCTTACTGGGCTAGTTGAACTCACCCTTTCTTTCACTGTTCTCTTCAGGAAATGAGAACGTAGCTGGGACTAGTCGGGGAACAGAGTGATGGTCCTAGATGTTTGCATTAGTAATCCTCACTATTCTGTGAAATAGTGTGATAATAATATTAATGAGGACTCCTTTTGAGTTTGTATACTCTCTAGTAAACAATATTTGTATTCAAACTCACAGCTCATGTTGTATATTTAAGATTGTATTTGTATTCTGTACCATGTATTTGGCGACTCAGAATAGGTGATTTATTCCTGTTTTGGGGGCGTCACAATACCATTCAATTCTATTGAGCCTATTATTTGGCAAATGTTGTAAACATATTTATTCTTATCTCAAGTGAGCTTTGTTTGCTCACTCTTGCATATTTATACATTTATTGCAGTTATGAATGAGAAGGTAGATAAACCTACAACTAGTAAAGGAAAGGAAAAAATGTACAAGTGATGAAGACTTATAATTTTGTTTTATCATTGATGATAGACTTTTCATAATGATGTGATGTAATAATTTTATTTTCCGCACTTGAATGATTGTATTAAAAGTTAGAGAACCTGGGAGATAATGTTTTTATTTAAGTAATCCTATATGGGCAGGTTTTTATTATTTAATTTATTATAATTGGGTAGCTAGATATGAATGTTTTGATTACGTGAACACCAAATCTTGAGGTAATGAAGTATCGAGATTTGGGGGTGTCACATTGTAAATAGGGCTCAGTTATTAGAGTGCGATAACGAGTCAACCCAACCAAGAGAAAGCAGCCGGCAAAATGATAATACAACTGGTAACAGTCATCGAAGAGGTGACAACAAACGTGGAGGGAATCAACATGCCAGAAATGGTAACCACTTCGGTGGTAATTATGGCCAAGACAATAAAAGTGGACATTTCAAGAAGAGGAGATTCAACAATGATGGAAAGACATCATCACCAACACCCGTTGTTAAGGAAGGAGAATGAACACCTATCATATGCTTCAAATGCAGAGGGGAGGGACACATCAGTCCAAACTGTGCGCAGCAGTCCAAAACGTGTTACAATTGTGGAAGAGAAGGTCACCTAGCTAGATTTTTTCGTACTGGAAAGCCAAGTCCAGTTGGAACGGTGACACCAAATGCCATCCCAGACAAGTTAAAACAAGTAGTTCTAGGAAGAGCATTTATTGTGACCTTCCAGAAAGCAAGGAACCTGAACGAGTTCATCACGGGTAAGTTTATCATAAACTCTAGCAAAGTATATACCTTATTTGATATCTGTTCTACCCATTCTTTTATTTCTCCTACTTACGCTCAACGTTTAAATTTGACTCTGGAGAAATTAGACTTTGACTTATCTGTTGAAACTCCGTTGGGAGAAATCTTCATTACATCTATTGTTTATAAGTCTTGTTTGGTTCAAATCGGTACCCTCACATTACCTGTCGATCTTATTTCCTTAAAAATACTTGTGTTTGACGTAATTCTAGGGATTGATTGGTTAACTACTCATCATGCAAAAATTGATTGTTTTCATAAGGTTGTTAACTTTCATATTCCTAACCAACCTATTATGCAAATTCAAGCAACCAAACCATTAAAATCAATCACTATCATCTCAAGCCATAAAGATATTCGTTTATTGAAAAACGGATGTCAAGCTTTCTTAGCTCATGTCACGGATTTAAACAAAAATACGTCAATTTTGAATGATATTTCTACTATTAATAAATTTCCTAACGTATTCCGTGAAGAACTTCCTGGCCTACCCCCAGAACGTGAAGTTAAATTTTGTATCGACCTTGAACCCGGTACAAAACCCATTTCCAAATCCCCATATCGAATAGCTCCTATTGAACTATAGGAGTTAAAGACCCAACTGCAGGAATTGTTAGACATCGGTTTCATTCGACCTATACGTCTCCTTGGGGTGCTCTTGTTCTATTCGTGAAAGATGGAAGTATTAGACTTTATATTGATTATCAGGAGTTAAATCATGTCACCATCAAAAATAGGTACCCGTTGCCTCGTATTGATGACCTGTTTGACCAATTACAAGGCGCCAAATTCTTTTCAAAGATCGATCTTCGTTCCGGATATCATCAGTTGAAGATTAAAACCGATGACATTCCAAAGATCGCTTTAACTCCATGCGACGGCATTACGAATTCCTAGTCATGTCTTTTGGATTGACTAATGCTCCTGCTGCCTTCATGGATATGATGAACCGAGTATTCAAGGAATATTTGGATCATTTTGTGGTTGTCTTTATTGATGGCATTCTCATATATTCCAAAAACCGTGAAGATCATGAGAAACACTTGAGGCTGATACTCCAAAAGCATCGTGAAAACAAGATTTATGCCAAGTTAAAGAAATGTGAGTTCTGGCTTGAGGAAGTAGCATTCCTTGGGCACGTAGTATCAAGTCATGGAATATCTGTTGACCCGGAAAAGATTGAAGCAATACAAAGCTGGGAGTAACCTAAATCAGTGATCGATGTACGTAGCTTTCTCGGCTTAGCTGGTTATTATCGGAGATTCGTAGAAGGGTTTTCTCGAATCGCTACTCTATTAACTCAGCTGACTCGGAAAGATACAAAATTTGGTTGGAATGAGGAATGTGAGAAGAGTTTTTAAGAACTCAAGAGGAGACTCATTTCAGCACCTGTTCTGATAATACCATCTGGTTCGGAGGGATTTGTCATCTACAATGATGCTTCAGGCAAAGGGTTAGGATGTGTTCTCATGCAATATGGGAAAGTCATAGCCTATGCCTTACGACAACTCAAAGAATATGAGAGGAATTATCCTACTCATGATCTAGAGTTGGTAGTTGTTGTCTTCGCATTTAAATTTGGAGGCATTACCTGTATGGGGAGAAAGTGGAGATCTATACGGATCATAAAAGCCTCAAATATTTCTTCACTCAAAAGGAACTCGACATGCGGCAACGACGTTGGCTCGAACTGTTGAAAGATTATGATCATATTATTCAATACCATCCTGGAAAAGCGAACGTAGTAGCTGACGTATTGAGTAGAAGATCATATATAGGTACGAGTGTGTTATTGTCAACACAAAGGCCCATTTTATATGACTTGCAAAGGATGGAGATAGAGTTAAAGACTCCAGGGACCCACGTGATGATGGATAACATATGAGTAGAATTGACTTTAATCGATAAAGTTAAAGTTGCTCAAACTACAGACCTATACCTGATGCGTATGAAAAAGAAAGTGCAAGAAGGTGTTATCCCGGAAGCAAGAATCGATGAAGAAGGAATACTTCGAGTTAACTCCAGACTTTGTGTTCCTAATAATTCTGACTTAAAGTATAAAATCATGATGGAGGCGCACAACACACCATTTAAAATCCATCCTGGGAGTACCAAAATGTATCGTGATCTTCGACATACATTTTGGTGGAGCAATATAAAGAGAGAGATCGCAGAGTTTATCTCAAGATGTTTAACTTGTCAACGTGTCAAGGCGGAGCATCAAGTGCCAAAAGGTCCATTGCAACCACTTGAAATTCTAGAATGGAAGTAGGAGCACATTACCATGGATTTTGTTTCTGGTCTTCCCAAGGTTTCTCAAGGCACAGATGCAATTTGGGTCATTATTGATAGATTGACCAAGTCTGCTCATTTCTTACCTATTCGAGAAACTTATACACTTGAAAGTCTTGCTCGTATATACATAAATGAGATTGTAAGACTGTATGGTATGCCAGTATCCATAGTTTCTGATCGAGACCCAAGATTCACTTCACGGTTTTGGGTTAGTTTATAAAAAGCTATGGGCACGGATTTGTGATTCTGTTCGGCATATCATCCTCAAACGGACGGGCAGTCGGAGAGGACTATTCAAACTCTTGAAGATTTATTAAGACTCTATGTCCTTGACTTCAAAGGAAGTTGGGATAAGTTCTTGCCATTGGTGGATTTTTCCTACAACAACAGTTATCAAACAAGATTGGCATAGCTCCATTCGAGGCGTTGTATGGGCGTAAGTGTCGTTCTCCAGTATGCTGGGATGAGGTGGGTGAAGCAATGTTGTTGGGACCGGATTTGGTACGTATGACTACGGAAAAGATTCAAATGATCGAGCAACATATAAAGGCCTCACAAGATCGACAAAAGAGTTATGCTGATCTTCATCGAAAAGACGTGGAATTCAATGTTAGAGAGCATGTGTTGTTACGTGTGGCACCATGGAAAGGAGTTACGAGATTTGGAAAGAGAGGAAAGCTCAATCCTCGATTCATTGGCCCATTTGAAATACTTGACCGAGTATGAATGAACCGTGGCTTATAGACTCGCGTTATCGCTTAAGTATGTCTCGTGTTCATAACATTTTCACATATCCATGTTACATAAATATGTGGAAGACCAACCACATTATTGAAAGTTAGAACCGATTTAAATAGAGGAAGATTTAACGTATGAAGAGGTTCCCCGTTAAAATCTTGGATAAGAAGGAACATATTCTACGCTCCAAGGTTATACCTCAAGTCAAAGTTTTGTGGAGAAACCACGATGTTGAGAAAATAACCTTGGAGTTAGAATCTGAAATGAGATCAAGGTATCCTCACCTCTTCGTCATACCAGGTATGTACCCTAATTTCGAGGGCGAAATTTCATAAAAAGGGGAGGTTGTAAGACCCCAACTTTTATGAATAAAGATGAATTTTCTATAAATATCATTTTTGAATATTAAGGAGTAATGTGATATAATGTTATAGTTGTGGATAATATTAATAAATTTTACAAAGTACGCAAGTTGTTATATTATATTCGATTGGTCGGGGAATATTCGTTTTAACAGGGAATACTCGTACAACGGCACAATCATTGGTGGACCCCACAGTGGAATTATTTTCAGAGTTAGAAAACGACAGAAATATCTTTTTATAAAAATAACGGCGGAAGTTTTTCCATTAACTGTTAAATTACCTAGTGATGAAAAGTACAATAATAGGCGTGGTTGCACAGTACCACACGGTATTGATTATTGATGCTTACGTGAGAAGTCACACAATTTTGTTCAATTATTGCTACAGTAATTGCTGCATAATATCTCACGTTATTTGATTCAATTATTGTCAATATTTTATATATTAGTAAATCAATAATTGAGACGACAAAGTTATTAATATTATTATTTGCAATATTGACGATGTATAGAAGTTCTGTGAATGAGAGGTTTGGTCACCTAATTGCGCGCCAATAAGGAGAAATCCTTATTGGAAAGCCCCCTCTTTTCTGGGAACGACCTGATTGTTAAATATTGCGAATTATAATAATGATTATAAATGTTGTTAAAAATATTGAGAAATTTTTATGAAGTATTTGATGTATATTTTGTTTATTTTATGGACCCCCATTTACCTATTTTTTAAAATAATCGGTAGAAAATTATTTTATATAATAAAGGTGAGGCCACATATGGAAGAAAAATTGGTCGGGGGGAGTTTTCTTTGTAATGTCACGGGAAGGAGTACTATATGAACTATATATATATATATATATATATATATATATATATATATATATATATATATATATATATATATGGTTTGAAAAGTCAAGGTGGAGGGAGTATGCAGTTATTATTATTATATATATGTATATTATTTGAATCACGGAATTAGATGATCACAGGTTGCATCCCGTGACATTATTAATCATCATATATTATATATATATATATATATATATATATATATATATATATATATATATATATATATATATATATATATTTAAAAGTTTTCATTTTATTAGAATATTTTATTGCATAGTATCCTTTCCATTCTCCTATAAATAGGATGCTTAGTTAGAATTGAAAATCACACCAGAATCAGAGAATTCTTCTTCTATAATCTTGAGCGTATTTCTTTCGAGTTTTAGAAAGCTTTGAGCGTAGAAAATAGTGAAAGTTTTCTTCAAGAATATCCTCGTTATACCAGTTGGAATACTCTTCTTTTCAAGGTAAGGGATGTTATTTTTGTTCAATATTCGCTTGAAATAATATTTCCTTCCATACTTTTTAGTATGTAACTAATATTATTTCGTTTCAGATTTCGAATTCTATACTCATTTGGTTAAAGTTTTGACTTCTATACTCCATGAAATTAGTAGAATATCCTTCATATTTGCGTTTCATCCAGTATCTTTTCATGAAAATATTATTCTGAGCATTCTTGATAAGTTTTAAATTTTTTATGTCGGGGTACTATTCACGAGTTACTATTCACAAATTACTATTCACAAGGTACTATTCACTCGAGTACTATTCACACAAGTACTATTCATGATAAAATTGATTCGCTTTTCAAAATTATTTTTTGGTACAATATTATTCTTGAATTTTACTCCACAAAGCAGTATCATGTTGACAATTTGGACATTATTGATTTCTGGATAAATTAAATTATAAATCTTTAGAAAAAATTATCCTTGAACTTGTTTTATTGAATTCTTATATCATTGTCATCATCCTCATGTTTATATTATGTTGAAAGTCATATGTGGCCTGTAGTGTATAGATGGACTTGGCATTATTATGACCAGGGATTATTCGGTATAATCATGATCGTAATGTTACAAATGATGTGGTAAAAGTCCTCATTGGCACGTAGTGCATTGATGGACAGTTGTTGGCATGATCATTACCATTGATGAATACACGAATATCCTTGGCCCGTAGAGCATGGATAATTTGTGGTCGTGATACTAAAGAATATCCTTGGCCGTAGTACAGGGGTGATTCGATGATGTGGATTATTTATTAAACTGAGTCTCAGCGATAAAATTGATGATAAACCTTTTAAATCATAGAAGATAGTAGATTTTATGCTCTATTTGACTCTTCTAATGGATTGCTTATTCCGCTGCAGTTAAACTTGATGTCTATTGTATTTTATCAGTTTAACAATGTTGAAGGCTAACAATAATTTATTCTGCATTATCTTAGTCATAATATTTCTTACTGGGCTAGTTGAGCTCACCCTTTGCTATCATTGTTCTATTCAGGAAATGAGAATATAACTGGGACTAGTCGGGGAACGGAGTGACGGTCCAGATGATAGCATTAGTAGTCCTCACTATTCTATTAAATACTGTGTTAATAAATGTATTGAGGACTTATTTTGAGTTTGAATATTGTCTAGAAGACAATATTTGTATTAAAACTCACAGCTCATGTTGTATAATTAAGTTTTTATTTGTATTCAGTACCATGTATTTGGTGACTCAGAATGGGTGATGTATACCTATTTTGGGGGCGTCACAGGTTGCCCCAGTGGAAGTGCGCATTGACGTTCTGTAGGCTAATAAAGTCAGAGGCAACAGGTCAGGCCATCCTTTGTGGTATCACTGGACTGGCGGACATCTTTTGCATGATCTTTTTGATATTTTTATTAATCGCTTCAACATCACCATTCATCTTTGGACAATAGATGACGGAGTTAAGATGCTTGATGTGGAATTTACTGCACAATTCCTCCATCATGTGGTTGTTGAGGTTTTTGGCATTGTCTGATATAATCACCTCTGGTTGTCTGTATCGACAAATGACATTATTTCTGATGAAACCAATGATCACCTCTTTAGTAACCCTGTGGGAAGAGACTGCTTCTACCCACTTGGTGAACTAGTCGATCATGGTGAAGATAAACTGATGACCATTTCTGGATTTGGGCTCGATTGGCCCGATCACATCCATTCCCCACATTGAGAAAGGTCAGGGTGAACTCATATTGTGGAGTTCCCTTGGAGGGGCGTGGATAGCATTTCCATGAATTTGGAATTAATAATATCTCTTGACGTAATAATCACAGTCAGCTTTGAGAGAGAGCCAGTAATGCCATGTTCTTAAGATCTTCTTGACAAGTAGAGGGCCACTCATGTGTGGACCGCATACTCCACCATGGATTTCATCCATGAGTCTCTGAGCTTATTCTTTGTCTAGGCATCTCATAAGGCCTAGTCCTGCATCTCTTTTGTAGAGTGTCTCCATTCAGATAGAATTTCATGGTCATTCTATGTATCCGCTTTCTTTCAGCTTGACTAGCCCTAGTGCGCGTAGATCTATCTCTTAGATACTCCTTGATAAACTGATACCAAGGATGTTGGATGAGAGGCAGTTCATCCGATACTTCTCTAATGTAATTCCTATATGCTGGGGACTTTTGGCTGGCAAAGGTGATATTTGTAATGCTCCCTTTCTCCTTTATGTTGATCAAGGAGGCCAAAGTTGCTAGTGCATCAGCAAAGTCATTCATGCTCCTAGGAATGTGGAGGAAGGATATTTCTTCAAACTCCGAAGCCATTTAGTTAACTTGCCGATGGTAAGGCAGCAAATGTAATTCCTTGGTGTGATAGACCCCGGTGGTTTATCTGATTACCAGCTCAGAGTCTCCAAAGACAGTTAACCATTTGACGCCCATGGATTGGGCTAGCTTCAACCCTATTATACAGCCTTAATACTTAATTGTGTTGTTGGTGTTGACAAACTGCAATTTGATGAAAACATGATACTGCTCTCCCGAGATAGATACCAAAATTGCTCCAACTTCGGTACCTTCCATGATTATAGCTCCATCAAAATACATCCTCCATGATTGGGTTGTATTGTCCTGATGGTGTTGTTGAATTTTCATTACCCCTTTATCGGGGAAATATGTTTCCAAGGGTTTAAAATCCCCGGATGGTGCTGCAGCCAGTTGATCCGCAATTCCTTGACCTTTGATAGATTTTTGGGTCACGTAGATGATGTCGAATTACTGTAGGATCACCTGCCATTTGGATAGTCGACAATTTAACATAGGTTTGTTGAACACGTACTTGAGAGGATCCATGCGGGATATGAGATGGGTTTTATAACCATGGAGATAATGTTGTAATCTCATGGAAGCCCATGTTAATGCACAACAAGTCTTCTCAATCAAGGTATACTTGTGCTCACTGATGCTGAATCTTTTGCTGAGGTAATAGATAGCTCTTTATTGACCTCTATCATCTTTTGTCCCAGCATGCAGCCCATGGCATTGTCATTGATTGACAGGTACATAAATAGGGGAACGTCATCATTGGGAGTTACCAATATAGAAGCTTTGACTAGTTTTTCTTTGATTGAAAGGAAGGCTTTTTGACATTCTTCGTTCCATTTCTTAGAGGAGTAATTCCTTTATAACTTGAAGATAGGTTCATAGGTTGCTGTGAGTTGGGAGATGAATCGGCTGATGAAGTTGATTCTTTCCAAAAATCCTCGTATTTCCCTCTCTGTCTGGGGCACAGACATCTCAGTAATGGCTTAAATTTTGGCAGGATCCAACTCAATGCCTTTGTGGCTCACTAAGAATCCTAACAACTTGCCTGACTTAACGCCAAAGGTGCACTTGGTCGGATTTAGCTTCAAGTTATACTTGCAAAACCGGTTGAAGAGCTTTTTGAGATGGTCTATGTGGTCTTTTTCCCTTCGAGACTTGACAATGATGTCATCCGCACAGACTTCTATCTCTTTGCGCATTAAATCATGGAAAAGAGCCATAATGGCTCGCTAATAAGTAGTTTCGGCATTGATGAGGCTGAATGACAATCGTCTGTAGCAAAAGGTTCCCCAAGGAGTGATGAATGTTGCCTTCTTCCGGTCCTCTTCAGCAACCCTGATTTGGTGGTACCCAGCAAAGCAGTCAATAAAGGAGTGCATGTCATACTGAGTTGTATTGTCAATGAGTATGTGGGTGAATGGTACGGGAAAGTTATCTTTGAGACAAGCTTTATTCAGATCCCTGTAATCCAAACACACTCGCACCTTTCCTCTGGGTTTAGGTACGGGGACTATGTTGGATAGCCACTCAGGGTATGTTGATACCATGATGATGCCAGATTGAAATTATTTCACAATTTCTTCCTTGACTTTCAAACTCCACTCATGTTTTAATCGCCTGAGTTTCTATTTGACTGGCTTGAATCCCTCTTTAATGGGAAGGCAATGAATGACAATGTCAGTTGACAAACCAATCATGTCTTCATAAGACCATGCAAACACATCCTGGAATTGGGTCTATAGTGCAACCATGTCATTCCTTTGGCTTGGGGTAAGGTCCATGTCAATCTAGATTTGTTTGGGGTTTTTATGAGGTTCCAAGGTAAAAAGGTGGTTTAATCAAGGTTTAGCTTGGGTTTGTCTTTGACCCATTCTTTGATCTCCTCAGGCACCTCATAGTCCTCTTGTTCAATCACCATCAAGTCAGAGTACAACTTTACATCAAAGTTGCAGTCCTTATGAAGAATTGGCACTCCATCAGCAAGTTTAGACAAATCTAACTCTGGAGTCCTAGAACAAAATGCTTTCACTTAATATATGAAACTGTTTGATCATACAGAGTGTTAGCATGGCATGAAAAAAAATAATGCTAATACTATGCAACAAAAGTTAGCAGTTATTGCTATCTACAGGGCAGAGGGATTTTCTTCCCTTTTTACCCTTTTTGACAAATAGAAGGAGTGTTGCTCCAATTGTCGAGGGTCAAGTCCTGGTGGACAGCTGTGATGAAGTGGCATTTATCGTACTCCTCCTCTTAAATGATGACCATGATGTCTGGATAATCATCATCTGGGATGTCCTTATTCATACTCTCTGTATGTATCAGGACGCGCATCTTTGACAAATGTCTCTTTATGTCTTGTTTGCACCTTTGATTCACTTCCTCAATGTCTGGGTCTATAATCAAAGCTTATTTCCCATTAACCAGTATTGGCTTAGGAAATAGCATACCCACCACAGAGATAGGAATTTTCCTTAGAAGCTGTACAAAATCTGCATCTGTAGGTTTAGGCAATAGCCTTGTAAATGAAGGAATCGGTGTATGCTTTTGCGGGTTCCTGTGACTGAACCCAGAGGAGTAGCCTAGTATGTCCTTCCATGTATGGCTGGGAATTTGAATTGGACATTTGATTCCTTTCTAGTTCTTTCCTAACCCTTGTCCTAGTTAGAAACCCAAGGATATCATCTCTTGACGGGCCGACATTACCTCGGTGAAAACTCTAGGATTTAAAGCTGACGCCCCGATGGGTTGATAATGAGTGTTGCTAACCTCAAGGGCTTGGAATCTGACATGCTCAACTTCTTCATTGAAACTGATAAAAGGTATATCACTTTCGACAGGATACTTTGGTTCAGCATTGACAGTGACCAGATTATTGTTGATAATATACCTGAGTTGTTGATGAAAAGTGGATGGGACAGCTCCCGCCATATGGATTCATGGCCTTCCCAACAATAAATTATATCATGTAGTGATTTTGAGCATTTGAAAGGATATGTAGAATGTATGTGGACCGATTTCCACTAGTAATTCAATCTCTTCGACAGCATTTCGTCGAGATCCATCAAAGGTTTTGATGATTGTATGGATGCTTCGAATTCGGTTGAGATTGATCTTCATTCTTTCCAATGTGGCATAGAGGAAGATGTTTAGGGATGATCCTCCATCTATTAGTACTCCTTCGACAATATATCCGGAAGATATCACTGCTATGTGCAGTGGCTTACAATGACCCATCCCTTCGGGAGGTATGTCATCATCAGTGAAAGATATCACTTTGATGTTGAAGATATAATCTACCAGATGATGAAACTTTTCTACATCCACTGTTTTGGCAAGTGGGATTCTTACAATATCTTCATTATGACCTTCCAATGATCTTCTAAAGAGAATACCAAGTCCAGAATAGATATATGTTTCGGTGCTTCTTTTAATCTTTGCACCACATTGGCTTCATCGTGTCCCATCTGGCAGAGGAATTCTTCGATTTTCTCCTTGGGCACTTTCCCCTTAAATCTAATGACTGGCTTCATCACTCGTTGAGGGAGATATATCGGATTTTCTTTAGATACCGCAGCAGTTATGTTCGATGTTGATCCTTCAACCTCTACATAGTTCCATGGGACTTTATTAAGGCTGATGATAGGATACTATGGCCTGAATGGCAATATGAGTGGTGCTGGTGCAGCCACCTTCAAAGGGTTTTCAACTCCTTTGAGCTTGATTGGTTGAATTGTAAGTGATGTGGCGGCCAAATCTCCCTCAGAGAATATAACTGCTATGATTTCCTTCCATCTTTGTGATCATGGAGGAAATGTGTTCCCACTCTCAAGTGATACGGTGTCATCATCTGCCATTTATAGGTCACTGTTGTCAATCATATTTTGGATAAGATGACGGAGTGCCCATCATTTTTTAGTACTGTGATCGCAAGAATGGGAGTGGTATTGACATACTCCAGTAGCATCAAATCTTTTTGAGCGTGGATTGACTGGAGGTAGCAGTGCCTTGATCTTTCCCTCATTGATCAGCATCTGCAAAATTTCTTCCATCGATTGGCCTAAATAGGTGAACTACCTTTTGTTGGAAAAGTCCCGACAAGCTTGAGCTCTTGCTTTACTAGCAAGTTTTTCCTCCAAGGTTTCACTTTCTTGGGTGAGTGGTGGAGTCTTTATGATAAAAGAGAGGAGACTTGCATGCTCATGACTGAACAACTGTCGTGTGACTTGGTGTTGATCTATCACCAGTTCTGCCAATTGATTGACCTATTTGTCAAGAGATTTTAACTCTCGTTCCATCATGAACTGGAACTCTGAATAATCCCACTTGTCGGAATTATCCTTACTCGTTTGGGAAGAACCACTCACGTATTTGAGGTACTTGGAGCTTTCTCCACTACCTATATTGATCATGTTAACATCCTCTTCCTTGTGTTGAGGGAGGGGGTTATCTTGAACATGTGGTTGTTCGGGTTTGGTCACCATGATCTCACCACTATATATTAAGTCCTGGATCTTATGCTTGAGGGCCCAACAATCCTGAGTGTCGTGGCCTGGAGCTCTAGAATGGTAAACACACTTCTTGTTTGTATTGAAGCCCTTTCCACTTGGATTGGCTGGTGGAAGGAGATGAGTGATTTTCTTCTGAGTTGTCAGAAGTTTGAAAAAAAATTCGAGTGAGTCCCCTAAGGGTATGAACACTCTTGAACGTCTGACTTCTCCACTCTTTAGCAAGGGAGGATTTGAGGACTGCGCTTGAAAAGGGGAATAGTTTCTCCTTTGAATAGGCAAATTTTGATTGCCTTTTTGTGTTTGCCCTTGCAGTATCAAGGAAACATCCTCTTCTTTCTTCTTATGGACCCTCCAGGGGTTGTTCTCATAACTTCCAGATTGGATATGCTCAGCCTCGACTTTTAAAGCGGCGAGGTCTTGAATCTTCCAAGACTTCAATCCCATTTCTGCCATTTCTCCATGCTTAATCATTTTTGAGAATGGTTTTCCTATTCCAGCTAGGAACCTCTCATAAAATGGAGCTTCTTGAATGTCTATAAAGGTCATCACCATCTCAGTCTCTGTCATGGATGGTATAACTTGAGCAGCCAGACGCCTACATCTTTGGGCATACTCTCTGAATTACTCATTGACTTACTTCTTGACTTTGATAATTTGATACATGTCTAGAGCCATCTGAGTTTGAAATCTGTATTGACTGAGGAAAGCATGGGCTAACTCCTCCCAGCTGTGAATTTTGGATTTATCCAATCTGGTGTACCAGGATCTGGCTTCTCTAGTCAAAATTTTTAAAAACAGCTACATTCTCAACTTTTTATTCTCGACATAAGATCTAAGCTCTCCAATGAACACTTCAAGTGGGTGTAAGGATCTCCCAATCCATCATATTTCTCTAAATTGGGAGTTTTAAATTTCTCCGAATAATGAACCCTAGGGAAGATGCAAAGGTCTGAATAGGAAACACTTTCGTGTGTTCCAATCCCTTTGATGGACCGAATGGTCTCTTTCATTTATAAAACCTTCTTTCGAATATCACTAGTATCTTGATCTGCTTTAAGATGGGTGATTTTAGGGATTTTGTTAGACTTCTCTGTCCGGACCTTGGATTCCTCCATGTCCAGAGGGTTCTATTTGTATGAGTATTTATGAGCCCTGAGTTGATTTATTTAGTTCTTTAAAAAGAACAACCAACTCTGTTATTTGATTCCTCAATCCTTCAAACTCCTCACAAGAGACAGGAGTAGGATCAGGATGGGCACTTGTAGCCATGTTTGACTGTAGGCTTAGTGCCTTTTTGGACTTTGATCGGGTAACGAGACCAATTGTTTCCCTACGAAAAGACTATGTAGTTTAGTCTGGGAAAACGTGGAAATGCTACATGCTATGTAATATGTCCATTTTTAGGAGTGTTTTAGTTTTCTACTGCATAATAAATGTTAGTCGTTTTGATGACAGGATAGCATGACATGTCTTGATATGAAAAAAGAATTCATATTTATATACTCCTTTATATTTTTCATTACATTGAGATTGACATGGAAATGAAATTACAAGTAATTAAAATTACAAGTAATTGAAATGGGAAGGTATAAAGAGACTTCCCTCCGCGTTTGGTTTATCATAGGCTGACCTATCTTAGGTTACTCTCACAGCTTTTCTGCATGAAGGTCCCCAGATCATCGCAATTTACTCGATGGGAAGTTAATCCGATCTTTTAACTGCAGCAAATCTAGGTGGTGCCTTTCCTGAGCCTCGTGGAATTAGTCTTCCTACGAGTCCAGTAATCAAACACTGACGGGTTAGCCTCCTGGTGGAGGAATCAAACAACATACATTCACATACATTGTAAGACCCCAACTTTTTATAAATTAAATTAAATTTCCTCTAAATTATTATTGTGAATAATAAGGTGTTAATTTGATATAATACTTTGGTTATGGGTGAAATGTGCAAATTTTTCAAAATAAGCAAGTGGTTATAAAATATTCATTGTTGTCGGGGAATATTCGTTTGGTCGTGGAATATTCTTACTTGTTTGGAAATATTAAATGCGACGACGCAGACCATTTATGGGCCCATAACGGAAAACTATTTCTGATAAAAGAAAACGACAAGTTTGAGTTTTTATCAAATAACGGTGTTGTTGTTATCGTTAACACTGTTGAAATACTCGGTGGTTAAAATACGATGTCTGGCGTGATTTCACAAAGAAGACACCAGATATTACAAAGATTTTTGAATTATTGATTCTTACGTAAGAAGGCACTACTCAATAATTGTTAAGTAATTACTGTTCAATATTTTATTTTATTGATTCAATAATTGCTACGTTGATATTTTATATTATTGTTGTTCGATAATTGTCAACGCACAAAGATCTCCATTATCAGATCAATAATTCATATTATTTGAATAATATTATTAGATAGTATTATTGGCAATGTCTAAAGAAGTTCTGTCTAGGAAAGGGGTTTGGTCACCTAATTGCGCGCCAATAAAGAGAAATCCTTATCGAAAAACCCCATCTTTCCTGGGAACGACCTGGTTGTCATAATTGTGATTCTGTAATATTATCTGTGAATAATTAATTATTGATTTATATGATAAGTAAATATTTATTTTATGTGGATATAAATGATGGATAGAGAAATATTTATTTTGTGTGGATATAAATGAAGGAATTAATGCTGAGGTATTTTATCAGTATTTTATCGGTATGGAGGTATTAAAAATCGTCTGTATGTGGATTTCAGACATTTTCTATATGGAATTTGGAAAAACTTAAATCTAAAAAGTTGTAGAGAATTTAATTTCCTATGGAATGGACATAAAATTCGTATTTTTCTGATAAAAAAGATATTTATTATGAATTATTGAAGTTTTGGAAATTAAATATTTTTATTAAAATTATGGGTGGGACCCACTTTTTTTTTTATGAAAACATGTGCTGGAAAAAATTTTAAATGTGATGGGCTGATGGCTTTCCAAAATGGCATGCGTAGAAAATTAAAAAATAATAATAATATTTTATTATTTAGTTTGCTTTGGCGTTCTAGCATTTTCCTATAAATAGGCACTTAGGTTAGAATTGAAAATCACACCAGAAACAAGTTTTCTCTCTCTATATATATTATCGAGCGTATTTTGTGAGTATTTAGATACTTTGAGAGTTGTTGTTTAGTACAAGTTTCCTTCAGCCTTATACCTGATATTTCAACCGGAAGTATTGTTATTTTGAGGTAAGGGATGTTATTTTCTTCATAATGATGTTATTCTTTCAATATCATTATACCAAAATATTGGTATGGATTTTATTGTGGAATTTATACCTTTTTCATGTCAGGGTTACTATTCACATATACTATTCACGTATACGGTACTATTCACGAATACGGCATTATTCACAGAAAAATTAAATTTTCTTTTCTTTGTCCAAGTTGTCTATAATGGTTACAATCTTTGATTGTATCAATGTTTTGATCTTCATTCTTGAATTTTGCTCCACAATTGATTATTATATGATATTTTTAAACTTGGATAAACTAAAGTACGAATCCCTAATCTTTGATCTTTTATCTCATTAGATTCATTTTCTTTAAGATATTTTTCATCATCCTCAGTCCTAAATGATGATAGTACTAAATATCTTTGGCATGTAGTGCAAAGATGAATATTTGATTTAAGATGTATATTGATTGATTTTACAGGGATAAAATATTGATGATGGACTTTTAAATCTTAGAAGATAATAGAATTCATTCTCTACTTGACTCTTCTAATGGATTGTTGTTTCATTGCAGCGATTGTTGATCTAAAACTTGTTGTACATTATATTCTATCAGATTTTTCCCTGTTGAAGACTAATGATAATTTGTTGTATATTATCTTAGTTATAATATTCTTTACTGGGCTAGTTGAGCTCACACTTTTCCTTTTTGTTCCATTTTTTCTTTTCAGGATGTGAGAACATAGCAGGAATTAACCGGGGTATGGAGTGATGGTTCAGGATAGTTGTTTTAGTAGTCCTCACTATTTGTAAAATAGTGTATCAATAATTGTAATGAGGACTCCTTTTGAGTTTGTATACTGTCTATTAGATAATATTTGTATTTAAACTCACAGTATATATATTGTCGTATTTTGCACGATAATTGTATTACTGAAGTTGTATTTGTTTCTGTACCCTGTATTTGGTGACTCAGAATGGGTGATGTCTACCTATTTTGGGGGCTTCACATACATCGTGTCTCACCGTATGGAAATGATGACATGTGCAAAGCACTAATATCACAGGCAGATATGGTGCGAAGCACTAAAGTTCAGTAAATAAAGCATTAGTATACATTCATTCAATGTAAATGTAGTATTCACATATGAGCAGATAAAAGTTTTTAAAAAGCTTGAATAGTGGCTTAAGCCCTCTTATTGGAGTCCCCAGCAGAGTCGCCACCTGTCAACATCGGGATTTTTATTTGTCCCTTTCTGTTCTTGTCTTTTGGTGTTTTCATGTTAGGTGAGTTTTGTTTGAAAAAACAAGTTTGAAAAGGTCCGACATGTATATGTCGACGATTTGACTGTTAGAGTCGCCAGTTGGTATTTTTAAGTAGTTGCACCAACTCAATTGAGAAAAGGTTTGCACAAAGACCTAGTGATTTGACATTGTTTAACTAGTCTGGGAAACCAAAATTTGTTAGGGTCCGGGGGCTTAATTAAGCGGAGGGAAGGTGTTAGGCACCCCCGACTTCCGTGATAACACGGTTACCGCCACTTTTCATTAAACTTTTATTTGTGTATGTGTGTGTGTGAGTTAGGTCTATGTGCAGTTATCTGGAAGTAGTGTTATGCCTCGTTTACACCTATATACAAAGGGTTTGACTTTTGTATAAAATTTCAATTTGAACAAGATATAGCAGTGATATTTTGTAAAAATAGGTTATTCAAACCCTTATGCTCAATAGTAATGAGGCATTTGATACTTCTATTTTATTATGTGTTCGGCTTATTGTTTTTATTTTCGAGATGCGAGGCATCTTCGAGAAAATAAGATACATAGCAGTGCCGAACTCTTTGTGGTCATGAGAGCCATCTAAGGATATTCAGACACCATAGATAATTTATAAGTTGGCTGCAGCTGCAAAATGTCCATCACGGGAACCGAATCTAGATTCAGAGACTGAATATGTGATCACAAGATTCCTAGGCTCACATGAAAAAGCAATATGTACAAAAGCAAGAAAAAGAACTAGATTTGAATAAATTTAAACCATTCTAGCTTCAACGGTTCCAGTTTAGTCACTATGAACCAGTTAAAATTAGAAGTAGCCAGATTGAGGTAAATCTAGCCCACAGGCTGAACGATTAAATATCTACATTATTAAAGTGATTAAAGCAGATATTTATATAACAGCGGTATATATATATATATAGACAGAGAGAATGAGGATCAGGTCCGGGAGTCCGGACCTGACTAAAATACGGACCTTTAATTTATTTATTTTTTTTCTTTTTTTAAAACACCTATAAAAAAAATTTAATATTTTATGGAACTGGAATTTTTCATAATATAGTGTTTTGGGTGTGATTTGGATACATATAACAAAATAGGTCTGTACTATGGAAAATCACACCCAAAACACTGTATTATGGAAAATTCCAGTTCCATAAAATATTAAACTTTTTTATAGGTATTTTAAAAAAAAAGAAAAAAACTAAAATTTCTGTATTTTAAGAAAATCCAAGAGTGCTGACTCGATCCGGACTATATATATATATATATATATATATATATATATATATATATATATAGGAATCCATCCATGGCAACCGGTTTTGCTGTGGATCTTTATCAACAACCTCTTTTCGAATAGTTGATCAACTTATTGGAAGGCTGAGATTGGGATATATTTAATACCAAGCCGTGACAAGCTCTACCGGTTTCTATTTAAATAAGAGGGGCCCACATTTCAATATATTGTCAGTATTATTAAACAAAATGAATATTTAATAATAAAATATTACAACCGACACATAAAAACACCCTTCTTCTTCTTTTTTTACGCATTTCTCCATTATATATCATGACTCAACAAATTAAAATAGAATAAAAAAATAAAAATAATATTAAAATATTACGCATAACTTGAACTTCTATTTTACTACTATATATATATTATTAAGCAATTCTTATAGTTGATATAATTAAACTACTTTATATATTTTAAAACAATAAAGATATTCTACTTTAGTTGATATATAGTTGTAGTAATATTTTAGTTTTAAAATGTACCAAGTATAAAAGTTGTTAAATAAAATTTTATTAATTTTAATTATAAGATGCCATGGATTAATTTTTAAAAATTAAAGTGAATTTTTTAGGATAGGGTAAAAATACAAATAAAAAGATAAAAATAGTGTTTAGTTATATAGTAATTGCAAAAGTGTTTCTAAACGAATTTAAGTTATATAGTAATTGTAAAAATAAATATCACTCTTTAATAAAATATAAAATATATTATAAGAATTGTAATTTTATTATTAAGCAATTCTTATAATATATTACATCTTAGTTAATAATATATTACATCTTGGTTATTACATTCTTATAAGAATTGCTTAATAATAAAATTAATAATAGATATGACATATAAAAAGCATCAATGTGTTAAAAAAAAAAGGTAAAATTATATGTTGTTATGCTATTTACCGTAATATTTTAATATTTTTTTTATTTTTTTATTCTATTTTAATTTGCTGAGTCATGATATATAATGGAGAAATGCGTTAAAAAAAGGGTAAGCTGGTACAAGCTGTACCGGTTATAATATTTTAATATTAAATATTCATTTTGTTTAACTATACTGACAATATGTTAAAATGTGGGCCCCTCTTATTTAAATAGAAACCGATAGAGCTTGTCATGGCTTGGTATTAAATATATCCCAATCTCAGCCTTCCAATAAGTTGATCAACGGTCTGAAAAGAGGTTGTTGCACAGTATCCCTGGCAACCGGTTGCCATGGATGGATTCCCATATATATATATATATATATATAACCAATAAAAAGCCACGGATCGACGATCCGGACATACCCACACAACGCGACTCTCAACGTTAGTAGATATAAATATATAGAAGTAGTAGAAAGTTTAGAAATCTAAAAAATCTTACAGTGGGTTGCTAGAAGAATTCAGATAGCTTTTGACGCCTGAAAACTATATTTCCACTGGTTAAATTTCAGTATGTAGCAAAACACGAGCTTACAAGTGTTTAGAAAGAATAATCACTCAGTTTAGAGCACTCTAGCAGGGGTTACAGATTGAAATGGACAGAGTTTTCTCTCATTTTTCTCTTCTTCTTTTTTCAAATGAGCTGCCAAGAGCTCATATTTATAGACCAAGGAGCCGCGGGTCAACCCGCGACAGCCGCAGGTTTACTTGCTGCTGCCCGAGATCTGCGGGTCCCGTCATCTCGAAGTACATGCACTTGGGCTACACGATGTCCGCTCGAACCTTCATAACTTTAAATCCGGGCTTCCGATAAGGGAGTGATGTACCTTTTCGAAAAGTCTTCAAATTCTATCTGGTGTGCTGTCTTGTGTAGTAGTCACTCGAGATTTGAGTTATGGTTCTTGTAGGACACCTTGATATGCAGTGTGGATTTGAATTATGTTGAGACGACGTGAATGTGGTGTTTAGGTGGCAAAATGGCAATTTTAACCCCACTGGGGTTATTTTTGAATTTTACGTAGATGTAGTAGTCGTTGCTCAGGATTATCTCTAAGATTGGGCTGTTGTGGATGCTGAATTTCCTCATGGTTATCTCTGAGGTTGCTTGACCTCCCGGGGTTATCTCCGGGGTTGAGCTGAGTATCCCGAGGTTGTCTTTGGGGTTGGAACTGACTTTTTCGGGGTTATCTCCGAGGTTGAGCTGAATTTCCCTGGTTTGTCTCCGGGATTGAAACTAAGTCTCTCGGGGTTATCTCTAAGATTTAAAATTGGACCTCCCGGGATTGTCTCCGGGGTTGAACTAACATGACTTCCAGGGTTATCTCTGGAAGACGATTCTGCCCTCCTGCAAGGTTAGTAACAGGAACGCAAAATTTCGAGTGTCTACAATGTATATACATCACTTTTAATGTTATTTATTGGATTATTTTAATAAAATAATCTTAATCATATATATTAATAAAACTTGTACTTTTTGGTAATTTGTAACTTGTTTAACTGGTCACCATTACATATTTTGACATTGAGTTTTGTCAAAACATATAATACCACTTAAATTTATCTTAACACAAGTAACCATCTTATTTTAATAGTAGTTGTTGTGTACTAAATTATGTCACGTACACTTTTTTCTCTCCCATCCTTTTTCGAAAATCAAGAAAATTTAAAGATGTGGATCAAATTAAGAGAGCGTTTAATAAAAATTGAATGAATCTGAATCTGAATGAGCTGAATCTGAATTTGAATGAAAAAAGTTGTTCGATAATTAACATGTTTGAAACATCTGAATAATAGAATTTTATTATTTTACCTCTCTGAAAAAATTTAAAGTTGTTATATATTTATTTAATATTACTTAATATAATAGTTAATATTTTTTTTAAAAAAATTTACTTTATTCAATTGCTCATTCAGTCAAAAAAACTTACTTAACCATTCAGCTCAATCATTTAATCGATTCAGTCATTTAGACAATTTTTTTTATAAAAAAATGTACTTAATGGCTGATCGATTCAACCATTCAGATGTATTCAGTCTCCCCTAAGCCGCATATTCTTTTTCTTTCTTTCTTTTTAAAAAGAAAATTAATTAAATACTATAATTTTATATTTTGTATAAATAAATTTTTTACGTAGTAACTCATGTATATTTATAATCAATGTCAAAACGAGTAACTTTTAACTACAAGAAAAAAGCTTAATTTAATTTATTATTTTATTTTATTTTATTTTATTTTATATTATATTATATAATCTAGTTTTTAAATTTAATTTTATTTAATAAACTAAATTAAATTAAATTTATTTTATTTTATTTTAGTAGTAAGAAACTAAGTAAATGCTACTTAGTTTATATTTTAATATTGAGAAACTAATTACTAATATAATACATGCAGAGCCAATAAATATTCAGCAATTTCATAATTCTGACAGAATTTCTGTCATAAATTTAGTCGAAAATAGCAAATATATCAAAATTAAAAATAGTCTTAAAATCAGTTAAAGTATGATAAGGAACCCAAATTTGATATGTTATACACTTCATAATATCAATATTCTGCAATTTCCAAATTCCAAATAATATGCAGTCCACATGCAGACCCAAAATCAAAATTCCAATTTCAATAATATAAACAAGAAGAATAGGACCCAAATTTCAGATTTTAAACTCCCAATTTCAACAACAGGACCCAAATTTTTGACCCACAAATTCACAGCAACAACATATTATCCAAATTGGGTTAATCTCATATTCAAACTCAAACTAAACCTAAAACAAATTAAGCCACAAATTTCAGAAATATCATACAAATTTCAGAAATATTATAACTTTCAGACATTTAAAAATAATTTTTATTTACAATTTGCAACAAATTAACCCTAAAAATCTAATGTTTTGCAGAAAACTAACCTTGAAATTAAATTAATGTGCAAACTAAAGGAGAAGAACTGACGGTGGTGCCTGGTGGTGGCTGTTGGTGGTGGCTGCTGGTGGTGGTGGCAGTGATGGTGGTGGAACCGATGGTGGTGGTGGCATCTACTGGTGGTGGAACCGGCAGTGATGGTGGTAGAACTGACAATGATGATGGCTGCTGGTGGTTGTGGCAGTGGTGGTGGTGGAACCGACGAAGGTGGTGGTGGAACCGATGGTGTTGGCGGCGATGGTGGTGGTGGAGATGAGAGCAGTGAGAGAGAAGTGAGACTGAGAGAGAGAATGAAGTGAGAGAGAAATGAGAGAGAGCGTAAAGTGAGAGAAATGAGAGAGAGAGCGAGAGAAAAGTGAGAGAATGAGGGGCGGCTAAGGAAGACGTTCTGACTAATTAGGTTTAAATATTATTTCCGACGGAATTTCCGTCGAACTTAAATCCGTCGTAATTAAGGTATCTTCGACGGCTATTCCATCGAACATAAACATTATTCAGTCGAATATAAGTGTGACTGGCCCAAAATAGGTATACATCACCCATTCTGCGCCAAATACATGGTACAGAAACAAATACAACTTCATTAATACAATTGTCGTGCAAAATATGACAACACATACTGTGAGTTTAAATACAAATATTGTCTAATAGACAGTATTCAAACTCAAAAGGAGTCTTCATTACAATTATTGATACACTATTTTACAAAAATAGTGAGGACTGCTAAAACAACTTTTTAGAACCATCACTCCATACCCCATTAGTTCTCAAGATATTCTCACCTCCACGAGAAGAAAAATGGAACAAAAAGGAAAAGGGTGAGCTCAACTAGCCCAGTAAAGAATATTAAGACTAAGATAATGTAGAATAAATTATCGTTAGCCTTCAATAAATCAGATAAAATATAATGGACAACCAGTTTTAGATCAATATTCGCAGCGGAAATAACAATTCATTAGAAGATTTTAAGTAGAGAATGAAATATACTATCATCTATGAATTTAAAAGTCCATCATCAATATTTTATCCCTGTAACGTCAATCAATATACATCTTGCATCAAATATTCATCTTTGCACTATGGGCCAAAGATATTCATTTATATCACCGCATTACCATCATGTTCATCTCAACACTGCTCATCTTTACTACGCCCAAAGATATTCATTAGTAATCATTCATCTTTTTACCACTGAGCCAAAGATATACAAATATCATCATTTAGGATCGAGGGATGATGAAAATATCTTAAAGAAAACGAATCCAGTGAGATAAAAGATCAAAGATTAGGGATTCGTACTTTAGTTTATCCAAGTCCAAAAATACCTTATAATAATCAATTGTGGAGAAAAATTCAAGAATGAAGATCAAAACATGGATACAATCAAGTATAGTAACCATAATAGATAACTTGGATAAAGAAAAAAAATTCATTTTTTCTGTGAATAATGTCATATTCGTGAATAGTACCGTATACGTGAATAGTGTCGTGTACGTGAATAGTAACCCCGACTCAAAAAGGTAGAAATTTCCACAATAAAATTTATATCAATATTTTGGCATAATGATATTGAAGAAAATAATATCATTTACGAGAAAAATAACACCCCTTACCTCAAAAGAACAGTACTTCCGACTGAAATATCAAGTATGAGGCTGAAGGAAACTTGCACGGAATATCAACTCACAAAGTATCTAAATACTCACAAAATACGCTCGATAATATAGAGAGAGAAAGCTTATGATTCTGGTTTGATTTTCAATTCTAACTAAGCACCATATTTATAGGAAAATGCTTAAAACGCCATAGCAGACTAACCTGCTACCTGATGGCTTTACCTGCTATTATTCACGCCCACCACTTTTGAAATAAAATTTCAGCATATTTCTCACCAACCAAAAGTGGGGCCCACCATGTTTTTAATAAAAACATTTATTTTCAAAACTTTAATAATTCATAATAAATAGCCTTTTTATCAGAAAAATACAAATTTTATGTCCATTCCATAGGAAATCGAATTCTCTACAACTTTGTAGATTTAAGTTTTTCCAAATTTCAAACGAAAAATGATCGAAATCCACATACGGATGATTTTTAATACCTCCATTCCGACAAAATACTGATAAAACACTTCAGCATTAATTCCTTCATTTATACCCATACAAAATAAATATTTTCCTATCCATCATTTATATCCACATAAAATAAATATTTCCTTATCATATAAATCAATAATTAATTATTCACAAATAATATTACAGAATCATAATTATGACAACCAGGTCGTTCCCAGGAAAGAGGGGGCTTTCCGATAAGGATTTCTCCTTATTGGCGCGCAATTAGGCGACCAAACCCCTTTTTCTAGATAGAACTTCCTTAAACATTGCCAATAATGCTATCTAATAATATTATTCAAATAATATAAATTATTGATCTGATAATGAGAAATACTGTGTAGTGACAATTATTGAAACAACAATAATATAAAATATCAACGTAGCAATTATTGAATCAATAAAATAAAATATTGAACAAGAATTATCGTAATAATTATTGAGTAGTGCCTTCTTACGCATTTAATCAATAATTCAAAATATTGTGCAATCTGTAGGCACCGCAACCAATGCAGACACATCGTATTTTAATCACCGGGTATTCCAACAGTGTTAACGGTAAGAACTACACCGTTATTTATAAGAACTCAAACTTGTCGTTTTCTTCATCCGACCGTTTTCTGTTATGGGGCCCACAAATGGTTGTGTTGTCGTACGAATATTCCCCGACAGCAAGAATATTCAACGACCAAACGAATATTCCCCGACAATAATGAATATTTTATAACCTGTGACGCCCCCAAAATAGGTATACATCACCCATTCTGAGTCGCCAAATACATGGTACAAAAACAAATACAACTTCAGTAATACAATTATCGTGCAAAATACGACAACACATATACTGTGAGTTTGAATACAAATATAGTCTAATAGAGAGTATACAAACTCAAAAGGAGTCCTCATTATAATTATTGATACACTATTTTTACAAAATAGTGAGGACTACTAATATAACTATCCTAAACCATCACTCCATACCTCGGCTAGTTCTTGCTATGTTCTCACCTCCTGAGAAGAAAAATGGAACAAAAAGGAAAAGGGTGAGCTCAAATAGCCCAGTAAAGAATATTATGACTAAGATAATATACAACAATTTATCATTAGTCTTCAACAGGAAAAAATCTGATAAAATATAATAGACAACAAGTTTTAGATCAACAACTGCAGCGGAAATAAAAATCCATTAGAAGAGTCAAGTAGAGAAAGAATTCTACTATCATCTAAGATTTAAAAGTCCATCATCAATATTTTATCCATGTAACATCAATCAATATACATCTTGAATCAAATATTTATCTTTGCACTACATGCCAAAGATATTTAGTACTATCATCATTTAGGACTGAGGATGATGAAAAATATCTTAAAGAAAAGAATCCAGTGAGATAAAAGATCAAAGATTAGGGATTCTTACTTTAGTTTATCCACGTTCAAAAATACCTTATAATAATCAATTGTGGAGCAAAATTCAAGAATAAAAATCAAAACATGGATACAATCAAAGATAGTAACCATAATAGACAACTTGGACAAAGAAAAGAAAATTTCATTTTTTTCTATGAATAGTGTCGTACTCATGAATAGTGTCGTACTCATGAATAGTGTCGTATACATGAATAGTAACCCCGACACAAAAAGGTAGAAATCCCACAATAAAATCTGTACCAATATTTTGGTATAATGATATTAAAAGAATAACATCATTATGAAGAAAATAACATCCCTTACCTCAAAATAACAGTACTTCCGATCGGAATATCGGTATAAGACTGAAGAAAACTTGCACTGATGAATAGCAACTCATAAAGTATCTATATACTCACAAAATACGCTCGATATTATAGAGAGAGAGAAAGAGAGAAAACTTATTTCTGGTGTAATTTTTAATTCTAACAAGGCACCCTATTTATAGGAAAATGCTTAAAACGCCATAGCAGACTAACCTGTTACATGATGGCTTTACCTGCTACTATTCAAGCCCATCACTTTTGAAAATAAATTCCAGCACATTTCATTACTCACCAACCAAAAGTGGGGCCCACCATATTTTAATAAAAATATTTATTTTCAAAACTTCAATAATTCATAATAAATAGCCCTTTTATCAGAAAAATTCGAATCTCATGTCTATTCCATAGGAAATTAAATTCTCTACAACTTTGTAAGTTTAAGTTTTTCCAAATTCCAAACGAAAAAATGACCGAAATCCACATACGGACGATTTTCAAAACTTTCATTCCGACAAAATACTAATAATACACCTCAGTATTAATTTCTTCATTTATAACCACAATAAATATATCCATCATTTATATCCAAATAAAATAAATATTTTTTTACAATATAAATCAATAATTAATTATTCATAAATAATATTACAGAATTACAATTATAACAACCAGGTCGTTCCTAGGAAAGAGGGGGCTTTCCGATAAGGATTTCTCCTTATTGGCGCGCAATTAGGTGACCAAACCCCTTTTCTAGATAGAACTTCCTTAGACATTGCTAATAATGCTATCTACTAATATTATTCAAATAATATGAATTGTTGATCTGATAATGGAGATACTGTGCAGTGATAATTATTGAAACAACAATAATATAAAATATCAACGTACCAATTATTGAATCAATAAAATAAAATATTGAATAAAGAATTATCGTAACAATTATTGAGTAGTGCCTTCACGTAAGAATCAATAATTCAAAAATCACCGTAATACTCTGGTGCCATCTCTAGCACCACCACGCATATTACTGTATTTTAACCACCGGGTATTCCAATAGTGTTAACGGTAACAACTACGCCGTTATTTATAAAAACTCAAACTTGTTGTTTTCTTTATCCAACCGTTTTTCGTTATGAGGCCCAAAACAAATGGCTGCGCTGTCGTACAAATATTCCCCGACAGAAAGAATATTCCATGACCAAACGAATATTCCCCGACAACAATGAATATTTTATAACCACTTGCTTATTTTATAAAATTTGCACATTTCACCCATAACCAAAGTATTATATCAAATTAACACTTTATTATTCAAAATAATAAATTGAGGAAATTCGATTTTATTCATTAAAAAGTTGGGGTCTTACAACCTTCCCTTCTTATGAAATTTCGTCCTCAAAATTAACGTACGTACCTGGTGTTTCGAAAAGGTGAGGATACCTCACTTATATTTCTGATTCTTACTCCTAGTTCATTTCTTCAATAGCATGGTTTCTCCATAAAACCTTAACTTGTGGTATAACCTTGGTGCGTAGGACATGCTCTTTCCTATCCAAGATCTTAATAGGTACCTCCTCGTACGTTAAATCTTCGGCTATCTCGTTCGGTTCTAACTCAATAATGTGGTTCGGTCTTTCACATATTTACGAAGCATAGATATGTGAAAAACATTATGAACACGAGACATGCTTGGGAGGTAATGCGAGTCTATAGGCCACATTTCCTATTCGGTCAAGAATTTCAAATGGACCAACAAATCGTGGATTGAGCTTTCCTCTCTTCCCAAATCTTGTAAATCCTTTCCATGGAGCAATACGTAATAATAGATGATCCCCAATATTAAATTCCACATCCTTTCGATGAAGATCCGCATAACTCTTTTGTCGATCATGTGCCGTTTGTATACGTTGTCGAATTATTTGGATCTTCTCTGTAGTCATTCATACCAAATCTGGTCCCAACAATGTTGCTTCTCCCACCTCATACCAGCATACTGGAGAGCGATACTTTCGTCCATACAATGCTTCAAATGGAGCCACACCTATACTTGTCTGATAACTATTATTGTAGGAGAATTCCACCAATTGTAGGTACTTATCCCAACTCCCTTTGAAATCTAGGACACAAAGTCTTAATAGATCTTCAAGAGTTTGAATAGTCCTTTCTGATTTTCCGTCTGTTTGAGGATGGTATGACGAACTAAATCATAAATCCGTGCCCATAGCTTCCTGCAAGCTAACCCAAAATCGTGAAGTGAATCTTGGGTCACGATCCAAAACTATGGATACTAGCATTCCATGCAATCTCACAATCTCATTTACATACATACTAGCAAGACGTTCAAGGGAATAAGTCTCTCGTATAGGCAAGAAATGGGGAGACTTGGTTAATCTATCAACAATAACCCAAATCGCATTTATGCCTTGAGAAACCTTGGGAAGACCCGTAACAAAATCCATAGTAATGTGTTCCCACTTCCATTTTGGAATCTCAAGTGGTTGCAATGGACCCTTTGGCACTTGATGCTCTGTCTTTGCACGTTGACAAGTTAAACACCTCGAGATAAACTCCGCGATCTCTCTCTTCATATTGTTCCACCAAAATGTATGTCGAAAATCATGATACATTTTGGTACTCCCAGGATGGATTGCAATCGGTGTGTTGTGTGCCTTCATCATGATTCTATGCTTCAAGTCAGAATCGTTAGGAACACAAAGTCTGGAGTTGACTCGCAGTATTCCTTCTTCATCGATTCTTGCTTCTAGAATAGCACCTTCTTGCACTTTCTTCTTCATACGCATCAGCTCCATGTCCGTAGCTTGAGCAGCTTTAACTTTATCGATTAAAGTCGGTTCTACTCGTATGTTTGATATCATCACGTGGGTACTTGGAGCCTTTAACTCTATCTCCATCCTTTGTAAGTCATACAAAATGGGCCTTTGTGTTAACAACATTGCACTCGTACCCACATATGATCTTCTACTCAATGCGTCAGCTACCACGTTTGCTTTTCCAGGATGATATTGGATGGTGTAATCGTAATCTTTCAACAGCTCGAGCCAACGTCGTTGCCGCATGTTGAGTTCTTTTTGGATGAAGAAATATTTGAGGCTTTTATGATTTGTATAGATCTCCACTTTCTCCCCATACAGGTAGTGTCTCCAGATCTTCAATGCGAAAATGACTGCTGCCAACTCCAAATCATGAGTAGGATAGTTCCTCTCATATTCCTTGAGTTATCGTGAGGCATAGGCTATGACTTTCCCATGTTGCATGAGAACACATCCTAACCCTTTGCCTGAAGCATCGTTGTAGATAACAAATCCATCCGAACCAGATGGTATTATCAGAACAAGTGCCAAAATGAGTCTTCTCTTGAGTTCTTGAAAACTCTTCTCACAATCCTCAGTCCAACCGAATTTTTTATCTTTACGAGTCAGCTGAGTTAACGGAGTAGCGATTCGAGAAAATCCTTCCACGAATCTCCGATAATAACCAGCTAAGCCAAGAAAGTTACGTACTTCGGTCACCGACTTCGGTTGCTCCCAACTTTGTATTGCTTCAATTTTCGCCAGGTCGACAGATACTCTATGTTTTGACACCACGTGCCCAAGGAATGCTACTTCCTCAAGCCAGAACTCGCATTTCTTCAACTTGGCATATAGCTTGTTATCACAAAGCCTTTACAGTACCATCTTTAAATGGTGCTCATGATCTTCATGGCTTTTGGAATAGATGAGGATGTCATCAATAAAGATAACAACGAACTGATCCAAATATTCTTTGAACACACGGTTCATCATATCCATGAAAGCACCAGCAGCATTAGTCAATCCAAAAGACATGACTAAGAATTCATAATGCCCGTCTCGAGTTACGAAGGCGCTTTAGAATATCCTCATTTTAATCTTCAAATTGATGATCGAACAAAGATCGATCTTTGAAAAGAATTATGCTCCTTATGGCGGGTCGAACAAGTCATCAATGCGAGGTAGCGGATACCTATTCTTAATGGTGACATGGTTCAATTCTCGGTAGTCAATATAAAGTCGCATACTCCCGTCTTTCATCTTTAAAAATAACACAGGAGCACCCCAAGGAGATGTACTAGGATGAATGAAACTGATGTCCAACAACTCCAGTAGTTGGACCTTTAACTCCTTAAGTTCAATAGAAGCCATTCAATATGGGGTTTTAGAAATGGGCTTTGTACCAGGTTCAAGATCAATAAAGAATTCAACTTCACGTTCTGGGGTAGACCGGGAAGTTCTTCAGGAAATACGTCAGAAAATTCACTAACAATAGAAATATTATTCAAATCTGACGTGTTTTTGTTCAAGTCCGTGACATGGGCTAAGAAAGCTTGACATCCGTTTTTCAATAAACGAATAGCTTTATGGCTTGATATGACAGTGATTGACTTTAATGGTTTGGTTGTTTGAATTCGCATAATAGGTTGGTTAGAAATATGAAAACTAATAACCTTACGAAAACAATCAATCTTAGCATGATGCATGGTTAACCAATCAATCCCTAAAATCACATCAAATGCAAGAATTTTCAATGAAATAAGATCGGCGGGTAATGTTATGGTTCCAACTTGAATCAAGCAAGATTTATAAACAGTAGATGTAATGAAAGTTTCTCCTAACGGAGTCTTAACAGATAAGTCAAGGTCTAATTTCTCCGTAGTCAAGTTTAAACATTGAGCACAAGCAGGAGAGATAAAAGAATGGGTAGAACCGGATTCTAATAAGGTATAAACTTCAGCAAGAGTTTATGATTAGCTTACCCGAAGTGATCACCTCGCTCGGTTTCTCGCATTTTAGGCGATCACGACAAACGCCTTCCAGAACCACCGACTTTGACTTGTCCGGACAACCTTTGGAGTCACCATCCTGTTGAACTTGGTTTCACAACTAGATAATCTCTAGCTATATGACCTTCCTTTCCACAGCTTATAACACACCTTGGATTGTTGTGGGCGGTTTGGGTTGATGTGTCCCTCTTTCCTCAGATTTGTAACAAAACGCAATCGCTTCGCTCTCCTCCCCTAGAAATAGTTGATGTTTGTCTTTGACGTCTTCACATTATCATTGTTGTACCTTCTCTTTTGAAATCTCCTCCCAACTCGCTTCCTTCTATTATCACGGCCACGATTACCACCAGTGTAGTGGTTACCGCTTTTTATTCAATGTTTTCCTCCTCTTTGGTTTTCATTGCTCGATGACCGGCCTTGCCTTTAAGATGACCACAGTTTGCGTTCCTTGGTTGAACATACTCATTATCTCGCTCTAATAATTGAGTCATGTTTACAACATCTGAATATAAAGAAAATTTATGAGAGATAAGATATTGTCGAATCTCAGGCATTAGACCTCTCAGAAACATCCTTGTCATTCGTTCCTCATTTTCTACCAAATGAGGTGCAAACCTGGATAATCCAGCGAACTTCGCCTCGTACTTGGACACCGCCATATTGTTTTGTTCAAGTCTGATAAACTCTACCTCCTTCATATGACGAATACTTTTAGGAAAGTACTTGTCATTGAATAGTTTTTGAAACGTTTCCCAAGACATGTTGAGTGAGACAGGATGGGTACGCTTCACAGACTCCCACTAATGGTCTGCCTCACCGCGGAACATAAAGGTGGCGAATGGAACCTTCTGTTCCTCCGTGCATCCCAAGACATCGAATATCTTGGCAATTTGCTTGACCCACGTTTCCACCTTGATCGAATTCGGCTTTCCAATAAATTCTGGTGGTCCCAACTCCTTGAACTGCTTGGCTGTGACAAGACGCGCATTGCTATCATTTCTACCCGTATTTTGTGCACGAGTCTCCCTCGTCTGATTTTGCATGAACTGCAAAAAACTTCTAAACATCCCATCATTCATCATTTGTTCGGTAGTGTTGTTTATAGGAGGAATATTGCCTTCCTATTGCACGTTCCCCTGGGTGGTGATTAAAGGTGTCTCCACTATCTCATTCACTCTATTGTTAATATTTCCCGCTACCATTCTTAAATATTGCCATAAAACAAGGGTTAATTAACAAATTAACATATCACATATTAACCATATGCTCTCACTGACCAACCAAATAACAAATAAGGTCATATTGTTAGGTTTGTAAGATTCATGAACGCAATCAACTTGCACAAAATAAGCGGAAACGTGAAAAATCAGAGTTTTAAAATTTACAAACCATATTCCCGGATCATCCTTTATGCACAATTATTAATTAAACGAAAAGATATGAAGAACAAGAATCATACCCTTGAAGATTCGAGCTTCCTCAAGTACAAGTTCACCTCCAATCATTTTTGCGTTCAACTTGAATCCACCGGGTTTGGTTCCTTCCTTTGATCAACGTTAGCCACCCAAGTGTTTGGCCTCTAGAGGTGATCCACCAAGGAAGAAGAAAGATTCAAGAAAATGGGTGGTTGGCTAAACCCTAGTTTTTCTATCTCTATAGAAAAGAGCGTACTCTCCAACTATTGGAATTGCGTATCTAGATATTTGATATAAGACTCACCTTATAAAGATATTAGGTAACCCTATTTAATTAAAAATAAAGTATTATTTATTTAATTAAACTCTTTTAATTAAATGGGCTCCCTAATCTTATTAGGGATAATTAATTAAACTCCTTTAACTAATTTTCCCTCCTAATCCTATTAGGAATAAATGAGAGTACTAATATTAAATTAATTCCTAAACTCTTTTAAAAATTAAAATAATAATAATATTAATAAGACTCCTCTTATTAATTTATATTTAATATTTCTAAAATATTAAATAATAAATATTAAGCTATTTAATTTATTCTATCACCATAGATTAAATTAAATATACTTAAACATATTATTACGATTATGCCATTAACTTCTTAAATAATTATTCTTCCTTTTATGGTGTGACTCTTTTAGGTTCTCCATATTAAACCTATTGTGAATAAATCAATTAGAATAATTCTAATCTTATTTAAATAAATAAATTAAACAATTAATTTATTTAAATAAATAATATTTATTCTACAAAGAGGATAAGTTTCACCTTGACGATCAACGACTTTCCGGATAATATAGATTTCAACATTAATCATCAAAAGAACCTTTGAGTAAATAGTTACTGGACACTTCAATCCTTCCACCATACAATGTCCCAATTAAATATAAGACACCTTCACAAGTCTTATTTTATTTAATTATATGTATTTCGACTCTTAAATGCACAACTCCAAATAATACAAATTAGAAACTCCTTTCTAATTTCATTCCTTTGCCCAAGGACTCACGGGTTGTCATTTATCGAATCACATAGAACATTTATCTTCTTTTACTAGAAGTGGTAGATTCTTTATTGATCATACATTATCTCCATGTACAACTTATTATACCTACATACCTTTGATATACCTTAAGGGTCTTAAGGAATATATCAAAGTATAACTCATCATACACAAGATATTATGATGATCTCAAGTCCAAGGATCACTTGTAATACTATCACTACAGGAATTCCTATTGACAGGCAAGTAAAACTCCATTAGGTATTCCTTAGCGAGCCACGTTCAAAGGAACTTATTCTCTAATAAGCACCTACATACTTGCTTTAGTGTCTCCACACAAATGATCATGAGATCAATCATCCTCATCCAATGAAAGCAAAGAACGATGTACCAATCTATCGATTCACTAATCCCAATTTAGTAATCCAACGATTGGGAACTATTTTAGTTTTAAGCTTTCTAAGAATTTAGATCTCATTAGAATGATCATCATCATTATTCTAAAAGCATTGCTTAAAACTATGGGTTTATCACATATTATAAAACAGCATCATGTAGATAATTAAAAGTCTTTAATAAATTAATACTTTTTATTAATAAATGAATAAGATCAATACAAAGTATATGTTTTATCATCAAACATGATTGGCTTGTGTGCATAATACTTTTAATCTCCCACTTGCACTAAAGCCAATCATCATGGTATCTCATACCTTTTTTCTCTAAGTGACGATTATCTTGTTGTTGGATAAGCTTCAGTAAATAGATATGTAATGTTGTTCTTGAGAGTCCACTATCTTTATAGTGATTTCCCATCTTTCAATGATTCCTCTAATCAAATGAAAGTTCCACAACACATGTTTAGATCCAAGATGAGACTTAGGAACTATTCCTAGTTCTGTAATGAACTTTTCATCCAAACAATCAACTTGCAGCTTCATTTACAGCTATATACTTTGTCTTTATCACTATACCAACAAATCTTTCTTTGTTTGAACCTTTTCCAATTTCAACTTGCCACCGCTTCAAGGTAACCCTTTACCTTAAAGTGGATTTTCTGTCGTCTTGGTCGGTCTAAAAAAAAAATTTGAGTCTATTAAGCCCTCTAGTTTTAATTCAGACCCACCATAAATTTTAATCACATCCTTAGTGCCGGTTAAGTACTTTAAGATGTTTTTCACTGACTCACAGTGATCTTCTCCAGAATATGGCCGATCAACATCAGGTCTCATATATTTCATTGCATACATGATAGTTACTCATTTGATCTCTCTTTTAGGAGTCTGTGGGGACTATTAAGAGAGATACACTCCATAACTCATCAACATGAGACATCTCTTGGAGTTTGCCATGCTAAATAGCTTTAGCATCAAATGAATGTACGTTCTTTGGGTTAAGTCGAGCATCCTCTTGAATCTATCTATATAGATTTGTATCCCCAATTAAGATACTCTTTCCAAATCATTCATGGAGGAATGTTTAGACAACTTTATCTTTACTGATTCTAGCATTGGCATGTCATTCCTTATCCGTATTATATCAACATATAATACTAGGAATGTCATGACGCTCCTACTGACCCTTTTGTAAACATTAGGTTCATTCTTATTTGTGATAAAATCAAACTTTTGAGATTTGTTTCATCAAAACAAATGTTCCATATTTGAGAAGCTTGCTTCAATCCATTTCTATGAGTGTCTACAACTCTTACCTCATCGTATGTAACTGGATCATCATCTTCTATGATACGTACCTCATCATCATCATCCATAATGAATCCATACCTCCCAGGTATCTTCGGTACTATTCCAGATTTACGATTCGGTTGTGGTACAATAGGTCTATCTACAGGTTTCTCTTATTTGACTTGTAGTGATTTGTGGTTCTTGAACTCTTTAAGATCTATTATCCTCCCACTAGCTCCTTCAATGATAAACACATTTATCTTAGAAGGTAGCGTGTTTCGCTACAAACACCTTTTGCTAAGTAGGATTATAGAACATATGCCCTAAACTTACTTTAGGATGTCCCACAAATCTGTACTTATCAAATCTTGTCCCAAACTTATCCTTTAAAACCTTTTCAGATAAGTTGGACAACCCCTTATCTTAACATACTTAAGATTATGAATCCTCCTTGTCCATAACTTTTATGGAGTCTTGGGGCTGGATTTTGAGGTTACCTTTTTTGTAGATATGCAGCCATTTCTAGGACATGACCCTAGAGGGATACTGGAATGTCGGTAATATTATTATGGACCACACCATGTCCAACAAGGTACGATTTTTCCTTTCAGATACATCAATCAATTATTGCGTATCAGGATGCGTCCATTATGAGAAAACCATTTGAGATGATCTAGAAACTTATTGCACAAGTATTCATTCCTTGATCTAATCAAAGAATCTTAATACTTTGCCAATTTATTTCACTTCTGAATTTTTTGAACCTTTCGAATAATTCACAATTGTATTTCAGCAAATACACACGTTCAACCTTTTGAACGATCATCTCCTTTTCTTAAACTAGTTTGTTCAATTTGTAGAATTATTTTCACGTAAGTCAAGTATACAAAATCCATTAAGTAATATTTCAGTTCTATACAAAACATTATTATTATAAATAGAACAACAATTGTTCTTAAATATAATACCAAAGATTTCATTGTCCAACAATAAAATGAAAATAATGTTTCTAATGAGAACTGATGTGACGCCCCAAAACAGGTATACATCACCCATCTTGAGTCGCCAGATACAAGGTACTGAATACAAATACAACTTAATTATACAACAGTCGTGTAAAATACGACAAAACATAGGCTATAAGTTTTAATACAAATATTGTCATCTAGACAATATCCACACTCAATGGAGTCCTCATTACATTTATTATCACACTATTTCACAGAATAGTAAGGACTACTAATGCACCATCTAGGATCATCACTCTGTTCCCTGACTAGTCTCAGCTACGTTCTCATTTCCTAAAGAGAACAGTGAAAGAAAGGGTGAGCTCAACTAGCCCAGTAAGAAATATTATGACTAAGATAATGCAGAATAAATTATCATTAGCACATGCAGTTAAACCGATAAAATATAATAAACATCAAGTTTAAGCTGCGATTGGAACAAGCGATCCATTAGAAGAGTCAAATAGAGAATAAAATCTACTATCTTACATGATTCAAAAGGTTTTTCGTCACTTTTATCATTTGAGACTCGACTTAATAAATAAAATCGAATCATCCCTGCTCCACGGCCAAGGATATTCATGTAATCATCAATGGTCATGACTATACCGAATAATCCCTAGTCATAATCAACCAACAACTGTCCACCAATGAACTACAAGCCAATGAGGACTTTTACAACATCATTCGTCACATTACGGTCATGATTATACCGAATAATCCTTGGTCATAATCATACCAAGTCCATCTATGCACGTAAGCCAAAGATGACTTTCAACATAATATAAGCATGAGGATGATGACAATTCAATAAAACAAGTTCAAGAATAAATTTTAAAGATTTATAAGTTAATTTATCCTCAAACTCAATAACGTCCAAATTGTCAACATGATAATCGCTTTAAAGAAAAATTCAAGAATGCTCAAAAGAATATTTCCATGAAAAAATACTGGATGAAGTGCAAATATCAAGGATATTCCACTAATTTCATGGAGTATAGAAGCCAAAACTTTAACCAACTGAGTATAATAGAATATATGAAACTACAAATGGATTTTCACCCACCATGCGGTAATCCACGTATACAGATCATTTCCACAATTTAATAAGGAATGAATACAAAGGATCATTCACTATGCATGTGGTAATCCACATAGAGAGGTTATTCCAACAGAATAATAAAGAATGGAATAACAGAAGGATTCACCATGCGTGCGATAGACTGCACAAACAAGTTATTCCCAACAGAATAATAAATAATGGAACCGGTCCCAGGCGTAAGCGATACGAGCATGGATATTACGGCGAATAATAAATAATGGAACCAAGTCCGGCGTAAGCGCATGCAGACGATGATATTACGGCGAATAATAAAGAAGCGGAATATTAGAAGAATTTCACCATGTATGCGTACTTAGCATAAACAAAGTTATTCCAATAGAATAATAAGAATGGAATAACAGAGAAGAATTTCACCATGTATGCAGATTTTGATATCAAAGTTATTCAATATAATAATAAAGAATGGAATAACAGAGGTTCTCTTCACGAATAAGAAAGAAAGAATACCCCTTACGAGTACAACAAATAATATCCCCTACCTTAGAAGAAATTGGATATTGGAGTAGTGAAGTAGCGAGATACTTTTTTCTTTCTCTATAGTTTCTCTCTATAGAGTTTCGATTGAATTCGTAAGAAATAATGAAGGAATGAACTTCTATTTATAGGAGAATGGACTGAATAGTAACTAATTCATGAATGGTCCAGATTAATTTACTTTTAAATGGACGGTCCATATTGGTTTACTATTAAAACTTAACGCAACGGTCCATACTGATTTACTATTAAAACTTTAAACCAGCGATCCATATTGATTTACTAGCGGTCCATATTGATTTACTATTATATCTTCAACCAACGGTCTGAAAAATTAGCACATTTCCTCATGGAATAATATTATACCCGAAAATGATTTGGACCGAAAAGAAATATATCTTACGGGTGAATAGTACCTCGTGAATAGTAACTCATGAATAGTAACTCATGAATAGTAACTCGTGAATAGTAACTCATGAATAGTAACTCATGAATAGTAACTCGTGAATAATACTCCGACATGAAAAGTGTCCCAAATACCCTATTGAACAATATAACCTCCAGACATCAATTATACTAACACAAATAAGTCCAACACAATGAAACTATAAAATTCATCTTTAATCAACACGAACTTATTCATCATTAATATTATAACTCATAATATTTAACAACCAGATCGTTCCCAGGAAAGAGGGGGCTTTCCGATAAGGATTTCTCCTTATTGGCGGCATTGATTAGGTGACCAAACCTCTCCTCGATGTAACTTCTAGACATTGTCAATATTGAAAATAATAATATGAATAACTTTGTCGTCTCAATTATTGATTTAATAATATATCATATTATGCAGATGATACTGTAACAATAATTGAATCAATAATATGAGAGATATGATGCAATAATTACTGTGGCAATAATTGAGTATAACTGAGTGACTTATCACGTAAGCATCAATAATCAATACCATGTGCTACTATGCAACCACGCGTATTACTGTACTTTTATTACCGAGTAGTTCAACAGTTTTAACAGTAACACTTTCGCCGTTATTTTTATAGAAAGATAATTTTATCGTTTTCTAACTATGACAATACTTCCGTTGTGGGGTCCACCAATGATTGTGCCGTCGTACAATATTTCCTGTTAAAACGAATATTCCCCGAGCAATTGAATATTATATAACCACTTGTTTACTTTGCAAAATTTATAAATACTATCCACAACTATAACATTATATCAAATCTACACCATAATAAAAAAAAATTATTTCGAGAAAATTAAATCTTTATTCATAAAATCTGGGGTCTCACAACTGAAATACAATAACAACTTATTGACTTAATAGATTTACCTATAGGCAATGCTAAACTATAAGTTTCTATAGCTAATGCTGCAACCTTTGCTTCATTTCCCACACATAGGATTAATTATCTTTGTTTAGCTTTCTACTTCTGTTTGGTCCCTCATAAATCTATATTTATGATAACCAAAGTCGATATCCAATACCCAAGTAGAACCTTGACTTAAAGAAAAATTTATTTTAAATCATGAACAAAATTGTATTTGTAACCGAAACTTCACTAAGCTTCTTTTGGTTAGCTCTGCAAGATGCTTCTCGCAGTTTCTTTTTCAGTGTCCTAGCTTATTGCAGTGGAAGAAAACTCCTTTGCTATCCATATCAGTTTTGTTCTTATTATCCTTAGTTTATGCCTTTTCTATTTACCTTCTTAGAATCATTCTTCCTTTTAGAAGATCCTTTGGCTCCTACCAATAAGACTTGGTTTTTCTTGGTTAGAAAATGACTCTCAACATTTTTCAACATGTTAAGCAAATCTGTGAGGCTGATATCAAGCTTGTTCATATGAAAAATTCACAACAATTGTGAAAGGAGTCTGGGAGTGAGTGCAAGATCAAATCTTGGCTCAACTCTCTATCCATGACAAAACTAGTTGTCCTAATTGATCAATCAAATTGATTATGTTAAGGACTTTTATATGTACTGTAGTGTCATCAGTCATTCTAGTTCGGAAGAGCTCCTTAGATATATAATATTTATCAGTCCTACTTTCCTCACCATCAACTACTTGATGTGCTGGAATATAGTAGGAGCATCCATAGTTTCATGCTGACGCTGAAGCACGTTACTCATGGATGCGAGAATGATGCATTGAGCCAACTGTGCATCATCTTGTAACTTTCTAAAAGTAGCAATCTCTTCCTCAGAGGCATTGTCTGCAACCATTGCAGGGATAGGCGTATTAAGGACATAAGATAGTTTTTTCAGCCGTGAGAACTATTCTCAAATTCCTTAACCAATCCATTTAATACGGTCCGGTTAAATAACATCTAATATGCTTCGCAGTGATAGTAATTTAGACATTGTAAAATTCTATAGATGAATTTGTAATTAACAACATTTTAGCATAATTCTTTTATTAATTACCAAAATAAATTAGGTCTTGTTTTAAATTGGTATCTCCCACTATTTTCTTCAAACTATATTACCCTCAATATATATAGTTCGTACAATATCTAATTAAAGATATCTTTAGTGAGAATAAGGATTCCATTTCAAATGTATATAGCCTTGTGGTGACACAACAAACTATATATAAATAAATAGGTGAACAACTCTTGTCAATTACATCAACTATGTAACTCTTTCTATTTTGCCTCTTAAATCATAATGGTCAAGTGTGTGTGCACATCCCGAACTAAAATGATTTAAGTTAAGTCCAACCTAGCACTCCATATATTCAAAAAGAAAAATATTGTCCTTGTGGTGACACAACAAAACAATATTGTTCAATTTTCTTTATAAGCATCAAATGTGATAAAATTAACATCTCAAAGAATTAAGATAAGCCTTGTGGTGACACAACAAACTTATAATAATTAATTGATACTCTATTATTTTTATCATGTTAGAAGGCGACGTTCGATATTCTAAATATCTTTGAACGCTTAAGACTTAATATAAAAAATTTGAGGGGTTTGCATGTAATTAATTTGTCTCATCTTGTTTAGCGCACATGCACATATATATATAAAATACGTGTCATATTAATTAACATGCAAAGCATGTTTGCATAATATAATATATGTATGTATATATATATATATATATATATATATATATATAGTATAAGCATGCACATATAGAATACTATATTCTACCTGGATTGATTATGGACTTTTATTCTAGTTTGGTTCACTAGAGCCACCAAGTGAACCAAAAGGTCAAACCCTAGGGGTGAAAGAATTAATATTTAAATATAACTATTACATTTAAACCCGGGGTCCATTACAAATGGGTCTTCAAGCGCTCCTTACTCCTTGATCTCCAATTCTTCAAAATTAATTCTAACTATTCCTATTACAAAACTATTTAAAATAAATAGAAACCTTGATCGATCGAGGAAGTACATAGGAGGGAGATAGAATTTACATTAAGAAAAATTAGAGAAGGCAGTGGCAGGTAATTGCCCATTTAATAAAACTCATACATTCATGCATCAACCTAAAATAAAATTCAATCACATTAGTCAATAGTCCATAATCAATCTCATTTATTATCATACACATCATCATATGCATCAATAAATAACATTCATCTCATGAATAATAAACATTCAATATATATTGATATCATTTAATGGGCAAATTTAATTAGTATAAAATCTAATTTTGAATCAAAATAAACTCTTTTATTTTAATCTAAATTTAAATCAAAATAAACCTCTTTTATTTTAATTTATCCAATTTTGAATAAAATAAACTATTTTATTTTAATCAAAATAAACTCTTTTATTTTAATTAATTATGGAATCCAATTCCAAGAAAAAAAAAACTCCTTTATTAAAGGAAACATGAATTCTCTTTCCTATTCACAAATAAACTCCTTTATTTTGAATAATATGAAATCTTATTTCATATCTAAATAAACCATTTTATTTAAGAAAATACGGATTCTCTTTCCTATTCATAAATAAACTCATTTATTTTGAATAACATGAAATCTTATTTCATATCTAAATAAACTTCTTTATTTTAAGGAAACATGGAATCCAATTTCAACTCCAATTAGTTATCATGGAATCCAATTCCAACTCTAATTAGTTAGCATGAAATCTAATTTTAAAATTAAAATAAATTTTTTTATTTTAAAAATAAAATAAACTTTTTATTTTAAGATTAAAATAAACTTTTATTTTATTTTTTTTTTTTGGTCGAATGTCAATCAAATCATCATCCATCATTCCATCAAATCATTCCAAATCTCATCCAAATTTCAATTTTCAAGCCTCAAGTTAGGACAATATTTATATACTTCTTTTTCATCATTTCATGCTAAGATTACTAATATGTTACATTGTTACTTAATAAACAAACTAACTATTAATATTAAATTTGAATTAACTAACTTAGTAACTTATGAATATTAAATAAACTAAGTAGTACATTAATATTATAATTTAAGCAACTAATTTATTAATATTAAATAAATTATTAATATATTAATTAAATGTAATTACTATTTACAATAAATCAATAATGAATAATTAAATTTTAAACTTGATTGATTTATTAATTAAAAATAATGTATTACAAACTTACAACTAACAAATTACAACAATGAATAAGTAATAATTTATTGAATCACTAATTTGATGAATAATTATAAGTTTGTAACTTTAAAAGTATAACTTAAACAATAATAAAAAATGAATCGATTCTGAAATATTTGTCTTCAAAATTTTTAAAAATGTCTTGAAATCTTCAAAAATTATTTGTCTTTCTTCAAATCTTATCTTCAATGGATGTACATTTTAATGATTCTGCTGCTGCGACTTGAGATCTTAGAGCTATCTTGATAAATCTATTACGTCTTGTATTCTTCTTTGTCTTGGCAGATAATCTACTATAGCAAATACATATCTCCAATGAATCTGGACTAAATCTACTTCTTTTTCATCAAGTACCTGCCAGATAAAGAAAAACAAGATTACGAAGCTACGGTACTAGCTTGGATAGTTAGTAAATCACGGGCCATGGCGGCCAAAGTAGGATATTGTCGGTTATGATTTTTCCAAAATGCAAGTATATCAAAATTTTCAAATTCTTGATCGGTTATAAAACTTCTAAAATCGATCTTCTGATATAAACCAAGTTCGTTTAAACTACTTGTGTGTGATGAAGTTTTTGGTTTTTTTGATAATGATTTTAATAATGATGAAAACTTAGAAGATGAAGGGGCAGGGGGTGGTGCACGTGTAGATGTAGCATATATAGACTCATATTGTCTATAAAATTCAGCAAATGTATTATTAAAATTTAGTTTAATATAATCAATATTTTCAGTACCTATATTTTCTACTATATCTTCTAAAACACTTTCCACACCTTCAATTTTATTCTGGGGTTTAACTTATTTCTTTGCCTGATAATAACGATGAGCATGTATTCAAAATATTTTTAAAATTTTCTTCCATACTAAAAATAAGGTTACTCCAAAAGGATCATATTTATATTGTTGAAACATATTTGTTATTTCCAAACATGCAAATAGAACATGATGAATTGTAGGATAATAAACACCACTTAATATTTTTTTGTGTGTTTTTAAAAACTTTAAGAATATTTAAAAGTTGACATAATAAATCCAGTCTTGATTTGTTATTTCATGATCGATTTGTGTGTTATAAAACTCCATAAGTATATTTTGGCGTTTATAAACATCTTTAAATAAATCATATGTACTATTCCATCTAGTGTTATTATCAAATTTTACTCTTTTAAAATTTTCACCTCTTGTATGACAAAAAGTTCTAAAATCTTGCATTCTTCTATTAGAACCATATATATAACCAATCATAAAAGCAATTTTATTTATTATGCGTTTTGCAAGTAAGTGAATCCGGATTGTACAATCAAATTTATTATATGACATACACATCTAACATGAAAAAATACACCATTTACTACAGGTTTTAAATCATTTTTTAACATATTAATAGAACTAGTATTATTTGTTGCATTATCTAAACTAATACTCATTATTTTATCTTTAATTTTGAAAGTACGGATTATGGACATAATTTGAGCATATATTGATTGACCATTATGTGGTAATTCAAAATATTCAAATCCTATAATTCTTTTTTGCATAAACATATCGAAATCTATCGATGAGTTTGTAATACAAATATAGCTAATTCTAGGTTGATGATTAGCGACCAAAGTATCACTAGTTAAACAAATTTTTCCATCAAAATTATCAAAATATTCAATTAATTCATTTTAGCTTTATTATATAATTTAATTGCATCACGTTTAGTAGTCATTCTACTTACTTGTTTATATTTGATTTCTGATCGCGCTTGAATGTAGTAGTCGGTCTGTGCGCGCATCGTCAAAAAAAATTGAATGGAAGCTCCTTCCGATCACTAACTTAGCTTGCCACTCCTTTTGTAATATTTGATCGTAACTCAATTGTGACGAGCGATCAATTTGTGATTGAGAGCTTTCATCCGGTTATTTTATGCTTCTTGAAACACGACTTCGTAGTAGCGGAGTAATGTATTATTTCCTTTAACCCCAAATAAGTTGTTACATATTTTGCATTGAGCTTTTTAACACCTTCCGATCCACACTTGATGAAATGATCCCAAATAATAACTTTCGTTTATTTTGCTTTCATGGGTAGGGGACGTGAAAATATTGTACTTGAATCCGAACGACACTTTCGAGACATAATGATATTTGGATCATTTTGACTAAATGATGAGGCCCGGTGGAATGTTGGAAGAATCCATTGTATTAAAGAATAAAGAGAAAAGATGTGAGGAGTTGTAAATTTTATAGAGTAAAAATTATAAGATTTTTATAGTGAAATAAATAACCGTTAGAAAAATTATAGGCATTTATTCATTTGGCATAAGAAAGTTTATTTAATTTTTGAAATATGAATTCTAATGAAATTTTGATAGATATGATGGATGGATAGATGGATGAGAAGGTGTGTATCGACTTTTTTTTTTTTTTCAATTTAATTGGTTGACTTGTTGTCTTATTACCAAGTAGAGTAGCTAGTGCGATAGTCTACAAAACACAATAATATATTCGAAAATATCATTCATGTAGCAGTTAGCTCTTTAATATATATATCTTTATTAACAATTAATATATTAATATATACATATGTATATTAATTTCTTGTTAATATATATGTATGTTAATATATATTAATATGTTAATATATATTAATATATAATATATATATATATTAATATATAATATATTAATATATAATATATATATGTATTTTAATATATATTAATATATATTAATATATATGTATATATGTTAATATTTTTTAGTAGTATTCTTTATTAATGTTAATATATGTATATTATTAATGTTAATATATATACGAAAATGTCATTCATGTTTTTTTAGTTACTATATATATATATATATATATGGATGTGACTTTTTGTTGATGGATGTGAAACTTTCTTGCATGTGCCTTGGGAGTAGAGCCTTCCTTTGCATAGAAATTAATGCTTGGTATTTTGGTCTTGCTTTGCTCATAATTGATTAATTAATAAATAAAAAATCCACCGATTAAACGAATCACAGTACCGGTTTTTTAAAACAGGCTTTGCGTTTTTTTTTAATTTAATAAATTTTATACAATAAAATTATGCCCAATTAAATTGTTCTAAACACATATCAATATACAAATCAAATTAAAATAATTAATAATTTGCATAAAGATTTGGCTCTAATGCCACTGTTAGGTTTGTAAGATTCATGAACGCAATCAAATTGCACAAAATTAGGGAAAACATGAAAAATCAGAATTTTAAAATTTACAAACCATATTCCCGGATTATCCTTTATGCACAATTATTAATTAAACGAAAAGATATTAAGAACAAGAATCATATCCTTGAAGATTCGAGCTTCCTCGTGCTGAAGTTCACCTCCATCATTTTTTATGTTCAACTTGAATCCACCGGGTTTGGTTCCTTCCTTTGATCAACTTAGCCACCCAAGTGTTTGGCCTCTAGAGGTGATCCACCAAGGAAGAAGAAAGATTCAAGAAGATGGATGGTTGGCTAAACCCTAGTTTTTCTATCTCTATAGAAAAGAGCGTACTCTCTAACAATTGGAATTGCGTTTCTAGATATCTGATATAAGACTCACCTTATAAAGATATCAGGTAACCCTATTTAATTAAAAATAAGGTATTATTTATTTAATTAAACTCTTTTAATTAAATGGGCTCCCTAATCTTATTAGAAATAATTAATTAAACTCCTTTAACTAATTTTCCCTCCTAATCCTATTAGGAATAAATGAGAGTACTTATATTAAATTAATTCCTAAACTCTTTTAGAAATTAAAATAATAATAACTGTAATAATATTAATAAGACTCCTCTTATTAATTTATATTTAATATTTCTAAAATATTAAATAATAAATATTAAGTTATTTAATTTATTCTATCACCATAGATTAAATTAAATATACTTAACATATTATTACGATTATGTCATTAACTTCTTAAATAATTATTCTTCCTTTTATGGTGTGACCCTTTAGGTTCTCCATATTAAACCGGTTATGAATAAATCAATTAAAATAATTCTAATTTTATTTAAATAAATAAATTAAATAATTAATTTATTTAAATAAATAATATTTATTCTACAATAGGCATAAGCCTCCCCAGCGATCAACGACTTTTTAGATAATATAGATTTCAACATTATTCATAAAAGAACATTTGATTAAATAGTTACCGTACACTTCAATCCTTCCACACTTCAATCCTTCCACCATACAATGTCCCAATTAAATATAAGACATGAAATTACTGTCAAGTCTTATTTTATTTAATTATATGTATTTTGACTCTTAAATGCACAACTCCAAATAATGCAAATTAGAAACTCCTTTCTAATTTCATTCCGCCTTGGCCAAGGACTACTGAGTTGTCATTTATCGAATCACATAGAACATTTCTCTTCTTTTACTAGAAGTGGTAGATTCTTTATTGATCATACATTATCTCCATGTACAACTTATTATACCCAATCATACCCTTTGATATACCCTAAGGGTCTTAAGGAATATGTCAAAGTATAACTCATCATACACAAGATACTATGATGATCTCAAGTCCAAGGATCACTTGTAATACTATCACTACATGAATTCCTATTGACAGGCAAGTAAAACTCCATTAGGTATTCCTTAGCGAGCCACGTTCAGTGAACTTATTCTCTAATAAGTACCTACATACTTGTTTTAATGTCTCCACACAAATGATCATGAAATCAATCATCCTCATCCAACGAAGTAAAACGACGTATGTACCAATCTATCCTGGATTCACTAATCCCCAATTTAGTAATCCAACGATTGAAAACTATTTTAGTTTTAAGCTTTCTAAGAATTTAGATTTCATTAGAATGATCATCGTCATTATTCTAAAAGCATTGCTTAAAACTATAGGTTTATCACATATTATAAAACAGCATCATGTAGATAATTAAAAGCCTTTAATAAATTAATTCTTTTTATTAATAAATGAATAAGATTGTTACAAAGTATATGCTTTATCATCAAACATGATTGGCTTGTGTGCATACTACTTTCACATATTAGCGAAGGAATTCCCCGACTCTCCCCTCCTAGTTCTTGTCTCACATCTCAGCAAGGGATCATATCCCTAAGCTTTGATACCAATTGTGACGCCTCCAAAATAGGTATACATCACCCATTCTGAGTCGTCAAATATATGGTACAGAAATAAATAAAACTTCAGTAATACAATTATCGTGCAAAATACGACAACACATATACTATGAGTTTGAATACAAATATAGTCTAATAGAGAGTATACAAACTCAAAAGGAGTACTCATTACAATTATTGATACACTATTTTTATAAAATAGTGAGGACTATTAATATAACTATCCTGAACCATCACTCCATACCCCGACTAGTTCCTGCTATGTTCTCACCTCCTGAGAAGAAAAATGAAACAAAAAGGAAAAGGGTGAGCTCAACTAACCCAGTAAAGAATATTATGACTAAGATAATATACAACAATTTATCATTAGTCTTCAACAGGGAAAAATTTGATAAAATATAATAGACAACAAGTTTTAGATCAACAACTGTAGTGGAAACAACAATCCATTAGAAGAGTCAAGTAGAGAAAGAATTCTACTATCTTCTAAGATTTAAAAGTCCATCATCAATATTTTATCCTCAGAACATCAATCAATATACATCTTGAATCAAATATTAATTTTTGCACTACAGCCAAAGATATTCATTTGTATCACCAATTGGTCATGTTCATCTCAACACTGCTCATCTTTTGCACTACGGCCAAAAGATATTCATTAGGTATCATTCATCTTTTGCACTACATGTGCCAAAGATATTCATTAGTTAATCATTCATCTTTGCACTACGTGCCAAAGATATTCAAGAATATCATCATTTAGGACTGAGGATGATGAAAAATATCTTAAAGAAAATCGAATCCATTGAGATAAAAGATCAATGATTAGGGATTCGTACTTTAGTTTATCCAAGTTCAAAAATACCTAATAATAATCAATTATGGAGCAAAATTCAAGAATAAAGATCAAAACATGGATACAATCAAAGATAGTAACCATAATAGACAACTTGGACAAAGAAAAGAAAATTTCATTTTTTTGTGAATAGTGCCGTATTCGTGAATAGTGTCGTATACGTGAATAGTGTCGTATACGTGAATAGTAATTCTGACACAAAAAGGTAAAAATTTCACAATAAAATCTATACCAATATTTCGGTATAATGATATTGAAAGAATAACATCATTATGAAGAAAATAACATCCCTTACCTCAAAATAACAGTACTTCCGATCGGAATATCGGTATAAGGCTGAAGAAAACTTGCACTGATGAATAGCAACTCACAAAGTATCTAAATACTCACATAATATGCTCGATAATATAGAGAGAGAAAGAGAGAAAACTTGTTTCTGGTGTGATTTTTAATTCTAACTAGGCACCCTATTTATAGGAAAATGCTTAAAACGCCATAGCAGACTAACCTGCTACATGATGGCTTTTACTCAAGCATTATTCAAGCCCACCACTTTTGAAAATAAATTCCAAAGCACATTTCATTACTCATCAACCAAAAGTGGGGCCCACCATATTTTAATAAAAATATTTATTTTTAAAACTTCAATAATTCATAATAAATAGCCATTTTTATCAGAAAAAATCGAATCTCATGTCTATTCCATAGGAAATTAAATTCTCTACAACTTTGTAAGTTTAAGTTTTTTCAAATTCCAAACGAAAAATGACCGAAATCCACATACGGACGAATTTCAAAACTTCCATTCTGACAAAATACTGATAAAACACATCAGCATTAATTCTTTCATTTATAACCACAATAAATATATCCATCATTTATATCCAAATAAAATAAATATTTTCTTATCATATAAATCAATAATTAATTATTCACAAATAATATTACAGAATCACAATTATGACAACCATGTCGTTCCTAGGAAAGAGGGGGCTTTCTGATAAGGATTTCTCCTTATTGGCGCGCAATTAGGTGACCAAATTCCTTTCCTAGACAGAACTTCCTTAGACATTGCCAATAATGTTATCTACTAATATTATTCAAATAATATGAATTATTGATCTGATAATGGAGATACTGTGCAGTGACAATTATTGAAACAACAATAATATAAAATATCAACGTACCAATTATTGAATCAATAAAATAAAATATTGAACAATAATTACTGTAACAATTATTGAGTAGTGCCTTCTTTACGTAAGAATCAATAATTCAAAATCTTGCAATGATCGTAATGTCTATCATTATGCAACCACGCCATTCATCAGTATTTTAACCACCGGTATTCCAATATAGTGTTAAAGATATAACTACTGCAAGTTATTTATAAAAACTCAAACTTGTCGTTTTCTTCATCCGACCGTTTTTTCGTTATGGGGCCCACAAATGGTCGCGTATTGCGAATATTCCCCCGAAGAAAGAATATTCCACGACCAAACGAATATTCCCTGACAACAATGAATATTTTATAACCACTTGCTTATTTTACAAAATTTGCATATTTCACCCATAACCAAAGTATTATATCAAATTAACACTTTATTATTGAAAATAATAAATAGAGAAAATTCGATTTTATTCATTAAAAAGTTGGGGTCTTACATAACCACTTGCTTATTTTGTAAAATTTGCGCATTTCACCCATAATCAAAGCATTATATCAAATTATCACCCTATTATTTCAAGATAATGAATAGAGGAAATTCAATTTTATTTATTAAAAAGTTGGGGTCTTACAATAAGGTTGGCGCTGGCGGGAACATTGGCGCCAATGGGATACATCTATTTTCGACGAACATCCGTCGAAATTAAACTAGTTTCGACTGAATTATGTTCGACTAAACAATCCGTCGGAATAATAATTATCTTCGAGGGAATATATCCGTGGAACTTAGATCCGTCGGAATTAGCCGATTTTCTTGTAGTGTTTGTATCATTTTTAATGAACTTCATATTAATAAAAAAAAATTACTTTCTAAAAATAAAATAGACATTATATAAGATTTGTATTTAATTTGATTTGTGTAATTGAGACATCTAATTTTATATAGCAATTTTATTTTTATTTAATTGCTTTAATTATCTTTTTTGAAACTGAGGAAGAAATATTAGTGGTGTGTAGGGGTGTTCAAAAAATTCGATTTTTTACCAAACCCGTTGATACCGAAATCGGCGGTACCGATTTTTTCGATTTCTTTACACTTTTCGGTACCAGTAACAGTAAGAAACTTTTTGAATTCTGTAAAAACCAAAATACCAAAATTTAATAATATAATAATTAATAATTAATGGTTTGTAGTTTTATATATTAAATAATTTTTTTATATATTAATAATTTATATATAATAGTAGTTTTATTATATTTTTTATATATATTAATAATATTTTATAGTTTTATTTTATATATTAATTATTATTAATTGTTAATGATTTGTTAGTTTTAAAAAATTGTTAATATATATAAAAAAATTATTTAATTATTATTAATAATTATATATATTAACATGCTTGATATATAGGGACCTAACCAAAAAAATCAAGATCTGGATTTTTATGTATCAATATGATGCATAAATCTCCAATTCGGTACCAATTTCGGTTCTTACTTTTTCGCTAATTTCGGATCGGTATCAGTTCGATATTTTCGATATCGATTCAGTTTTTTTACCGATGAACACCCCTAGTGGTGCGCGGGCATTACAGTTATGGATTAATGTTGAAGAACAATTCTTTAAAATTTAAAATATTACTATATTTTCATTCCGCAAAAAAAGTTCATTTGATTTGAATTATTAATGAAGAAAATAAATTCACATCGATTTTAAATTTAGAAGTTAATGAGTTAAAAAATAAGATTATTTTTGTAGATCAGAAGAATTAATTAAGATTTTTTTTTTTAAATGGAGAGAGAAACTATTTGAATTTTCATGAAAGGAGACAAAAAAAATTACTCCTTTCGTCCCAGAATAAATTTTTTTATTACTATTTTGAGTAGTCTCATGTTAAATGTCCACTTTCTTTTAATAACTAAATTTTTACACAATTTTTCCTGTTATTCCCTTAGCATTAAATATCTCATATTTTTCTTATTATAAATCTTCTCCATATTCAATAAGTATAATTAGTTATATGTTGAAAATATTTTGAATTGAAAAGCTAGAAAGTCATTTTTTTACCTACATTAGAAATGATTAATGACATATTATTATGGATAATTTTATCATTTTATTCCTCTTCTTAATATGCGTGAAAAATTGACCTGAATTTTTATGCCGGAACGGAGGGGGTAAAATAAAGAATAATAGAATTAATTGACAACACCAAATTTAATGCAGTGTGAGGGTATAACTGTCAACCCACCGCTGTATTGGGACTTGGGATAACCAGCGCCACCCAGATGAAAGCAATTCAGCAGGCAAACGTTTTCAACATAAGAATACAACATTGGCATTTAGGACAAACTTGATTTCGAAACGTTTTCCACGTGTGCCAAGATATAATACTACTAGTACTAATGATTTTGTGGACATGCTTTTGCGCTATACAAAAAATCTATTATATAAATAATAAATCTGGGAAAGGGTAGAGATTCATCTATATCAATTTTCTAGTCTTGAATTTCCATTTCTCTTTTCCTCTACTCTTCCAAGTTCATTCAAGATGAAGTCAGAATTGATATTCTTGCCCGCCCCGGCCATCGGACACCTCGTGGGAATGGTGGAGATGGCTAAACTCTTCATCAGTCGACATGAAAACCTCTCGGTCACCGTCCTCATCGCGAAATTCTACATGGATACGGGGGTAGACAACTACAATAAATCACTCTTAACAAACCCTACCCCGCGTCTCACAATTGTAAATCTCCCGGAAACCGACCCCCAAAACTATATGCTCAAACCACGCCATGCCATCTTTCCTAGCGTCATCGAGACTCAGAAGACACACGTGCGAGACATAATATCAGGCATGACTCAGTCCGAGTCGACTCGGGTCGTTGGTTTGCTGGCTGACCTTTTGTTCATCAACATTATGGACATTGCCAATGAGTTCAATGTTCCAACTTATGTATACTCCCCTGCCGGAGCCGGTCATCTTGGCCTCGCGTTCCATCTCCAGACACTCAACGACAAAAAGCAAGATGTGACCGAGTTCAGGAACTCGGACACTGAGTTATTGGTACCGAGTTTTGCAAACCCGGTTCCCGCCGAGGTCTTGCCGTCGATGTATGTGGATAAAGAAGGTGGGTATGATTATTTGTTTTCATTGTTCCGGAGGTGCAGAGAGTCAAAGGCAATTATTATTAACACGTTTGAGGAGCTGGAACCCTATGCGATCAATTCCCTCCGGATGGATAGTATGATCCCTCCGATCTACCCGGTGGGACCCATACTAAATCTCAACGGTGATGGCCAAAACTCCGATGAGGCTGCTGTGATCCTTGGTTGGTTAGATGATCAACCACCTTCATCTGTGGTGTTTTTGTGCTTTGGTAGCTATGGAACCTTTCAAGAAAACCAGGTAATTCATCATTTCGCAAATTCCGCAATATAATATTAATATTTCTCAGTATTTTTAATACGTGCTTCATTTGACTTTTAAGAGTAACACTTGCTTGTTTAATTAGTTACATATAGAGTAAAATAATTAAATAAAGATTTTAATGCATGGTAGTTATATATTATATTTTTTATTTTTGCTGAATAATAAAAAACAATTTTTAAAAACAATACTTGCATGCAGGGGAGGTTCTATCCTAGGGGCAGGGGGGCACCTGCCCTCACTAAATTTTCAGTTCATGTGTTCGTGCTCTCCTTGGTTTTCCCCGTAGTACACACTCCTAGCACCACCACCCTCTTTTTGTACAAGTGATTTTTTAAAATAATGATAATTTTGTACTACCATTATTTCTCTCTCCATGTGCAATATTTGGCTCAAAAAGTAAGTACTCTCTTCTACTTTCTTTTCTTTTTTAACTAATATCCTATAAAGTTTTTTAGTTGTAGAAAAAAAAAATGAGAAGCTTTTTTTTGACTCAGAACATTGTTTTTATATTTTTTTCCTAATTAAAACTCAAAAACACCACTTTTCTTATTTATTTTTTTCTCTTCTATTACAAAACTGACATTATCTCTTTTTATTTTCATTCGGTTCCTTTTCTTTTATCACCAAATTAAAACTCAAAGACAAAGACAAGGTGTTAAAACTCCAAGACTATTTACTTAGTTTTTTTTATCCCGTGTGGCCTTATCCAACTCTTTTTGATTTGTCACACTTGTACTATATTGGATTTTTAATAAAAAAATCTGTTGATTAAAAAAATCATTCTAATATTTTCCTTATAAGAAAATTATGAATATATATATATTAAACTGAACGACTTAAATGTTGAGAAATTATATTAAATTTAAAAAAGTATATATATATAGTTATAATTTTTATTCTTAACAAAAAAAAAATTTAAATTTGACCCCACTAAACTTTGTGGCTGGATCAGCCTGCTTGCATGTTTAATCAGTTATATAGAGTAAAATGACTCATACTATCCTTTCATCAACTGCACCGGTTAACAAGTTTTGTCTACCACGGTTAATTTACTATTTTACCCTCTTTAATATTTTTATATTGACTTTTCAATAGATTCGTATGACTATTTGGGTATAAAATTGAGTTCTTCTACGTCGACCGTTGTTTATCAATCGTATTAGTGACCGGTCGGAATTTATATTTTTTTAATTTTTTTTTTTTTTGTTTTTGACTACTAAATAATTAATATGATTTATTGAAACTAAAATTTTTATAAAATACAGTGATTTAGGTATCATTTGGATACATGTAAAAAACAGGGTTGCACAGACTGTACAACCCTGTTTTTTACATGTATCCAAATGACACTTAAATCATTGTATTTTATAAAAATTTCAATTCCAATAAATTACATTAATTATTTAGTAGTCAAAAGCAAAAATAAAAATAAAAATTCCGACCGGTCACTAACTCGGTCGGAGGAAAACGATCGGCTTAGACTTATTGTATAAAATTTTCTTATATAATTATTTACAATACACAATCTCTCTCTCTATATATATATATATATTTTTATTTTATTTTTCTTTTTGTCAGACTCCATTGTAATTTCCTTGAGTTTGCTTTGAAGGTTGAATGAAATTTTGGGTTTATAGTTTCCCGAATTGTAATCGAAAGTCATTGGATGAGAGAGAAAAATAGTGCTACTTTTTAAATCAATAATTCTAGGGCTGCTTTTTTCCGAATGTAATTGTTTTCCGAATCGGAGATGATCAAAAGTCATTGGTTAAATTATATAGGAGATATATTATGACATATCATACATACATAACTATAAGGTAATCAAAAGTCAAAATAATTAAATAAAAATTTTAATGCATGGTAGTAATATGATTTCATTTTTTATTTTTTATTTTTGCTGAATAATTAAAAACAATTTTTAAAAATAATAGCAGTAATTTAGTCTTAATACTCAATATTTTAAGTGTAAAAAATATGAGTTTCTACATATAACATTAATTAAATTTAAATTAAAAAAATTACTAGTAGATTACCTAATATTGTGGACTCGAAAGAGTGATTGACAAAAGTTCACGCGGTTGATAGAGTTATTTCGGATAACTTCACTCGTTTTTTGGTGAGTGAACCCCACTCGTTGTCAATTTGGAAAGAAATAGGTTAACTTGAAACTTGAAATCAAACCATAGGTGGTGATTAGATAACTTTTGAACTATAGGTGCTGATTCAAAAATTTAGACAACCGCATGTGATTTTTTGAATTTTACTCGGTTAAATATTTTAGATAGTTTGCAGTTTTGAAAATTTTAGTGTTTAATAGTAAATGAATACACATAATACTCACATATACACACATACATATTGTGAGTCCCCGCGTGATATGTGAGACCCAAAAATATACATGTATGTGTGTGAGTATTATGTGAAATTTTTTATGTGATAGTAGTATTATTTATTTTAAAATATCTTGCGTTAGACTTTAAAAAGTCAATATAATCCTATATTTTAGAAATGAATAGAGTATTAAGAATCCAATACTTCATTTTCTGAAGACAATATCACTAGTATATTGTGTGTGCAATTATTACTATAACTTTGCAAAAATCAGCACCCTAAAATCTAGTTTTTTTGAATTATTTAAAAACATGACTATTTCAAAAATTAAATGAAGCTAACAACGAACAATTGAGAACTTCCAATATTATGTGTCAAACAGGTGAAGGAGATTGCAATGGGTCTAGAGCGCAGTGGGCATCGCTTCTTGTGGTCCTTGCGTCCGTCTATCCCTAAAGGCGAGACAAAGCTTCAGCTTAAATACTCAAATTTGGAAGAAATTCTCCCAGTCGGATTCTTGGACAGGACATCATGCGTCGGAAAAGTTATTGGATGGGCCCCGCAAGTGGCGGTGCTCGGACACGAGGCAGTCGGAGGGTTCCTGTCTCATTGTGGTTGGAATTCGACATTAGAGAGTGTGTGGTGTGGCGTGCCCGTCGCAACATGGCCAATGTACGGCGAGCAACAACTCAATGCTTTTGAGATGGTTAAGGAGTTAGGTATTGCGGTGGAAATTGAGGTGGACTATAAGAATGAATATTTTAACATGAATAATGATTTTATTGTTAGGGCAGAAGAAATCGAGACGAAAATAAAGAAGTTGATGATGGATGAAAAGAATAGTGAAATAAGGAAGAAGGTAAAGGAAATGAAAGAAAAGAGTAGGCTTGCAATGTCTGAGAATGGATCATCTTATAATTCATTGGCGAAGCTATTTGAGGAAATTATGTAATTTGATAAAAATCAAGGGAATGTTTTATATATGTTAGTGACGATTTCATTGTTGGTAAAATAGTCTAAAAATAGTTTTTTTTTAAATAATAAAACTAGGATCATTTTTATGATTTTATGCGAGTAACAAGTGTGTATATATATAGCAAGGATCAAGAGCATTCCTCTTAAATAATATTCCTCCTTAAATAGCACTTTTTTATTAAAACTACGTCGTTTTAAAGTGTATATATATACTTCAAGCATATACGTAACTTATTAAAAATGTAATAATAATGGCATACGTACTAGTATTCAACCTGCATAAGTACTAGAATATTAAGAAATTCATATTGCTTTATAAAATAAAATTAGAATCTATTATATATATTAAATCACAGTACATGATACAATAAATTGACATATGTCATTCTACAAAATTAACACATGTCCATCTTAATTAATGCTTCTTATTGCCCTTGACAATTACTTTGATATATATACCGATCACCTTATTTTATGGATATTATCAACAGTCACGTTATTTTAGGATCCATTAATTAGATAACTCTCTTAGGCAACAACCAAATTGGATCAATTTAAACACGATAGGGCCAACTTGCTTTTTATGAAAAATTAGTTTTAATTATTTGAAAAGTAAATTTCCTTTAATATTAGACTTTTATTTATTTTACCTACTTTTCATAATTCCATGCAATTAAAAATTATTTCCATATTCATTTTAAAACTTCAATCTATTAGCTTCCAAAAATTCTTCCAATTATTTGAACCACGCTAATTGATTCTAAAGAAATGAAAATTTATTTGCTTAACCAATTTATGGAAAACTCAATCAATTTAAAATTCATGTGAATATTTATTTTTATCTTTAAAATAATAATTTTGTAGTAACTGATATTTTTTAAAATAGTTCAAGAAATCAACTATTACATTATCAAATTAATTTACATGAATTGAAATTATAATTTTCACTAATTGATTAGTAAAAGAATTTAAACTGGGTTTTTTTATGGGATACTAGAAGTATAATTAATTTTGTCATGAAACTTGAAATTGGTTTAATTATTTTATTAAAATGGAATGAACAATTTACGTGAGTTCATATGAGACTGTGTTGATATGGTAAGATTTTGAATGGAATCTATCTATTATTTATTATGTATTACATGTGCCTTTCCCACATTGTAACACATGTTCTATATAATTAATGTGCATCCCACACTAATTTAATTATATTACACCATAATATTATACCATTTATAATTATATTACAACATAATATTATATTGTTTAAAACATTTAAAATAATTATATCCTAAAATTACTACTATTCTAATATTATATCATTCATAATTATACCATACATTATATCATACATATATGGTATAATATTATAATACACGATATAACAAAATAACTACCTATCTAAACTGTAGGATATTATCATTACTAATTTTATAGCATAATATTATACCATTTATAATTATATTACAACATAATATTATACAGATTTAAAACATTTAAAAAATATTAAAATAACAAATAATATCAATCATAACTTACTATGTTTATTTTATAATCTCATAAATCACTATTTTCTCAATCTAAATCGGTTTTTATATTATTATTATTATTTTAATTTTATAATCCCTAAATCACTACAAAATCTAAACTGCTATAATGATAATGTTAACTGCTCTAATATTATCATTACTAAATTAATTATTAACTTTTAAAATCATTACTTTTTTAATTCCAAAATAATATTTTAAATTTATAATCCACTAAATCACTACAAATCTAAATTGTTTTGGTAATGTCAACTGTTCTGATATTATCACTTCTAATTTAATTATTATCTCCTAAAAGCACTATTTTTTAATCCCAAATTAATATTTTAATTTTATAATCTCCTAAATTACTACAAATCTAAATTGTTCTGATAATGTTAATTGTTCTAATATTAGCATTACTAAATTAATTATTATATCCTAAAATCGCTACTTTTTTAAGCCCAAATTAATATTTTGAATTTATAATCCACTAAATCACTACAAATTTAAATTATTTTAGTAATGTCAACTGTTCTGATATTATCCTTTTAATTTAATTATTATATCCTAAAATCACTATTTTTTAATCCCAAATTAATATTTTTACTTTATAATCCCCTAAATCCACTACTTTTCTAAACTGTTACTAATTTAATTATGTTAAAACATAATTATTGTATCCTAAAATAATTTGTGAAACTCCAGATTTTATGAATAAAGAATTAATTTTTTCAAAATAATTTTTTATATTATGGTGTGAATTTGAGATAATGTTATAGTTGTGGGTAATATTTATAAATTTTGCAAAGTATGCAAGTTGTCATATTATATTCGATTGGTCTGGGAATATTCGTTTTAAAATGAAAATATTCGTGACGACAAAGACAATCATCAGTGGACCTTATTAATCTTAATTATTGTTTGATCGAGAAAACGACAAAAATATTTTATTGAAAATAACTATGGAAGTTTTACCGCTGATCTCGTTGAACTACTCTTGGTAGTAAAGTACAATGTATCGCCGTTGTTGCATAATAAAGACACCAGATTGATTATTGATATTTATGTGAGAACTCACCGGTTTTGTTCAATTATTGCTACAATAGTTACTTTGCATAAGATCTCACATTATTTGATTTAATTATTGTTGATTTAGAAGTTTTGTTTTATTCACGTAATAAAATAAAACATCTTTTTATATAAAATGTAATACTTTATTAAAGTTATTCTATAAATAGAATATATTATATTCTATTACGATAAAGTTTTTTGCATAGTAAAATCTTTTATATAAAAAATAATACTTTATTAAAGTTATTCTATAAATAGAATATATTATATTTTATTATGCATAAATGCTTCAGATAAGTTTTTGCATAGTAAAAATCTTTTATATAAATAGAATATATTATATTTTATTTAAAAGATTTTTCTTTAAATATGGACCGTCAAATTAAAGTAAATCAATCTGACCGCTCATGGATTAGTTACTATGCATTCCATTTTCCTATAAATAGAAGCTCATTCCTTCATTATTTTCTTATGAATTCACCGAACTCTGTAGAGAGAAACTATAGAGAGATAGAAAAAAATTCTGCTACTTCACTACTCTTATATCAAGTATTATTTTACTGAGAATTGGATATTATTCTTTTGTATTCAAGAAGAGAACTTCTGTTATTCCATTTCTTTATTGTTTTGTTGGAATAACCTGTATACGCGGGATACCCTATACTTGGTGACATTCTTCTATTATTCTGTCATTATTATTCTGTCGGAATATCCTGCGTTCATGTTATACAAATGACCGGTTCCATTTTTTATTATTCCGCTTTTATTATTCTGGCCGAATATCCTCGCTCATGCTATACGCCTTTACCGGTTCCATCATTTATTATTTCGCATTTATTATTCTTTGAAACATCCCGCTTGGTGTGAATTTCACCGACCGTTCCGTTATTATTATTCTCGCTGAATAACCATCTATTCAAGTACCGCATGCATGGTGATATCTTTTGTTATTCCATTCTTGATTATACTCAACATTAAAATTTTGACTTATACTCCATGAAATTAGTGGAATATCCTTGATATTTGCGCTTCATCCAGTATTTTTCATGGAAATATTCTTCTGAGCATTCTTGAATTTTATTTTACAAAGAAGTATCATGTTGACAATTTGGACGTTATTGGTTCCTGGACAAATTAATTCTTGAACTTGTTTAATTGAATTCTTATATCATTGTCATCATCCTCATGTTTATGTTATGTTGAAAGTCATATGTGGCCTGTAGTGCATAGATGGACTTGGTATGATTATGACCAGGGATTATTCTAAGATAATCATGACCGTAATGTTACAAATGATGTGAAAATTAAAAGTCCTCATTAGCCCGTGAAGTGCATTGATGGACGCTTTTGGTATGATTATGGCTATAAATTCTCTTCGGCCAAGGGAGCAAAGATGAATTATTTTATAGCATGATCGGACTGTTGATGAAAACACGATTATCTTTGCCCGTGAGTGCATGGATAATTCGTGGTCGTGATACTAAATAATATCCTCGGCACGTAGTGCGGGGATGATTTAATGATGTGGATTATTTATTGAAATTTGAGTCCCAAATAAAAAAGTGATGAAAAACCTTTTAAATCATAGAAGATAGTAGATTTTATTCCCTACTGACTCTTCTAATGGATTGCTTGTTTATTGCAGCTTAAACTTGATAGTTATTATATTTTATCGGTTTAACATTTGTCAAGGCTAACGATAAATTATTTTGCATTATCTTAGTCATAATATTTCTTACTGGGCTAGTTGAGCTCACCCTTTCTTTCACTGTTCTCTTCAGGAAATGAGAATATAGCTGGGACGAGTCGGAGAACGGAGTGATGGTCCAGAGGATAGCATTAGTAGTCCTCACTACTTTGTGAAATAGAGTGATAATAATTGTAATGAGGACTCCTTTTGAGTTTGTATAATCTCTAGTAGACAATAATTGTATTCAAACTCACAGTTTATGTTTTGTCGTATTGTGACAGTTGTATTAGTAAGTTGTATTTGAATTACGCACCATGTATCCGGCAACCCAAGATGGGTGATGTATACCTAATTTTTGGGGCGTCCACAACAGGTATCAAAGCTTAGGGATATGATCCTCGCTAAGATGTGAGATAAGAACTAGGAGGAGAGGGGAATTCCTTCGCTAGTATGACCTACCTAAGTTTATTTGGTATTTAATTGGTGGGGTCAAAGTATAGGGGTAATATGTGATATGTTAATTAACCCTTGTTTTGTGGCGCGTGTTTGAAAATGGCATCCGGAATGTTGAGATTATCAATGGAGTCTGAGGAGACCATTGAGTCTCCACAGATCAATAATCGATAATGTGCAACTTGAGAGGACAATACTCCTCATGAAAACAATAACTAACACCGATGAAATGGTGAATGATGGGATGGTCAGAGGCTTTATGCAATTCATGCAACAACAGGCGAAGGCAGCTCCTGTCCAAAATGCAGGTAGAAATACTGATAACTCTCGGACGGTCACCGCTAAGCAGTTTAAAGAGCAATTCATGCAACAACGGCGAAGGCGCTCCCATCCATAATGCAGTGGAAACAATGGTAACTCACGGTTGGTCACCGCTAAGTAGTTCAAGGAGACCACCACCGAGTTTTGGGAAAGCCCGAGAACCACTTAAAGGCGAAGACATGGATAAAGCAGATTACCAAGATATTTGATGTCTTGGAATGCTCGAGGAAGGGCAAAAGGTTCCATTCGCCACCTTTATGTTGCGTGAAGAAGGAGATCATTGGTGGGAATCAGAAACGTACCCACTTGGCCTTTTCTCAAGATGTCTTGGGAGAAGTTCCAAGAATTATTCAACAACAAGTACTTTCTCGAAAGTATTCGTCACATGAAGGAGGTAAAATTCATCAAGCTAGAGCAAAACAATATGACCGTGTCGCAGTACGAGGCTAAGTTTGCGGAGTTATCCCAGTTTGCATCCCATTTGGTCGATAATGAGGAGCGAATGACGCGAATGTTTTTGCGAGATTTGAAACCCGATATACGTCAATACGTCATTTCTCACAAACTTTTTTTATATTCAGATGTTGTGAATAGGGCTCAGTTATTGGAGCGCGATAATGAGTCAGCACAACCAAAATGCAACGACCAACAACACGATAATAATAATAATCATAATGGTGGCAGCATTCGTTCTAACAACGATAACCATCGTGGGGATATTATCATGCCAAGAATGGTAACCATTTCGGTGGTAATCATGGCCAAGATAATAAGAATGGACATTTTAAGAAGAGAAGGTTCAATAATGACGTGAAGACGCGTCACACAAAGACCCGTTTCAAAGGAAGAAGAAGAACGCCCATCGGTCGTATGTTTCAAATGCGACAAGAGGGACACATCCGTTCAAACCAAAGCATGCGCAACAATCCAAAGCGTGTTTTAATTGCGGAAGAGAAGGTCACCTAGCTCGACTTTATCGTATGGTGAAGTCAAGTCCAGCTAGGATAGTGATGCCAAAGGATGTCCCGCATAAAGCCAAAGCAGGTAGTTTAAGAGAGCATTTTTTTTCTCGTGACGAGGAACCCCAATAAAATTATCACGGGTAAGTTAATCATAAGCTCTTACGAAGTCTATACCGTGTTAGATACCGGTTCTACTCACTCTTTTATTTCACCTAGTTGTGTTCAATGTTTGTACTTAACTCCGGAGAAGTTAAACTTTGATTTATCTATTGAAACTCCATTGGGAGAAACCTTCGTTATCTCCACTGTTTATAAATCTTGTTTGATTCAAATCGACACTTTCACGTTACCTGTCGATCCTATCTCTTTAAAATAACTTGCCTTTGATGTGGTTTTTTTTAAACTATTGGTTAACTACTCATCATGTTTTTCGTAAGGTTGTTAGCTTTCATATTCCTAACCAACCTATTATGCGAATTCAAGCAACCAAACCACTAAATTCAATCATTGTCATATCGTCCATAAGTAAAGAGCCCCGATCCTTTTTTTTGATGACTTCCTTGTGTGGAATGCACCGGCGGACTTTCTCTTGTAGGTGACGCCGTGAATGACGATGACAAGTTGATAGGTATCATTGTGAGGTGCTTATCTAGGTTAAGGATAGAAGTCACAGTTGGTATCAATGTGACGTCTTATCCAAGTCTTGGATGAGAGTAATGATTTTGAATGATATTTCTATCATTAATAAATCTCTTGACGTATTCTTGAAGACTTCTTAGCCTACCCCAGAGCGTGAAATCGGATTTTGTATTGACACCAGTACAAAACCCATTTCTTAAACCCTCAAAAATATTTCTTCAACTAAAACGAACGTAACATGCGGCAAAGACGTTGACTCGAGCTGTTGAAGATTACGATCGTACTATTCAATATCATCGTGGAAGAGCGAACGTGGTAGCTGACGTGTTGAGTAGAAGATCGTATGCGTTTATAAGTGCGATGTTGTTAACACAAAGACTCATTTCATATAACTTGCAAATGATGAAGATAGAGTTAAAGACTCTAGGGACCCACGTGAAGATAACGAATATACGAGTAAAATTGACTTTAATCGATAAAGTTAAAGACGCTCAAGCTACATACCTGAATCTGATGAATGTGAAGAAGAAGGTTCAAGAGGGCATTATTCTAGAAGCAAGAGTTGCTGAAGAGAGGAAATCTCAACCCTTGATTTAATTGGCCCATTTGAAATCTTTGATTGAGTAGGAACTATGGCTTATAGACTCGTTTTACTGCCAAGTATGTCGCGTGCTCATAACATTTTTAACGTATCAATGTTACGTAAATATGTGGATGACCCGAACCACATTATTAATTTAGAATCGGACGAGATAGCGGATGATTTAACGTATGAGATCTCGTGTTAAAATCTTGGATAAAAAGAATCGTATCCAACACTCAAGGGTTATACCTCAAGAGTTAGAATCTGAAATGAAGTCAAGGTATCCTCACCTGTTCGGCATACCAGGTACGTACGTAAATTTCGAGGGCGAAATTCTATAAGGAGGGGAGATTGTGAAACCCTAGATTTTATGAATAAAGAATTAATTTTCTCAAAATAATTTTTTATATTATGGTGTGAATTTGAGATAATGTTATAGTTGTGGGTAATATTTATAAATTTTGTAAAGTATGCAAGTTGTCATATTATATTCGATTGGTCTGTGGAATATTCGTTTTAAATGAAAATATTCAATGCGACTGCAAGACAATCATTGGTGGACCCCACAACGAAATTATTGTCGATCGAGAAAACGACAAAAATATTTTATTAAAAATAACGGCGGAAGTTTTACCGCTGATACTGTTGAACTACTCTTTAGTAAAAATGCGATGAATGGCGTTGTTGCATAAGAGTAACACTACAGTATTGATTATTGATATTTATGTGAGAACTCACTCCGCTTTTGTTCAATTATTGCTACAATAGTTCACGATAGTATCTCACATTATTTGATTCAATTATTGTTGATTTAGAAGTTTTGCTTTATTCACGTAATAAAATAGAAACATCTTTTATATAAAAATGTAATACTTTATTAAAGTTATTTTATAAATATAATATATTATATTCTATTATGATAGTGTTTTGCATTATAAATTTTTTTATATAAAATGTAATACTTTATTAAAGTTATTCTATAAATAGAATATATTATATTTTAATATGCATAGTATTTGCATAGTGCCCCGCATATTATTTGCATAGTAAAAATCTTTTTATATAAATAGAATATATTATATTGTATTTAAAAGATTTTTCTTTAAATATGGACAATCAGATTAAAGTAAATCAATCTGGACCGTTCATGGATTAGTTACTATGCATTCCATTTTCCTATAAATAGAAGCTCATTTCTTCATTATTTTCTTACGAATTCACTTAACTCTAGAGAGAGAAACTATAGAGAGAGACTATAGAGAGATAGAAGAAAAATTTTCTGCTACTTCACTACTCTTATATCAAGTATTATTTTACTGAGAATCGGATATTATTCTTTTGTATTCAAGAAGAGAACTTACATTATTCTATTTCTTTATTGTTCATTGGAATAACTCAGATAATGCTGGCCACCCTATACTTGGTGACATTCTTCTATTATTTTGTCTTTATTATTCTCGTAGTAATATCCTGTATGTGCTATATCTACGGACTTGGTTCCATTTTTTATTATTCCGTCTTTATTATTCTCATTTTAATATCCTCGTCTGCATATATACGTAGGACCGGTTCCATCATTTATTATTCCGCATTTATTATTACTCATGGAACATCCTCGCTTGTGTGAATTTCACCCGACCGGTTCCGTTATTATTATTCTGTTGGAATAACTATCTATGCGAAGTACCGCATGCATGGTGATATCTTTTGTTATTCCATTCGGTATTATACTCAGTTGATTAAAATTTTGACTTCTATACTCCATGACATTAGTGGAATATCCTTGATATTTGCGCTTCATCCAGTATTTTTCATGGAAATATTCTTCTGAGCATTCTTGAATTTTATTCTACAAAGAAGTATCATGTTGACAATTTGGACGTTATTTGTTCTTGGACAAATTACTTCTTGAACTTATTTAATTGAATTCTTATATCATTGTCATCATCCTCATGTTTATGTTATGTTGAAAGTCATTTGTGGCCTGTAGTGCATAGATGGACATGGTATGATTATGACCAGGGATTATTCTAAGATAATCATGACCGTAATGTTACAAATGATGTAAAATTAAAAGTCCTCATCGGCCGTAGTGCATTGATGGGCCGCTTTTGGTATGATTATGGCTATGGATTCTCTTGCCAAGGGAGCAAAGATGAATTGTTTTATGGCATGATCAGACTGTTGATGAAAACACGATTATCTTTGGCCCGTAGTGCATGGATAATTCGTGGTCGTGATACTAAATAATATCCTTGGCCTCGTGCGTGGGATGATTTAATGATGTGAATTATTTATTGAAATGAGTCCCAAAATGATAAAAGTGATGAAAACCTTTTAAATCATAGAAGATAGTAGATTTTATTCCCTACTTGACTCTTCTAATGGATTGCTTATTCACCGCAGCTTAAACTTGATAGTTATTATATTTTATCAGTTTAACATTGTTGAAGGCTAACGATAAATTATTCTGCATTATCTTAGTCATAATATTTCTTACTAGGTTAGTTGAACTCACCCTTTCTTTCACTGTTCTCTTCAGGAAATGAGAATATAGCTGGGACGAGTCGGGGAACGGAGTGATGGTCCAGCGGATAGCATTAGTAGTCCTCACTATTTTGTGAAATAGTGTGATAATAATCATAATGAGGACTCCTTTTGAGTTTGTATAATCTCTAGTAGACAATAATTGTATTCAAACTCACAGTTTATGTTTTGTCATATTGTACACGACAGTTGTATTAGTAAGTTGTATTTGAATTCTGTACCATGTATCTGGCGACCCAAGATGGGTGATGTATACCTAATTTTGGGGGCGTCACATAATTACTTTTCTAATATTATAACATTCATAATTATACCATATATTATATCATACATATATGGTATAATATTATAATACACGTATATAATAAAATCACTACCTATCTAAATTGTGCAAGATATTATCATTACTAATTTAATTATATTACAACATAATATTATACCATTTATAATTATATTACAAAATAATATTATACAATTAAAACATTTAAAACAAAATTAAAATAACAAATAATATAAATCATAAGTTACTATGTTGATTTTATAATCCACTAAATCACTACTTTTTCAATCTAAATGATTTTTATATTATCATAACGTAATTATTATCTTCTAAAATCATTACTTTTTAATCCTACATTATTATTTTGATTTTATAATCCCCTCAATCACTATACATCTAAACTGTTCTAATAATGTTAACTGTTCTAATATTATCATTACTAAATTAATTATTATCTACTAAAATCACTACTTTTTTTAATCCCAAATTAATATATTAAATGTATAACCCTCTAAATCACTACAAATCTAAACTATTTTGGTAATGTAAACTGTTCTGATATTATACTTTCTAATTTAATTATTATCTCCAAAAATCACTACTTTATGATATTATCATTATTGAGCTATTATCATTACTCTCCGTTATTTATTCAAATTTTCTTATCAAATATGTGATCAATCCCCTTGCAGCAATTGTTGATATCACATATCCTAATTTATTGAAAATTTTTGACAATGGCTTTTATTTCCAAGACCAAGCCATTCTTGCTCCTACACTTGATGCTATAAATAAGGTGAACGAATATGTGATGTATTTATGGTCAGGTGATGAAATACCATATCTAAGATGTCCTATGTAAGGTTGATGAAAACTCAAACAGCTATGAAGGCATTTGCACCCTATAATTTTTTAATAGCATTACATCTTCTAGAATGTCAAACCACAAGATAACGTTAAAGATTGGGGTTCTTGTAATGTTGTTCCGAAATATATATCAGTGATTTGGTTTGTGCAATGTCACGAGATTAATAGTAACTCAATTGGGAAAACATCTGATAGAAGCAAAAGTAATTTCAGTCGCAATTTTGGACACAAAGTTTTCATACCTCGCTTGGTCTTAACACCGTCAAACATTAGATTACCTTTTAAATTCCAACAAAGACAATTTCCTTTCGTTGTTTTCTTTTTCATGACAATTAATAAGAGCTGTGGGAAATCTCTCTCACATGTTGGATCAGATCTCATCACGCCCAGCTTTTAGCCACGACCAATTGTATGTAGCGAAGATCAAGAGTTACAAACAAGAGTGGAGTAAAAATACTAATTTGTGACAAAGATGGACAAACATACAATACTACAAAGAATGTAGTTTTTCAGAAAGTTTTTCACAATTTAATGTATAAAGGTTTGACTCTACTTCGCTATTATCTTTTCTTTTGCTCATTATTAGTGTAAATCCTGATTATTTTATTATTATATCTTATAAATTTTTTACTATAATCTATTTTGAATCTTTTTAGGTAAATCTATGATTTTCATTTACAAAGCTATCTCGGTCGAGGTTTGTCTTTTACTTTTTGGATGACAGTATTTAAAATTCTATGCAAGTCCATTTCATATGTGTTTTACTCTAATTCTTTTCATTTTTATTTAATATAGGAGCTCTTTATGTTCTGTTAGTTTTCAATCCGACAAACACATGAATTTTTAGCTAAGTGTGAGACTTTTTTTATCTTGGGCAATACTATTTCCTATAAAAGACTTGTGGAAAGATAATTATTTATTTGGTTGATAGTTTATGCAATGTTGAAATCAACTATTAAGTATGTCTAAATTCTTATATTTCACTATTGTCCAAATTCCTGTCGCAAATATTTATAAGATTGCAACGACTGTTAAAAAGATCATTTAAGTGCTAATTTTTGTTTGTGTGAATATATTGCACATTCAATAAATATAACTGGATTGAAGACCTAAATTGGAAGAAGCTTAACTGTGATAATTCTGGTACCTATGGTTCAATGGTAATGTGATAATGAATTTGGTTTATGCAGTTCTTGGCAGAGTTAAATTTTTGTTGGCATGTTTCTTGCATTATTTCAGGTGCATCATGGATTTTATTTTGCTTAGCACAACAAAATTTTGCGCCTTACAATTCTAAATACTGTTGAAAGTGAAAAGGAGTTATATGAATATTTACCTTCAGATTATGGGACAGTGCATTCAATGGGAGGGGCTATGACTTCATTTTGTGGACTATATCCCACGGTGTTTATATTTATGGCTTCTTCATTTATTGCATTCTATTATATGGATTATTGCTTTGCATGATTTGTTAAGTACTAGCATCCGGTAAATCATTTTCATCATCATTAATATATTTTTTTGTATTATGGTAATACTGTGAGTGCCTATACAATTGTCAAAAATGATAAAAAAAAAAAAAACTAATGAGGTACGTAATGTATTCGTTCTTTAACTATAATATTGTGTTGTGTATGACACGGTGCTATATTGCTATGTTTTTGGACATGGTGTTTGTTTGACATGAAAATCCAATATAATTATTAATTCTCGTGCTTTTCAGTTTTCACATGTAACATATGCTTTCCCTTCATGTTTGAGGACCGAAACTGAGACATTCTTTCGCTGTTTTTCCTTTCGTTTGATGTTAGAATTCGTGCAAGTAAGCGATACGAGAGACATGGACTCTTCAAAATGCATCAAGTACATGTGTCGATATTTGAGACTTGGTGAGGTTTGTGTAATGTAATGTAGACTTAAAATATACCACTAGCAATCATATCAATATAACAATTCGATGACATTGTGCATGACACTTTCTAAATATTTGTTAGTGCTTTAGAATGAAAGAGTTACCAATTTTTAACCATATTGGTTACATTATAAATATTTTTATCAAGACATTAATATATATATATATATATATATATATATATATATATATATTTATATATATATATATATATACGCACACAACTGTTATGTAATGTTCTAGGGTTTAGTGATCAGATTAATTATATATTTGGATATGTATTTGCACATAAAATTTTTATGCAACACTATAATATATGCTATTAAAATTTGATAATCGCACAACAATCTTTCATCTTCTTATTATATTTTAATTTATTAATTACATGTATAAATTTATTATTAACAAAATGAATAATCCCACCAAGAAAGTCATGAAGTTTGATCCTATTGTATTTCTAATTCCGACCGCATATAAAATTAAGAAAAATGTAATCTATAAATTTGAAACAAGTGTATTGTTTTGAAGCAAAGTGGGTGAGTACTGAGTAGTAGAAATGCAAGGATCTATGATGTTCTCTCGAATTGCTTGTTGTCGCTGTGTCATGTTTTTTTTTTCTTCTCTTTTTATCTTAAAAAAATAGTTTATTAAATTTTATAAAAATTTTAATTACCCCCACATAATTTACATCGTGTGCCACCCGGTGGAAGTAATGCTGAAGTTTTACATAATAAAGAAAGGACCCAGAAGTTTTTATATGTAGTCAAAAGGAAGGAGAGAGGAAAGTTCAAGTCACAAAAATACAAGAGCTTGAATCTACTGTCCAAGTAAGTTGCAATTTCTATCTCCCAGAGAAATTTTAATCTGTTAATTTAGTTGTTTTGTTTAGTTTTGTGTGCTTAATTTCACCTCTGTTTATTATCGCCTTATGTATTGTTATATTCATTTCTGTTACCCTGTTGTATTATGATTTATTCAATGAGTAATTTGAGCTTATATTTGAAGTTTTTCTTCTATTGCTAGTATTACTTGCACAAGAAAATTAAGGAATTTGGCTATGGACCCAATGTTTTAGGGTTTAAGTTTTTGCAATTAAGGAGCCTATAATTTTTTAATTCTTTCAATCAAGTGATAAAATTTCTTATAGAAACTAAACTAATTAGCTTGAATGATTTACTTGATTCACATTCACTTCCCCCAATTATTGAGCTCATGTACATCACAATTGAATCAGTTTGGTTCATATCAGTCAATTTTGTAAAATACATGAGATAATACCTTGGTTGAAAATTTTAAAATGTTTGATTCTTAATTGGAGATGTCTTGGTTTTAGAAAATTTTGATGAAGGATTTTATGTTTCAATCTCACTTTTCTTGAATGAACAGCTCTGTAGTCTAAAAGGCTGAATGAGGAATATGAAGACTGCGGAACTGGTATTTATTCCTGCCTGGAGCATTAGCCACTTCGTGCCAATGATGGAGATGGCTAAGCTCTTTGTCGCTCGATACGAACAGCTCTCAGTCACAATCCTTTTCATGAAATACCCTGTTGAAATCGGCCTAGGCTCTTACATTGAATCGCTCTTAAGCACCACAATTCCGCACTTCAGGTTTTTAGAAGTACCACAAACTGATCCGAATACATATATGTCCAAGCCCCCACACACAAGATTCTCTGCTTTTATCGAGACCCAAAAGGCACACGTGAGAGATATTGTCTTCGATATCGCTCGCTCTGAGACAACTCAGTTCAAAGGTTGCATCATTGACATGTTTTGCATTACCTTAGCAGACATTGCCGATGAATTAAATGTGCCAAGTTATGTCTTTTCGGCTCCTAGTGCTAGTTTTCTAGGCCTAATGTTCCATCTTCAGTCGCTCATCGATGAGCACAACATAGACGTCACTGAGTACAAGGACTCGGATGCAGAGTTATTTGTACCTAGTTATACCAATCCTGTTCCGGCTAAGGTCTTGCCGTCAATGTTGCTGGACAAAGAAGGGGGATCTGCTTTATTTGTATCCATTGCCCAAAGGCTTCGAGAGACTAAAGGGATTGTGGTTAATACATTTATGGAGCTGGAATCTCATGCCCTAAAGTCCCTTGCTGTTGATAGTAAGATCCATGTGTTCTACCCGGTTGGACCGGTACTTAATCTCACTGGTGAAGGCAAAAACTCCGAGGAAAAAACTATTATCCTTCGTTGGTTGGATGAACAACCACCTTCCTCTGTAGTGTTTATGTGCTTTGGCAGCTTTGGAAGCTTTCAAGAAGACCAGGTGATTTTGAAAACATAATAATTTCGTTTGGAGATTAGATATATATTTTTAAAAAGACGACTTTTAAGGACAATCTTATGTTTTAAAATGTACCCCTATTATTCACCTTGAATTTTGTATGGTGGTGAGATTCTAAAAATGATAGTTAAATAAGGATATCAGGCCGCTTTATTATATAGTCCTAAAATAGAAATGTGCCATCCCTTTTCTAGAGCGGCCTAATAAGGAAAATGCATCTTCCATTTTGGAATGGAGGGAGTATCGATGAACATTCTCATTGCTAGTTTACGAGTCTAGTATTTAATCATGTTGCATTCCTATTAGAAAATCAAAGACTAAGAAAAGGAACATTCTAATTATAAAATCAGTTTATATGAAAATTAACTAAATTGACCATCTAATAACTACTCCCTCCGTCCCGTATTAAACGTTCTAATTTCTTTTTTAGGATGTTTCACAATAAATGTCCTATTTCTATATTTGTAACTACTTTTATCTTATTTTTTCACTTATACCCTTGTAATCTTTTTACTCATTTTTGTTTGAAATTGAATAAATGAGAAAATGTTTACATTGGGAACTGATGAACTATTATACCACTTTCTCTCTCATATTACCGGTAAACATGTCTTTTATTTAATGACTCTCTAGACTTTTTTCTCTATTTATTCTAGTTTTTAGTACTTATTGAGAATGTGTGAATAACAAAAAGAATGATCTAAAGAACTAATTCACATGAAAAGAAGTAATACTTAATAGAAAAGTGGAGAAATATTTCAATTAATAAGTAATTCAAAAGGACAATTTAGGTAAAAATATATATTATTAATCAGTGTACCGAAACTAATTAAGACGTTTATTTTGGAACGGAGGGAGTAAGTTTTTTGGTTAATTAACTTTTTACAGGTGAAGGAGATTGCATTGGCTTTGGAGCGCAGCAAACACCACTTCCTATGGTCCTTGCGTCCACCTCACCCAAAGGACAAAACAAAGGTTCCACTTGAATACTCAAATTTGGAAAAAGTTATTCCTCCCGGGTTCTTGGAGAGGGCAGCAGGGATCGGAAAAGTGATCGGATGGGCCCCACAAGTGTCAGTGCTGTCACACCAAGCAGTCAGAGGATTCGTGTCTCACTGTGGATGGAATTCTATATTAGAGAGTTTGTGGTTTGGGGTTCCCATGGGAACGTGGCCATTGTATGCAGAGCAGCAAATGAATGCGTTCAAGATGGTAAATGAATTGGGTATTGCTGTGGATATTAAGATAGACTATAGGAATGATCATAACATGAAAACTGAGGTGATTGTTAGGGCCGAGGAAATAGAGAGCAAGATAATGGAAATGATGATGGATGAAAATAGAAGTGAAATGAGAATGAAGGTCAAGGAGATGAAGGAAAAGAGCAGGTTGGCTGTGATGGAGAAGGGATCATCTTACGCTGCCATTGGACGATTAATTGAGGAAATTATTATGTAAGTTTATGCAATTAAATTGAAAACATATCTACCAGAAGAGTTGTTGAAAATGTTTGAGTAATTCCATTAGAATCAAAGAGGATAATACTACCCATTGTAATGTTCAACTATTAGTATACTTGCTTTATGTGTACTTTTATCTTCGCATTTTTATATTTTTGTATATTTTCACCGATGAATGAATTATTTACCATTTACTAAAAGAATAAAAGAAATATAGTCAATCAAAACTCTATAAATCCCAGCTAAAGTTATAAAATCTCAACTATAAAAATGTTAAACCAAATATATTAGTCTAATGGTAGAAGTTTCTTTCTTTATTATGCAAAGTAACAAGTTCAAATTTACACCTTAACAAAAGTTAAAAGAAGTTAAAATTAACCAAGCCACTACATGAAGGTAATTTTTCAATGAACATTTGAGATGAAATATATCTTCAAAATTGAATATATATATATATATATATATATATATATATATATATATATATAAACCGTCAAAGAAGACTCCCTTACTTTCTTAAAATGCGGACTTTTTTTTTTACTTTTTTTTTTAAAACAACTAAAAGAAAAAGTTTAATATTTTATAGAACTGAAATTTTTCCATAATACAATATTTTAAGGACCAAAAAAATATATATATATATATATAATTTCATTTTCCGGTTCTGGCTTGGTTGTTTGAGCTTATGTTGAATTTATTTATGCAACTTAAACCCAGCAAAAGGAAACTACTTTTCACAGTTTTGGGATCCAATTGCATAATATCCACTTCAAAAGTTTAGTTTTGGGATCCTGTTTGTTAGGGTTGCTTTTACTTTTCTAAATTGACCATATTTGAGGAACGCAACATAATGATAGAATACAGCGTCTTTCAATGACAGAATACAATATATGACACAACATTATATTCTCCAGCAGACAGATTATCATGAATGCACAAATAATGGAATACAGTATCTGTCAAACAATCACAAATTTAACACTATAGGCGAGTAACGGTTCCTGCAATTTGGGCAGTTACAAGTCCTATAAATTTAGAAATCATGATGCGGGTGATGGGCGAGGCAGTCTCTTAGCAATTTCCTGCCAAAGAAAGAGAAAAATATCAGCTTCCAAATGAGTCAACTGACACAACTACGATTTTAAGGCACGATATAACTTGCAATCTAAGCAAATATATCATCCTTCCCTGTAGGTAAAGCGAAATGCACTTGTTACATGCCAATTGTAAACTATTGAACATTTCACATTTCTGATTATTCACTGTGTACTCCTTGCACATTTCTTCATATGATCTACAGCAATAATTAGTATTGATTTTAGTTGCACAATGTATGATCCAACATGCATGAAAAATATCAAAAATAAAATCTCATTTTAAAAGGGTGGCATGTTAACTGTATCAGCACCCTGAAACTATTTTTTTGCATGTTATGTGCAGCTGTGAATAAGTCGTTTCTGATTGCCAGGTTAAAACGAAAGCACGTATGCAACGATAACTCTAACAGATAACCAAACTAGAACAAACTGCCAAGCGACTATTTTGCAGCACTGACTATGTTTCAGTTCACTACAGAAATTGCTTACCATACAACAGTAACTTAACAAATGAATGGAATGTACCTCAAACAGCTGGTTTATATTATCAGCCGTCTTTGCTGATGTCTCGATAAAGAACATCCCATTTTTTTCTGCATAGTCAATGCCATCCTTCAAAAAGAAAATATAAGCATGTCAAAATAAGAAACCAAATATGAAAATAAAATAAAAGTTGGATACAAAGTAAGGATGCATGCAATAAGCCAAAAAAGAAACCGAGTATGAAAATAAAATAAAATAGAAGTTGGGTACAAAGTAAAGATGCATGCATTAAGCCATAAACTGTGTCACTCACTTGAACTGGTACTTCTCGTTTTTCTTGGAGATCAGCTTTGTTGCCAACTAAAGCCATGACTATATCAGGGCTCCCATGTTTTTGTAGTTCCTGTAGCACAACACAGTAGTCATTTACAGTTAAAAGTATATATTTCCACCAAGAGAGTGGAAGGTTAGACAACTCACAATCAACTCTTAATTCAAGTACAACTAAGATCTTTCGGGTATGACGGCAGTGAATATATCAGAAATACAGAGATGAATGCCAAGTACTGCCTCAAAGGAAGAATGGTATATTAGTAGCTTCGAGTTGAACTTTAGGTAGGCAGCTTAGCTCATATAGCTATAAGGCAAACATATTTTTTTCCATTACTCTATTGGCCAAGGACACTTGATCTATAACAATTCAGTTTACAACAAACATCAAATTCAAAATTCCAGATATTTAGGTTCAACATTATTGACATTCCCTTGCTAAAAGAGAACGAAAATCCCAGGAGGCAAGTTTTGGGTCACCAACAGTTGAAACTTGAAATGGATGTGTATATCAGCTACTGGCCATGCAAACTGGTTCCTTCAAGTACCATGGAAATTAAGTGACAATAGTAATGAACACTGACTTCTCTCGCTGAAGCTTCTCTTTCTTCCGACTTTTCTCATTTTTAGAAGTAAGAGGTCTCGAGCAAAATGCTGAAGTCACAAAGATACCTTTTTATCTCGTATTACAAATTACAATTCTGCAAAGGGAACTGATCTGATTCAAACTTCGAAGAAGAAGACATCAGGAGGAGATGCATTTGAATAAAAACATGGAGGATAAAATCAGGAAGGGATGCTTACTTCAATTTGAAGATAAACAAAAACCAAAAGGAAAAAAAAACGAATAGTAGGAATGATGCTTGACATAGGAAAAAAGCATCCCAAAGATCAAAATACAAATTTCCTACCGCGAGGAAATTGCATAAGAGAACCTTTTAGAAATATAACCTGTCTATAATAAATGAATAATAATTACAGACATGAGAGAGAGAGATGGAATAAGTGGCATAGATTTATTACTAATGTATCTGAAAGCTAGAAAAATGATGTTTGTTTTTTTCTCTTTTTGATATAATCCTGAAGATAAACAAAAAAAACACTAGTAGGAATGATGCTTGACATTGGAAAAAAGCATCCCAAAGATCTAAATACAAATTTCCTCCCGCGAGGAAATTGCATTAGTGAGCCTTTTAGAATTATAACCTATCTATAATAAATGAATAATAATTACAGACATGAGAGAGAGAGAGAGAGAGAGAGAGAGAGAGAGAGAGAGAGAATAAGTGGCATAGATTTCTTACTAATGTATCTGAAAGCTAGAAAACTGATGCTTGCTTGTTTTTTCTCTTTTTGATATAATCATGAATTCCTGATGCTCCCATGATGTGTCGAATACATGCCAAATGTGTTCATAAGGCTATCGTGATTCTGTTCGTGCCTAAATCAAACTCTTCCCACAGAAATATGTAAGGTCAAGGGCAATTAGTACAAATTAAGTAATTATAGAAGCTTACTTTTTTTAGTTAGTAGACATTCTTAGAACTAGCTAACACATGGATGATAGCGTACCCACACCACAAGGTGCATTTTAGCATTTTGGATTAGGTTAGTAGCTCTGTAAATAAAATGCATGTGTAATGTTGTTTCTCCAAACTTTTCTTACAAACCCTAATTGTCCAAATCCAAATTGTATCTCTATTTCTCTCCTAAATCCTTTGTTCTATTGCTTGCTACTGATTTCTCCCAAAATCAGTATTGTTCCTCGAGAGTATGCCATTTTGAGACAAAACTTTTATTCCAAATCTCTCTAAGTCTCCAACCGAACTTCCATTGATTCACTTAGTTAAGCATTTAAGCTTAACAGAATACAGTGTAATATATATGAAAAAGTTTTTAAATAAAAAAGCATGCATGTGACAAATTACTAAGTATTCTAATGTTCATAAGTCATACCTTAACCCAATATTGTGCTTTGGTGAACGAATCAGGATTGGTTATATCATACACCACAACTGCCACTGCAGCACCTCGGTAATAAAGAGGTGCTAGTGCTGCATACCTGCAAAAACACAAGAAAGAACCAATAGTCTCTCTCACAATGAGTCTTTATGGAACAGGGTCTCTGGACCAACTCGAGAACAATATAAGATTCTTGAAATTTACAATCTATACCAGAAAAAAAAAAAAAAATTATATCCGAGTAACAGTACCTCTCTTGGCCAGCGGTGTCCCATATCTCAAACTTAACTGTTGTAGAATCTTGCAAGGCTATTGTCTGTGACAAGAATGAAGCCCCAACAGTTACCTGAAAATATTTGTACATAAGAAATTGAAGTAAATTACTCAGTATTTAGGACTAGGGACTGATTCTTATATCCACTCCCACATAGCAGTCCATGAAGTTATGCCAGGTGTAATAACACAAGTTTTTCAGATGGTTAGAGCAATTTTTTTCTTTAAAGACTCCTTACCTTGGATGTTGGATCAAATTGCCCACGAACAAATCGAAGAACAATGCAGCTTTTACCAACACCAGAATCCCCCAACAGTACGAGCTACAAACAATGTTTGAACCAAACATTAGTTGAATAATCATGAAAACATACAGAAGAGAGAGCACAGCCATCTTTACTAGGCTTATTATTTCATTGTATTTTAGTGAATGAAAGATAAATGACCTTTAGTAACTCTCAAATATTTTCTCTCTCGTACTAATATATGTATGTGTTTGTGCAGAAGTTTATAGATTTTTAATATCTATCTTAACTTTTTAACAAACTTATTTCTTGTGGATATATAATTGTTTTAAACTAAATTTAGTACATTTCATGCAAAATTTATACAATCATTCAAATTTTGTTTATGATAATCTTTTTAATAAGAGCTTGGTCCCTGTTATTATTGGGTATACCATTGAAAATATTTCACCCAACAAATCCAGGTTGAGATATGAAAACAAAGTAAGACAATATAACTTTCTAGCTTTACCCCTGCATGAAGGTACTGTGATAATTTGCTTGTCTCCACGTTCAGAGATGAAAATTAAATTAACGCTGACCAAACCCTGTATTTTTCAAACCTAATTTCAACCCCTCACCCCCCCCCCATCCCCCAAAAAAAGGAGGAAGAAAGAAAAATTGCTAGCTTTCTAAGTGGCACACAACTTCAAAACACATGTACCTGTATGCTTCAAAAAAATTAAAATTCTGAATTAAGAACACATTTTTTGTAGATAAAAGAAGAAATCGAACAAGGAAGAAAGAAGGTACTATAGAAGCTGACAAGTGTCCTCAGAACAAATCGAAGCAAAAGAGGAAGCCGATAAAAAATCCTCCACAAAGGACTACCCCTATGAGTATCAAAAGCAGTCACCCCTCTAACAGTGCCCAACAAAGAGGTCTAGAGAGACTTGAAAGCACATTATATCCTTAAACAACTGCAAGGAATAAAAGGACGTACAAAGATAACATAATTTCTCCCAGCTCATATCTTCCACAGAGTAGCAAACCATCTTAAACTCCAAAGTCCAAAGAATCTTCTTACCCCTTGCTCCCCACCAAAACCGTGGAATCAAATCAAAACATAGACTCACCTAAATTGGGACGCTGAATCTTCCGCAATCACAAAAGACAAACAACACCAATTGACTCCAAACTATAAAGTAACAAATCAACAAATCTGGACAAGATTCACTCGCTGGCATACACATCACATATATGAAGGAAAAGAAGGTTAGTGATCCCAAACAGAATCAGTACATTAAATTGAAATCAACGCGGTGCACGTGTAAAACTATTGTAAGATGTGGGCCCACATTTCTTGTCACAAGGCATTTTTCTTACCATTTATTTAGATGATGCAATCCTGTTGTAAGACAACCTTTGCACTAAAGCTAAGTTGTGGTTTCTTGTTTAATAAATCGTGTTATAGAGATTATAATTATCTATTTGCACCTTGCACTAAACCCTACAATTCGATTCACGATCCTATTCATGATTCATGGTTCACAGTTTTTCGATTAATGGTTTGTTCCAAACTATGAGATAATCTCATGTATGTTTGTTGTGTCCCATGTTATTTCAAGTTATCCCATGAATGGGATTATTCAAGATAACTTGAAATAATCTCACGTTATGTTTGTTTTGTCCAGGATTATTTAAAATATTGGGTAAAAACTTATCATTTAGACTATTATACCCTTATAAGAAATAACTAAGATCATACTCTCAGTAATGTGAGTATAGATAGATAGAATCAGATGATACCGGTTATTTTTTTTAAAAAAAAGGTAAAGGTTAATTTTGTCCACAAATTTTTAATCCCAATGGTGATTATAATACTTAGTTGGACATGGTATTAACTAGTCATCCATTCCAAGCCTTGTACCCTTGGACTAATAGTCTAATTTTTAAAACAGACAAAGGACTTAGGATTAATAATCAAATCTCAAATGTTATCCTTGCAAACAAGCATGGCCCTAGAGACTGGTTCAGTACTTCTTAAATGTTTCTAAATTAGAAAATAAAATTCCTCAAATCAACCATATGGATGATAGACTTTTTGGATACTTGTTAACAACGAAATGTAAATTGACAGACCTTATGTTGAAATACAACTTTTTGAGCATGCAAGAGAAGCCAATTAAAAAAAACAATTCTATTTCAAAATGAAGTAAAGAAATTATCATATACCACACAGGTGGCAAAGGAAGGGAAGAAAAGTTCACATCAAAGTTGATGTACGAACCATAAACATTTACCAGCATAATTATTGATCATATAAGTGTTCTAAAAATCGATAAGCTAACCTAGGTAGGTACCGCCTAGTGACTAGGCGAGAATTAAAGGAACCCAGAGGTGGGGAATTTTAGAATATTGGATCATATTCCAACTAGTATATGCACAAAATTGTCTTTGTCGTGTCTATATATTGATAATATGGTAATTTTTATTAATTATGACTGCTGAACTACAAGTCTCTCCTCATAAATATTTCACTCTATCGCCTTTCTATTTTATTTGTCCACTTGAAAACTTTTAGCATAGAATTTAATATATACAGAAGAATTAGGCACTATATTTTTGGAAGTTATATTTAACACTAAAGTGCAACTTTTAAAAATATATGTGAAAAAGAGTAAACTAATTTGACTTGTACATAACACATGTATAATCCATGTCAGTTACATTATTTTGAAAGTGCCAATAAGAAAGCTGAGGCAGGTAGTATTAGATTTAATATTTTTTCCATTTCTATGTTCTCTTCATCTACAAGTCTTATTTTGCTATCTTATCCATGTCCATACTTCACACCATAGATAACGACACATCGGGTATAATTAATAAGTGTTCCCCAAAGTTAATATCATATTTATCTTTTGTTCAAGGAATCAAGTATGAATTCCAAACCTATTTCCATTTTGGTGTAGAATGTGCTCCCAAAAAATCAAATTGCAATGAGATGTCATGAATCTTTCAATGGGGTTCTAGTGTTTAGACACTGATATACATATGAAATTAAAACAAAAACTTAAAAAAAAATACTTAAAAAGAAAAGTTAAACTTAAACATATGAAGAAGTAGCTAGGTTAACTGAAACAGAAAACGAGCAATTAGCAACCCAAGGGAAATTTGACGGCAGCAGCTAATCCCATCAATCGGTGGCTTAGAAGGAATACTTATCCAGACTTTATCTATATTATTAAGGGAGGAGAAAAGCTGTGCACTATTTAAAAGCTTCCTATTTTCTCTGTTTTAAAAAACTCCTTTCTCTTCTCCACTCCTTATCAATCCCTAATTTTCTTTAACGTTTTTTAACTGCACACAGTGTGTGTGCCAAGAACACTAGTCTTAATAAAGAGACGGAATAACCGTTCGTTTATTGACTTACTTTCTCTTACTCGTCAACAATTTCACCATGTAGTAACGTCAGTGCAAAATCTTCCCTTTTCAATTTTCTTGCAGATGATCACATTAATCATTTCCACTCGCCATGAAAAGATATATAGAGGTTTCAGAAACATACTCTTTGATTACTTAACAAAAAAGAAAATACAAAATTACTTCTTTGATCTATGCCTTCAATATATACTATATAGATAAAAAAACAACTGGAATGCTTAACGAGTCAGTCATCTCCCAAATGTAGGATTAAGTATCACACATATCCAACAGCAAAGATACTACCTACTAACCAAAACTTGTATTTTCACTTCACTCAACCAAGTTCTAAATCATTTAAAAATTCAAGACAATTACATAAGTTCACATCTGGAATCTATTTTTCATTTGTCCTCACTAACCTAACCAACATCATTTTCAACCGTGAAGCCCCCACTACCACCAAACAATCGTACACAAACTAAGCAATACTAAGTGTTTGTTTGGTAACTGCTTCTACTTTCATGTTTCTACTTATTTTTGTTTTCATATGTTTTTTATTTCACTGTTTTCACTAGTGAAAATATAAATCAAGTAAAACTATTTGGTAATCATGTTTAAACATTAATTTTAATGTATTTTATAAAAATAATAAAGTATTAAATTTTGTTGCTAATAAGATTTGACGTTGGATCTCATTAACGTTAGAATCTCTTTGCAAATTTGAAGCAGCACATTTTCGTTTTTACCTTTTTGCTGCCAAAATAGGTTTCACTTCCACTTTTTTGAAGCAAAAACAGTACAAATAACATTTCTGCTACAAATTTCAAAAATTGGAAGCAGAAATAGTTAACTAACCAACAATTTTCTTTTACCAATTCTTCCACCACTGTAATTAGATAAGTCTGTCTACTAAGAGCATTGTTCCCAATTACATGGGCCTACGAATACCATAAAAACAAATATATCAAATAAACTCACATTTTACCTTAACTTTCAGATTTTTTGGGTCAGGGACACCACTATTCTCCGAATTAAGCCCACCTAGTCGTCCCTGAGTCCTATCTGCAATAATTTAACACCACAAACATCAAATTACTAGCAACTCTCAAAAGATCCCCAATTTACAGCTAAATCCATAAAAGCTAAACCATAAAACACCAATGAATCAAAAATCCATAAAGTTAGGCATCAATTCAACCTCTTTGGAAATCACAAACCGAAGAATTTCAACAAAATTAAAACGGTTTGGAAGATCATAGTCGGATACAAACTACTCAAATAGTAAAACCCTAAAACGCAAATACCTGGTAGAGAGGAGGAGCAACCCATGGCAAACCGAAACAATCGGATTTGAATGTATATATATATAGTATATATATATATATATATATATATATATATATTTCTATATATAGAAATATGTATGTTATCTCAGGGGAAGGGAATTGAATGATTTTGGGGAAAAATTCGAAAGGGGAGAGATGGGTGCTATTGGAATTTGGTAGATGGGGTTAGAGTCGTCCCTGCTAGCACTACAGGATGGTGGTGCTGAGTCTGATGGCAAAAACAAAAAGACAAATTAGAAAGCGCCTAAAAGCTCACTTAATTGGCAATTTGAATAACATTATTTACTACTTTAATATTTTATATTTCATGAGTCTTTTTAATTCAATTAATACAATATTTAACTTAAAACAATAATAATTGGTAATATTTAAAATAATTAATAACATTCATTTTTTTAAAATGAGTTGTACATCAAACTCATTTAGCAAAATAAATATTTTTAGCCTTTTTCATATGATTTGATTTTCCCAAAATAAAATTAATATTTTGAAAAGGAAATGTCTAATTATCAACTTATGTACTTATCGAAGTTTGATAGAAGAATTATTGGAGTTATAGATTTGATGACTAAGGTTGGAAAAGATTGTTAAAGATAATTTTTGATGTTGTTCACCTATTTGAAAGTATATCCCAAAATGAGTAATTGATTGACATATTTAATTTTTTGTAAACCTTATATATCAAAGAGAGTATATTATCTTTAATTAATGAGAAATTTATTGACTAAATAATATTTTATTTTATAATAAAAAATAAATAAATTTGTGTAAATTAATTTTTCAACTCAAAATAAAATCTTTATAAATTAGGAGGTTTGGTCACCTAATCATACGCCAATAAGGAGAAATCCTTATCTGAAAGCCCCTTCCTCCTCGAACGACATTCATTGTTAAATATTGTGAGTTATAATATTAATGATTAATAAGTTCATGTTGACTAAATATGAAATTGATAGTTCCATTGTGTGGAAATTATTAGTGTTAGTAGAAATCGACATCTATTTTGATAATAATAGATGTCTGGAGGTTATATTGATCAATCGGATAAATGAGCAATTAATTGATATTAATTCACATGATTATAACTACGTGTTCACATGTGTGTACTATTGATTCACATGATTTACTATTAGGGGAATTGGTGCAAGATTGATAATACTTGCATGACTAAATTAAAAATGGAGGTATAGATGAAGGTACTATACTGTAATTAGTTTTTTTTACATGATTATACTATTAAGTCACATGAATGAATATTAATTCATATTATTTACTATTAGGGAGGTGGTGCAAGTTTGATAATACTTGCGAACTAAATTAAAAATGAAAAAAAAGAGGAAGGTATTATAATTGTAATATTTCGAGCCCCAAAACGTGCGTAATTAATTTAAACTATATTTTCCTATAAATAAAGCTCATTCTTCTTTCATTCTCACCAATTCACTAAGTCTCACAAGAGCAATTATTATAGAGAGAAATTATAGAGAGAAAGAAGAAGAGAAGTCTGCTACCTCACTATTCCAAAGATCCAGCCAGTAAGGTAAGGGGTATTATTTCTTTCAGATTTATGAAGAGAGTTATTTTCTTTCAATACTCGTAAGGGTTGTTATTCCATTCTTTATTATTCGCTGGAATAACCTGGTCTGCATGGGTTATCGCATGCACGATGAATTCTTCTCGTTATTCCATTCTTTATTATTTTGTTGGAATAACTCATTCGTAAGGCTTCTATCGCATGCCCGGTGAATTCTTTTGTTATTCCATTCTTTATTATTTTGTTGAATAACTCGTCTACGCTGGCTACCGCATGCATGGTGAATTTTATGTTATTCCTTTCTTTATTATTCGCTGGAATAACTCGTCATGTGGACTCTAAGAATGCATGGTGAATGATCCTTTGTATTCATTCCTTATTAAATTATAAAATGATCTCGTCATGCGTGGATTACTGCACTACGGCGGACAAAAATCTATTTGCAATTTCATATATTTTATTATGCTCGGTTGGTTAAAGTTTTGGCTTCTATACTCCATGAAATTAGTAGAATATCACGGATATTTGCGCTTCATCCATATCTTTTTCATGGAAATATTCTTCCGAGCATTCTTGAATTTTACTCCTGGCAATATCGTGTTGACAATTTGGACATTATTGATTTCTGGATAAATTAAATTATAAATCTTTAAAATTTATCTTGAACTTGTTTTATTGAATTATTATGTCATTGTCATCATCCTCATGCTTATATTGTGATGAAAGTCATCTTTGGCTTACGTGCATATATAGATGGACTTGGTATGATTATGACCGTAATGTGACGAATGATGTGGTGAAAGTCCTCATTGGCCTGTAGTTCATTGATGGACAATTGTTGGTATGATTATGACCAGGGATTATTCGGTATAATCACGCATGCTTGATGATTACAAGAATATCCTTGGTGCGTGATGCGGGGATGATTCGATTTTATTTATTAAAATTGAGTCTCAAATATAAAGTTGATGAAAAACTTTTTAAATCATAGAAGATAGTAGATTTTATGCTCTACTGACTCTTCTAATGGATTGCTTATTCCACCGCAGCTTATTGATCTAAAACTTGTTGTACATTATATTCTATCGGTTGTTATACTATCAAGGCTAAGGATAATTTATTCGCATTATCTTAGTCATAATATTTCTTCGGGCTAGTTAAGCTCACCCTTTCTTTCAACCGTTCTCTCTTGGAAAATGAGAATATTGTGACGCCCATACATCACCCATCTTGAATCGCTTATATATGGCACGTAATTCAAATACAACTTAATAATACAATTGTTGTGTACAATAAGACAAAACATAAACTGTGAGTTTGAATACAAATATTGTCTACTAGAGATTATACAAACTCAAAAGAAGTCCTCATTACAATTATTATCACCCTATTTTACAGAATAGTGAGGACTACTAATGCACCATCTAGACCATCACTCTATTCCCCGACTAGTTCCATTACGTTCTCATTTCAAGAGAATCGTAAAAGAAAGGGTGAGCTCAACTAGCCCGAAGAAAATATTATGACTAAGATAATGCGTAATAATTTATCATTAGCCTTCAATGAGTGTTAAACCGATAAAATATAACAAACATCAAGTTTAATCTGCGATGGAACAAGCGATCCATTAGAAGAGTCAAGTAGGAATAAAATCTACTATCTTCTATGATTTAAAAGGTTTTTCATCACTTTTATCACTGGACTCGACTTAATAAATAATCCACATCATCGAATCACCCCCCTCGCACTACGTCCAAGGATATTCTTTAGTATCACGACCACAAATTATCCATGCACCTTTACGGGCGAGGACATTCGTGTATTCATTAATGGTCATGATCATGCCAACAACGCCCCATCAATGCACTACGAGCCAATGAGGACTTTTATCACATCATTTGTAATATTACGGTCCATGATTACAATCGAATAATCCTCGTCATAATCATACCAAGTCCATCTATACACTACAAATACGAGATGACTTTCAACAAAATATAAACATGAGGATGATGACAATGATATAAGAATTCAATAAAACAAGTTCAAGAATTAATTTATCTAGAACCGATAACGTCCAAATTGTCAACATGATCTTTGCTTTGTAGAGTAAAATTCAAGAATGCTCGTAAGAATATTTCCATGAAAAGATCTTTGGATGAAGCGCAAATATCAAAGATATTCCACTAATTTCATGGGTATAGAAGACAAAGTTTTAACCAACCGAGTATAATAAAGAATGGAATAACAAAAGAAATCACCATGCATGCGATAAATCATGACAGCAAAAGTTATTCCAATGTAATAATAAAGGATGGAACCAATCCCACAGCGTAACGCATGTGAGATAGGATATCCCACGTAATAATAAATAATGGAATCAGTCCCACGTAACGCACGCATGAGGATATTCCAACAGAATAATAAATAATGGAACTAGGTCCGGCGTAAACGCACAGACATGATATTCCGACAGAATAATAAAGAATGAAATAATAGAAGAATTTCACCAAGTATAGGATAGCCCGCGTATATAGGTTATTCCAACAGAATAATAAATAATGGAATAATAGAAGTTCTCTTCATGAATACAAAAGAAATAATACCCCTTACCGTAAAAGAAACTGAATATAAGAGTAGGGAAGTAGTAGAAAACTTTTCTATAGGTTCTCTTATAATTCTCTCTCTAGAGTTTCAGTGAATTCGTAAGAAATAATGAAGGAATGAACTTCTATTTATAGAAGAGTGGACTGCATATTATTAACTAACTTATGAACGGTACAGATTGATTTAATTTAAACGGACGATCCAGATTGGTTTACTATTAAAACTTAAAACAATGGTCCATACTGATTTACTATTAAAACTTTAAACCAGCGATCCATATTGATTTACTATTATAACTTCCACCAGCGGTCCATATTAATTTACTATTATATCTTCAACTAATGGTCTGAAAAATTAGTACATCTCCTCATGGAATAATATTGTACCCAAAAATGATTTGGACTGAAAAAAAATATATCTTACGGGTGAATAGTAACTCATGAATAGTAACTCGTGAATAGTAATTCATGAATGGTAATTCATGAATAGTAACTCGTGACTAGTAACTCGTGAATAGTAACTCGTGAATAGTAACTCGTGAATAGTACTCTGACACGAAAAGTGTCCCGAATACCCAATTGAACAATATATCCTCCAGACATCAATTATACTAACACAAATAAGTCCAACACAATGGAACTATAAAATTCATCTTTAATCAACACGAACTTATTCATCATTAATATTATAATTCACAATATTTAACAACCAGGTCGTTCCCAGGAAAGAGGGGGCTTTTCGATAAGGATTTCTCTTTATTGGTGCGCAATTAGGTGACCAAACCTCTCCTTGACAGGACTTCTAGACATTGTCAATATTGTAAATAATAATATGAATAACTTTGCCGTCTCAATTATTGATTTAATAATATATCATATAATGCAGATGATACTGTAACAATAATTGAATCAATAATATGAGAAATATGATGCGGCAAATTCTTCGTAGCAATAATTGAGTATAAATGGTGACTTCTCACGTAAGCATCAATAATCAATATCGTGTGCTCTTTATGCAACTCACGCCAGACATCGTACTTTTACTACCGGTAGTTCAACAGGTTTTAACGGTAACACCTCCGTAGATTATTTTCATAAAGTATTTTTATCGTTTTCTCAATCCGATGAATAATTTCGGTTGTGGGGTCCACCAATGATTGTGCCGTTATCATTTAATATTCCTGTTAAAACGAATATTCCCAGACCAATCGAATATTATATAACTACTTGCGTACTTTTGCAAAATTTATAAATATTACCCACAACTATAACATTATATCAAACCAATGCCATAATATTCAAAAAAATATAATTGAAAAAATTATTCTTTATTCATAAAAGTTGGGGTCCTACTAACCTCCCTTCTTATGAAATTTCGTCCTCGAAATTAGGGTACATACCTAGTATGTCGAAGAGATGAGGATACCTTGACTTCATCTCAGATTCTAACTCCCAAGTTATTTCCTCCACTCGTGGTTTCTCCACAAAACTTTTGACTTGAGGTATAACCTTAGAGCGTAGAACATGATCCTTCTTATCCAAGATTTTAACAGGTAACTCTTCATACGTTAAATCTTCCTCTATCTCGTCTGGTTCTAACTTAATAATGTGGTTTGGGTCTTTCACATATTTATGTAACATAGATATGTGAAAAACATTATGAACACGAGACATACTTGGCGGTCAGGCGAGTCTATAGGCCACAGTTCCCACTCGCTCAAGAATTAAAAATGGGCCAATGAACCGAGGATTGAGCTTTCCTATCTTTCCAAATCTCGTAACTCCTTTCCATGGAGCAACACATAACAACACATGATCTCCAATATCGAATTCTACGTCCTTTCGATGAAGATCATCATAACTCTTTTGTCGATCTTGTGAAGTTTTTATCGTTGTCGGATCGTTTGAATCTTTTACGTAGTCATACGTACCAACTCCGGTCCCAACAATGTTACTTCACCCACCTCATCCCAAAGATACTGAAGAATTCTTTCTTCCATACAACGCCTCAAATGGAGCCATGCCAATACTTGCTTGATAAGCAATCGTTGTAGGAAAACTCCACCAATGGTAAGAACTTGTCCCAACTTCCTTGAAGTCGAGGACACAGATTCTTAATAGATCTTCAAGAGTTTGAATAGTCCTCTTGTTGTCCGTCCGGATCGAGGATGATATCTTAGAGCTAAATCGTGAAGTCCGTGCCCATAACTTTTTGCAAACTAACCCAAAATCATGAAGTGAATCTTGGGTCTCGATCGAAACTATGGATACCCCAGATACCATGCGATCTTGCAATCTCGTTATATATATATCGAGCAAGACGTTCAAGTGTATAAGTTTCTCGTATCGGTAAAAATGAGCAAACTTGGTCAATCTATCAACAATGACCCAAATCGCATCTATGCCTTGAGAAACCTTAGGAAGACCGAGTATGAAATCCATGGTAATGTGCTCCCACTTTTATTACGGAATTTCAAGTGGTTGCAATGGACCTTTAGTACTTGATGCTCGCGCTGACTCGCTGACAAGTTAAACACCTTGAGTTAAACTCCGCTATCTCTCTCTTCATATTGCTCCACCAAAATGTATGTCGAAGATCATGATACATTTTGGTACTCCCATGATGGATTACAAACGGTGTGTTGTGTGTCTCCATCATGATTTTATACTTTAAATTAGGGTCGTTAGGAACACAAAGTTTGGAGTTGACTCGAAGTATTCCTTCTTCATTGATTCTTGCTTCCGGCATAGCACCTTCTTGAACTTTCTTCCTCATACGCCTCGGCCAAGATTGCGTAAGCAGGCGACTTTAACTTTATCAATTAAAGTAGGTTCTACTCAGATATTCGCCATCATCACATGGGTCCTGGAGTTTTTAACTCTATCTCCATCCTTTGCAAGTCACACAAAATGGGCCTTTCATTAACAATATCGCTTTTCAGACTTGCATATGATCTTCTACTCAATGCGCCGGCTACCACGTTCGCTTTTTCGGGATGGTATTGGATGGTATGATCATAATCTTTCAATAGCTCAATCCAACGTCGTTGTCGCATGTTGAGTTCCTTTTGAGTGAAGAAATATTTGAGGCTTTTATGATCCGTAAAGATCTCCACTTTCTCCCATACAAGTAATGCCTCCAAATTTTAAGTGCGAAGACAACAGCTGCTAACTCTAGATCACGAGTAGGATAATTCCTCTCATATTCCTTGAGTTGTCTTGAGGCATAGGCTATGACTTTCCCATATTGCATGAGAATACATCCCAACCCTTTGCCCGAAGCATCACTGTAGATGAAAAATCCTCAAGGCAGGATGGTATTGTTAGAACAGTCTCTTGAAATGAGTCTCCTCTTGAGTTCTTGAAAACTCTTCTCACATTCTTCGCTCCAATCAACTTTGTATCTTTCCGAAGTCACCGAGTTAATGGAGTAGCGATTCGAGAAAATCCTTCCACGAATCTCCGATAATAACCAAATAAACCGAGAAAGCTACGTCTTTTGATCACCGATTTAGGTTGCTCCCAAACTTTAAATAGCTTCAATCTTTCTTGGGTCAACGGATATTCCATGACTTGATACTACGTGCCCAAGGAATGCTACTTCTCAAGCGAACTCGCATTTCTTTAACTTGGCATAAAGCTTGTATTCACTAAGCTTTTGGAGTGTCGACCTCAAGTGTTGCTTCATGATCTTCACGGCTTTTGGAATAAATAAGGATGTCATCAATAAAGACGACCACAAAGTGATCCAAATATTCCTTGAATACTCGGTTCATCATATCCATGAAGGCAACAGGGCGGGCATTAGTCAATCCAAAGGACATGACTAGAATTCATAATGCCCGTCATCGAGTTCCGGCGCCGCCTTTGGAATGTCATCGATTCTAATCTTCAATTGGTGATATCCTAAGCGAAGATCAATCTTTGAAAAGAATTTGGCTCCTTGCAATCGGGTCAAACAGTCATCAATACGTGGCAATGGGTACCTATTTTTTGATGGTGACATGATTCAACTCTCGATAATCAATACAAAGTCGCATACTCCCATCTTTCTTCTTTACGAATAGAACAGGAGCCCCCCAAGGAGACGTACTAGGATGAATGAAACCAATGTCTAACAATTCCTGCAATTGGGTCTTTAACTCCTGAAGTTCAATAGGAGTCATTCGATATAGGGCTTTGGAAATGGGTTTTGTACCAGGTTCAAGGTCGGTACAAAATTCAATTTCACGCTCTGGGGGTAGGCCAGGAAGTTCTTCAGGGAATACGTCAGGAAATTTATTAACAATAGAAATATCGTTCAAAACTAACGTATTTTTGTTTAAATCTGTGACATGAGCTAAGAAAGCTTGACATCCTTTTTTCAATAAACGAATAACTTTTGGCTTGAAATGACCGTGATTGATTTTAATGGTTTGATCACTTGAATTCGCATAATAGGTTGATTAGGAATATGAAAACTAACAACCTTACGAAAATATCAATTTTTGCATGATGAGTATTTAACCAATCAATCCCTAGAATTACGTCAAACGCAACTATTTTTTAAAGAAATAAGATCGACAGGTAATGTGCGGTTACCGATTTGAACCAAACAAGACTTATTAACAGTGGATGTAATGAAGGTTTCTCCCAACGGAGTTTCCATAGATAAGTCAAAGTATAATTTCTCCGGAGTCAAATTTAATCGTTGAGCGCAAGTAGGAGAAATAAAAGAATGGGTAGAACCGGTATTAAATAAAGTATAGACTTCGTTAGAGTTTATGATAAGCTTACCCGTGATGACCTCATTCGGGTTCCTTGCTTTCTGGGAGGTCACAACAAACGCTCTCCCTTGCACTACTGGCTTTGACTTTTCTGGGACGGCCTTTGGTGCCTCCATCCTAGTTGAACTTGTCTTCGGTGAACGACAAAATCGGGCTAAGTGACCTTCTCTTCCACAATTATAACATGCTTTGACTGAGATCGCGTAGTTTGGACCGATGTGTCCTCCCCTCCACATTTGAAGCATATGATAGGTGGTCGCTCTCCTTCCTTAACAACGGGTCTTTGGTGCGACGTCCTTCCATCATTTTTGAATCTCCTCTTCTTGAAATGTCCATTCTTATTATTTTGGCCCTGATTACCACCGAAGTGGTTACCATTTCTAGCCTATTAATTCCCTCCACGCTTGTTGTCACCGCTTCGATGACTGCTCTCCTTTGGTTGCGTTGACTCGTTATCGCGCTCCACTAACTGAACCCTATTTATAACATCTGAATACAAACACAGTTTATGAGAAATAAGATGTTGACGTATCTCCGGCTTCAAACCTTTTAAAAACATCCGCATCATTCTCTCTTCATTATCCACCAAGTGGGACGCAAACCGAGACAACTCGGTAAACTTGGCTTCGTACTGCGACACGGTCATATTATTTTGCTCCAACTTGATGAATTCTACCTCTTTTATATGACGAATACTTTCGAGAAAGTACTTGTCGTTGAATAGTTCTTGGAACTTTTCCCAAGACATCTTCAATCACGGCGAGTTGAGTACGCTTTACCGATTCCCACCAGTAATCTTCCTCTCCTCGCAATATAAAGGCGACAAAGGAAACCTTTTGCTCCTCGGAGCATCCCAAGACATCAAATATCTTGGTGATCTGCTTTATCCATGCTTCCGCCTTAAGTGGTTTTCGCTCTCCAATAAACTCTGGTGGTCCCAGCTCCTTCAACTGTTTAGCGATGACCGTTCGAGAGTTTCCAATGTTTCCACCTACATTTTGGATAGAGCCACTCTGCAAATGCATCATTGCGTGAATTGCATAAAGCCTCCGAACATTCCATCATTCATTATTTGGTCAGTGTTATTGTTTGCATGAGGATTGTCGCAGCAATTATTGAATCAATAAAATATAATATTGAATAAGAATTCACTGTAATAAATTATTGAGTAAAGGCCTTCACGTAAGGATCAATAATTCAATAATCTCGCAATACCGCTTCTTTAATGCAACCACGCCAGACATCGTATTTTAACCACGGTAACCCAACAATGTTAATTAGGTAATAATTTACGTCGTTATTTATAAAACTCAATCTTTGTCGCTTTCCTTCATCCAACCGTTTTTCCGTTATGGGGCCCACCAATGACTGCTAATAGTCGATGCGGAGATTCCCGATAAAAAGAATATTCCACGACGAAAACGAATATTCCCCGACAATAATGAATATTTTATAACCACTTGCTTATTTTGTAAACTTTGCACATTTCACCCACAACCAAAGAATTATATCAAATTAACCCTTATTAATTTAGAATAATGAATAAAGGAAAATTCAATTTTATTTATAATAAGTTGGGGTCTTACAAACGGTCTGAAAAATTAGCACATCTCCTCATGGAATAATATTGTACCCAAAAATGATTTGGACCGAAAATAAATATATCTTACGGGTGAATAGTAACTCGTGAATAGTAACTTGTGAATAGTAACTCGTGAATAGTAACTCATAAATAGTACTCCGACACGAAAAGTGTCCCGAATACCCCAATTGAACAATATATCCTCCAGACATCAATTATACTAACACAAATAAGTCCAACACATTGGAACTATAAAATTCATCTTTAATCAACACGAACTTATTCATCATTAATATTATAATTCACAATATTTAACAACCAGGTCGTTCCCAAGAAAGAGAGGGCTTTTCGATAAGGATTTCTCCTTATTGGCGCGCAATTAGGTGACCAAACCTCTCCTTGACAGAACTTCTAGACATTGTCAATATTGCAAATAATAATATGAATAACTTTACCGTCTCAATTATTGATTTAATAATATATCATATAATGCGAGATGATCTCAGTAACAATAATTGAATCAATAATACGAGAAATATGATGCAAAGAATTATCGTAGCAATAATTGAGTATAGTTGAGTGACTTCTCACGTAAGCATCAATAATCAATATCGTGTCTACTCTTGTGCAACTACGCCAGATTACTATACTTTTCCTATCGGGTAGTTCAACGGTTTTAACGGTAACACCTCATACCGTTATTTTCATAAAGTATTTTTCAAGCTTTCTCGATTCGACAATAATTCCATTATGGTAGGGTACCTACGAGTTTTAAGGGCTTAAAGCGACAACAAAAAAATGGGGTTTTTTGCTAATTACTATTAAGATAGACATAAAAAAAATTAAGTACTTTTTCTGAACAAAAAAGCATAAATACGAAAGAATACCAAATATAATAACCGACTATTTCAATATTTTTAAAACATCATTTAGATATCACATTATCATTAAGTATGCCATTGAGATTTGGGTCTATTTCATTGGATAATTTTTTTGCAGACCTTTAAATTTAAAGTGACGTGAACTGGGCTCTTTTATTTGGGTATATATATACACAACAAAAATACCTATTGGGGGCCTTAAATTTTTATTAATTTTAGTGGGCCTAAAGCCCGGGCACCTTGGGCTTTAGCCCAGGGCCGGTGCTAGTTATGGGGTCCACCAATGATTGTGCCGTTGTACGAATATTTCCTGTTAAAACAAATATTCCCTGACCAATTGAATATTATATAACAACTTGCGTACTTTGCAAAATTTATAAATATTATCTACAACTATAACATTATATCAAACCAATGCCATAATATTCAAAAATATAATTCGAAAAAATTATTCTTTATTCATAAAAGTTGGGGTCTTACAAATATAGCTGGGACAAGTCGGGGAACGGATTGACGGTCCAGATGGTTGTTTTAGTAGTCCTCACTATTCTATAAAATAATGTGACAATAAATGTAATGAGGACTCCATTGAGTGTGGATATTGTCTAGATAACAATATTCTTATTAAAAACTCTTAGATTATGTTTTGTCGTATTTTACACGACTGTTGTATAATTAAGTTGTATTTGAATTTTATACCATGTATTTGGCGACTCAAGATGGGTGATGTATACCTATTTTGGGGCGCCACAATTAGTATCAAAGCTTAGGATATGATCCCTAGTGAGATGTGAGACAAGAACTAGGAGGGAGAGACGGGGAATTCCTTCGCTAGTATGACCTACCTAAGTTTATTTGGTATTTATTTGGTCGGTCAGAGTATAGGGATAATATGTGACATGTCAATTAACCCTTGTTTTGTGGCAGTATTTGAAAATGGCATCCGAAAATGTTGAGATAAGTAATGAAGCACATGAGACCGTTGAGTCACCAATGATCAATACCCAGGATAATGTGCATCAGGATGACAATAATCCTCAAGAAAACAACAACGCTGACTAAATAATGAACGATGGGATGTTCAGAGGCTTTATGCAATTCATGCAACATCAGGCGAGAGCGGCTCCTGTTCAAAATACAGGTGGAAACACTGGAAACTCTCGGACGGACACCGTTAAACAGTTCAAGGAGCTAGGACCACCAGAGTTTATTGGAGAGCCAAAACCACTTAAGGCGGAGACGTTGATAAAGCAGATCACCAAAATATATTATGTCTTGGGATGCTCCGAGGAGCAAAAGGTTCCCTTTGCCACCTTTATGTTGCGAGGAGAAGCAGACATCGGTGGGAATCAGAAGCGTACTCAACTCGTCATGATCAAGATATCTTGGGAGAAATTCCAAGAACTGTTCAACGACAAGTACTTTTCCGAAAGTATTCATCACATGAAGGAGGTAGAGTTCATCAAGCTGGAGCAGAACAATATGACCGTGTCATAGTACAATGCTAAGTTTGCCGAGTTGTCCTGGTTTGCGTCCCACTTAGTTGATAATGAGGAGAGAATGACGCGGATGTTTCTAAGAGGTTTGAAACCCGAGATACGTCAATACTTAATTTCTTACAAACTGTGTTTGTATTTAGATGTTGTAAATAGGGCTCAGTTATTGGAGCGTGATAACGAGTCAACCCAACCGAGAGAGAGCAGCCGACATGTCAATAATACCAGTGGTAGAAGTCATCGAAGCGGTGACAACAAGCATGGAGGGAATCAACATGCCAGAAATGGTGGCCATGACAATAAGAGTGGACATTTCAAGAAGAGGAGATTCAACAATGATGGAAAGACGTCGACCCAAAGACCAAGTTGTTAAGAGGAAGGAGAACGACCGTAGTATGTTACAAATGTGGAGGGGAGGGACATATCAGTCCAAACTGTGTGATGTAGTCCAAAGTATGTTACAATTGTGGAAGAGAAGGTCACCTAACCCGATTTTGTCGTGCACCAAAGTCAAGTCCAGCTGGGATGGAGGCATCAAAGGCCGTCCCAGACAAGACAAAATTGGTAGTTCAAGGGAAGAGCGTTTGTCGTAACCTCCCAAAAAGCGAAGAATCCGACGAGGTGATCACGGGTAAGCTAATCATAAACTCTAGTGAAGTATATACCTTATTTGATACCGGTTCTACCCATTCTTTTATTTCTCCTACTTGCGCTCAACGTTTAAATTTGACTCCGGAGAAATTATACTTTGACTTATCGGTTGAAACTCTGTTGGGAGAAACCTTCATTACATCCACTGTTTATAAGTCTTGTTTAATTCAAATCGGTAACCGCATGTTACCTGTCGATCTTATTTCTTTGAAAATACTTGCATTTGATGTGATTTTAGGGATTGATTGGTTAACTACTCATCATGCGCTATTCGTTTATTGAAAAATGGATGTCAAGCTTTCTTAGCCCATGTCACGGATTTAAATAAAAATATGTCAGATTTGAATGATATTTCTATTGTTAATAAATTTCCTGATGTATTCCCTGAAGAACTTCCTGGCCTACCCCTAGAGCGTGAAATTGAATTTTGTATCGACCTTGAATCCGGTACAAAACCCATTTCCAAAGTCCCATATCGAATGGCTCCTATTGAACTTTAGGAGTTAAAAACCCAACTACAGGAATTGTTAGACATCGGTTTCATTCGTCCTAGTACGTCTCCTTGGGGTGCTCCTGTTCTATTCGTGAAGAAGAAAGATGGAAGTATGCGACTTTGTATTGATTATCGGGATTTGAATCATGTCACCATCAAAAATAGGTACCCGTTACCTCGTATTGATGATCTGTTTAACCAGTTGCAAGGTGCCAAATTCTTTTCAAAGATCGATCTTTGTTTTAGAAATCATCAGTTGAAGATTAAAACTGATGACATTCCAAAGACAGCTTTCAGAACTATGTACGGGCATTACGAATTCCTAGTCATGTCTTTTGGATTGACTAATGCTCCTGCTGCCTTCATGGATATGATGAACCAAGTATTCAAGAAATATTTGGATCACTTTGTGGTCATCTTTATTGATGACATCCTCATTTACTCCAAAAGTTGTGAAGATCATGAGCAACACTTGCGGCTGATACTCCAAAAGCTTCGTGAAAACAAGTTATATGCCAAGTTGAAGAAATGCGAGTTCTGGCTTGAGGAAGTAGCAATCCTTGGGCACGTAATATCAAATCACGGAATATCTGTTGACCCAGCAAAGATTGAAGCAATTCAAAGCTGGGAGCAACCTAAGTCGATGACCAAAATCGTAGCTTTCTCGGCTTAATTTGGTTATTATCGGAGGTTCGTGGAAGGCTTTTCTCGAATCGCTACTCCATTAACTCAGCTGACTCGGAAAGATACAAAATTCGGTGGAGCGAGGAATATGAGAAGAGTTTTCAAGAACTCAAGAGGAGGTTCATTTCAACACCTGTTTTTGACAATACCAGCTGGTTCGGAGGGATTTGTCATATACAGCGATGCTTCAGGCAAAGGTTTAAGGTGTGTTCTTATGCAACATGGGAAAGTCATAGCCTATGCCTCACGACAACTCAAAGAATATGAGAGAAATTATCCTACTCATGATCTAGAGTTAGCGTGATGCTTTTGCTTTAAGATTTGGAGGCATTACCTGTATGGAGAGAAGGTGAAGATCTATACGGATCATAAAAGCCTCAAATATTTCTTCACTCAAAAGGAACTCAATATGCGGCAATGACGATGGCTTGAGCTGTTGAAAGATTATGATCATACCATCCAATACCATCTTGGAAAAGTGAACGTAGTAGCTGACGCATTGAGTAGAAGATCATATACGGGTACGAGTGCAATATTTTCAACACAAAGACCCATTTTGTATGACTTACGAAGGATGGAGATAGAGTTAAAGACTTCAGGGACCCATGTGATGATGGCGAATATATGCGTAGAACTGACTTTAATCGATAAAGTTAAAGTCGCTTTCCAAGCTACGGACACTGGAGTCGATGCGATAAGGGAGAAAGTGCAAGAAGGTGTTATTTCGGAAGCAAGAATCGATGAAGAAGGAATACTTCGAGTCAACTCCAGACTTTGTGTTCCTAATGATTCTGACTTGAAGTATAAAATCATGATGGAGGCACACAACACACCGTTTGCAATCCATCCTGGGAGTACCAAAATGTATTGTGATCTTTGATATACATTTTGGTGGAGCAATATGAAAAGAGAGATAGCAGGGTTTATCTCAAGGTGTCTAACTTGTCAACGAGTTAAGGCGGAGCATCAAGTGCCAAAAGGTCCATTGCAATCACTTGAAATTCCAGAATGGAAGTGGGAGCACATTACCATGGATTTCGTTACTGGTTTTCCCAAGGTTTCTCAAGGTATAGATGCGATTTGGGTCATTATTGATATATTGACCAAGTCTGCTCATTTCTTACCGATACGAGAAACTTATACACTTGAACGTCTTGCTCGTATGTACATAAACAAGATTGTAAGATTGCATGGTATGCCAGTATCCATAGTTTCTGATCGATACCCAAGATTCACTTCACAATTTTGGGTTAGTTTGCAAAAAGCAATGGGAACGGATTTATGATTTAGTTTGGCATATCATCCTTAAACGGACGGCCAGTCGGAGAGGACTATTCAAACTCTTGAAGATTTATTAAGACTTTGTGTCCTTGACTTCAAGGGAAGTTGGGACAAGTTCTTACCATTGGTGGAGTTTTCCTACAACAATAGTTATCAAACAAGTATTGACATGGCTCCATTTGAGGCGTTGTGTGGAAGAAAGTGTCGTTCTCCAGTATGCTGGGATGAGGCGGGTGAAGCAACGTTGTAGGGACCGGATTTGGTACGTATGACTACTAAAAAGATTCAAACGATCCGACAACGTATAAAAACCTCACAAGATCGACAAAAGAGTTATGTTGATCTTCATCGAAAGGACGTGGAATTCAAAATTGGAGATCATGTATTGTTACGTGTTGCTCCATGGAAAGGAGTTACGAGATTTATAAAGAGAGGAAAGCTCAATCCTCAATTCATTGGCCCATTTATAATCCTCGATTGAGTAGGAACTGTGGCCTATAGACTTGCCTTACCGCCAAGTATGTCTCGTGTTCATAACGTTTTTCACATATTTATGTTAAGTAAATATGTGAAAGACCCGAACCACATTATTGAATTAGAACCAGACGTGATAGCGGAAGATTTAACGTATGAGGAGGTACCTGTTAAAATCTTGGATAAGAAGGATCATATTCTACGCTCTAAGGTTATACCTCAAGTCAAAGTTTTGTGGAGAAACCACGATGTTGTGGAAATAACCTGGGAGTTAGAATCTGAAATGAAGTCAAGGTATCCTCAACTCTTCGACCTACCAGGTACGCACCCTAATTTTGAGGACGAAATTTCATAAGAAGGGGAGGTTGTAAGATCCCCAACTTTTATGAATAAAGAATAATTTTCTCGAAATATATTTTTGAATATTATGGCGTGGATTTGATATAATGTTATAGTTGTGGGTAATATTAACAAATTTTGCAAAGTAAGTAAGTGGTTATATAATATTCGATTGGTCGGGGAATATTCGTTTTAACAGGGAATATTCGTATGACGACACAATCATTGGTGGACCCCACAACGGAAGTATTGTCGTAGTTAGAAAACGACTGAATTATCTTTTTATAAAAATAATGGCGAAAGTGTTACCGTTAAAACTGTTGAACTACCTGGTAGTAAAATCACAGTAATACGCGTGGTTGCATAGTAGCACACGGTATTGATTATTGATGTTTACGTGAGAAGTCACTTAATTATACTCAATTATTGCTACAGTAATTGCTGCATCATATATCTCATATTATTGATTCAATTATTGTCACAGTATCATCTGCATAATAATTTATATTATTAAATCAATAATTGAGACGACAAAGTTATTCATATTATTATCTACAATATTGACAATATCTAGAAGTTCTGTCAAGGAGATGTTTGGTCACCTAGTTGCGCGCCAATAAGGAGAAATCCTTATCAGAAAGCCCCCTCTTTCCTGGGAACGACTTGGTTGTTAAATATTGTGAGTTATAATATTAATGATGAATAAGTTCGCGTTGATTAAAGATGAAATTGATAGTTTCATTGTGTGAGAATTATTAGTGTTAGTAGAAATCGACATCTATTTCGATAATAATGGATGTCTGGAGGTTATATTGATCAATCGGGTAATTAATCAGATAAATGAGCAATTAATTGCTATTAATTCACATGCTTATAACTATGTGTTCACATGCGTGTACTATTGATTCACATAATTACTATTAGGTGAATTGGTGCAAGATTGATAATACTTGCATGACTAAATTAAAAATGGAGGTATAGATGAAGGTACTATACTGTAATTAGTTTTTTTCACATGATTATACTATTAAGTCACATGAATGAACTATTAATTCACATTATTTACTATTAGGGGAGGTGGTGCAAGTTTGATAATACTTGCAGGAATAAATTAAAAATGAAAAAAAGAGGAAGGTATTATACTGTAATATTTCGAGCTCCAAAATGTGCAATTAACGAAACTATATTTTCCTATAAATAAAAGCTCATTCTTCATTCATTCTCACCAATTCACCAAGTCTCACAAGAGCAATTATTATAGAGAGAAATTATAGAGAGAAAGAAGAAGAGAAGTCTGCTACCTCACTATTCCAGTATCCAGTTTCTTCTAAGGTAAGGGGTATTATTTCTTTCGTGTTTATGAAGAGAGTTATTTTCTTTCAATACTATAGGGTTGTTATTCCATTCTTTATTATTACATTGGAATAACACATGCATGCGATCTATTGCATGCTGGTGAATTCTTCCATTATTCCATTCTTTATTATTACATTGGAATAACCTTCTGCATCGGCCTATCGCATGCCCGGTGAATTCTTTTGTTATTCCATTCTTTATTATTACATTGGAATAACTTTGTTTACGCTGAGACTCTATGCATGGTGATTCTTACATTATTCCATTCTTTATTATTACATTGGAATAACACATACATGTGGACTACTTCATGCATGGTGAATGATCCTTCGTATTCATTCCTTATTAAATTATAGAAATGATCTGTCTACGTGGATTACCGCACGACGGACAAAAATTCATTTGCAATTTCATATATTCTATTATGCTCAGTTGGTTAAAGTTTTGGCTCCTATACTCCATGAAATTAGTAGAATATCCTGGATATTTGCGCTTCATCCAATATCTTTTTATGGAAATATTCTTCTGATCATTCTTGAATTTTACTCCACAAAGCAGTATCATGTTGACAATTTGGACGTTATTAATTTCTGGATAAATTAAATTATAAATCTTTAAAATTTATCTTGAACTTGTTTTATTGAATTATTATGTCATTGTCATCATCCTCATGCTTATATTGTGATGAAAGTCATCTTTGGCTTACGTGCATAGATGGACTTGGTATGATTATGACCAGGGATTATTCGGTATAATCATGACCGTAATGTGACGAATGATGTGGTGAAAGTCCTCATTGGCCTTTAGTTCATTGATGGACAATTGTTGGTATGATTATGACCAGGGATTATTTGGTATAATCATGACCGTTGATGATTACATGTGTGACGGCCCCAAAACAGGTATTCATCACCCATCTTGGGTCGCCAGATACAAGGTACTGAATTCAAATATAACTTAATAATACAACTGTCGTCACATTACGATCATGATTATACCGAATAATTTCTGGTCATAATCATACCAAGTCCATCTATGCACGTAAGCCAAAGATGACTTTCATCACAATATAAGCATGAGGATGATGACAATGACATAATAATTCAATAAAACAAGTTCAAGAATAAATTTTAAAGATTTATAAATTAATTTATCCTGAACTCAATAACGTCCAAATTGTCAACATGATAATGCTTTGTGGAGTAAAATTCAAGAATGCTCAGAAGAATATTTACATGAAAAGATACTGAATGAAGCACAAATATCAAGGATATTCTACTAATTTCATGGAGTATAGAAGCCAAAGCTTTAACCAACCGAGTATAATATAATATATGAAATCGCAAATGGATTTTCACCATCGCCATGCAGAATCCACGATATGCATCATTTCCACAATTTAATAAGGAATGAATACACAAGATCATTCACCATGCATGTGGTAATCCACATGATGGTTATTCCAATGTAATAATAAAGAATGGAATAATGTATGATTCACCATGCGCGCGATAGATCAAGACATACACAAAAGTTATTCCTAATGTAATAATAAATAATGGAACCGTGTCCGCGTAACGCATGTATATGATATATATTCGAGTAATAATAAATAATGGAACCAGTCCCACAGAACGCATGCATGTGATATTCCGCGTAATAATAAATAATGGAACCAGTCCCACGAACGCACGAATAAGATATTTTGATGTAATAATAAAGAATGGAATATTAGAAGAATTTCACCATGTATGCGGTATTGCGATAAACAAAAGTTATTCCAACGTAATAATAAGAATGGAATAACGTAAGAATTTCACCAAGTATAGGGTATCCCATGCAGATACAAAGTTATTCCAATAGAATAATAAAGAATGAAATAACAGAAGTTCTCTTTACGAATAAGAAAGAAAGAATACCCTTTACGAGTACAACAAATAATATCCCCTACCTTAGAAGAAACTGGATATTGGAGTAGTGAAGTAGCAGAATACTTTTCTTCTTTCTCTCTATAGTTTCTATCTCTAGAGTTTCAGTGAATTCGTAAGAAATAATGAAGGAATGAGCTTCTATTTATAGGAGAATGGACTGAATAATAACTAATTCATGAACGGTCCAGATTGATTTACTTTTAAACGGACGGTCCATATTGGTTTACTATTAAAACTTAAAACAATGGTCCATACTGATTTACTATTAAAACTTTAAACCAGCGATCCATAGTGATTTACTTTTATAACTTTCCACCAGCGGTCTATATTGATTTACTATTATATCTTCAACCAACGGTCTGAAAAATTAGCACATCTCTTCATGGAATAATATTATACCCAAAAATGATTTGGACTGAAAAGAAATATATCTTACGGGTGAATAGTACCCCGTAAATAGTAATTCATGAATAGTAACTCATGAATAGTAACTCGTGAATAATAACTTGTGAATAGTAACTCGTGAATAGTACTCCAACACGAAAAGTGCCCCGAATACCCGATTGAACAATATAACCTCCAGACATCAATTATTATCGAAACAAATATCGATTTCTACTAACACTAATAATTCCAAGACAATGGAACTATCAATTTCATCTTTAATCAGCATGAACTTATTCATCATTAATATTATAACTCATAATATTTAACAACCAGGTCGTTCCCAGGAAAGAGGGGGCTTTTCGATAAGGATTTTTCCTTATTGGCGCGTAATTAGGTGACCAAACCTCTCCTTGACAGAACTTCTAGACATTTTCAATATTGCAAATAATAATATGAATAACTTTGCCATCTCAATTATTGATTTAATAATATATCATATTATGCAGATGATACTGTAACAATAATTGAATCAATAATATGAGAGATATGATGCAACAATTACTGTAGCAATAATTGAGTATAACTGAGTGACTTCTTACATAAGCATCAATAATCAATACCGGTAATATTACTATGCCACCATGCGATTCATCGTACTTTTACTACCGAGTAGTTCAACGCTTTAATTGGTAACACTTTCGCTGTTATTTTATAAAAATATTTTTGTCGTTTTCTCAATCCGACAATAATTCTGTTGTGGGGTCCACCAATGATTGTACCGTCGTACAGATATTCCCTGACAAAAAGAATATTCCCCGACCAATCGAATATTATACAACAACTTGCATACTTTACAAAATTTATAAATATAACCCACAACTATAACATTATATCAAATCCACACCATAATATTCACAAAATTATTTCGAGAAAATTAAATATTTATTCATAAAATATGGGGTCTCACAATCTCCCCTCCTTATGGAATTTTTCCCTCAAAATTTACGTTCGTACCTGGTATGCTGAAGAGGTGAGGGTATCTTGACTTTATTTCAGATTCTAACTCTTGAGGTATAACATTTGAGTGTCAAATATAATCCTTCTTATCCAAGATTTTAACACGTATCTCCTCATACGTTAAATCATCCGCTATCTCGTCCTGTTCTAAATTAATAATGTTGTTCGGGTCGTCCCCATATTTACGTAACGTCGATACGTTAAAAACGTTATGAACACGCGACATACTTGGCGATAAAACGAGTCTATAAGCCACAGTTCCTACTCGATCGAGGATTTTAAATGGGCCAATTAAATTGAGGGTTAAGATTTCATCTATTCGTCGATTCTTGCTTCTAGAATAATGCCTTCTTGAACTTTCTTAATTCTTCACATTCATCAGCTCCGGGTGTGTAGCTTGAGCGACTTTAACTTTATCGATTAAAGTCGATTCTACTCGTATATTCGTTATCTTCACGTGGGTCCCTAGAGTCTTTAACTCTATCTCCATCATTTGTAAGTTATACGAAATGGGTCTCTATATTAACAACATCACACTCATAAACGCATACGATCTTCTACTCAACGCGTCAGCTACAATGTTCACTTTTTCCACGATGATATTGAATGGTACGATCGTAATCTTCAACAGCTCGAGCCAACGTCTTTGGCACATGTTACGTTCGTTTTAGGTGAAGAACATATTTGAGGGTTTAAGAAATGGGTTTTGTACTTGGGTCAATACAAAATTCGATTTCACGCTCTAGGGTAGGCTAAGAAGTTTTCAAGAATACATCAGGAAATTTATTAACAACAAAAATATCATTCAAAACTGTGACTCTCATCCAAGACTTGGATAACACGTCACAGTGATACCTATCAACTTGCCACCGTTATTCACAACGTCCCCTACGGAAAAGTTCGGCTTCAGTGCATTCTACACAAGGAAGTCAACAACGAAAGGACCGAGGCTCTTTACTTAGGCTTGATATGATAATGATTGACTTTAGTGGTTTGGTTGCTTGAATTCACATAACAGGTTGGTTAGGAATATGAAAGCTAACAACCTTACGAAAAGCATGATGAGTAGTTAACCAATCGATTCCTAAAATCGCATCAAAGGCAAGTATTTTCAAAGATATAAGATCGACAGGTAACGTGAAAGTGTCGATTTGAATCAACAAGATTTATAAACAGTGGAGGTAACGAAGGTTTCTACTATCAAAGTTTCAACCAATAAGTCAAAGTCTAATTTCTCCGAAGTCAAATTTAAACGTTGAGCGCAAGCAAGAGAGATAAAAGAATGGGTAGAACCGGTATCTAATAAGATATAGACTTCGCACGAATTTATAATTAACTAACCCGTGTTAACTTCATTCGGGTTACTCACTTTTTGAGAAGTCACGAAAAATGCTCTTCCTGAAACCACCGACTTTGTTTTGTCCGTATCCGCCTTTGGTGCCACCGTTCTAGCTGGACTTGACTTCACTATACGAAAAAATTGAGCTAAATTACCTTCTCATCTTGAAATTTCCACTTCTATTATCTTGGCCATGATTACCACCGAAGTGGTTACCATTCTTGGCATGATAATTTCCCCCACGATGGTTATCATTGTTCAATGGTCAATTGCCACCGGTATGATTTTTATCGTGTTGTTGCTCGTTACCTTTTGGTTGAGCTAACTCAACGGTCTCATGTGCTTCATTGCTTATCCCAACATTTTCGGATGCCATTTTCAAATACTGCCACAAAACAAGGGTTAATTAACATGTCACATATTATCCATATACTCTGACCAACCAATTAAATACCAAATAAACTTAGGTAGGTCATACTAGCGAAGGAATTCCCCATCTCTCCCCTCATAGTTCTTGTCTCATATCTCAGCCAGGGATCATATCCCTAAGCTTTGATACCAACTGTGACGCCCCCAAAACAGGTATACATCACCCATCTTGGGTCGCCAGATACAAGGTACTGAATTCAAATACAACTTAATAATACAATTGTCGTGTACAATACGACAAAATATAAACTGTGAGTTTGAATACAATTATTGTCTACTAGAGAGTATAAAAACTCAAAAGGAGTCCTCATTACAATTATTATCACACTATTTCACATAATAGTGAGGACTACTAATGCAAACATCTGGACTGTCATCACTGCTTTCCCGATTAGTCCCAACTACGCTTCTCATTTCCTGAAGAGAACAAAGGAAAAAGGGAGAGCTCAACTAGCCCAAGAAGAAATATTATGACTAAGATAATGTAGAATAAATTATCCTTAGCCTTCAACAATGATAACAACCGATAGAATATAATAGACAACAAGTTTTAGATCAACAATCGCAGCTGAATAAGCAATCCATTAGAAGAGTCAAGTATAGTATAAAATCTACTATCTTCTATGATTTAAAAGTTTTTTCATCAACTTTTATCACGAGACTCGACTTTAATAAATAAAATCGAATCATCCTCGCTCCACTACCAAGGATATTCATGTAATCATCAATGGTCATGACTATACCGAATAATCCTCGTCATAATCATACCAACAACCGTCCCACCAATGAACTACAGGTGCCAATGAGGACTTTTACCACATCATTCGTTACATTACGGTCATGATTATACCGAATAATTTCTGGTCATAATCATACCAAGTCCATCTATGCACGTAAGCTAAAGATGACTTTTAACACAATATAAGTATGAGGATGATGACAATGACATAATAATTCAATAAAACAAGTTCAAGAATAAATTTTAAAGATTTATAAATTAATTTATCATGAACTCAATAATGTCCAAATTGTCAACATGATACTGCTTTGTGGAGTAAAATTACTGGATAAAGCCCAAATATCAAGGATATTCCACTAATTTCATGGAGTATAGAAGCCAAAGATTTAACCAACTGAGTATAATATAATATATGAAACTGCAAATGAATTTTTACCCGCCATGCGGTAATCCACGTATACAGATCATTTCCACAATTTAATAAGGAATGAATACACAAGATGATTCACCATGCATGTGGTAATCCATATAGACAAAAGTTATTCCAATGTAATAATAAAGAATGGAATAATGTATGGATTCACCATGCGCATGCGATATCGCATGCATGTGTTATTCCCAATGTAATAATAAATAATGGAACCAGTGTCCAAACGTAAACGCACAAAATGTGATATTCCTCGACGAATAATAAATAATGAAACCAGTCCCAAGTAAAACGCATGCATATGATATATTCCGACAGAATAATAAAGAATGAAATATTAGAAGAATTTCACCATGTATGCGGTACTTCGTATAAATAGGTTATTCCAACAAAATAATAAGAATGGAATAACAGAAGCATTTCACCAAGTATAGCGTATACAGGTTATTCCAACAGAATAATAAAGAATGGAATAACATAAGTTCTCTTCACGAATAAGAAAGAAAGAATACCCCTTACGAGTACAACAAATAATATCCCCTACCTTAGAAGAAACTGGATATTGGAGTAGTGAAGTAGAAGAATACTTTTCTTCTTTCTCTCTATAGTTTCTCTCTCTAGAGTTTCAGTGAATTCGTAAGAAATCATGAAGGAATGAGCTTCTATTTATAGGAGAATGGACTGAATAGTAACTAATTCATGAACGGTCCAGATTGATTTACTTTTAAACGGACGGTCCATATTGGTTTATTATTAAAACTTAAAGCAACAGTCCATACTGATTTACTTTTAAAACTTTAAACCAGCGATCCATATTGATTTACTATTATAACTTTCCACCAGCGGTCCATATTGATTTACTATTATATCTTCAACCAACGGTCTGAAAAATTAGCACATCTCTTTATGGAATAATATTGTACCCAAAAATGATTTGGACCGAAAAGAAATATATCTTACGGGTGAATAGTACCCCGTGAATAGTAACTTGTGAATAGTAACTCATGAATAGTAACTCGTGAATAGTAACTCATGAATAGTAACTCGTGAATAGTACTCCGACACAAAAAGTGCACCGAATACCCAATTGAACAATATAACCTCCAGACATTAATTATTATCGAAATAAATATCGATTTCTACTAACACTAATAATCTCAACACAATGGAACTATCAATTTCATCTTTAATCAACACGAACTTATTCATCATTAATATTATAACTCATAATATTTAATAACCAGGTTGTTCCTAGGAAAGAGGGGGCTTTTCGATAAGGATTTCTCCTTATTGGCGCACAATTAGGTGACCAAAACTCTCCTTGACAGAACTTCTAGACATTGTCAATATTGCAAATAATAATATGAATAACTTTGTCGTCTCAATTATTGATTTAATAATATATCATATTATGCAGATGATACTGTAACAATAATTGAATCAATAATATGAGAGATACGATGCAGCAATTACTGTAGCAATAATTGAGTATAACCGAGTGACTTCTTACATAAGCATCAATAATCAATACTGTGTATTACTATGCAACCACGCGTATTACTGTACTTTTACTACCGAGTAGTTCAACAGTTTTAATGGTAACACTTTCACTGTTATTTTTATAAAAATATTTTTGTCGTTTTCTCAATCCGACAATAATTCTATTGTGGGGTCCACCAATGATTGTACCGTCGTACAGATATTCCCCGACAAAAAATATTCCCCGACCAATCGAATATTATACAACAACTTGCATACTTTGCAAAATTTATAAATATAACCCACAATTATAACATTATATCAAATCCACACATAATATTCACAAAATTATTTAGAGAAAATTAAATATTTATTCATAAAATCTGGGGCCTCACAACATGAATATCCTTGGCCGTGATGCAGGGATGATTCGATTTTATTTATTAAGCTGAGTCTCAGCGATAAAGTTGATGAAAAACTTTTTAAATCATAGAAGATAGTAGATTTTATGCTCTACTTGACTCTTCTAATGGATTGCTTATTCCGCTGCAGTTGTTGATATAAAACTTGTTGTCTATTAAATTCTATCAGTTGTTATATTGTTGAAGGCTAAGGATAATTTATTCTACATTATCTTAGTCATAATATTTCTTACTAGGCTAGTTGAGCTCACCCTTTCTTTATATGTTCTTTTCAGGAAATGAGAATATAGCTGTGACGAGTCGGGGAACGGATTGACGGTCCATATGGTTGTTTTAGTAGTCCTCACTATTCTATAAAATAGTATGACAATAAATGTAATGAGGACTCCATTGAGTGTGGATATTGTCTAGATGACAATATTCTTATTAAAAACTCTTAGATTATGTTTTGTCGTATTTTACACGACTGTCGTATAATTAAGTTGTATTTGATTTTGTACAATGTATTTGGCGACTCAAGATGGGTGATGTATACCTATTTTGGGGGCGTCACAGCGACGATTTTCATCGTCGCTATATATCTATAACAATACTTTTTATGTGAAAATATCAAAAAATACTATGATAGAAATATCAATTTTCATTACTTTAATAAGATAGAAAAGTAAAATACAATGCATTAAAAATAATGCTACTATCACATAAAAAATGGTCACATAATATTCACATACAAATAAGTATATTTGTGGACCCCACATGTCAGGCAGGGATCCATAGTATATATGTGTATGTATGTGAGTAGTATGTGACTTTTTTATTTTATGTGATAATAATATTAAAATGGATAAGTACTACATCTAGATTTCCTGGCACGACAAGCTAATGAAATAGCACTGTCAATCACCAGCCTAGGAACTGAAGATGCTTTTCATCAGTAGTCATGCTGATCTGCATTTTACTTTGAACGGAGAAAATTTTGGGATGAACTAATTTTTCTTTTATCTATGAACCTTTATATTTTAATTAGCAAATAAAATGTTAAAATTTAAGATGAACACGTAATTTAAAAAAGAAAAAGAAAAAGAAAAAGAAAGTAAGATGCATTCCAAATATCCACATCATCATTTTAATAATAGAAAATTAAGAAAAAATAATAATAAATCCTTTGTAACTTAATGGTTGTTAACTTTGTTGGTAAAAATGAAATCTTTCTCTTGACTTTATGATTTAAAGTGGAAAAAATTAGTTAGTTGTTAAAAAAATGTGAAAGTTGGTTGATTTTATAACATCATCCACCGTGTTGGGATCAGTGGCGGAACCAGAACAAAATTTGAAGGGGGGTCAAAATTTGAGGGAGGTTACCGAAGGTCCGGAGCAGCGACGTATAGGTTGCAGCGACGAGGGAGCGAAGTACTTAAAGGTCCCTGGGTTTGATTTTGACCCAGATTCAAAAAAATGGAAAGTATATTAGCGGCCCAATACATATCGACCAGAGAAATCGTGGCCCAATGCACAAGGCAACACGCTACCGGCAAGAACACCAATAATCAGACCCAACTGGTTGATTACAACACATATGGAAAGATGCAAAAAAGAAAGACACAGAAAATGTATTCCATACAAATACTACTTATCATATATATTTGTATATACAGTACCGATATTTAATTACAAAAAATGAATGTTAATTAGAGTTAAGTTGATAACATTAGGTGTATTATTGCTATTTTATAGATAATTTAAAAGATATAGTAGTACTATATTTTCTAACACAAAAAATTAAGAAATTAGTGCATAAAAAAATTATTCACAAATTATTAAGAAATTAGTGCATAAAAAAATTATTTTCTGTAAAAATATGCAGTTAAACAAGGGCTAGGGGCTTAGGGATATAGATATAGATAGAGATAGAGATAGATTATGAGAGAATGAAGTAAAGGATCATCGATTACCACTCACCTTACGAGATCATTGTCATGGCCCCACCAATGCCTAACTTTAGCTTAACCTCTTTCACGCCACCCTACCGGGAGCAGATGCCCCCGCCCGCCCCCTAGTTCCGCCACTGGTTGGGATTGACTCATATATATTTCAATGAGTCTGATTAATAGTCGTTACGACACGGTAGTCAGAGGTCTCGATCATATTATAGCAGTTAAAACTTTTTAGTTAGAATATATATAACAAATATTTGATGTGTGAATTATTATAAGGTGTGTGAGACACATTAGTGAACAAGACAAATATGTATGACTAAGGCTATAAAATTAACAAACGGTTCATGTAAGACCCTAACTTTTTATAAATAAAATTGATTTTCCTCTATTCATTATTTTGAAATAGTAAGGGGTGGATTTTGTAAGACCCCAACTTTTATGAATAAAGATGAATTTTCTTCTCGAATTATATTTTTGAATATTAAGAAGTGAATTTGATATAATATTATAGTTGTGGGTAATATTTATAAATTTTGCAAAGTACGCAATATTCGATTGGTCGGGGAATATTCGTTTTAACAGGGAATATTCATACAACGATACAATCATTGGTAGACCCTATAACGGAATTATTGTCGGAATGAGAAAACGACAAAAATATCTTTTTATAAAAATAACGGCGAATGTTTTACCGTTAACTGTTGAAATACCGGTGGTAAAAGTACAATAATATGTGTGGTTGCATAGTAGCACACGATATTGATTATTGATGTTTACGTGAGAAGTCACTCAGTTTTATTCAATTATTGCTACAGTAATTGCTGCATAGTATCTCACGTTATTTGATTCAATTATTGTCAATATTTTTTATATATTATTAAATCAATAATTGAGACGACAAAGTTATTTATATTATTATTCGCAATATTGACGATGTCTAGAAAGTTCTGTTGAGGAGAGGTTTGGTCGCCTAATTGCGTGCCAATAGGAAGAAATTTGGCAAAATTATGTTTTTCACCACTATACTTGGCACGTTTTACTTAATACACCACTGAACTTTTAATTTATTGGATTACCCCATTAAACTAATTAAAATTTTTTAATTGGATCATTCCGTCCAAAATAGTTGACAGACATTAAATGTGACGCCCCCAAAATAGGTATACAACACCCATTTTGAGTCGTCAAAATACATGGTACAGAAACAACTATAACTTTATTAATACAACATAAAAACTGTGAGTTTAAATACAAATATTGTCATCTAGACAATATCCACACTCAAATAAGTCCTCATTACAATTATTGATACATTATTTTATAAAATGGGTGAGGACTACTAAAATGACTTCTAGAACCATCATTCCACACCCCGGTACTAGTACTCGCCATTTCTCGCCTCCCGAGAAGAAAAATAGAACAACAAGGAAAAGGGTGAGCTCAACTAGCCTAGTAAAGAATATTATGACTAAGATAATATAAAACAAATTATCGTTAGTCTTCAACAGGAGAAAAATCTAATAGAATACAATAGACAACAAGTTTTAAATCAATCTTCAAGAACGGAAATAATAATTCATTAGAAGAGTTAAGTAGAGAATGCAAACTACTATCTTCTATATATGAATTTAAAGTTCATCGCCTATCTTTTATCCCCCCAACATCAATTAATATATATCTGAATCAAATATTCATCTTTTACTACAGAGCCAAAGATATTCATCGATTAGTCATGTTCATCTAAACACTGCTCATCTTTGCACTACATGAGCCAAAGATATTCATCATAATATCATTCATCTTTTGCACTACGGGCCAAAGATATTCAGTTATATCATCATTTAGGACTAAGGATGATGAAAAATATTTTAAAGAAAATGAATCCAATGAAACAAAAGAACAAATATTAAGGATTCGTACTTTAAATAATCCAAGTTCAAAAATACTTCATAAATAACCAGAGTGGAGTAAAATTCAAGAATTATCAAAACATGGATACAATCAAAGCTAGTATCCATAATAGATATTTTGGACGAAAAACTAAAATTTAATTTTTCTGTGAATAGTTCCGTATTCGTGAATAGTGCCGTATACGTGAATAGTAACTCCGACACTAAAAGATAGAAATTTCACAAAAAAATCATCATGCTTCGTGAATAGTACTCATGAATAAGAACTTTCGTGAATAGTAACTCATGAATAGTAACTTGAGTGCATAGTAACTCATGAATAGTAACCCCGACATGAAAAAGTTTCAAATTTGATAAAAAGTTCCAACCAATATTTCGGCATAATGATATTGAAGAAATAATATCATTTTTTTTAAAAATAATATCCCTTACCTCGTAAAGACAGTACTTCTAGTTGAAACACCGGATATAAGAATACGCTCAATATTATAGAGAGAGAAATAGAGAGAAATCTATAGTTTCTGGTATGATTTTCAATTCTAACCTAAGCACCCTATTTATAGGAAAATGCTTAGAACACCAAAGCAGAAAATTTAATATAATATTAATATATATATCAAAAATTCTTACGCCCACTTTCTCAGATCTGAAATCAGCCAACAAATAATAACAAAAACAAAAAAAACATTTTTGTTATTAAAAATAATTAAAACTTTCAAAAATTAATTATTTCGGAACTTCAGAACTTCTATAATTCATAATAAATAGCCCTTTTATTAGAAAATTCGAATCTCACATTTTTTTTTATAGGAAATTCAATTTTCTACAACTTTGCAGAAGAAAGTTTTTCCAAATTCCAAACAGAAATTGACCGAAATCCATAAGCGGGCGATTTTACAGGCTATAATCAAATTTCAGTCAAGAAATGGGCCCACAGACATGTTTAACATGTTTTAAACAACTTTTGCAACAAAAATACTCTTCCTCCTCATATACTCATATATCCCACATTCATTGTAAAAATATCATCGTTATTATATTATAATAATATAATAAAATATTATTTTATCAGAAAAGATAAAATATCAATTTTTTAACAATTGTCACTTTAAAAATTTCCTCCATCTATAACCACATAAAATCAATATTTTCCTCATCATATAAATTAATAATTAATTATTCATAAATAATATTACAGAATCACAAGATCGTGCAACCGTGCCGCTCCGAGAAAGAGGGGCTTTCCAATAAGAATTTCTTCTTATTGGCGCGCAATTAGGTGACCAAACCTCTCCTTAAACAGAACTTTCTAGACATTGACAATAATATTTTCTAATAATATTATTCAAATAATATGAATTATTGCTTCGATAATGGAAAATACTGTGTAGTGGCAATTATTGAAACAACAGTAATATAAAATATCAACGCAAAGAATTATTGAATCAATAAAATAAAATAATTTGACGAAGAACTACATCGTAACAATTATTGAGTAGTGCCTTCACGTAAGAATTAATAATTGGTGCAATACCGGTATCTTCTTTGTGCAACAACGCCAGACATCGTGTTTTAACCACCGGTATTCCAACGTTATTAATTCTGTAATAACCACGCCTGCTATTTATAAATAACTTATACTTGTCATTTTCTTTCTCCAATCGCTTTTTAAGTTATGGGGCCCATAAAGACCACAATGCCGTCAATGCGAATATTCCCGGTAAAAAGAATATTCCACGACCAAACGAATATTCCCCGACAACAATGAATATTTTATAACCACCGCTTATTTAAAATATTTATGATTTTACCCATAACTAACCACATTAATCAAATCAACCCTTACTATTTCAAAATGATAAATAGAGGAAATTAAATTTTATTTATTAATAATTTGGGGTCTTACAACCTCCCCTCCTTATGAAATTTCGTCCTTGAAATTGACGTACGTACCTGGTGTTTCGAAAAGATGAGGATACCTCGCTTTCATTTCCGTTTCCAACTCCCAGGTCATTTCCTCAATAGCATGGTTCCTCCACAAACCTTTAACTTGTGGTATGACCTTCGTCGTGGGACATGCTCTTTCCTATTCAAGATCTTGACAGTACCTCTTAAATGACGTTAAGTCTTGGCTATCTCGTCCTGGTTCTAACTCAATAACGTGATTTGGGTCTTTCACATATTTATGTAGCACAGATATATGAAAAACATTATGAACACGAGACATACTTGGAGGTAACGCGAGTCTATAGGCCACATTTCCTACTCGTTCAAGAATCTGAAATGGACCAATAAATCGTGGATTGAGCTTTCCTCTCTTCCCGAATCTTGTAACTCCCTTCCATGGAGCCACACGCAACAATACATGATCCCCAATACTAAATTCCACGTCCTTTCGATGAAGATCCGCATAACTCTTTTGTCGATCCTGTGCCATTTGTATTCGTTGTCGAATCGTTTGGATCTTCTCTGTAGTCATTCGTACCAACTCTGGTCCCAACAACGTTGCTTCTCCCACCTCATCCCAACATATTGGAGAGCGACACTTTCGTCTATACAATGCTTTAAATGGAGCCACACCTATACTTGTATGATAACTGTTGTTGTAGGAGAATTCCACCAATGGTAAATACTTATCCCAACTCTCTTTGAAATCTAGGACACAGAGTCTTAATAGATCTTCAAGAGTTTGAATAGTCCTCTTTGATTGTCCGTCCGTTTGAGGATGGTATGCCGAAATCTGTCCCCATAGCTTTTTGCAAGCTAACCCAAAATCTTGAAGTGAATCTTGGGTCACGATCCGAAACTATGGATACTGGCATGCCATGCAATCTCACAATCTCATCTCACAGATATACGAAAGCAAGACGTTCAAGGAATAAGTCTCCGATCGGCAAGAAATGAGCGGACTTGGTTAATCTATCAACAATAACCCAAATAGCATTTATGCCTTGAGAAACCGTGGAAGACCCGTAATCTAAATCCATGGTAATGTGTTCCCACTTCCATTTCGGAATCTCAAGTGGTTGCAATGGACCCTTAGGCACTTGATGCTCGCGCTTTTGCGTTGACAAGTTAAACACATCGAGATAAACTTTGCAATCTCTCTCTTCATATTGTTCTACCAAAATGTATGTCGAAGATCACGATACATTTTGGTACTTCCAGGATGGATTGAAAACGGTGTGTTGTGTGCCTCCATCATGATTCTATGCTTCAAGTCAGAATCGTTAGGAACACAAAGTCTGGAGTGGACTCGAAGTATTCCTTCTTCATCGATTCTTGTTTCTGGAATAGCACCTTCTTGCACTTTCTTCTTCATACGCATCAGCTCCGGGTCTGTGGCTTGAGAAACTTTAACCTTTTCGATTAAAGTCGGTTCTATGCGTATATTTGACATCATCGCACTCGTTCCTGCATATGATCTTCTACTCAACGCTACAAATTACCACGCTTTGCTTTTCCGGGATGGTATTGAATAGTGTGGTCGTAATATTTCAATAGCTCGAGCCAACGTCGTTGCTTAGCGTGTTGAGTTCTTTTTTGAGTGAAGAAATATTTGAGGCTTTTATGGTCCGAATATATCTCCACTTTCTCCCCATATAGATGGTGCCTCCGGATCTTTAAGCGCTGAAACGATCGCTACGCTTAACTCTAGATCATGAGTAGGATAATTCCTCTCATATTCTTTAAGTTGTCGCAAGGCATAGGCTATGACTTTTCCATGTTGCATGAGAACACATCCTAACCCTTTACCTGAAGCATCACTGTAGATATCAAATCCATCCGAACCATACACAGGTGCCGAAATGAGTCTTCTCTTGAGATCTTGGAAACTCTTCTCGCATTCCTCGCTCCATACAAATTTTGTATCTTTACGAGTCAGCTGAGTTAATGGAGTAGCGATTCTAGAAAATCCTTCCACAAATCTCCGATAATAACCAGCTAAGCCCAAAAAGCTACGTACTTCGGTCACCGTCTTTGGTTGCTCCCAACTTTGTATTGCTTCAATCTTCACGGGTCAACAGACACTCCATGTTTTGACACCATGTGCCCCAGGAATGCTACTTCTCGCCGAACTTGCATTTCTTCACTTGGCATATAGCTTTGTTATCACGAAGCCTTTGTAGTACCCGACTTCAAATGGCGCTTCATGATCTTCACTGCTTTTTGGAATAGATGAGGATGTCATCAATAAAGACAACAACAAACCGATCCAAATATTCCTTGAATACGCGATTCATCATATCCATGAAAGCGGCGGAGCATTAGTCAATCCAAAAGACACGATTAGAATTCATAATGCCCGCATCGAGTTCCGAAAGCGCTTTGAATATCCTCGCCTAAACCTTCATTGATGATATCCAAAAATCGAAGATCGATTTTTGATATCCAAAAATATACTTTTATAAAAAACATATTTTTTAAAAATAGAATTTTTAAAAATGTTTTTTTTAAAAAATAGATTTTTAAAAAATAGAATTTGTAAAAATGGGACTTTTTAAAAAATAGTTTTTAAAAATTAGATTTTTTTTAAAAATAGTTTTTTTAAAAAGATTTTTTAAAAATAGAATTTTTAAAAATGATTTTTTTAAAAATAGTATTTTTTAAAAATATATTTTGTTTAAAACTAGTTTTTTAAAAAATATTTTTTTCAAAAACAGTTATTTCAAAAATTATGTTTTTAAAAAAAGCTGCTTTTTTTTAAAAAGCGATTTTTAAAAAGTTCTACTTTTTGAAAAATCTGCTTTTTTTAAAAAGTTCCATTTTTTAAAATTCTCTTTTTTAAAAAAAAGTGCTTTTAAAAAAAATCTATTTTTTTAAAAATATGTTTTAAAAAAAGTATATTTTTTTAAATTCTATTATTTTTAAAAATCCATTTTTCAAAAAATCTATTTTTAAAAAATCGCTTTTTTAAAAATATATTTAAAAAAAAAAAATGCATTTTTGATTTTTTTTTTGCACATAAGCAATTTTTTGCCACATCAAGACTACGTCGGTACTTACTTTAACCATTCAACTATTTTGGACTAATGACCCAATTAAAAAAAATTTAATTAGTTTAATGGGGTAATCCAAAAAATTAAAAGTTCAGTGGTGTATTAAGTAAAACGTGCCAAGTATAGTGGTAAAAAACATAGTTTTGCCGAAGAAATTCTTATCGGAAAGCCCCCTCTTTCCTGGGAACGATCTGGTTGCTAAATATTACGAATTATAATAATGATGATAAATGTTGTTAAAAATATTGAAGGGATTTTATAAAGTATTTGTTGTAGATTTTGGCGTATTATTTGGACCCACATTTACCCATTTTTCAAAATAATCGGTATAAAATTATTCGGTATATATATATATATATATATATATATATATTATACATGGGTGTGAAAGTGATATGTGGGGTGGGGCCCACATGTGGGTTGAAAATGAAAATGGGGTGGGGTGGGGTGGGGTGGGGTGGGGGGGAGGAAACGTATTTGGGATGGAGTTAGTATTATATATATATATATATATATATATATGTTTATATATAACATGTGTTTATATATATATGTATGTATGTATGTATTATATTGTTGTTTTGTTGAAATAATGAATCCGTGAATGAAATAAGCATCCGTGAATGAAATAACTGTTGCGTCCGTGATATTTTTCTTACACAGTGCCCCTTCCATTCTCCTATAAATAGGATGCTTAGTTAGAATTGAAAATCACACTAGAATCAGAGAATTCTTCTGTGACGCCCCCAAAAATAGGTATACATCACCCATCTTGAGTCGCCAAATATATGGTACAAAATTCAAATACAACTTAATTTTATAACGGTCGTGTAAAATACGACAAAACATAATCTAAGAGTTTTAATAAGAATATTGTTATCTAGACAATATTCACACTCAATGGAGTCCTCATTATATTTATTGTCACACTATTATATAGAATAGTGAGGACTACTAAAACAACCATCTGGACCGTCAATCCGTTCCCCGATTCGTCCCAACTATATTCTCATTTCCTGAAGAGAACAGTGAAAGAAAGGGTTAGCTCAACTAGCCCAGTAAGAAATATTATGACTAAGATAATGCAGAATAATTTATAGTTAGCCTTCAACTGTGTTAAACTGATAAAATATAACAACCATCAAGTTTAACTGCAGTGGAACAAGCAATCCATTGGAAGAGTCAAGTAGAGAATAAAATCTACTATCTTCTATGATTTAAAAGGTTTTTCCATCACTTTTATCGCTGAGACTCAGCTTAATAAATAAACCACATCATCCCTGCACTACGACCAAAGATATTCATTAGTGTCACGACCACAACTTATCCATGCACTACGGACCAAGGATATTCGTGTATTCATCAATGGTCATGATCATGCCAACAACTGTCCATCAATGCACTACGACCAATGAGGACTTTTACTACATCATTTGTAACATTACGGTCATGATTATACTGAATAATCCTTAGTCATAATCATACCAAGTCCATCTATGCACTACAGGCCACAAATGACTTTCAACATATTATAAACATGAGGATGATGACAATGATATAAGAATTCAATAAAACAAGTTCAAAGATAAATTTTTAAAGATTTATAATTTAATTTATCTAGAAATCAATAACGTCCAAATTGTCAACATGATACTGTTTTGTGGAGTAAAATTCAAGAATTCTCAGAAGAATATTTTCATGAAAAGATACTAGATGAAGCGCAAATATCAAGGACATTCCACTAATTTCATGGAGTGTAGAATCCAAAACTTTAACCAAATGAGTATAATAGAATATATGAAACCGCAAATGGATTTTTTTCACCATGCAGAATCCACGAGATGCATCAATTCTAACGTAATAATAAAGAATGGAATAATGTAAGAATTCACGGTGTGCGTAGTCCGCACGCATGTGTTATTCCAATGTAATAATAAAGAATGGAACTGTGTCGTGCGTAATCCGCATGCATGTGATATTCCAAATGTAATAATAAAGAATGGAACCAGTCATCGTAATTCGCATGCATACAAGATATTCCAAATGAATAAAAAAGAATGGAACAACAACGAATTCACGTGCATGCGATAAGATCGCATGATGAAGTTATTCCAATGTAAATAATAAAGAATGGAATAACAACAAAATTCACCGTGCATACGATGAAATCGCATATACATGTTATTCCAATGTAATAATAAAGAATAGAATAACAAAAGAATTCACCAAGCGTATGTAATCCATACATACGCATGAGTTATTCCAATGTAATAATAAAGAATGGAACCAAAGTCATGCGTAATCCAGACAGACAAGATATTCCAATGTAATAATAAAGAATGGAATAACAACAAAATTCATCGTGCATGCGATAGACCGCACATGCATAAAGTTATTCCAACAAAATAATAAAGAATGGAATAACAACCCTTACGAGTATTGAAAGAAAATAACTCTCTTCATGAATACGAAAGAAATAATACCCCTTACCTTAGTAGGAGATTTAGATACTGCAATAGTGTAGTAACAGAATACTCTTCTTCTTTCTTTCTTATTCTCTATATACTTTCTCTCTCTATAGCTTGAATGAATTGGTTAAAAATAATGAAGAAATGAGCTTCTATTTATAGGCTTGGCAGAGTAAGGGTAAAATAGTCTTTTTGCCATAATTTATGACATCATCGATCATATTACATCATTGCTTACCTCATCGTCCGATGACATCATCGCTTGCATCATAGGAATTCAAATTCAATTTGTTCTCTTCCACCTCCTTTTACTTTTATACCATGAATTTACTATAATAATGTTACCATTCAAATTATAAAAACGTCTTTATTATATAATGACATCATACTACTATAATGTAATATTATAATAATATATTTGAATAAATTATTTTATCGGAAAAGATAAAATACCAACTTTTAACAAATGTCACATGTTAACAATTCCTCAATTTAAATCCACATTGAATAAATATTTTCTTATCACATATATCAACAATTAATTATTCACAAATAATATTACAAAATTACACTATCAACAACCAGGTCGTTCCCAGGAAAGAGGGGGCTTTCCGATAAGGATTTCTCCCTATTGGCACGCAATTAGGTGACCAACCCCCTTTCCTCGACAGAACTTTCTAAACATTGTCAATAATGCAAATAATAATATTATTCAAATAATATGAATTATTGATTTGATAATTTGAAATATTGTGCAATGACAATTATTGAATCAATAATATAAAATATTAATGTAGCAATTATTGAATCAATACAATAAAATATAGAATAAAGAATAATTCGTGTAACCATTATTGAGTAGTGACTTCACGTAAACATCAATAATCCAAGATATCAGATAATACCGCAGTGCTACTATGCAATCACGCAGATATTCTGACTTTTACCATCGGGTATTTCAACAGCTAATCAGTAAAACTTTCGTCGTTATTTTTATAAAAAAAAATAATTTTGTCGCTTTCTAACTCCGAATAATAATTCATTTGTGGGGTCCACTAATGATTGTGTGTACGTCGCACAAATATTCCCGCTACACAAAAGAATATTTCCCAACCAAACGAATATTTTATAACCACTTGCTTATTTTGAAAAATTTATAAATATTACCCACAACTAGAACATTATATCAAATTCACTCCATAATATTCAAAAATGATATTTATAGAAAATTCATCTTCATTCATAAAAGTTGGGGTCTTACAATCTCCCCTTCTTATGAAATTTCGCCCTCGAAATTAGGGTACATACCTGGTATGTTGAAGAGGTAAGGATACCTTGATTTCATTTCAGATTCTAACTCCCAGGTCATTTCCTCAACATTGTGGTTTCTCCACAAAACTTTGACTTGAGGTATAACCTTGGAGCGTAAAATATGCTCATTCTTATCCAAGATTTTAGCAGGAAACTCTTCATACGTTAAATCTTCCGCTATTTCGTCCGGTTCTAACTCAATAATGTGGTTCGGGTCTTTCACATATTTACGTAACATGGATATGTGAACAATGTTATGAACACGAGACATATTTGGCGGTAAAGCGAGTCTATAAGCCACAGTTCCTACTCGATCGAGGATTAAAAATGAGCCAATAAATTGAGGATTGAGCTTTCCTCTCTTTCCAAATCTTGTAACTCCTTTCCATGGAGCAACACATAACAACACATTATCTCCAATATCGAATTCCACGTCCTTTCGATGAAGATCAACATAACTCTTTTGTCGATCTTGTAATAACTCGAGATTTTCTATATAAAATAAATAAGAAATTTTATGAGTATAAATTTTTTTTTTTTAATGATTTAGACTAAGTGTCAAGTAAAGTGAACGATAAATGCGAATACATTTATTACTTGAAAAATTAGAAATAATTTTGGAATTATTAATTACCACAAATTATATGGTAATAAATTTCGTAGTTTAAATGTTTTATTAATTATTTTCCATGAAAACATGATTGGAAATAATATATGATGTGATAATTAGATTTATATAATAAATATTTTATTATATGAATTGTTCGTAATATTTAAGTTAATTATTTTAACTTGATTATTGATGATGTGTACGAAGAATAAGTCGGGATACGAGATCCAAACCCTAGATTGGGATTATGATCAAGAGATGAGAATAATAATATTATATTATTTTACAGTACCATAATTATGTACTGGGTATGTGCGGACATATAATATTGAGCAATTACGGTCAATTAGGTTATACATATTACCGTGCTGTGAAACCCTAATTATTAAACTCAGTTATGGGATATTTCTGAGTAGTGACTATGTATATGAAATTACTGTGAATAAGAATATCGATAATTAGAAAAAACCCTAATTACTGTTGTATGTCGATAATTAGGACAAACCCTAATTATTATAACCCTAATCGGGTTGAAATTAGAAACCAATGACGACCGTGTTAGTAACATACACGATAATTAAAGAACCACCAATGGTCAATTAGATACCCTAATTGATGACGTTGAGAAACCCTAATTTTAATTCTAGGGTTTAATTTTGATGTTATTGTATAAGTGTTTTAATTTATCAAAGGATAGAAGTTAATTGGTAAATTATAAGAATTAAATCTAGTGATTAAATATTACATTTAATTGCCTTGTACAAGATTGCCCATACACTCTTAAACAAAGCCCAACCATCACCCATAACAAATCAGAAGCAAGAATCAAGAATTTTTGGCAAAAAGGGTATAAGAACACTAAACCTAGAAATCCTTTGATTCGATGTTATTTGATGCAATTGATTGTTTAAAGTTGTGTAATAAAATGTTAATTGATGATATGGGTTGATAAATCAAAGACCCATAACATTAAAGTGCACGAATTTGAAGATTTAAGCAAGTTGGAAAAAGCTGAATTACATTATTTTTCACCAAATGTCGAGGCCATAACTCTTTGCTCGATCATGAGTTTTGTTCTTCAAAAGTTGTTATGTGTAGCCTGATATCTGGTCTTTAATCTGCAAAAAGAATCAAGTCCATATCATGTATAGATTAGAAGTTATAGATGGTCAAACATGGTTGACCGAACATGATAAACTATTTTTGGGCAGTCTGTAATGGGGGCATTCTCATCCACTTTTTATGCTTTAAAAGGTCTGGGCTTTTGATATGTTGTAGTTCACTGAGTTAGGAAGCCATAGGCTTTGGAATGACCTCATTCCGACCTCGGATGAAGGAATTACGGTGATTGGAAGGAAATGTGTCAAATTTCTCAAAACTGAAAGTCAGCAGCGGGATGTGCTATTCGGGACACTGTTTCGATCAGTTAATGTTTCTAAAACCTTTTGGGCTTTTGGTATGTTATAGTACACCGAATAAGCTTTCCATAGACTCCGAAACGGACTAAATCTGATATCGGTGGAGAGAGTTATGACATTTCAAAGTAGTAGCGTCAAAACTTCCCAACAAGTGCGGTGCAGTCCATTTGAACGGAATTTCTGGGCTGATGTGTTAGGAATTTGGAAATGGTCAAAGAATAAAAGTTGTAGCCCTGAAGTTAGCTTCAAGGTGGGCTCAAGAATTGCTTAAAAATATTTTAAAATGAAAGAGTTATGATTGCTTTTGAGCGAAAAGAGGTAAAGCTGAAACGAGATTGAAAAAGCTGTTATGAACGCCCACTTTTGACGACTTGTTTGGGCTACCTAATGAACCCGAATTGGGTAATTCGTATTTTTAAAAAATAGTCTTACATACCATGTATAACATATCCAAAAATCAGATTAATCCTGAGTTATGAGCAATGCGTTAGAAAATCGCAAAGTGAGCTATTGAAAAATTAGTATAAATCAAGTCCCACATCGACTAAATTGAGAACTTCACCATTTTCTAAACCTATAAATAGAAGGGCTTGGCCTTTGTTTCATTCACCAACAATAAGGCCTCCAATTTTTGAGAAAGGCTTTGTTGTGGGAGGACTTTTTATAAAGATCTCCTTAGTTAAATTTTGGGCGTGGAAGTCAAGATTAGATTCACCGTGTGAAATTCAGATTTTAAGGGTATATGTTTCTTATTTAATTTTTGTAATGTTATTATTTTTAATTGTTAGTTAAAGTTTGAATTTTGATGTTTAGTTAGTGTTGTTAATAAACTAGTTAGTTTACTATGTTTATTTTGGCTTGGAATTGATTATGTAAATGAGTTATTTGTGATGACTTTTAATATTTTGTGATGAATTTTATTAATTAATAATTATTAATGATATTAAAGTTATTTAATGATTATATTAAATAATTTAGTTTAAAAATGATTTTAATATTATAAAAATCATTTTAAATGAAAATAAGGTTTTTAAAATATTTTAAGTTATAAAATATAACTTTTAATATTTAAATGATAATTTCATTAATAATTAAATATTAATGATATTAAGATAATATTAATGATATTTAGTTTATTTAATGATTAATATTAAATAAATAGTTTAAAAATGGTTTTACTTATTTAAAAACCATTTAAAGAGGATATTAAGGATTTAAAAATATTTTAAGTTATAATTAATGACTTTTAATATTTGGATAAATAGTACATTAATATTTAAATATTAATGGTAATTATTTGGGTAATATAAATGTTTTAAAAATAGTTTGAGTTATTATAAATAACTTTTATATTTTGACAATAGTTTCATTAATAGTTTAGTATTAATTAAACTATTAATGATAATGAAATTATTTAATGTTTAAATCATTTAATTATGATTCCGATATTTGAAAGTTATAGCCGGCCAAACTAGCTGACTTGAGAACCGATTATGAAGTTCTGAATTTGAAGAACACCTATAGTAACAGTTATATCACTATAGGTCCTTTAGTGACAAATTTGAATTATTTTAAAATTTTCAATTTTTGGATATTGCAAAAATGATTAAAAATAAGATGTCTGATATTTACAGATGTTGAGGTATAGAATAAGAGTCTTAGACTCAGTATTTACCCGATAAAGTCAGCTTCAGATTTGACGACAAATGTTAGACCTTATACAAGAAAGAAAAAGACTACTTGAAGAGCAATGGATGAGATATTTGAAAAATGTATAAAAATATTTCAAGTATAGAATAGAACTAAAAGTATGATCCACCGTGATTATGCGATTGACTATGTGTCTTTGTTGTAATAGACGATTATGTGTTAAGATATATTGTTCTAATCGAACGAATGATCTGATTATTGATAGGTTGTGATAAAGAGATAAAACCTAAGTTGAGATTTGTAATTAGCGAATCAAGCAAGTATCTTACCTTTGCATTTTCTTTATGCAATGGACATGAGTAAGAAGTTTCAGAATTATTCTATTCCTGTACAGATTATGTACGCTTTGATTATCAACATGTTAGCTCGTATATATATTACGTTAAGTTGATTTCTAAATGGTTATACAAGTGTCCCCACTTGATAATCATGGCATTTATTCACATGTTGATACACCTTTGTCAATTACCCGTATATATATGTTGAATTATATTATTGTTGAACAAGATTAAAACCTTCTGGTTTGGAACTGTGCATGTATGAACATCCCTATATGGGAAGATTTTTGCGCCCAAGGCGACAGAGTGAGCGATGAATTTCGCCTGCTATGTAGTATTGATTAATCAATATAGTACAATCGGGCCGACGATCACCCTCCGCACTTCGTAAGCTAGAGCGGTTTATGGATGAATTTCGCTAAACCTTTTGAAAAATGAAAAGAATGTTCATAGTATGTTTCTTAAACCCTATTCATGGGTGGAGCCTAATTTCAAGAAATTGAAAGAGAGTTGTTATGTGAATTTTTATCAAGATGATTACTTCACAACTTTCAATTCGTTGTAAAGTGTTATGTAAAGAGAATACTTATATTCTTTCAAATTATATATAATTATATTACTTGTCAAGGCACTTAAATGCTCATCCTTGCTTAAATTAAATATTTTCAGCTATGTATGAGCAACTCAAGGCTCGAGCACGAACAAAGGAAAAGGAAAGTCGATCGAATAAGTGTGTATTATGAGTTAATGGTTATAGTTGTATTGGTATCTATTCAAGTATTGTAAGGAATGTATTTGAAGGTCACGTGCAGGGAAGTAAACTTTGATGTATGTAAATTAAGTTCGAATGTATTATTATTTAGTATTATTCAAATTTTAAAGAAATGGTATCGTGGGGAACCGAGTTTCGGGTTTCAAGTACTGGATTTAGGGTCGCCATAGGTTGGTATCAAAGTCATTGGTTATGAAGCTTAGGTAGGAATACCCAGACTAATAACCGCAATGATTAGGATAAGTATTAACTCATATAGAGTTAGTTGGTCGATAAGATTCAAAGATGAATCTCTATGAGTGTAAAGACACGAGTTCCCTAACTCGATTATAAAGTTAAAACAAAGAGTGGGGGAATAGATTGAGTCTAAAAGACCGAAAGTGCGATTATGAGAGATCGTAAAATAAAACGATCAAGATATAGAACTAAATCGTAATATATAATGGCGAGATCACCCCGATCCGATAAGGCTATAATGACCCGTAAGGAATCAATCGATGATTGGAAAGTTTACAAAAAGATTGTCGTATGTATGAATTGTACTATCAATTGGTATGCATCCGTAAGAGAATTATAAATACGAATTAAATTCGTATGGAGAATGGGGTTAGTGTTAGATGGGGATTCAATTGAGGACCTGCATGCCGGCAAATTGAGTTGTATGATTCTTCGTACGGGAGCCGAATTGTACTTGGTGTAAAAACCACTTAGTTTACGCACCGATAATCATTGAAATGTCTATGTCGCTATTTGTTATATGCACATTAAGAGGATGACTCCATTCTCGTGTGTATAATGTGGTGAGATAGGTCATAGATAGAGAATATAAGATTAAGTTCGAGTTCTTAAAACTCATACCTATGAGACATTCTCGACTCATAATTATATGAAATGTTTATGAACCCCTCAAATGAATGGACGCCAAAGGTCCGACTAGGATAAGTTCTTAAACTCATATGATTGTGGCAATTTATGAACTCATAAGTGTGGTTTGATGAACTGGGTATAGTTTTGTGTGAATGGAGTGTTATGGATTACGTGAACAAATAGATTGTTAAGTAAATGATTTTTAGTGAAGGTGTTAGGTTTTCCTAAACTCTAGCTATGCTAAACTTCAAATTTTTTGACATCAAGTTAAATCGCACTATGTGCTTTTGAAAACAAAAATGTAGACTCGTAATCATTTTTGAAACGGTTTAAAAAACTCTGATCTATGCTACTTATTTTGGCTGAGACGCAAATGATTTGAAATATAAAATTTGTTTTAATTATCACTCATGTACCATGTAACTTTGAAGCGAGAGATGATAAAATGTGATGGAGTTATAAATATTGAGAATACTTAGTGTGAATTTGACCAAGTCATTGTTCCACTTATTGTATGATGTGTTATGACAAAGTCATACAATGACGGCATCCTCAACGGATTGTTAATACAAGACGCGCATCATGATCGTCCATTCTCGAAAAATGTTTTCAAAAGTTTAATTTGCAAACTGGTTTGGCTACATCTAAATAATTCGATTGAATTGAATTATTGATATGAGTCTATGCTATTTGAATCAATTTAGACTAATGTTAATGAAAACTCTAAGTGTTCATTGAAGAAATTTCCCGAACCAAATTGTTTGAAAGCGAATCCTATGGTAAGATCGAGGTGAACAATGTTGTTTGGATAAATGATCCAATCTAATGACGTAAATATTCGCTAGGTATGATTAATAATGTTATGCATGACGTATTTAGGGGTACAATAGGCTAATCACCCAAAGTACTATTAATGGTAGTTTAACTTCTTTGTGATTGTAAACATACCAGTAATGTTTTGTTTTGCGGTATGAATACTGCTTAAAACTATGTGTTCATGGTCTATATGACCCTCAAAGACAATTTGAAAACTTTTACTCTTGTGAGAGGTGTATTGGGTAGATGTGATGATATGTGTGAATGTTGTAAGCACGTATAGAGTTAGCCGAAAGCATGAGGAGGTTGGAGCGGAGGGAGATATTCAGATAAGATAGTTGAAGGTTGAAATAGAAGCAAAGACACCAGATATATACCTTGGACCAAAGCTTTAGTCATTACCTTCATGCGATTCGATGCAGAGTGGATGGAGTCGCCTTTCTACAGAGAGATAGGCGCTGATGAGAATTGAATAAATTTATCGTCAATCAAAATAAGAGACAACGTATATAGAACTCTTGATTGTTGTGTATATATACTATATATGTTAATCGTGGTAACTTATGTATGTAGATGTCCGGTGAGAAAGATATGTGGAATAAGAAGGATCATATTCACACCCCAGGAGCTAATATCGAGGCCAACAGATGAAATAGAAGCTCACTAGGAACCCAAATCGGATGAGGTGGCTATCGTGGAAAAATGTAGCATCGAGATCCGTAAATGTTGGATTTGACAGATAGTGATTCGTACACTAAAGTTGAAGCCGCCAAGCATCAACGGAGGTGCGAGATTTGGAGAACAAGGTTTCTTCATTGGAAAGGTTGTGGGAGATAAAAAAAAGTTGATCGTCAAAGTTAATGGAAACAATGGAAGAGCGAGGATAAGCTCAAAATCCAAATTGACGGATGGAGCCTCAAAGCGACACATCCGTGAAGGACACACCTCTCCTCGTTGCCCCATTATAAGAAAGGTGGATGTTTTAATTATGGGATGGAAGGACATCGAGCGAATGAATGTCCGAGAAAAAGGCTTGGTAAATAAGTAGTATGGGTTATGTATGTAATATGTGTGATAAGTAATGAACTATTTTTAACTTTTATGTTGGTTAAGATTTTAAATCCAGACTTTCGTAGTCACAAAGGGATAGTTTGATTAAAGCGAGGATGTCTTTGTAAATATTCGATAAATGAATATGAATCTAAGTTTGAGAAATGAAACGAAGTTTAATACATTAATCTTATGCAATAAGGTTTAAAATGTAAGGGGTATAATTTATGGTTTTATTTAACCGAGATAATGCCGCCAAGACGCCAAACTCGAAACCAAAGGATAGAAGAATCTACTAATCTTTGAGGAGCGACAATAGAATCGATGCAAAACTTTGCAAACATGGTAGCTCAAAGGCATGCGGCAGGAACACCAATTCTTGGAAACCAAATTAGAATGAATCGCTTGGAAAAATTCAAAGACTTCAAAGCAGTAGGACCACCAGTAATTCAGGAGGATCACCAACCTATAAAGCCAGACTTGGGTGAATCGAGATAGAGAAGGCGTTCAGTAATCGCTAAAAAGTAGATGAGGGCAAAAGACCACTTTTTCCACTTATATGATGAAAGGGGAAGCTAACTTTTGGTGGGAGGCAAATAAGACTCAAGCAGGGAGAAGAAGAAATTACTTGGGATAGATTTAAGGATTTATTTTTCGAAAACTATCTCTCTGTTAGTATGCGGGTCTAGAATGGAGGTGAGATTCCCAGTTAAAGCGGGATAACATGACCATTGCAGTAGTATGCCGCAAAAATTTAATGAGTTGGCTAGGTTTGCTCCACATCAGTGGATCTGTGAGGGCTAGGAAGGCAAGGAGATTTGAGTGGGCTTAAAACCTGGCTCTACAATAAGGTGTCAAGATCAAGCAAATCAATACTTTTGCGGCAAGACTCATGGAGAAGGCTATCATTCTTTGAGCAGTGGAAGTGAGGCCATGAACCTCTACCATAAGGAGAAGAAGAACAAAAAGCAAGTCGGGAGGAACAGTAAAGATAGAAAGTAGTAGTGGGAATAGGGGTGAGAAAAGAATGAGGAATTTTTCTAGAGAAAATGCAAGTAAAGCAGAAGGTATAAAGAAGGTGTAGTGCAAAGGTAAGAATCATGGGAAGAATCACTCTGGCGGAGTGTCTCAAGGCAAGTTTGTATGCTACTAGTGCGGCAAGAGGGTCATATCTCTCCCAACCGCCTTAACTCAAGGATGATCGATGGATGCTTCATATGTGGATCGACCGAGCATAAGGTGAGAAATCACCACAGAGGGAATGGAGGCGTGGAACATAACCACGGGGAGAAGCGGTGGGGCGTTAGCAATTTCAGGACCAAACTCAACCAAGAACTCAAACGAAAGCAACTCCCGAGGGTTTACAACATGACAGATCCAGATACTAAGGCGTGGAAATGCAACTCCAGTCTTATTTGAATAACTTATATATCTTATATTTCGCTTAATCGGATGAAGCAAGTGTTATGATGAATAATTAAAGATCGGTTCGATCGAAATACGATCGAGATCTACGTCTGATGATTATATGTTATGTACCCTTACTCGCATATGAGTTTTTAAAGCGGTGATTCCAGGACTGGAATCCTTATAAGGGAGGTGAATGTAATAACTTTCGAGATTTTCTATATAAAATAAATAAGAAATTTTGCGTATAAATTTTTTTTTATTTAATGACGAGACTAAGTGTCAAGTAAAGTGAACGATAAATGCGAATACATTTATTACTTGAAAAATTAGAAATAATTTTGGAATTATTAATTACCACAAATTATATGGTAATAAATTTACGTAAATGTTTAAATGTTTTTATTAATTATTTTCCATGAAAACATGATTGGAAATAATATATGATGTGATAATTAGATTTATATAATAAATATTTTATTATATGAATTGTTTAGAATATTTAAGTTAATTATTTTAACTTGATTATTGATGATGTGTACGAAGAATAAGTCAGACATGAGATCCAAACCCTAAATTGGGATTATGATCAAGAGATGAGAATAATAATATTATATTATTTTACAATTACCATAATTATGTCTCTTTGGTATGTGCAAGTGACAGATAATATTGAGCAATTACGATCAATTAGGTCACAGCATATTCTTGTCTTTGTGAAACCCAATTATTAAACTCCGCTTATGGGATATTTACGAGTAGTGACTATGTATATGAAATTACCGTGAATAAGAATATCATTAATTAGAAAAACCCTAATTATCGTTGTATGTCGATAATTAGGACAAACCCTAATTATTATAACCCTAATCGGTTGAAATTAGAAACTGTATTAACATTGTGTTAGTAACATACACAGATAATTAAAGAACCACCAATGGTCAATTAGATACCCTAATTGATGACGTTGAGAAACCCTAATTTTAATTACCGGGTTTAATTTTGATGTTATTGTATAAGTGTTTTAATTTATCAAAGGATAGAAGTTAATTGGTAAATTATAAGAATTAAATCTAGTGATTAAATATTACATTTAATTTCCTTGTAAAAGATTGCCCATACACTCTTAAACAAAGCCCAACCATCACCCATAACAAATCAGAAGCAAGAATCAAGAATTTTTGGCAAAAAGGGTATAAGAACACTAAACCTAGAAATCCTTTGATTCGATGTTATTTGATGCAATTGATTATTTAAAGTTGTGTAATAAAATGTTAATTGATGATATGGGTTGATAAATCAAAGACCCATAACATTAAAGTGCACGAATTTGAAGATTTAAGCAAGTTGGAAAAATTGAATTACATTATTTTTCACCAAATGTCGTGAGGCCATAACTCTTTGCTCGATCATGGGTTTTGTTCTTCAAAAGTTGTTATGTGTAGCTTTGATATGTGGTCTTTAATCTGCAAAAAGAATCAAGTCCATATCATGTATAGATTAGAAGTTATAGATGGTCAAACATGGTTGACCGAAGCATGATAAACTATTTTGGGCGATCCAGTAATGGGGCATTCTCATCCACTTTTGTGCTTTAAAAGGTCTGGGCTTTTGATATGTTGTAGTTCATCGAAGTTAGGAAGCCATAGGCTTTGGAATGACCTCATTCCGACCTCGGATGAAGGAATTACGGTGATTGGAAGGAAATGTGTCAAATTTCTCAAAATTGAAAGTCAGCAGCGGGATGTGCTATTCGGGACACTTTATTTGATCAGTTAATGTTTCTAAAACCTTCTGGGCTTTTGGTATGTTATAGTACACCGAATAAGCTTTCCATAGACTCAAAGCGGACTAAATCCGATATCGGTGGAGAGAGTTATGACATTTCAAAGTAGTAGTGTCAAAACTTCCCAACAAATGCGGTGCAGTCCATTTGAACGGAATTTCTGGGCTGATGTGTTCGGAATTTGGAAATGGTCAAAGAATAAAAGTTGTAGCCCCAGAAGTTAGCTTCGCGTGGGCTCAAGAATCGCTTAAAAATCTTTTAAAATGAAAGAGTTATGACTATTTTTAGCGAAAGAGGTAAAAGCTGAAACGAGATTGAAAAGCTGTTATGAACGTCCACTTTTGACGCCTTATATTTGGGCTACCTAATGAACCCGAATTGGGTAATTAAGTATTTTTAAAATAGTCTTACATACCATGTATAACATATCCAAAAATCAGATTAATCGGAGTTATGAGCAATGCGTTAGAAAATCATAAAGTGAGCTATTGAAAAATTAGTATAAATCAAGTCCCACATCGACTAAATTGAGAACTTCACCATTTTCTAAACCTATAAATAGAAAGGGCTTGGCCTTTGTTTCATTCACCAACAATAAGGCCTCCAATTTTTTGAGAAAGGCTTTGTTGTGGGAGGACTTTTATAAAGATCTCCTTAGTTAAATTTTAGGCGTGGAAGTGCGTATTCATTTGTGAAATTAGTATTTTAAGATTATGTTTCTTATTTAATTTTTGTAATGTTATTATTTTTTAATTGTTAGTTAAAGTTTGAATTTTTGATGTTTAGTTAGTGTTGTTAATAAACTAGTTAGTTTACTATGTTTATTTTGGCTTGGAATTGATTATGTAAATGAGTTATTTGTGATGACTTTTAATATTTTGTGATGAATTTTATTAATTAATAATTATTAATGATATTAAAGTTATTTAATGATTATATTAAATAATTTAGTTTAAAATGATTTTAATATTATAAAAATCATTTTAAATGAAAATAAGGTTTTTAAAATATTTTAAGTTATAAAATATAACTTTTAATATTTAAATGATAATTTCATTAATAATTAAATATTAATGATATTAAGATAATATTAATGATATTTAGTTTATTTAATGATTAATATTAAATAAATAGTTTAAAAATGGTTTTACTTATTTAAAAACCATTTAAAAGAGGATATTAAGGATTTAAAATATTTTAAGTTATAATTAATGACTTTTAATATTTGGATAAATAGTACATTAATATTTAAATATTAATGGTAATTATTTAGGTAATATAAATGTTTTAAAAATAGTTTGAGTTATTATAAATAACTTTTATATTTTGACAATGGTTTCATTAATAGTTTAGTATTAATTAAACTATTAATGATAATGGAATTATTTAATGTTTAAATCATTTAATTATGATTCCGATATTTGAAAGTTATAGCCGGCCAAACTAGCTGACTTGAGAACTGATTATGAAGTTCTGAATTTGAAGAACACCTATAGTAATGCTTATATCACTATAGGTCCTTTAGTGACAAATTTGAATTATTTTAAAATTTTCAATTTTGGATATTGCAAAAATGATTAAAAATAAGATGTCCGATATTTACGAGATGTTGAGGTATAGAATAAGAGTCTTAGACTAAATATTTACAAATAAAGTCAGTCGATCTGACGACAAATGTTAGACCTTATACAAGAAAGAAAAGACTCTTTGTAAGAGCATGGATGAGATATTTGAAAAATGTATAAAAATATTTCAAGTATAGAATAGGAACTAAAAGTATGATCACCGTGTGATTATGCGATTGGACTATGTCTTTGTTGTAATAGATAAAGACTTATGTGTTAAGATATATTGTTCTAATCGAACGAATGATCGATTATTGATAGGTTGTGATAAAGAGATAAAACCTAAGTTGAGATTTGTAATCGCCGAATCGGTGAAAGTATCTTACCTTTGCATTTTCTTTATGCAATGGACATGAGTAAGAAGTTTGAAATTATTCTATTCTGTCTACTGATTATATGCGACGCTTTGATTATCAACATGTTAGCTCGGATATATATTCTCATTAAGTTGATTTCTAAATGGTTATACAAGTGTCCCCACTTGGATAATCATGGCATTTATTCACATGTTGATACACCTTTGTCAATTACCCGTATATATATGTTGAATTACATATTATTGTTGAACAAGATTAAAACCTTCGGGTTTGGAACCCGTATGTATGAACATCCCTATATGGGAAGATTTTTTGCATGTTGCGGACAGTGATGAGCGATGAATTTCGCTCGAAGTTATGTAGTATTGATCGATATAAGTACAATGAAATGATCACCCTCGTGCCGTAAGCTAGAAGCGGTTTTTACATGAATTTACGCTAAACCTTTTCGAAAATGAAAAGAATGTTCATAGTATGTTTCTTAAACCCTATTCATGGGTGGAGCCTAATTTCAAGAAATTGAAAGAGAGTTGTTATGTGAATTTTTTATCGAGACATTACTTCACAACTTTCGATTCGTTGTAGAAGTGTTATGTAAAGAGAATACTTATATTCTTTCGACTTATATATATAATTGCTATTACTTCTTTGGGCAATTTAAATGCTCATCCTTGCTTAAATTAAATATTTTCAAGCATATGTATGAAGCAACACGAAGGCTCGAGCACGAACAAAGGAAAAGGAAAGTCGATCGAATAAGTGTGTATTATGAGTTAATGGTTATAGTTGTATTGGTATCTATTCAAGTATTGTAAGGAATGTATTTGAAGGTCACGTGCACAGGAAGTAAACTTTGATGTATGTAAATTAAGTTCGAATGTATTATTATTTAGTATTATTCAACAAAGAAATGGTATCGTGGGGAACCGAGTTCGGGTTTCAAGTACCTGGATTTGGGGTCGTCACAGATCTTGTGAGGTTTTATAAGTTATCGGATCGTTTGAATCTTTTTCATAGTCATACGTACCAACTCCGGTCCCAATAATGTTGCTTCACCCACCTCATCCCAACGTACTGGAGAACGACACTTTCTTCCATACAAGGCCTCGAATGGAGCCATGCCAATACTTGTTTGATAACTATTGTTGTAGAAAAACTCCACCAATGGTAAGAACTTGTCCCAACTTCCCTTGAAATCAAGGACACAGAGTCTTAATAGATCTTCAAGAGTTTGAATAGTCCTTTTCATTTGCCCGTCCATTCGAGGATGATATCTTAGAGCTAAATCGTAAATTCGTGCCCGTAGCTTTTTACAAACTAACCCAAAATCATGAAGTGAATCTTGGGTCTCGATCAGAAACTATGGATACTGGCATACCATACAATCTTACAATCTCGTTTATGTACATACGAGCAAGACGTTCAAGTGTATAAGTTTCTCGTATAGGTAAAAAATGAGCCGACTTGGTCAATCTATCAACAATGACCCAAATCGCATCTATATCTTGTGAAACCTTGGGAAGACCGATAACGAAATCCATGGTAATGTGCTCCCACTTCCATTCTGGAATCTCAAGTGGTTGCAATGGACCTTTTGGTACTTGATGCTCTGCCTTGACTCGTTGACAAGTTAGACACCTTGAGATAAACTCATGCGATCTCTCTCTTCATATTGCTCCACCAAAAATGTATGTCAAGATCATGATACATTTTGGTACTCCCCGAGATGATTGCAAAACGGTGTGTTGTGTGCCTCATCGTGATTTTATACTTTAAATCGGGGTCATTAAGAACCACAAAGTGCTGAGTTGAATCAAGTATTCCTTCTTCATCGATTCTTGCTTCCTGATAGCACCTTCTTGCACTTTTTTCTCATAATGCATCGGCTCCGTGTTACGTAGCTTGAGCGAATTTAACTTTATCGATTAAAGTCGGTTCTACTCAGTGATATTTGCCATCTTCTACATGGCTCCTGAGTCTTTAACTCTGTCTCCATCGTTTGTAAGTCATACAAAATGGGCCTTTGTTTGACAATATTGCACTCGCATACGCGATGATCTTCTACTCGATGCGTCGACTCTACGTTAAAACTTTACCGGGATGGTATTGAATGGTATGATCACAATCTTTCAATGCTTCGAAGCCAACGCTCGTTCTTGCATGTTGAGTTCCTTTTGGGTGAAGAAATATTTGAGGCTTTTATGATCCGTAAATATCTCCACTTTCTCCCCATGGAATTAGTAGAATATCCTTGATATTTGCGCTTCATCCAGTATCTTTTCATGGAAATATTATTCTGAGCATTCTTGATAATTTTTAAGTTTTTCATGTCGGAGTACTATTCACGGGGTTACTATTCCCGAAGTACTATTCACGGGGTACTATTCATGACAAAATTAATTTCTTTTTGGTCCAAAACATTTTTGATACAATATTATTTTTGAATTTTACTCCACAAAGCAGTATCATGTTGATAATGTGGACGTTATTGAATTCTGGATAAATTAAATTATAAATATTTAGAAATTTATCCTTTGCTTTCTTTTAATTAAATTCTTATATCATTATCAGCATCCTCATGTTTATATTATGATGAAAGCATCTGTGGCCCATAGTGCATAGATGGACTTGGTATGATTATGACCAGGGATTATTCGGTATAATCATGACCGTAATGTTACAAATGATGTGGTAAGAGTCCTCATTGGCCCGTAGTGCATTGATGGACAGTTGTTGGCATGATCATGACCATTGATGAAAACACGAATATCCTTGGCCCGTAGTGCATGGATAATTTGTGGTCGTGATACTAATGAATTACCTTGGCCGTAGTGCAGGGATGATTCGATGGTGTGAATTATTTATTAAGTTGAGTCTCAGCAATAAAACTGCTGATAAACTTTTTAAATCATAGAAGATAGTAAATATTATGCTCTACTTAACTCTTCTAATGGATTGCTTGTTCCCCTGCAGTTAAACTTGATGTTTATTATATTTTATCAGTTTAACACTGTTGAAGGCTAACGATAATTTATTCTGCATTATCTTAGTCATAATAGTTCTTACTGGGCAAGTTGAGCCCTTTACTTTCATTGTTCTGTTCAGGAAATGAGAACATAGCCGGGACTAGTCGGAGAACGGAGTGATGGTCCGAGATGGTGCATTAGTAGTACTCACTATTCTGTGAAATAGTGATATAATAATTGTAATAATATTGAATTTGAGTTTGGATATTGTCTAGAAGACAATATTCGTGTTGAAACTTCCAGCTTATGTTTTGTTGTACTTTACATGACAGTTGTATAATTAAGTTGTATTTGAATTCTGTACCATGTATTTGGCGACTCAGAATGGGTGATGTATACCTATTTTGGGGGCGTCACAGTTGGTGTCAAAGCTTCGGGATATGATCCCTGGCTAAGATGTGAGACTAGAACTAGGAGGAGAGAGACGGGGAAATCCTTCGCTAGTATGACCTACCTAAGTTTATTTGTTATTTAATTGGTCGGTCAGAATATAGGGATAATATGTGGCATGTCAATTAACCCTTGTTTTGTGGCAGTGTTGAAAATGACTTCCGAGAATGTTGAGATAAGCAATGGAGCACAAGAGACCGTTGATTCACCACAGATTAATAACCAGGATAATGTGCAGGAAGGCAACAATCCTCAGGTGAACAACAACACCTACCAAATGATGAACGATGGGATGTTAAGAGGCTTTATGTAATTCATGCAACATCAGGCGAGAGCAACTCCTGTTCAAAATGCAGGTGGAAACACTGGCAACTCAAAGATGGTCACCGCTAAGCAATTCAAGGAGCTGGGACCATCGAAGTTTTTGGGAAAGCCAGAACCACTTAAGGCGGAGACGTGGATAAAGCAGATCACCAAGATATTCGAAGTCTTGGGATGCTCCGAGGAGCAAAAGATTCTCTTTGCCACATTCATGTTGCGAGGAGAGGCAGATTACTGGTGGGAATCTATAAAGCGTACTCAACCTGCCGCACTAAAGATGTCATGGGAGAAGTTCCAAGATCTGTTCAATGACAAGTACTTTCCCGAAAGTATTCATCACATGAAGGAGGTAGAGTTCATCAAGCTGGAGAAAAACGATATAACCGTATCGCAGTACGAAGCTAAGTTTGCCGAGTTGTCCCGATTTGCGTCCCACTTGGTTGACAAATGAGGAGAGAATGACGCGGATGTTTCTAAGAGGTTTGAAACCTGAGATACGTCAATACCTCATTTCTCACTAACTTTGCTTGTATTCAGATGTTGTGAATATGGCTCAGTTATTGGAGTGCGATAATGAGTCAACTTAACCAAAAGAGAGCAGCCGACAAAATGATAATACCAGTGGTAGCAGTCATCGAAGCGGTGACAACAAACGTGCAGGAAATCAACATGCCAGAAATGGTAACCACTTCGGTGGTAATCATGGTCAAGACAATAAGAATGGAAATTTCAAGAAGAGAAGATTCAACAATGATGGAAAGACGTCAAAGACCAAAGACCGTTGTTAAGGAAGGAGAACGACCACCCATCATATGCTTCAAATGCGAGGGAGAGACACATCACCAAATTGCATGCAAACGGTCCAAAACTTGTTACAATTATGGGAGAGAAGGTAACCTAGCTCGATTTTGTCGTAAATGGCGAAGCCGTGTCGATTGGGATGGTGACACCAAATGCCATCCCGCATAAGTCAAACCAATAGTTCAAGGAGAGCGTTTGTCGTGACCTCCTGAAAGCAAGGAACTTCGAGCGAGGTCATCACGGGTAAGTAATCATAAACTCTAGCGAAGTTTATACCTTATTTGATACCGGTTCTACCCATTCTTTTATTTCTCCTACTTGCGCTCACCGTTTAAATTTGACTACGGAGAAATTAGGCTTTGACTTATATGTTGAAACTTTGTTGGGAGAAACCTTCATTACATCCACTGTTTATAAGTCTTGTTTAGTTCAAATCTCCACCCGCACGTTACCTGTCGATCTTATTTCTTTGAAAATACTTGCATTTGACGTGATTCTAGGGATTGATTGGTTAACTACTCATCATGCTAAAATTGATTGTTTTCATAAGGTTGTTATCTTTAATACTCCTAATCAACCTATTATGCGAATTCAAGCGACCAAACCACTAAAGTCAATAACTGTCATATCAAGCCATAAAGCTATTCGTTTATTGAAAAACGGATGTCAAGCTTTCTTAGCCCATGTCACTGATTTAAACAAAAATACGTCAGTTTTGAATGATATTTCTATTGTTAATAAATTTTCTGATGTATTCCCTAAAGAACTTCCTGGCCTAACCCAGAGCGTGAAATTGAATTTTGTATCGACCTTGAACCCGGTACAAAACCCATTTCCAAAGCCCCATATCGAATGGCTCCTATTGAACTTCAGGATTTAAAAACCAAACTGCAGGAATTGTTAGACATCGGTTTCATTCGTCCTAGTACGTCTCCTTGGGGTGCTCCTGTTCTATTCGTGAAGAAGAAAGATAGAAGTATGCGACTTTAATTTGATTATCGGGAGTTGAACTATGTTACTATCAAAAATAGGTACCCGTTGCAACGCATTGATGACCTGTTTGACCAGTTTCAAGGCGCCAAATTCTTTTCAAAGATCGATCTTCGTTCCGGATATCACTAGTTAAAGATTAAAACTGATCACATTCCAAAGACTGCTTTCAGAACTCGGTATGGGCATTATGAATTCCTAGTCATGTCCTTTGGATAGACTAATGCTCCTGCTGCCTTCATGGATATGATGAACCGAGTATTCAAGGAATATTTGGATCACTTTATGGTCATCTTTATTGATGATATTCTCATTTACTCTAAAAGTCATGAAGATCATGAGGAACACTTGAGTCTGATACTCCAAAAGCTTCGTGAAAATAAGCTGTATACCAATTTAAAGAAATGCGAGTTTTGGCTTGAAGAAGTAGCATTCCTTGGGCACGTGATATCAAATCATAGAATATTTGTTGACCCGGTAAAAATTGAAGCAATACAAAGCTGGGATCAACCTAAGTCATTGACCGAAGTACGTAGCTTTCTCGACTTAGTTGGTTATTATCGGAGATTCGTAGAAGGGTTTTCTCGAATCGCTACTCCATTAACTCAGCTGACTCGAAAAGATACAAAATTCGGTTGGTGCGGGGAATGTGAAAAGAATTTTCAAGAACTCAAGAGAAGACTCATTTCAGCACCTATTCTGACAATACCTGTGACGCCCCCAAAATTAGGTATACATCACCCATCTTGGGTCGCCAGATACATGGTATAGAATTCAAATACAACTTACTTAATACAACCGTCGTATACAATACGACAAAAACATAAACCAGTGAGTTTGAATACAATTATTGTCTCTTAGAGATTATACAAACTCAAAAGGAGTCCTCATTACAATTATTATCACACTATTTCACGTAATAGTGAGGGACTACTAATCTTATCCTCGGACCATCACTCCGTTCCCCGACTGGGTCCCTCCATTTATATTCTCATTTCTCAAGAGAATGCGGTGAAAGAAAGGGTGAGCTCAACTAGCCCAAGAAGAAATATTATGACTAAGATAATGCGAGAATAAATTATCATTAGTCTCCAAAATGTTAAACGATAAAATATAATGACATCAAGTTTAATCTGCGGTGAACAAGCAATCCATTAAAAGAGTCAAGTAGAAAATAAAATCTACTATCTTTTATGATTTAAAAGGTTTTTTCATCACTATTATCATTGAGACTCAAATTAAATAAATAATCTACATCATCGAATCACCCCGCACTACTCTGAAGATATTCTTTAGTATCACGACCACAATTATCCATGCACTACGGGCCAAGAATATTTGTGTATTCATTAATGGTCGCATCATGCCAACAACATCATCCATCAATGCACTACGGGCCAATGAGAACTTTTTACCACATCATTTGTAACATTACGGTCATGATTACACTTTGAATAATCCAATTAAGGTCATAATCATACCAAGTTCATCTATACACTTACAGACCCAAATGACTTTCAACAAAATATAAACATGAGGATGATGACAATGATATAAGAATTCAATAAAACAAGTTCAAGAATTATTTTATTCAGAACTAATAACGCCCAAATTGTCAACATGATCTTGCTTTGTAGAGTAAAATTCAAGAATGATCGAGGAAGAATATTTCCATGAAAAGATATCTTTGGATGAAGCCTAAATATCAAGGATATTCTACTAATTTCATGGAGTATAGAAGTCAAAACTTTAACCAATTTGAGTATAATAAAGAATGGAATAACAAAAGAAATCACCATGCATGCGGTACTTAGATGACGGTTATTCCAACAGAATAATAAATAATCTTGAACCGTCAAAGCGAAATTAGACCGACGGTGATGTTCCAATGAATAATAATAAAGATTTTAATCGGTCAAGATTAGGCGTAAACGCCTGCATGACGGGATATTCCAATGTAATAATAAAGAAGGAATCGAGTCCCGTAAAAACGCATGTGATGAGGATATTCCAATGTAATAATAAAGATGAATAATGAAGAATGTCACCAAGTATAGGGTAGAGATCATGGCACAAAGTTATTCCAATGAGTAATAAGAAATGGAATAACAACAGGTTCTCTTCATGAATAAGAAAGAATAACACCCTTACCGTAAAAAGAAACTGAATATAAGAGTAGTTAAGTGGCGAAAATCTTTTCTTCTTTCTCTCTCAGAGTTTCATTGAATTAAATGAAAATAATGAAGGAATGAGCTTATTTATATAAAATGGACCGCGTAGTAACTCACTCATGAACGATCCAGATTGATTTACTTTAATCGACGGTCCATATTTAAAGCAAAATCTTTTAAATATAATATATATATTATATATTATATATATATATATATATAAGTTCACGGGTTATCACCCACGTGAACCACCATCCCCTCCATTTATCATGCTTTAATAATATATACATATATAATACATATATATTATAATATACATATATAATATACATATATCTAATAATTCAACAAACATGCAAGCCAATTCAAATCAACCATTTGAAATTCTCTCGCCATCCCATTTTCCACACATGGGCCCCACATGTGGGCCCACCTTTATTATAAAAAAAATAACTTTCTACCGATTATTTTAAAAAATGGGTAAATGGGGATCCATAAAATAAGCAAAAATGAGTGACTTCTTTACGTAAGCATCAATAATTAATACTGGTATTACTATGCAACCACGCCAGACATTCTTTTCTTTTAACACCGGATGTTTCAACAGATTAATCAGGTAAAACTTCCTAGATTATTTTCATAAAATATTTTTGTCATTTTCTCGGTCAGAAAATAATAATTCCGTTGTGGGGTCCACCAATGATTGTCTTGGTTGTATGAATATTCCCTGTTAAAACGAATATTCCCTGACCAATCGAATATTATATAACAACTTGCGTACTTAGCAAAATTTATAAATATTACCCACAACTATAACATTTTATCAATTTTACTCCATAATATTCAAAAATAATATTTATAGAAAATTCATCTTTATTCAAAAAGTTGGGGTTTTACAATACCATCTGGTTCAGAAGGATTTGTCATCTACATCGATGCTTCAGGCTGAGGGTTAGGATGTGTTTTCATGCAACATGGGAAAGTCATAGCCTATGCCTCACGATAACTCAAAGAATATGAAAGGAATTATCCTACTCATGATCTAAAGTTGGCAGTAGTCGATTTTGCACTTAAAATTTGGAGGCATTACCTGTATGGGGAGAAAGTGGAGATCTATACCGATCATAAGAGCCTCAAATATTTCTTCACCCAAAATGAACTCAACATGCAGCAACGATGTTGGGTCAAGCTGTTGAAAGATTACAATCATACCATTCAATACCATCCTGGAAAAGTGAACGTAGTAGCTGACGCATTGAGTAGAAGATCATATGCAGGTACGAGTGCGATATTGTCAACGCAAATGCCCATTATATATGACTTGTAAAGGATGGAGATAGAGTTAAAAACTCTAGGGACCCACATGATGATGTCAAATATACGATTAGAACCGACTTTAATCGATAAAGTTAAAAGTCACTTCAAGCTACGGACTTGGTCGGCGCGTTATGAGGAAGAAAGTGCTAGAAGGTGCTATTCCAGAAGCAAGAATCGATGAAGAAGGAATACTACGAGTCAACTCTAGACTTTGTGTTCCTAACAATCCTGATTTAAAGTATAAAATTATGATGGAGGCGCACAACACACCGTTTGCAATCCATCATGGGAGTACCAAAATGTATCGTGATCTTCGACATACATTTTGGTGGAGAAATATGAAGAGAGAGATAACAGAGTTTATCTCAAGGTGTTTAACTTGTCAACGAGTCAAGGTGGAGCATCAAGTGCCAAAAGGTCCATTGCAACCACTTTAAATTCCAGAATGGAAGTGGGAACACATTACCATGGATTTCATTACTGGTCTTCCCAAGGTTTCTCAAGGCATAGATGCGATTTGGGTCATTATTGATAGATTGACAAAGTCTGCTCATTTCTTACCTATACGAGAAACTTATTCACTTGAACGTCTTGCTCGTATGTACATAAACGAGATTGTAAGACTGCATGGTATGCCAATATCCATTGTTTCTGATCGAGACCCAAGATTCCCTTCACGGTTTTGGGTTAGTTTGCAAAAAGCTATGGGCACAGATTTGCGATTTAGTTCGGCGTATCATCCTCAAACGGACGGACAATTAGAGAGGACTATTCAAACTCTTGAAGATCTATTAAGACTATGTGTCCTTGATTTCAAAGGAAGTTGGGACAAGTTCTTGTCATTAGTGGAATTCTCTTACAATAACAATTATCAAGCAAGTATCGGCATGGCTCCATTCGAGGCGTTGTATGGATGCAAGTATCGTTCTCCAGTATACTGGGACAAGGTGGGTGAAGCAACGTTGTTGGGACCAGAGTTGGTACGTATGACTACGAAAAAGATTCAAATGATCCGATAGCGTAAAAAATCTCACAAGATCGATAAAAGAGTTATTCTGATTTCATCTAAAGGACGTGGAATTCAATGTTGGAGAACATGTGTTGTTACGTGTTGCTCCATGGAAAGGAGTTACGAGATTCGGAAAGAGTGGAAAGCTCAATCCTCGATTCATTGGGCCATTCAAAATCCTTGATAGATTAAGAACTTTGGCTTTTAGACTCGCCTTACCGCCAAGTATGTTTCGTGTTCATAACGTTTTTCACATATCTATGTTACGTAAATATGTGGAAGACCCGAACCATATTATTGAGTTAGAACCGGACGAAATAGCGGAAGATTTAACTTATTAAGAGGTACCTGTTAAAATCTTGGATAAGAAGGACTATATTCTACGCTCCAATGTTATACCTCAAGTCAAAGTTTTGTGGAGAAACCACGATGTTGAGGAAATGACCTGGGAGTTAGAATCTGAAATGAAATCAAGGTATCCTCACCTCTTCGACATACCAGGTATGTTCGAGGATGAAATTTCATAAGAAGGGGAGGTTATAAGACCCCAATTAATGAATAAAGATGAATTTTTTTCTCGAATTATATTTTTGAATATTAAGGAGTGAATTTGATATAATGATATAGTTGTGGGTAATATTTATAAATTTTGCAAAGTACGCAAGTTGTTATATTATATTCGATTGGTTGGGGAATATTCATTTTAACAAGGAATATTAAATGCGACGACCTAATCATTAGTGGACCCCACAATGTAATTGTTAGCCGGAATGAAAAACGACAAAAATATCTTTTATAAAAATAATTATGAAAGTTTTACTGTTAAGCATTGAAATACCATGGTAAAAGTACGATGTCTGGCGTTGGTTACATAGTAGCACGATATTGATTATTGATGCTTACACGAGAAGTCACTCGGTTTTTATTCAATTATTACTACGAAGAATTCTTTGCGCATAGTATTTCACGTTATTTGATTCAATTATTGTCAATAATTTTTTTTATATTATTAAATCAATAATTGAGACGACAAAGTTATTAATTTATTTGCAATATTAATTGCAGGTTCGTAAAAGTTACGTCGAGGAGAGGTTTTGTCACCTAATTTACGGCGCCAATAGGGAGAAATCCTTATCGGAATGCCCTCTTTCCAGGAACGATCCAGGTTGTTAAATATTGCGAATTATAATAATGATAATAAATGTTGTTAAAAATATTGAAGAGATTTTATAAAGTATTTGTTGTAGATTTTGGCGTATTATTTGGACCCCTATTTACCCAATTTTCAAAATAATCAAATAAATTTATTCTAAGATATATATATATATATATATATATATATATATATATATATATATGGGGTGTGAGGTGTGGTCCACATGTGGGTTGAAAATGAAAATGGGGTGGGGTGGGGGAGGAAATGTATTTTGGAGGAGTTAGTATTTTATATATATATATATATATATATATATATATATATATATTTAGAGCAAGGATCAAGAGCATTCCTCTTAAATAATATTCTCCTTAAATAACACTCCTTTATTAAAAGCGACGCTGTTTTGGAGTAGCCATGGTGTCATTTTGTAAATAAAAAAAAACAAGTGGGACCCTCTCTTTAAGTCACTCCAAAAGACGCGTCGTTTTAATAAAAGAGTGTTATTTAAGGAGAAATGCTATTTAAGAAAATGCTCTTGATCCTTGTTTTATATGTTTATATATATAACATGTGTTTATATATATGTGACGCCTTGAAAATAGGTATACATCACTTATTACGAAATAGCCAAATATATGGTACATAATTCAAATACAAACTTAATTTATACAACTATTAAGTCGTAGTAAATACTTAATAAAAAACATAAGTCGTGAGTTTTAATACAAATATTGTCTTCAGCGTGATTCAAACTCAAAATAAGTCCTCATTACAATTATTATCAAACTATTTCACAGAATATTGAGGACTAATAAAGCAAACATTTGGACCGTCACTCCGTTCCCCAGTAGTCTCAGCTATAGTCTCATTTCTTAAAGAGAACAATGAAAGGAAAAGGGTGAGCTCAACTAGCCCAGTAAAAAATATTATGACTAAGATAATGCAGAATAAATTATCGTTAGCCTTCAACAATGTTAAAGTGATAAAATATAATAAACATCAAGTTTAACGGCAGCGGAACAAGCAATCCATTAGAAGAATCAAGTAGAGCATGATATCTACTATCTTCTATGATTTAAAAAGTTTTTCATCAACTTTATCATTGAAACTCGACAATAAATAAACCACATCATCGAATCATCCACCGCACTACTGCCGAGGATATTCATGTAATCATCAATGGTCATGATCAAATCAACAACTGTCCATCAATGCACTACGGGCCAATGAGGACTTTGACCACATCATTTGTAACATTACGGTCATGATTATACCGAATAATCCTTGGTCATAATCATATCAATCAATAGTATATCTATGCATGTAAGCCACATATGACCTTTATCACAATATAAGCATGAGGATGATGATAATGATATAAGAATTTAATTAAAAGAAAGCAAATGATAAGTTTTTAAAGATTTATAATTTAATTTATCCAAAATTCAATAATGTCCAAATTGTCAACATGATACTGCTTTGTGGAGTAAAATTTAAGAATAATATTGTATCAAAAATGATTTGGACAGAAAAGAAATCAATTTTTGTCATGAATAGTACTCCGGGTGAATAATATTTGAGTGAATAGTAACCGAGTGAATAATAACCCGTGAATAGTACCCCGGGTGAAAAATATTGATATTTAATAAGAAAGTTCAGATCAATATTCCAATGAAACTATACTGGATGAAACGCAAAACTCAAGGATATTCCACTAATTTCAGGACTTATAGAAGCAATACTTACCATAGTAAGTTTAGATTTAAGAATATGAAAATAAATAATATACGAAACTACAAATTGATTTTCACCTGTCATGCGGTAGTCCGCGTAGACAGATCATTTCCATAATTTAATAACGATTGAATACGAAGGGTTATTCACCAGGCATACGAAAGAAATAATACCCCTTACGAGTATTGAACGAAGATAATATTCCTTACGAATACAAAAAATAAAATCGTAAGCAAATATGAAATAAATAACACCCCTTACGAGTATTGAAAGAAAATAACTCTCTTCATGAATACGAAAGAAATAATACCCCTTATGAGTATTGAACGAAGATAATATTCCTTACGAATACGAAAAATAATATCGTAAATGAATATGAAATAAATAACACCCCTTACGAGTATTGAAAGAAAATAACTCTCTTCATGAATACGAAAGAAATAATACCCCTTGCGAGTATTGAACGAAGATAATATTCCTTACGAATACGAAAAATAATATCGTAAGCGAATATGAAAATAATAACACCCCTTACCTTAGTAGAAGATTGAATACTGAAGTAGGGTAGTAGCAAAATACTCCTCTTCTTTCTCTCTATAGTTTCTTTCTCTAGAGTTTCAGTGAATTCGTAAGAAATAATGAAGGAATGAGCTTCTATTTATAGGAAACAGGACTGAATAGTAACTAATTCATGAACGGCCCAGATTAATTTACTTTTAAATAGACGGTCCATATTGATTTACTATTAAAATTTAAAGCAATGGTCCATAGTAATTTACTTTAAACCAGGATCCATATAGATTTACTATTATAACTTCAACCAACGGTCTGAAAAATTAGCACATCTCCTCATGGAATAATGAGCCAAACTTATAACAAATACCTCATAACAAACCCCTCTATTTATATCAAAAATTAAGTAAATAATTACCACAAATCATTTATCTTTAATAAACACATTTTTAATCTATTAACAATTATTCATCATTAATATTATAACTCACAATATTTAACAACTAGATCATTCCCAGGAAAGAGGGGGCTTTTCGATAAGGATTTCTCCCTATTGGCGCGCAATTAGGTGACCAAACCTCTCCTCGACAGAACTTTCTAAACATTGTCAATATTTAAAATAATAATATAAATAACTTTGTCGTCTCAATTATTGATTTAATAATATAAAATATTATCACGGATATCTCATGACAATAATTGAATCAAATAACGTGAGATACTATGCATCAATTACTGTAACAATAATTGAGTATAACTGAGTGACTTCTCATGTAAGCATCAGTAATCAATATCGTGTGCTACTATGCAACCACACATATTAATGTACTTTTATCACCATGTATTTCAACAGTTTAATGGTAAAACTTTCGCCATTATTTTTATAAAAAAATATTTCTGTCGTTTTCTAACTCCGACAGTTATTCCATTTTGGGGTCGACCAATGATGGTGTCGTCGTACGGATATTCTCCGACAAAAAAGAATATTCCCTGACACAACGAATATTTTATATCAACTTGCTTACTTTAAAAAAACTTCACATATCACCCTTAACTTTAACTCTTCATCAATTTAACCATTTACTAAATAAAATAATAATTATAAGAAAATTGAATATTTCATTTCATAAAATTCGGGGTCTTACAATCTCCCATCCTTATGAAATTTTTCCCTCAAAATTTATGTACGTACCTGGTATGCCGAAGAGGTGAAGATACCTTGATTTCATTTCAGATTCTAACTCCCATGTCATTTCCTCAACATCGTGGTTTCTCCACAAAACTTTGACTTGAGGTATAACCTTTGAGCGTAAAAAAATTATGCTCCTTCTTATCCAAGATCTTGACAGGTACATCCTCATTCGTTTAAATCTTCCACTATCTCGTCCGGTTCTAATTCAATGATGTGGTTCGGGTCGTCCACATATTTACGTAACATTGATATGTTAAAAACGTTATGAAGACGCGACATACTTGGCGGTAAAGCGAGTCTATAAGCCATAGTTCCTACTCGATCGAGGATTTCAAATGGGCCAATAAAATTGAGGGTTGAGATTTCCTCTCTTCGTTGATTCTTGCTTTTAGAATAACGCTTTCTTGAACCTTCTTCCTCATATTAATCAGCTCAAAATCTATAGCTTGAGCGGCTTAAACTTTATCGATTAAAGTCGATTCTAATTGTATATTCACTATCTTCACGTAGGTTCTTGGAGTCTTTAACTCTATCTCCATCTTTTGTAAGTCATACGAAATGGGTCTTTGTGTTAACAATATCGCACTCGCATACGATCTTCCACTCAACGTGTCAGCTACTTTGTTTGCTTTTCTAGGATGATATTGAATGGTATGGTCGTAATCCTCAACAGCTCAAGCTAACGTCTTTAACACATGTTACGTTTGTTCTGGGTGAAGAAATATTTGAGGGTTTTAGAATGGGTTTAAGGTCAATACAAAATTCGATTTCACGCTCTGGGGGTAGGCTAAGTAGTCTTTAAGGAATACGTCAAGAAATTTATTAACAATAGAAATATCATTCAAATCTGATGTATTTTTGTTTAAATCAGTGACATGGGCTAAGAAAGCTTGACATCCGTTTTTCAATAAACGAATAGATTTATGGCTTGATATGACAGTGTTTGACTTTAGTGGTTTGGTTGCTTGAATTCGCATAACAGGTTGGTTAGGAATATGAAAACTAACAACCTTACGAAAACAATCAATTTTTGCATGATGAGTAGTTAACCAATCAATCCCTAAAATCACATCAAATGCAAGTATTTTCAAAGAGATAAGGTTGATAGGTAATGTGCGAGTGCCGATTTGAATCAAACAAGACTTATAAACAGTGGATGTAATGAAGGTTTCTCCCAACGGAGTTTCAATAGATAAGTTAAAGTCTAATTTCTCCGGAGTCAAGTTCAAACGTTGAGCGCAAGTAAGAGAAATAAAAGAGTGGGTAGAACCGTATCGAATAAGGTATAGACTTCGTAAGCGTTTATGATTAACTTACCCGTGATAACTTCGTTCGGGTTCCTCGACAAACGCTCTCACTTAAACTACCTGCTTTGACTTCTCTAGGACGGCCTTTGGTGCCTCCATCCCAGCTGGACTTGACTTTACTACACGACAAAATTGGGCTAGGTGACCTTCTCTTCCACAATTGTAACATGCTTTGGACTGCTGCGTACAGTTTGGACTGATGTGTCCCTCCCCTCCGTATTTGTAACATACGACCGACGATCGTTCTCCTTCCTTAACAACAGGTGCTAGTGTTGACGTCTTTCTATTACTATTGAATCTCCTCTTATTGAAATGTCCATTCTTATTGTCTTGGCCATGATTACCACTGCAGTGGTTACCATTTCTGGAATGTTGATTCCCTCCACGTTTGTTGTCATCGCTTCGATGGATCTTTACTACCGTATTAACGATTTGCCAACGCTTCTCTCTTGGTTGGGTTGACTTCATTATCGCTTCTAATAACTGAGCCCTATTTACAACATCTGAATACAAACACATGCTATGAGAAATTAGGTATTGACGTATCTCGGGTTTTAAACCTCTTAGAAACATCCGCGTCATTCTCCTCATTATCAACCAAGTTGGACGCCTTAACCGGACAACTTCTCGCAAACTTAGCTTCAGATTCACGACACAATCATATTGTTTTGCTCCATCTTGATAAACTCTACCTCCTTCATGTGACGAATACTTTCGAAAAGTACTTGTCGTTTCTGATTCTTGGAACTTCTCCCAAGACAACTTGATCGGCAGTTGAGTACGCTTCTTCGATTCCCACGATGTCAGCTCTCCTCTCCTCGCAACATGAAGGTGGCAATGAGAACCTTTTGCTCCTCGGAGCATCCCAAGACATCAAATATCTAGGTGATATGCTTAATCCATGTCTCTGCCTTAAGTGGTTCTGGCTTTCCCAAAAACTCTGGTGGTCCTAGCTCCTTGAATTGCTTAGCGGTGACCAGCCGTGAGTTGCCAGTGTTTCCACCTGCATTTTGAACATGAGTCTCTCTCTTTTGGTTTTGCATAAATTTTAAAATGTTCCTAAACATACCATTGTTCGTCATTTGGTCGGTGTTGTTATTTTCACGAGGATTATTGCTTTCCTGATGCACATTATCCTGGTTATTGATCGTCGGTGACTCAACGGTCTCATGTGTTTTATTGCTTATCTCAACATTTTCATATGCCATTTTTAAACACTGCCACAAAACAAGGGTTAATTGACATGTCACATATTATCCCTATACTCTGACCGATTAATTAAATACCAAATAAACTTAGGTAGGTCATACTATCGAAGGAATTTCCCGTCTCTCCCCTCCTAGTTCTAGTCTCACATCTCAGCCAAGGATCATATCCCTAAGCTTTGATACCAACAGTGACGCCCCCAAAATAGGTATACATCACCTATTCTGAGTCGCCAAATACATGGTACATAATTCAAATACAAACTTAATTTATACAACTTTTAAGTGTCGTGTAGAATACGACAAAACATAAGCTGTGAGTTTTAATACAAATATTGTCTTCTAGACAGTATTCAAACTCAAAATAAGTCATCATTACAATTATTATCAAACTATTTCACAGAATAGTGAGGACTACTAATGCAAACATCTGGACCGTCACTATGTTCCCCGACTAGTCCCATCTATATTCTCATTTCCTGACGAGAACAATGAAAGGAAAAGGGTGAGCTCAACTAGCCCAGTAAGAAATATTATGACTAAGATAATGCAGAATAAATTATCGTTAGCCTTTAACAATGTTAAAGTGATAAAATATAATAAACATCAAGTTTAATGGCAGCGGAACAAGCAATCCATTAGAAGAGTCAAGTAGAGCATGATATCTACAGGACGTGGAAAATCTCACAAGATCGATAAAAGAGTTATTCTGATTTCATCTAAAGGACGTGGAATTCAATGTTGGAGAACATGTGTTGTTACGTGTTGCTCCATGGAAAGGAGTTACGAGATTCGGAAAGAGTGGAAAGCTCAATCCTCGATTCATTGGACCATTCGAAATCCTTGATAGAGTAAGAACTTTGGCTTTTAGACTCGCCTTACCGCCAAGTATGTTTCGTGTTCATAACGTTTTTCACATATCTATGTTACGTAAATATGTGGAAGACCCGAACCATATTATTGAGTTAGAACCGGACGAAATAGCGGAAGATTTAACTTATTAAGAGGTACCTATTAAAATCTTGGATAAGAAGGACCATATTCTATGCTCCAATGTTATACCTCAAGTCAAAGTTTTGTGGAGAAACCACGATGTTGAGGAAATGACCTGGGAGTTAGAATCTGAAATAAAATCAAGGTATCCTCACCTCTTCGACATACCAGGTATGTACCCTAATTTCGAGGATGAAATTTCATAAGAAGGGGAGGTTATAAGACCCCAATTTATGAATAAAGATGAATTTTTTTCTCGAATTATATTTTTGAATATTAAGGAGTGAATTTGATATAATGATATAGTTGTGGGTAATATTTATAAATTTTGCAAAGTACGCAAGTTGTTATATTATATTCGATTGGTTGGGGAATATTCGTTTTAACAAGGAATATTCGTATTTACGACACAAATCATTAGTGGACCCCACAATGTAATTATTGAATGAAAAACGACAAAAATATCTTTTTATAAAAATAACGGCGAAAGTTTTACCGTTAACTGTTGAAATACCAGTGGTAAAAGTACAGTAATACGCGTGGTTACATAGTAGCACACGATATTGATTATTGATGCTTACATGAGAAGTCACTCAGTTTTATTCAATTATTGCTACAGTAATTGCTGCATAGTATTTCACGTTATTTGATTCAATTATTGTCAATATTTTTTTTATATTATTAAATCAATAATTGAGACGACAAAGTTATTAATTTATTTGCAATATTAACGGTGTCTAGAAAGTTCTGTCGAGGAGAGGTTTTGTCACCTAATTGCGCGCCAATAGGGAGAAATCCTTATCGGAATGCCCCCTCTTTCCTGGGAACGATCTGGTTGTTAAATATTGCGAATTATAATAATGATAATAAATGTTGTTAAAAATATTGAAGAGATTTTATAAAGTATTTGTTGTAGATTTTGGCGTATTATTTGGACCCCTATTTACCCAATTTTCAAAATAATCAGTATAAATTTATTCGGTATATATATATATATGGGGTGTGGGGTGTGGTCCACATGTGGGTTGAAAATGAAAATGGGGTGGGGGGGAGGAAATGTATTTTGGAGGGAGTTAGTATTTTATATATATATATATATATATATATATATATATATATATATATGTTTAGAGCAAGGATCAAGAGCATTCCTCTTAAATAATATTCCTCCTTAAATAACACTCTTTTATTAAAATGACGTCGATTTGGAGTAGCCGCGGGTGTCATTTTTGTAAATAAAAGGAAAACAAGTGGGACCCCTCTCTTTTAAGTCACTCCAAAACGACGTCGTTTTAATAAAAGAGTGTTATTTAAGGAGGAATGTTATTTAAGAAAAATGCTCTTGATCCTTGTTTTATATGTTTATATATATAACATGTGTTTATATATATGTGACGCCCCGAAAATAGGTATACATCACTTATTCTGAGTCGCCAAATATATGGTACATAATTCAAATACAAACTTAATTTATATTAACTGTTAAGTTAAAGTGTAGAATACTCACGACAAAACATAAGTTTGTGAGTTTTAATACAAATATTGTCTTCTAGCAAGATTCAAACTCAAAATAAGTCCTCATTACAATTATTATCAAACTATTTCACGAATATTGAGGACTAATAAAGCAAACATTTGAGATGATCAAATCCTCGCTTCCCAAGTAGTCTCAATTTATAGTCTCATTTCTTAAAGAGAACAATGAAAGGAAAAGGGTGAGCTCAACTAGCCCAGTAAAAAATATTATGACTAAGATAATGCAGAATAAATTATCGTTAGCCTTCAACAATGTTAAAGTGATAAAATATAATAAACATCAAGTTTAACGGCAGCAGAACAAGCAATCCATTAGAAGAATCAAGTAGAGCGTGATATCTACTATCTTCTATGATTTAAAAAGTTGTTTCATCAACTTTATCGCTGAGACTCAACTTAATAAATAAACCACATCATCGAATCATCCCTGCACTACGGGCCAAGGATATTCATGTAATCATCAATGGTCATGATCAAATCAACAACTGTCCATCAATGCACTACGGGCCAATGAGGACTTTTATCACATCATTTATAACATTACGGTCATGATTATACCAAATAATCCCTGGTCATAATCATACCAATCAATAGTACATCTATGCACGTAAGCCACAGATGACCTTTATCACAATATAAGCACGAGGATGATGACAATGATATAAGAATTCAATTAAAAGAAAGCAAAGGTTAAATTTTTAAAGATTTATAATTTAATTTATCCAGAATTCAATAATGTCAAAATTATCAACATGATACTGCTTTGTGGAGTAAAATTCAAGAATAATATTGTATCAAAAATGATTTAGACCGAAAAAAATCAATTTTTATCATGAATAGTACTTCGGGTGAATAGTAGCCGAGTGAATAGTACCCCATAAATAGTAACTCGTGAATAGTAACTCGGTATGAAAAGTACTCCGAATCCTCGGGTGAATAATATTTGAGTGAATAGTAACTGAGTGAATAGTAACCCGTGAATAGTACCCCATTAAAAATATTGATATTTAATAAGAAAGTTCATATCAATATTCCAATGAAACTATACTGGATGAAGCGCAAAACTCAAGGATATTCCACTAATTTCAGGAATTATAGAAGCAATACTTACCATAGTAAGTTTAGATTTAAGAATATGAAAAGAAATAATATACGAAACTGCAAATGGATTTTCACCTGTCATGCGGTAGTCCGCGTAGACAAATCATTTCCACAATTTAATAACAATTGAATACGAAGGGTTATTCACTGGCATACGGTGAGTCCACGTGACAAAGTTATTCCTACGAATAATAAAGAATGGAATAACAAAAGATTTCACCATGCATGCGGTAGTCTGCGTAGACAGGTTATTCCCACAGAATAATAAAGAATGGAATAACAAAAGATTTCACCATGCATGCTGTAGTCCGCGTAGACAGGTTTTTCCAACAGAATAATAAAGAATCGAATAACAACCCTTACGAGTATTGAAAGAAAATAACTCTCTTCATGATTACAAAATCAGAAATTTTCTCTCTCTATAATATCGAGCGTATTTTTGTGAGTATTTAGATACTTTGAGAGTTGATAAGCAGTGTAAGTTTTCTTCAGCTTTATATCCGATATTATAGCCAGAAGTACTATTCTTTTGAGGTAAGGGATGTTATTTTCTTCGTAAATGATATTATTTCTTTTAATATCATTATACCGAAATATTGGTATGAATTTTATTATGAAATTTTTACCTTTTCATGTCGAGGTTACTATTCACGTATACGACACTATTCACGAATACGGTACTATTCACGAGTACTATTCACAAAGTATGATTTTTCATATGAAATTTCTACCTTTTTGTGTCGGGGTTAGTATTCACGTATACGTCACTATTCACGAATACGGCACTATTCACAGAAAAATTAAAAAAAATTTCTTTGTCCAAGTTGTCAATTATGGTTACTATCTTTGATTGTATCCATGTTTTGATCTTCATTCTTGAATTTTGCTCCACAATTGATTATTATGGAGTATTTTGAAACTTGGATAAACCAAAGTACAAATCCCTAATCTTTGTCCTTTTATCTCACTAGATTCGTTTTTTAAAAATATTTTTCATCATCCTCAGTCCTAAATGATGATATAACTGAATATCTTTGGCCTATACTGCAAAGATGAATGATTACCTGATGAATATCTTTGGCACGTGGTGCAAAGATGGATAGGTGTTGAGATGAACATGATCAACTGGTGATGCGAATGAATATCTTTGGCCCGTAGTGCAAAGATGAATATTTGATTCAGGATGTATATTGATTGATGTTACAGGGATAAAATATTGATGATGGACTTTTAAATCATAGAAGATAGTAGACTTCATTCTCTACTTAACTCTTTTAAAGAATTGTTATTTTCGCTGCGAATATTGATCTAAAACTTGTTGTCCATTATATTTTATCTGATTTATTGAAGGGTAATGATAATTTGTTCTACATTATCTTTTTCATAATATTCTTTACTGGGCTAGTTGAGCTCACCCTTTTCCTTTTTGTTCCATTTTTTTTCTCAGGAGGCGAAAATATAGCAGGAACTAGTCGGGGTGTGGAGTGATGTTTCAATACAATTGTTTTAGCAGTCCTCACTATTTTGTAAAATAGTGTATGAATAATTGTAATGAGGACTTATTTAAGTTTGGATATTGTCTAGAAGACAATATTTGTATTTAAACTCACAGCATATGTGTTGTCGTATTTTGCACAACAATTGTAATAATGAAGTTGTAGTTTTTTTCTGTACCATGTATTTGGCGACTCAGAATGGGTTGTGTGGACCTATTTTGGGGGCGTCACAATTGGCATCAGAGCTTAGGAATATGATCTCTGATAGAGATCTGGGGTTAGAACTAGGAAGGGAGTGACAAGTAAATCATTCGCTAGTGTGTCATACCTAAGCTTATTTGTGTTTAATTGGTCGGAATATAGGGATAATATGTGGCATGTTAATTTCTTTAATTAACCCTTGTTTTATGGTAGTATTTAAGAATGGCAGCTTAAAATGTTAACAATGGAGTGAATGAGACCGTGGAGACACCTTTAATCACCAACCAGGAGAACGTGCAATAGGACGACAATGTTCCTCATGTAAACAACACCACCGATTAAACGATGAATGATGTGATGTTTAGAAGGTTTTTGCAGTTCATGCAAAATCAGACGAGGGAGACTCGTGTACAAAATACGGGTGTAAATAATAGTAACGCGCGGCTTGTCACAACATAGCAGTTCAAAGAGTTGGGACCACCAGAGTTTTTGGGAAAGCCAGATCCGATTAAGGCATAAACGTGGGTTAAGCAAATTACCAAGATATTTGATATCTTGGGATGCACGGAGGAACAGAAGGTTCCATTCGCCACCTTTATGTTCCGTGGTGAGGCAGATTACTGGTGGGAATCTGTGAAGCGTACCCAACCAGCCGCACTCAATATATTTTGGGAAGCGTTCTAGAAACTGTTCAATGACAAGTACTTTCCTAAAAGTATTCGTCATACGAAGGAAGTATAGTTTATCAGACTGGAACAGAACAACATTACTGTGTCCCAGTACGAGGCTAAGTTTGCGGAGTTATCCAGGTTTGCACCTCATTAGGTAGAGGATGAGGAACGTATGACGCGGATGTTTCTAAGAGGTTTGAAACCAAAAATTCGTCAATACTTTATCTCTCACAAATTTTCTTTATATTCAGATGTTGTGAACATGGCTCAATTATTAGAGCGAGATAATGTGTCTGTTCAACCGAGGGACCACAACCAGGGTCATACCGGTGGCAGAAGTCATCGGAGCAATGATAACCAGCGGGGATGAAAATATCCGGACAAAAGCGGTAACCACTCTGGTGGTAATCGTGGCTATGATAGTAGAAGAAACAAGTCAGGGGAAGATTTCAAAAAGAGAAGGTACAACAATGACAATGTGAAGACATCAGCACCAACATCAACAGTTTCTAGGGGAGGAGAACGACCATCGGTCGTATGTTATAAATGCGGAAAAGAGAGACACATCATCCCAAACTGCCCACAATAATTCAAGGTGTGTTATAACTGTGGAAAGGAAGGTCATATAGCTCGAGATTGTCTTGTAGCGAAACCAAGTCCAGCGGGGATGGTGACTCCAAAGGCTGTCCCGGACAAGTCAAAGTCCGTGGTTCCTGGAAGAGCGTTTGTCGTGATTGCCTAAAATGCGAGGAACCCAAACAAGGTGATCACGGGTAAGCTAAACATAAAGTCTTGTGAAGTTTATACCTTATTAGATACTAGTTCTACCCATTCTTTTATTTCTCCTTCTTGTGCTCAACGTTTGAACTTGACCCCTGAGAAATTAAACTTTGACTTATCTGTTGAAACTCCGTTAGAAGAAACTTTCGTTACATCCACGGTTTATAAATCTCTCTTCAAGTTGGGACCATCACATTACCTGTCGATCTTATTTCTTTGAAAATAATTGCATTTGATGTGATTTTAGGGATTGATTGGTTAACTACTCATCATGCCAAATTGATTATTTTTGTAAGGTTGTTAGTTTTCATATTCCTAACCAACCTGTTATGCGAATTCAAGCAACCAAACCACTAAAGTCAATCACTATCATATCAAGCCATAAAGCCATTCGTTTATTAAAAAATGGATGTCAAGCTTTCTTAGCCCATGTCATGGACTTGAACAAAAACACGTCAGATTTGAATAATATTTCTGTTGTTAGTAAATTTCCTGACGTATTTTCTGAAGAACTCCCTGGTCTACCCCCAGAACGTGAAGTTGAATTCTTTATTGACCTTGAACCTGGTACAAAACCCATTTCTAAAATCCTATATCGAATGACTCTTATTGAACTTCAGGAGTTAAAGGTCCAACTACAGGAGTTGTTAGACATCGGTTTCATTCTTCCTAATACATCTCCTTGGGGTGCTCCTGTTTTATTCATAAAAAAGAAAGACGGGAGTATAAGTATCCGCTACCTCGCATTGATGACTTGTTCGACCAGTTATAAGGATCATAATTCTTTTCAAAGATCGATCTTCGTTCTGGATATCATCAGCTGAAGATTAAAACTGAGGATATTCCGAAGACTGCCTTCAAAACTCGGTACGTGCATTATGAATTCTTAGTCATGTGTTTTGGATTGACTAATGCTCCTGCTGCTTTCATGGATATGATGAACCGTGTGTTTAAAGAATATTTGGATCAGTTCGTTGTTGTCTTTATTGATGACATCCTCATCTATTCCAAAATCCGTGATGATCATGAGCAATATTTGAAGCTGGTACTTCAAAGGCTTCGTGATAACAAGCTATATGCCAAGCTAAAAAAATGTGAGTTCTGGCTTGAGGAAGTAGCATTCCTTGGGCACGTGGTGTCAAAATATAGAGTATCTGTTGACCCGGCAAAGATTGAAGCATTACAAAGTTGGGAGCAACCGAAGTCGGTGACCGAAATACGTAGCTTTCTGGGCTTAGCTGGTTATTATCGGAGATTCGTGGAATGATTTTCTCGAATTGCTACTCCATTAACTCATCTGACTCGGAAAGATACAAATTCGTATGGAGCGACGAATACGAGAAGAGTTTCCAAGAGCTCAAGAGGAGACTCATTTCGGCACTGCTCGATATAATACCATCCGTTCGATGGATTTGTTATCTCATGGTGATGCTTTAGGCAAAGGGTTAGGATGTGTTCTCATGCAACATGGGAAAGTTTTAGCCTATGCCTCACAACAACTCAAAGAATATGAGAGGAATTATCCTACTCATGATCTGGAGTTGGCAGTAGTCATTTTCGCATTGAAGATCTGGAGACACTACCTGTATGGGGAGAAAGCGAAGATTTATACGAATCATAAAAGCCTCAAATATTTCTTCACCCAAAAGGAACTCAACATGCGATAATGTGCGATATTGTCAACGCAAAGGCCCATTTTGTATGACTTGTAAAGGATGGAGATAGAGTTAAAGGCTCCAAGTACCCACGTGATGATATCAAATATACGAGTAGAACCGAATTTAATTGATAAAGTTAAAGCTGCTCATGCCACAGACCCAGAGTTGATGCATATGAAGAAGAAAGTACAAGAAGGTGCTATTCCAGAAGCAAGAATCGATGAAGAAGGAATACTTCGAGTCAACTCCAGACTTTGTGTTCCTAACGACTCTGACTTGAAGCATAGAATCATGATGGAGGCACACAACACACCGTTTGCAATCCATCTTGGGAGTACCAAAATGTATCATGATCTTCGACATTCATTTTGGTGGAACAATATAAAGAGAGACCGCAGAGTTTATCTCGAGGTGTTTAACTTGTCAACGTGTAAAGGCGGAGCATTAAGTGCCAAAGGGTCCATTGCAACCACTTGAGATTCCGAAATGGAAGTGGGAACACATTACCATGGATTTCTTTACTGGTCTTCCCAAGGTTTCTCAAGGCATAGATGCGATTTGGGTTATTGTTGATAGATTAACCAAGTCTGCTCATTTCTTGCCGATACGGGAGACTTATTCCCTTGAACGTCTTGCCCGTATATACGTGAATGAGATTTTGAGATTTCATGGCATGCCAGTATCCATAGTTTCGGAGCGTGACCCAAGATTCACTTCACGATTTTGGGTTAGCTTGCAGAAAGCTATGGGCACGAATTTACGATTTAGTTCGGTATATCATCCTCAAACGGACGGGCAATCGAAAAGGACTATTCAAACTCTTAGAGATATATTAAGACTCTGTGTCCTAGATTTCAAAGGGAGTTGGGATAAGTACCTACCATTGGTGGAATTCTCCTACAACAATAGTTATCAGGCAAGTATAGGTGTGGCTCCATTCGAAGCATTGTATGGACGAAAGTGTCGCTCTTTAGTATGTTGAGATGAGGTGGGTGAAGTAACATTATTGGGACTAGAGTTGGTATGTATGACTACAGAGAAGATCCAAATGATCCGACAACGTATACAAATGGCACAAGATCGACAAAAGAGTTATACGGATCTTCATCGAAAGGACGTAGAATTTAATGTTGGGGATCATGTATTGTTACGTGTTGCTCCGTGGAAGGGAGTTACAAGATCCGGGATGAGAGGAAAGCTTAATCCACGATATATTGGTCCATTTGAGATTCTTGACCGAGTAGAAAATGTGGCTTATAGACTCGTATTACCTCCAAGCATGTCTCGTGTTCATAATGTTTTTCACATATCTCGTAGCTTCAGAATATGTGAAAGACCCAAACCACATTATTGAAGTTAGAACCAGATTTAGATAACTGAAGATTTAACGTACGAGGAGGTACCTGTCAAGATCTTTGATAGGAAGGAGCATGTCCTATGCACAAAGGTTATACCACATGTCAAAGTTTTGTGGAGGAACCATGCTATTGAGGAAATGACATGGGAGTTGGAATCGAAAATGAAAGCGAGGTATCCTCACCTTTTTGAAACACTAGGTACGTACGTCAATTTCGAGGATGAAATTTCATAAGAAGGGGAGGTTGTAAGACCCCAACTTTTTATAAATAAAATTGATTTTCCTCTATTCATTATTTTGAAATAGTAAGGGGTGGATTTGATTAATGTGGTTTGTTATGGGTAAAATGCGCAAATATTTTAACTAAGCAAGTGGTTATAAAATATTCATTGTTGTCAGGGAATATTCGTTTGGTCGTGGAATATTCTTGATGTCGGGGAATATTCATACGATGGCGCAGCCATTTGTGGGCCCCATGTCAGATGAAGAAAATGAAAAGTATGCGTTTTTTTATAAATAATAAATAGTTGTTACCGATTAACAATCGTTGGAATACACGTGGTTAAAGTATAATAATACGCGTGGTTGGTCGCATTTGCACAGACATATCAGATTGCACAATATTTTGGGATTTTTGATTCTTACGTAAGAGACAATTACTCAATAATTATTACAGTAATTATTGTTCAATATTTTATTTTATTGATTCAATAATTGTTACGTTGATATTTTATATTATTATTGTTTCAATAATTGTCACTGTACAATATTTCTCATTATCAGATCAATAATTTATATTATTTGAATAATATTATTAGATAGCATTATTAACAATATCTAAGGAAGTTCTATCTAGGAAAGGGGTTTGGTCACCTAATTAAGGCGCCAAAGAAGAGAAATCCTTATCTGAAAGCCCTCTTTTCTCGGAACGAATTCCTATTGTCATTATTGTGATTCGTAATATTATTTGTGAATAATTAATTATTAATTTATATGATAAAAAAATATTTATTTTATGTGGATATAAATGAAGGAATTAATGCTGAGGTGTTTTATCAGTATTTTGTCAGAATTGAGGTATTAACAATCATCCGCATGTGGATTTCGATCATTTTCTGTTTGGAATTTGGAAAAAACTTACTTCTACAAAGTTGTAGAGAATTAAACTTCCTATGCAATGGACATAAAATTCGTATTTTTCTGATAAAAGGGATATTTATTATGAATTATTAAAGTTTCTGAATATTGTCTAAATTTAAAACATTTTGGTGGAGATTTTCTAGAATGGGTGGGCCCCACTTTTGTTCTTTGTTGACGTACTGACAATTATTTGTGCTCATTTTTCAAAGATGGAGTGCTGCAAAAGCCTCGGTATATAATTTTAGTTTGCTTTGGCGTTCTGATATTTTCCTATAAATAGGGTGCTTATGTTAGAATTAAAATTCACACCATAATCAAAAATTTTCTCTCTATAATATCGAGCGTATTTTTGTGAGTATTTAGATACTTTGAGAATTGATAAGCAGTGCAAGTTTTCTTCAGCTTTATATCCGATATTCCAGCTAGAAGTACTATTCTTTTGAGGTAAGAGATGTTATTTTCTTCGTAAATGATGTTATTTCTTTTAATATCATTATACCGAAATATTGGTATAAATTTTATTATGAAATTTTTACCTTTTCATGTCGAGATTACTATTCACGTATACGGCACTATTCATGAATACGATATTATTCACGAGTACTATTCACGAAGTATGCTTTTTCTTATGGAATTTCTACCTTTTTGTGTTGGGGTTACTATTCACGTATACGATACTATTCACGAATACGACACTATTCACAGAAAAATTAAATTTTCTTTTTTTTGTCCAAGTTGTCTATTATGGTTACTATCTTTGATTGTGTCATGAATAAGCATATAAATGTTATTCCTATTTATATATGATTTGATTATGATATATATGAATGAATATTCAAGTACGCTTGCATTAAGAAAAGCTGTAAAGTCTTTTGATAGATAATATGAACATATGTACAAGGACTTAGAATGAATAGATCAAATATGTTAGATTAATCTTATATAAGCAAAACAGCTTTGTAAAGTCATTAAAAAGAAATGATGTATAAGGACTATAAATATAAAAAGATCAAGCTTGTTAGGTTGATCTTATTAATGTAATAAATAGGCTTGTATGATCGTCGAGCACTGCACCAGAAATCGTAGTCTGCCAGGAGAGTCAAGGAAAACTCGAGAATTATAAAGGCAGAATCATAGTCTGCAAGATAGTAGATCTCGGAGTTAGTAGACTGCCAGGAGAAACGAGAAAGGATCGTAGTGTGTCGAGAAGAACTTCCTCGGAGCCGTAGTTTGCTGAGGAAGTCATGTTCAAAATTATAGAGATAGCCTGTCTACGAGCCGACCAAGCATCTGCCGAAGCCAAGTCAAGAATCGTAGAGCACACTCAGAATCATAGAGTCTACTGATCACATCAGAGGCAGATATCGTAGTCGAACAAGATCAGATGAAGACAATAAACATTAAGACATAAATCATAAAGTGTCAAGATCTGATCTCCGAGTCGTAGTGTCTGCAGAACCAAAGCTAAATCGAAGAGTGCAGAACTAAGGCTTCAACAAAGGTGCTCACAATGCTAAGGCAGAATCGTAGAGTAAACATGATTCTCAACAAATGAGCACTCCCAGAATATCCAAAGTTTGAAGCCTCTGGTCTGAGCTGCAAAGATACATCCCACCTGAAGGAAACCAAAGAGCACTCAACGAATGGCATGCAAGTTAACAGAAGATCTAAGCACAAACTCAATCGACATCAAGATTGAGTTGTGAAGCCATTCAAGATGAAGTCTTCCACAAGTTGATCAAAAGAAGACTTCAGTCAAATTAACTGACTAAGGAAAGTCAGCAAGTGCAGTAGCTGTCAAGTTAACAGAAGACAATGATCTTGGAAGTAACCAGGATCGTAGTGTTTGTCAAACAAAGTAGGAACTGATGAAGTGTACACAGAGATACTGGTCAGCTTATGAAGAACAAGGCTAAAGTGATTAAGCATTGGGTCAGTCCATTGATGATAAGTGAACAGGAGATCACAAGGAGAAAGCGAGCTGGGCATGCCACAAATCTGAAGTGTCTTGCTATTCAGAAGAGGCCAGAACAAGGAGTCAAGCTATCAGTTCCTGAGATCTGTCAAGGCAAACATAAGTGTTGAAGCGTTGCACAAGAAATGGAAGAGGTGTTCTACTTTGAAGATCAAATGAACACTCTTCAGGATCGTAGTGTTGTCTCAACCTGTCAATGAGCAACATTCAACAAGACACTGCGATCAGGTCCTAGAACAACTGCATCAGAATTGTAGAGTTCGGTCATCTGAAGGCTGGAGCATTGGCAACGGTTCAATCTGAAGATTGATATTCGAACAGATCTTATTGAGAGCATCGATGCAAAAAGACAACCTCTGATCGAGAAATCAGAAGGAGGAAATAAAGTTGACCACCTTCCTGAGACATCAAAGTAACATCTCTGACGGGGTAGGTGAAATAGTAGACTGCAGTGTTAGAAAGTCATAAAGGGGATGTCATGTCACATCTGCAGTCTACACCAAATAACTCGAGATCTGCGAAGCAATTCAAATAGCTCCCAATGGCTACATTCCAACGGGAAGGTTGTGAAGGAGTATAAATCAATAAGAGCTTCAAAGACCAAGAGTGGTTGATGTTGCTAAAGTTGTAGAATCGTTGAGTTGTTGGAATGCTATTGTTGACTCTACGAGTTCCACCAGAACTAAATAGAACAAGTCTCAGTGACAGTCAGATTACAAAGGTGGAAGTGAAGCAGCTTTGAAGAGGGAATCGAACAGACTAAAGCTTCACTCAACAAAGATGAGAATGCCACTGAAGATGATAACTAAGCTGAGAAACGAGAAGGACAAGAAGATAGCATTCAGAAAAGTGGCTGAGCACAAAAAAGTTCCATAGAGCCACTCTACGAATCACCATAAACCAAAAAGCTGAAACAGAAAGTACAGAACCATGTCTGCCAACCATTAAAGAAAGGTTCAGGGAATGCTAAGTGCCAGACGAAGTCTACCAAGAGCTCAAACACCTAGCAGACCCAAATAGTGATGGTGCACAACTGACAATGGATGAAGATGAGCAGAACAAAATGAAGATCAGCTGCACCAGTGAAGATGTGGTCCAGACTCAAAAGTTGAATGCAGAGAGGACCACGCCAAGCTGCTAAGTACTAAAGATGTTCAAGCTTCAAGACATCTTAGTAGCAAGACACCAACAATAACATCAACACCAACAAGTAGCCAGGGCCTGAGGGGTCCTTGTCCGGAGGGACTAAATGAAGTTCCAAGCCTGCTGGGCTTGAAGAGTTCCTAGGGAACTAGAGGAGTTCCAAGCCTGCTGGGCTTGAAGAGTTCTAAGTGAACTGAAGTTCCAAGGCTACTGGCCTTGAAGGAATCTTAGTGATTCAGGGTGCTGCCCTTCCTTAGTGGAAATCCTGCAAGTTAAAGTAGAAGAGTGGATTAGGAGCTTGAGTCTCTGAACCACTTAAAATCCCTTGTGTCATTTACTTTAATTCATTTACATTATGTACCTAACTGCTATGTATGTATTAACTACTTACAAATTAACTAACTCTAAGAACAATATATGTATGATTATAAATATATCAATGAAGGGATCTTTTACTTATTCCGTTGTGCTTGAAAAGAATCTTATGTTTGTCATATGCTAATTCATTTGCAATACAAAATAAATGAGAAAAGTATTTAAAAATTAAAAGGATCTATTCAACCCCCCTTCTAGATCTATTGTGTGCCTACTGGGAACTAACAGATTGTATCCATGTTTTGATCTTCATTCTTGAATTTTACTCCACAATTGATTATTATGGAGTATTTTTGAACTTGGATAAACCAAAGTACGAATCCCTAATCTTTGTCATTTAATCTCACTGGATTCGTTTCTTAAAAATATTTTTCATCATCCTCAGTCCTAAATGATGATATAACTGAATATCTTTGGCCTGTAGTGCAAAAATGAATGATTACCTGATGAATATCTTTATCCCGTAGTACAAAGATGGACATGTGTTGAGATGAACATGACCAACTGGTGATACGAATGAATATCTTTGGCCCATAGTGCAAAGATGAATATTTGATTCAGGATTATATTGATTGATGTTACAGGGATAAAATATTGATGATGGACTTTTAAATCATAGAAGATAGTAGACTTCATTCTCTACTTAACTCTTCTAATGAATTGTTATTTCTGCTGCGAATATTGATCTAAAAATTGTTGTCCATTATATTGTATCTGATATATTGAAGGGTAACGATAATTTGTTCTACATTATCTTAGTCATAATATTCTTTACTCGGCTAGTTGAGCTTACCATTTTTTCTTTTTGTTCCATTTTTTTTCTCAGGAGGCGAGAATATAGAGGGAACTAGTCGGGGTGTGGAGTGATATTTCAATACAGTTGTTTTAGCAGTCCTCACTATTTTATAAAATAGTGTATGAATAATTGTAATGAAGACTTATTTGAGTTTGGATATTGTCTAGAAGATAATATTTGTATTTAAACTCACAACATATGTGTTGTCGTATTTTGCACTACAATTGTATTAATAAAGTTGTAGTTATTTTTTGTACCATGTATTTGGCGACTCAGAATGAGTTGTGTTGACCTATTTTAGGAGCATCACAGTTCGGGCACGATTCGTACTCGCTCGACTAAAAGCTCGATTCGAGCTCGACTCAAAATATAAATTAGTCAAATATGAGAAAATTTTAAAGTTCGATAAATTACTCAAATATTCTCAAATTGTAATTTTCTAGTTATACTCGGATCATATTCGTTCGAAAAGTTCAAACTATTCGGGCTCGATTTGGGATCATGCTTGACTCAATAGCTAAATGAGTCTCAATCAAACCTTATTTTATACTCAATAAATTTTATGAACCAAATCTAAACAACTCAATACTAGGATCGACTCAGTTTATTTATGGATGATGCTAAGGCTCTCGAATTTTTTGATCTCAAATGATATGTTATTATAATATTAGTTGGATAGATCTTATGTGATTGGTTAGACAATAAATTATTATTAAAATATTCGATAACATATCATTTGAGACTAAAAATTTAAGACCTCTAACATTAATTTTATTTTATAATAAATATAAAAGTACCTTTATCATTTCTAGTATACTCTTATTTTCTTTTCTTTCATAAATTATGTGTAAATAAAACCAAATCACTTATTTAAGACAATAAAAAAAATGTAAATGAGAATAATACTTCTATTTGAAAAAGATAGTGGAAACATGTGGCTTTCAATGTAGCATTATCAAATCATGGACACACTAAACTTAGATGGAAATGTACCATTCCACCATTGTCATTTCCCAACTAGTAACTAAAAAAAGAAGGGGTCTTCTTTCCAATTATTTTCCTCATTGCAATTAATGGGAGAAGAAAAATATTTGTAAGAAGATTAGAAAATAGAAGAGCTAGCCCATACTCAATTAGCTGAGAGACCCATGTTACACTTCTGCCATAGATGGGACTTCGCGCCATTTATCCTCTCCAAACGTGTCCTTCTTCCTTAGCTGGTCCACTTATCTGCAGAAGTAGCGACTTTATTAGCATACTGCTAAAGTACTACTCAGTGCAAATTTGGCACATTTGCTTAAATTCTTTGTATTTGCTTTTGACCAGCTATAAAGTTCTTATCTCAAATCTCTCTTAAATAATATGATCAGCAGTTATTCAAATGAGATTTTGTGACTTACTATTGCTCCCTCCGTCTTTAAAAATTGAATAAAATATAAATTTTACACATTAAAAAAATAATAATAAAAAGAGTAAATAAAATTTTAAATTTTTCCTAAGTGATTTCACAACATTCATAAAGTGATAAGTAATTTTTTTTTATATTACCAATGGACCTCATGACGCCGGGCAGAATAACAATTATTCTGCGGGCTAATTTAACAGAAAATTCACAGACAAAGAAAGCAAAAGATTACTCAAAACACAAAGAAACTTCTCTGATGCTTAAATTAACATTATCAAAACTAAAAAAAAATATTGTCTATCATTCAGCCCACAAACCGAACTTTATAGCTAAAACATTTCCTTCTCAAAATGTTACAAAATTCATATAATCACGGAAACAAACTCCCAATAATTATGTTGACATTAATTACGTAATACCAGAAAAGATTCACTTCCTAATAATAAAATAATACCATAAAAATGAAAGCAAAGCAAAAAAATAAGACTGCTTGAAGCCAAACCCAAAGAAAACTCCTCAAAGGATCCGGATCTAATCCTGACTCTTGAAGAGATTTTAGAAGCCGAAATTCTGAAGTCAACAGAGCCGAACACCCGACCCCGAAGACTTCAATGTCCCCCATCCTTGCACTGATCCACTAACTCATGATATTTTAGTGTCATTAATGTATTATCCGACGACTTAGCATCATCAGACTCAGATCCTCTTGCATTAGTCACCCTGGGCTGGAAATAACTCGTCCTCGAGTTCACAACATTGTCATCGGACTCCACAAAACAAGGACTCAAGTGTCTCACATTGAAGATGTTTGAAGTTCACAAATGAATGGGGATACACAACTGACAGACACTATCATTGATTTTCTGCAAAATCTCACAGGGCACAATCTTCCGATCCTTAAAACTTATTATATTCGCCAACAAGAAATCGGTCACAAGTTAATACTGCCCAAACAAAAGCACCAACATCGAACAGTACCTGACGACGACAGTTGTCAGCTCGAGCCTTATACTTGGCATTGATCTCGTGAATAGATCGTTGCACCTGGTCATGGATTTCCCAAAGATGTTCTGCTATCTCACCCGCCTTAGGGTTCACATGGCCGACCCGTGGAATAGGATCTAAGCCTAGGACCCCGAATGGATTTTTTCCATAGACAATCGCCAAATGACTCATACCGGTGGTTCTGTTCGTCAACCTGTTATACGAAAACTCCACTTGAGTTAGTGCCAAATCCCACTGCTTCAGCTTAGTACCAGCCAAACACCTTAAAAGGTTGCCCAAACTTTGGTTCACCACTTCGGTCTGACCATCTGTCCGGGGATGGTATCTACTGCTAAAATTCAGCTGCGTTTCAAGCTTATCCCATAAACTTTTCCAGAATTGACTCATGAACTTAGGATCAAGATAAGAAGTGATTGTTCTCGGAACACCATGTAAATGCTTAATCTCCAAAAAATAGAGATGGGCGATCTGGGTAGCGTCCATCATTTTCCTAGAAGCGAAAAAATGGGTCATCTTGGAAAATCGGTCAACCACAACCAAAATAGAATCCATCGCTCACTGGGTTCGGGTTAAACCTAACACTCATGTTGACATCAAACCAGGAGGCTTCAAGAACGAGTAAAGGCATGTATAATCCCGTATTAGTGAAAATGCATTTTGATCGCTGACACACATTACAACCCTCCACATAATGAGCCACATCACTGTTTACCATGGGCCAATAGTAATTAGTTAAAATCAAGGCCAACATCTTATCTCGCTCGAAGTGACCCTCATTGTGAAGTTCATGAATAATCCACTACTTAAGTGAAAAACCTAGAATACATAATTGTAGACCACGAAATAGGTATCCATTATGCAGAATAAAGTCATGACGCCGACATGCATATACCTACTAAATGATCTTCGCGAAGGAAGGGTCCCCTGCATACATCTTAGTGAAAGCCTTAAAGCTTGTGACTCAGTTACTCATGGTGGTAAGGAGCAACACGCGTCGGTTTAGTGCATCAGCAACACGGTTTAAACTTTTTTCTTAGTGCCACAATGTAAAAGTGAACTTCTGCAGGTACGCCAGCCACTTGGCATGTCTTCGACTTAACTTGTGTTGACCATTGATATATTTTAGGGCTTCACAATTAGTAATAAGAATGAAATCTCATTGTATGAGTTAGTGACGCCAATGCTTCAGGGACTGAACAATGGAATAAAACTCCAGATCATAGGTGGAATAATTCTTCTTCCATCATTATAACTTTTTGCAGAAGAATGTTACAGGTCGTCCTTTTTGACTTAGAACACCACCAATGCCAACCCCCGATGCATCACAATTCACCTCAATTACCTTCTCAAAATAAAAAGTGCCAAATTGGGCGCCTGGCTTCTTCTCGATCACCATCTTTTTGCTTGACCTTAGAAGAATGAATTCATATCCCTTAAGGCTTTGGAGGTGTATTTAGGGTGCTGAAGTTTAGAAGAATTGGAGGTAGAAGGATGCCAACCCATTGAAACGTTATCATATAAAGTCGTTGGTAAGGCGTATCCGTGATCGGAGCCGAGGATTTGTTCTTTGGGGGCCAAAAAAATTTAACATCATAAAATATATTCATCGCTAAAAAATAAATTTTATTGGATTTTACTAAAACAAAATAATATAGGATGCTAACCCAAAATAATAAAACATAACAAAAAAAAAGTCTTTTAACATCATATAAAGTCTTTGGTTTAGTCTTACAAAAAAATTTTAAAACAAACCAAATGTATAAATGAGTTTTATAAAATTTTCTTTGGGATCTTCAAAAATTTCAAACCTTGGGGGGCGTGGCCCCCTCCAACAACCATAACACTGTATCTTCTTCAACTGGTCTACATAAACACCTTTTGTAGACACAATAAAACTAAGAAAGTTACAAAAGTAGTAATGTAAGAACTCTTCTTTTGGTTGATAATAAGTGTTGCTTCCTCAATGTTTCAAAAATAGCATGAAGATGCTTAAAGTGTGACGCCCATGTCGGGCTATAAATAAGAATATCATTGGAATAGACTATGACAAATTTCCCCATAAAAGGTATCAAGACTTGATGTATAAACCTCATAAATTTACTGGCGCATCGAACAACCCAAAAGGTGTGACCATCCACTCATACAATCCATGTTGGGTCTTAAATGTCATCTTCCATTCATCTCCAGGACTTATTCTAATCTGGTGGTATCCGCTTTTAAGGTCAATCTTTGAGAAGACCTTAGAATTGGAGAACTAATCTATTATATCATCCAAGTTGGAAATCAGAAACCTGTATTTCACTATGATCATGTTTGATTGCTCTTCTATCAATGCACATATGCTAAGAGCCATCCTTCTTCGATACTAACAGTGCATGTACTGCACAAGGTCTCATATTCTCTCAAATGTAACCATTTCCAACAAATCTACCACCTGTCGTTGCAGGTCTTCTAACTTCTTAGGGCTAAGTTGACATGCTGACCGATTGGGCAAACTTGACCCGGGAACAAGGTCGATCTAATGTTGAATATCCTTCATAGGCGATAGTCCAGGAGGAAGATAATCGGGAATCAGATAAAAAAACTCTGATACTAGTTGTTACATATCTGTTAGTAGCTCTGTGTTCTTGTCTGCGTCACTATTTTCACAATGCAGCAGATCATATACCACGCCTCCGTGCTTAACCTCAGCTATAAACCTGGACATAGACAAAAGGTTAATATTATTGGCTACCAGAGTAGGATTAACTTCTTCTTGACGAGGCACTAACACAATTATTTTCCCTTTGATGCTAAGGGATTATGTATTCTTCTATCTGTCATGAACAACACTACGGTCATATTGACAAGGTCTGCATAATAACACAGGGAATGTATCCATAGCCGCCTGATGTAGCTTCTCATGTTCTGCCCTTTTTGCCATGGAGGAAGACCATATATAAGCAGTGAACTAACATGTATAAAGGATGGTTAACAAGACTGCTCAGATCAAGGATGGAATAACCTATAATATTAGCAATAATATATTCCGAACGGATATAATATATTCCTTAGAATCAGATATCCATGATATGGACTTCTAAACAAACTGAAATAACTTAATTAAAGTAATGAAAAAATATATTAAATAAAGTTTGTTTCAATCCAATAACTAATCAGTTACACTATTAAAAGCTGTTACTTTTTTGGACTCCTTTTCAAATAGGATTGTATATTATAAAGGAATTCTTCACATGCTATATTTAAGGAATGACTTCCAACAATGAATAAGAATTTATACTCTGCTAGAAATTTCCATGCAAATATAATAGACTTGGATCCATTAGGAATATTCACATGGACTATAAAACACTTTTGGGTTAATAAAGAAAACCATATATATCATTTTAGACCAGCCAAAAAATCAACCCTGCTAAAAAAAAAATCGTGCAAAATATAATATTTTCATACAAAGAATAATGTTTCCATGTAAAGTATATTATCTTCATGCACAAACATATATATTAGTGATTTATAAGACCATTACACAAATCCAAATATATTGTCATTATTAAAAACACAAAAGGTATAAACCAACACGCGGAAGAAAGGTATACGTTGGAACAAGAAATGACCTTAATCAAGGTGCAAATAAACCAGTTAGCAGGGTTAATCGTATACCAGCATCAGGTGACACTATAGCTAATCGACCATGTCCTCCAAAGGCAAACCACTACCACTTCCCCTAAGGTCATCCTGATTCCAAAAAGGGATCAGATTCGCCTCCGGGAATTGGGTAAATGGGCGAAAAAGATAGCAAGGGAATCCAGACTTCACCTCCATCGGGAGTTTGCGGCCAAGCAGAAGTTTACCCCTCTAGGTCAGTCTAGGGAAGAGATCATACGCATGCTAATCAATGAAGAAAAAATCATGAAGTTCTTACCACCCACTGATCCTCGGTCAAAAGGTTCGAGCCTACTAAAACATATCTTTATCACTCAAGTACATCTGGCCACGCCATAGATGAATGTTGGGCCCTGCGTCATCTAATCCATAATTTGATCGAAGCCGGTGAGTTGGAAATGACAAGTAATGTCGAGATCCTCCACGATGAAGAAATGATATATCCTCGAAGGAGAAGGAGCTTGGAAGTGATGGTGGCAGTCATCACTTACATAGAGGGAACCCCTAATGCACCCTTAGCATCTAAGGAATTACCGGTGAGAGTAAGAAGGCTCCAGTGGAAATAGTCACTCCGAAGCCATTGATATTAACCCCTTCGACCACAAATACCCATCTCCAACTTGAAAGTAGCTCCATGGAACTACGAGGAAGATATAAGATCTGCGATCGATCGTACGATGATCTTGCAAAAAGATAATGTACCGTACTGTTGATCGATTTCACAATCAATATATGCGTGTAAGTATACACGATCAACAAGTAATAAAGTGTAAGTAGAGTATCGTTCCCACGAGGAATTATTTAACAAAAATTACCAAGTACTAAGTCTTAACCAAATTAATCTTATTTAAACAAATTATTTAAGATTATGAATTAAATTATTTAAACAAATTACTACTAATTACCACTAGTTTAAAGTCAGATTATAGAGATTTAAGATTAGAACTTCACTTATTGCTTCACTTAGACTAATACAATTCTCATTAATTATGCTCACTATTTTGAATTATTAATCAAGAACACATCAATAGCTATGACCATATTTCGATGCACCATAAACAAATCAACTTAAATCCACACATGATAGAATTAAGAAGAATACCCTAATTAACTAATTCACTATATGAATTAAAATTAAAGAGGATTTAAAGCCCAAGTTCTTAACAGATTACGTGCGATGTATAGGTATATCTCTATCCTAGACATAAATCATGAATTCTAACGCTATGCAGAAAACACAATCACACGCTATTATGATTAAATCTAAACCTATAATCCATCTCTCGAGTTCATATAGATTATCACAGTAATTGTTAGCTAGACAATTAAGCAATTCAACATAAACCATAAAAGATAATCCCATGATTAGATCACAGTAATTAATAAAGAAGCATACTAAAATAAGTTACACAAAAAGCTCCGTTATAATCTTAAATAAAAGAATTAGTTTTGAATTATTGAATTAAAACTAAGAATCCACAATTGAATAAACATTAAGAGATAAAAATAAGGGTAGAGAAGAGAATAGAATATGTTGTTAGCAAATCTGATGCTCCCACTTGCTCCTACTTTGAATCTTCAATGTTCTCCAAGTTGTTTCATTCTCCAAACCCATCCCAACTAGGGTTTTGTCCTACTATACTCTAATCTAATCTAATGGAATGGAATCTGTAATCCATGTGAATACTCCTCCTTTTATATTCCTTTTCATATGTCTTTTAGTCCTCCTTAAAGCACTTCAAACTATCAGCCCAAAACAAATCCTTTTTATAGACTCAACTTTTAAAGATTTTTCTTTTTTCTCTACAACTTCGCCTTGGCGCAATTTTTACTCTAGGAAACTTTGCCCTAGTGCATGAATAGTACCAAAAATTACAAAAATGCCATTAAGTTCCATTTTTCATGTTTTGACCCTCCGAAACCGTTTCCTACAACACAAAAACAAGTGAAATGACACTAAAAATACTTAAAGTTAACAAAGAATTAAGCCTAAAAGATGTCCAAATTGTAGGTATAAAACCCACTCATCATGTACCTTTCCAAGAGAATGATGAAGCTGATAACCAAAACTGCGAGAAAAGTACCTGAAGGAAAGATTGTGGATTTCCTCACTAAGATGTGACATAATGAGATGAGAATTGTGAAACAGCTGAAAGAGGAACCATCCCAAATCTCTATCCTAGACGTAGTGCTAACCTCTGAGGACCATCGCTAAATTCTGATCTGAGTGTTAGAAGAGACACAACCGCCCAAAATAATCGACATCAAGAAGTTCCACCACTTAATCGACCACGTACTTGACATCAATGTGATATTATTTACTGATGATGATATATCGACTGAAGGAATCGATCATCGTAAACCACTGCACATCATGATTATATCATCGGGGTATGTGATAGGAGGGGTACTGATCGATAGCGGCTCTGCTTTGAATATCTGCCCATATAATACCCTTGAAAGGATGAAGATCAACTCTAACAGGATCCGTACTAGTCATGTTATGGTTAGAGATTTTGATGGATCACAAAGAGACATAGTGGGGGAAATTGAGCTTCATTCAACTTGTTATTCGAAGTATTAAACATCACTATTGGATACATCATGCTGTTGGGACGACCTTGGATTCACATGGTTAGGGTTGTTCCTTCCACTCTCTACCAGCAGTTAAAATATATTATCAATGGCAGCTTAGTCAAATTTAGCGCTGAGCCAAAATATCCAATTTATACACAAGGAGAGATGTCCCTGATTAGTTTAAACAAAGGCATTGAGCCAACAAGTTTTCAAGCAGTTGAAGTAAGTACTCCTTACTATCACCCTGTGGGTTTGCAGTATTGAAACCCGGGATATCTCTAGAGGTAATGACGGTCGGCCAGGAGATGCTCACCCGAGGATTTCAACTAGGCCGAGGGCTAGGCAGAAATGGTCAGGGAATTAAAAACTGATTCATATATCGATGCATTTAGGGAAGGCCGGACTAGGTTACTCCGGTGGTTTCAAACATTGTAATCCCCATAAGAAGATGTCAGTCCACCTGTTAACTCACCTTATGCCAAACTTCATTGAAGCTGGTTTCAAAGAGCCATTGAGGAAGAATCCTTCTAGTGTGTGAAACCTCTTAATACATAAGGTCAATCTGATCAGAGATGGAGAAACCAATGAGGAAACGCCTATCAAAGATACGGAAAGGAACGCCCGAAATTAGAATTTTCTAAAGGAGATCCAGCTGTGATTTGTGAGCATTTTTTGCCTCTCCGAAGGTACCACTGAGGATTTTGATGAAGCGGGCCCATCAGACGGTCAGCCTATACTCACCTTCATTAACTGGGAAAAAATAAGGGTCCCGGGGGAGGATCCCGATCCCAGTTATGAGTCGATTATGGCTCTTATCAAGGATAGTGATGCTCCTAACAACACCTCCATATCAGTCATCCCAGAAGATCTGACCACTAACAACTGGACGATCACCCCTCAGATCATTCGGAAAGGGTAAAAAAATGGGAAAATGATCTGCTAGCTGGGAATGTGGGATTTTCATTTTAGTGTACTTTATATTATCTGCAACTTGTTATTTCCCTTTTTCATATTAACTGTTGAAGCTTTTGTAGTTGACAACCGTTTTATATATATTAAGCAATCAATCTTTATTCTCAAGTTTCCAAATTTGAGCATTTCTAACCCTGTCAATGATCAGCCAAATTTGAACAATGACTACGATTTCGATATAGAACTGGACATCAACTTGATGGGAATCGAGCAAGAGGAAGTGGACGATAAAGAGGTTCCTGGGGAAATCAAAGGATGGGTTAAAGAAACACCCAAACCCAACCTTGGACAAGCCATCTCCATCAACATCAGAACCTTCGACAACCCTAAAGAACTCCAGATTGGAACCAATCTTCCCCCTAGCCGAGAAAATAAAATAATCAAACTCCTGACTCAATTCGAGGATTTTTTTCCTGGTCACATAAGGACATGATTGGCCCATCCACAGACATAGTCATCCATCGATTACAAGTCAAAGAAGGGTTCAAGCCAGTTAAGCAAAAGATAAGAAGGTTAAAACTAGAATGGTGCCTGAAGGTCAAAAAAGAAATCATTAAATAATTCAAAGAAAGTACCATCATTGTGTCAACCTACCCTGAATGGTTATCCAATGTGGTCCCAGTGACAAAGCCACGTGGGAAAGTACAAGTCTACATGAATTACCGAGATCTCAACAAAACCAGCCTCAAGGATGACTTCCTAGTACCTTTCATCCATGTGTTAATAGATAATACGACATAGTACGAGATGTACTCATTCGCCAATTATTTTATCGGATACCACCAGATCATGGTTGCTAAAGAGGATTGGGAAAAGACCGCCTTCATCACCACATGGTATGCTTTCTGCAACATACGATTGGACTTCGGCCTCAACAAAGCCGGTGCTACCAGTCAAAGGGCTATGATGAAATTATTCCACGATATGATGTACAAAGAGATCGAAGTCAATGTGGAAAATATAATAGTAAAGTCCAAAAAGGGAAATGACCACAATGCCCATCTTCGAAAGTTGTTTGATCACCTTCGTAAATACAACTTGAATCTGAACCCAGAAAAGTGTGCTTTCAGCGTGAAATCCGGCATACTATTGGGATTTCTTATAAGCAACCGAGGCATTGAATTGGACCCAACTAATATAAAAGCCATCACCGAGATACCTTAGTTGCAAACTGAAAAGGAGATACAAGAGTTCCTGGGAAGAATCAACTTCATCATCCTTTTCATATCCCTGTTGACAACCACCTGTGAACCAATTTTCAAGTTATTAAGAAAGAACTCCTCCATAAAATGGAATAAAGACTGTCAAAAGGCTTTTCACAACATCCAAAAGTGGTTGATTGAAACACCTGTCCTAGTACCACCAAGGAATTGAGTTCCCCTTTATATATATATATATATATATATCAGGTAACTCCAACGCCATGGGCTGCATGCTGGGGCAAAAAGATGATATGGGCAAGTAAAGGACCATATATTACCTCAGTAAGCGATTCAGTAGTTGCGAGTAAAAGTACACAGTGATCGAAAAGACCTGTTGCACATTAGCCTCGGCCACCATGAGATTACAACATTAAATGCACAGTCATACCACTTATCTCATTTCCCGCATGTATCCTTTGAAGTAATTTTTTTGCAAACTTATGTTGAACTCTCGGTTATCAAATTGGAAGCTAATCCTTCAACAGTTTGACATCGTTTATGTGACCCAAAAAGAAATCAAAGGTTAAGGAATTGCGGACCAACTATCTGTAGGTCCAATATGAGGTTTTTAGCCTCTGGAAACAAACTTCCCAGACAATGATGTAATGATTATTCAACAAGCCAAAAGGGAAGATACGTGTCAATTTTAGAAATTGTACTTTGACGGCGTAGTGAACGCAGAGGGCGACGGGGTAGGGGCAGTACTCATTTCTATCACTAGGGAGCGGTACCCCGTAACAACCAAATTGCAATTCAATAATTCCAACAACACAAAATAATATAAAGGATACCTTGTGGGGTTAAAATTGGCTCAGTCAATGGGGGTCAAACAACTGTCAGTCTTCGGAGACTCAAAGCTGGTCATCAAATAAACCACTGGGGCATACAATACTAAATAATTGCATCTATTACCCTACCATATTCTGGTTATCAAAATGGTGGGAGAGTTTGAAAACATCGTCTTCATGCATATCACTCGAAATAGAAATGAATTCGCAGACGCATTGGCCACACTAGCCTCATTGGTCAATGTATCAACAAGGAAGGGTATGGCTGCTATCACATTCACGGCATAGAATGCACCCTATTATGGAAATAGTGTTGGGGAAATATTCAACAAAATAGTTCCTATTGGACCACCTTGGTACCAAGACGTCAAAGAGTATTTACGAGGCAGATCCATCCCTGAGGGAGCGAGCCAAACTGAAAAAAGAGAGTGCAGAAGATGGCAATGAAATTATACTTAAGCGGAGATGCTCTCTATAAAAGAGACACATGCATAAGCCTTCTAAGGTGTCTAAACAAAAATCAGACCCAAAGACTTATGGATGAGGTGCATGGCTAGGTGTGAAAAATTTATATGAGTGGACCCTTGCTCACCAAAAAGATATTGAGAATGGGACACTACTGGCTCTCCCTCAAAGCTAATTACGACGATCACGTCAAGTGCTGCTATCAATGCCAAATCCATGCCAACATTATTCATGCACCGCCTAACCTGCTACATTTCATGACCTCGCTATGGCCATTTCCATATGGGGAATGGATGTGATCGTACCAGTCGAGCACAAAGTCAGTAATGGTCACATATTCATCTTCACTATAATTGATTACTTAAACAAATGGGTAGAAGCAGCCTCCTTCCCCAAGGTTACAAATAAGGTCATCGTCAGCTTCATCGGGAATAATGTCATCTGTCGATATGGGCAACCCAAGGTTATCGTGTCAGACAATGCCAAGAATCTAAATAGCGAGATGATGAGGGAATTGTGCAGTAAGTTCAATATCAAGCACCTCATTTCGGTTATTTACCGTCCAAAAATGAATGGCATAGTGGAAGCCTCAAACAAAAACATCAAGAAGATAATGATGAAGATGTCAGCAAACCACCAGAGGTGGCCTAATTTGTTGCCTTTAACACTACTCACCTACCGAACGTCAACTCACATCTCGACTAGGGCAACCCCCTATTCATTAGTATATGACATGGAGGTCGTACTCCCCATAGATGTTGAAATGGAGTCATTGAGGGTGATAATGGATTCCCAGATAGAAGAGGGTTAGTGGCTACAAGATCGATACGACCAACTATCCTTGATAGACGAGAAAAGTGATGCCGCTATCTTTCACGGTCAGCTATTCCAGCAACGAATGTCTTGGTACTACAACAAAAAGATGCGGACCCAAGAGTTCAAAGATCATGCCTTGGTATTAAAGAAGATCATTCCGGGTCAAGATACAACCAAAGGAAAATTCACCCCGAACTGGGAAAGACCCTTCGTTATCAAAGAGATCTAATTAGGCGGAGCCTTAAGACTGTGAGAGATGGACGTTGAGGAGTTCTCGCAACTGATCAATCCTGATTCGGTGAAACAATACTATGTCTGAGAACCCTTTCAGCAAGCATGAATCCTTTATATATATATTTAAAAAAAAATTATCCTGTCCTTATAACTTGAACTACGTAAGACCTAATCTCCCCTCATTCATGGGAGTACGTCTAACCCTCGAAAAAAGATAACCAAACACGTTTACCTCATATCTCAGATACTAGTAGCAAAACTCAAATCACCCCAGAAAATCAAAATATACCTAAAAGACCCCCAAGTCAACGACCCATGCAGAGAATACTTGGCGACATCTCAACATCGCTTCGTCAAATTTGGCTCGAGTCTTGGAGATGACAAAAATAGTTTTATATCAAAATAATAAGTTATAGGGCTAAAATGGCAATCAGTGTACAAGGTCAAAACATTCTCAAAGGAATGAAGTGAACTAAACATGTTCCTTTTTATATATACAATTGTTTAAGCATATAAAAGTAATACTGAATAATATATGACAAAAGAGAATAACATAGTTTGTGCAGGAAAATAAAGCAAATCTATAAATCTGAGATCAGACGGGACAACAAATCCAAATACCCAACCGTCTCAGCAGTCAGAAGAGCGGCTCTGAGCTCTTACTCCACCACATCAATATGTCTCAAGAGCTCTAATTTTAACCGTAAGGTCCCTTCCTGACTCTGTCGAGCATGATTGACAAGCTCATCCACAAAAGACTGGAGTGCATCCCTCTCAGTTACAATCCCATCTCTGACAATAAGAGCTACATCACTTTCAGCAATGGCAACATCCCTACCCGCCAAGGCTGTCAATATCAAAGCCCAAGCCTGATCCCGCTCAAATGTCAAAAAGATGCACCTAGCAATCCAATGCCCCCTAGATGCTGAAACAGAACTCGTAGCCACCACTAACCAATACTTCTGTCAAAACAACAAACAACTCATCTTTAGTCGAAGATAATAGGATCCCCTAATGGCTCCTCCTCATCAATAAACCAACCCTCCACCTCAGTCTGATCATCCACATCCGGTGCTGAGTCAACCTCCAGCCAGGCTAAAAACTCTACCGATCGGCCAGGATGGCCATCCCTGAAATCCGACGTCTGCCTGTGAGACCAAATTCCATATACGCATGCCAGATCTGCCTCAGTAGCGGAACAAATAGGGAAACGATAATCCTTGGTCCCCTAAAATAAATGGATGTCCTGGTGCTGATTGAACTGACCCATCACCGCCAGAGAATAATACGTAGTCATACCTCTTAACTCGACCAAAGGGAGGAAGTAAAAATAAGCCACATGAGTGGAAAAACACAGGAAGGAACAATATCTAAAGTACGTAAAAATATCAAAAAGATCATCCATGGTATCCAATAACTCGATCTAAGATGCAACGTTAACACACGAAGCTGGATGGAAGGAATACGATAATATCATGTTATAACCGAAACAAAATTCATGGAGACGGAGCAGAAAAATCGGCCTTAGATGGGTCATAAATCAAATATACAAGTGAATAGGGCTACCTCGAAACTCTTGATCCCCGACTATCGGACAAAAGGAGTCCAATATTAACGTCTCTGCCAATATGAATGGAAAATAATAAAGTCATCCCGAAGGGCCTTAACAACCATCGGCATCCCGACATCTAGATGATTAGTGTAAAAGGGCATGTACAAGTATTGTGACGCCCCCAAAATTAGGTATACGTCACCCATCTTGGGTCGCCACTTACATGGTACAAAATTCAAATACAACTTAATAATACAACTGTCTTGTACAATACGACAAAACATAAACTGTGAGTTTGAATACAAATATTGTATACTAGAGATTATACAAACTCAAAAGGAGTCCTTATTACAATTATTATTACACTATTTCACGAGAATAGTGAGGGACTACTAATGCTTTATCATCACGTCCGTCACTCCGTTCCCCGAACTAGTCCTTGCTACGTTCTCATTTCTGAAGAGAACAATAAAAGTAAAAGGGTGAGCTCAACTAGCCCAAGAGGGAAATATTATGACTAAGATAATGCGAATATATTATCGTTAGCCTTCAATGATGTTAAAGCGATACAATATAACAACCATCAAGTTTAATCTGCGGTAGAACAAGCAATCCATTAAAAGAGTCAAGTAGAGAATAAAATCTACTATCTTTTATGATTTAGAAGGTTTTCATCACTTTTATCATTGGGACTCGACAATAAATAATCCGAATCATCGAATCACCCCTCGCACTACTTTTCTGACCAAGGATATTCTTTAGTATCACGACCACAATTATCCATGCACTACGGGCCAAGAATATTTGTGTATTCATTAATGGTCATGATTATGCCAACAACCTGTCCATCAATGCACTATGGGCCAATGAGGACTTTTACCACATCATTTGTAACATTACGGTATGATTACACCTGAATAATCCTCGTCATAATCATACCAAGTCCATCTATGCACTATAGGCCACAGATGACTTTCAACAAAATATAAACATGAGGATGATGACAATGATATAAGAATTCAATAAAACAAGTTCAAGAATTATTTTATCCGAGGAACTAATAACGTCCAAATTATCAACATGATCTTTGCTTTGTAGAATAAAATTCAAGAATGCTCGGAAGAATATTTTCACGAAAAGATCTTTGGATGAAGTGCAAATATCAAGGATATTCCACTAATTTCATGGAGTATAGAAGTCAAAACTTTAACCAACTGAGTATAATAAGGAATGGAATAACAAAAGAAATCACCGGGCATGCGATAGACCGCAGGCAAAAGTTATTCCAACAGAATAATAAATAACGGAATCAAGTCCTACAGAAAGCGCATGAGAGCAGGATATTCCAACGAGAATAATAAAGATTTTAATCATGTCCCAAGTAAAACGCATGAGCAGGGATATTCCAATGTAATAATAAAGACGGAATCAAGTCTGGCGTAGAAACGCATGTAGGATATTCAACGTAATAATAAAGACGGAACCGAGTCCGACGTAGAACGCATATCTGAGGATGTTCCAACATGAATGATAAAGAATGGAACAACGTAAGAATTTCACCAAGTATAGGGTAGCCCGCGTGTCTGAGTTTTTCCAACAAAATAATAAGAATGGAATAATGAAGTTCTCTTCATAGATAAGAAAGAAATAATACTCCTACCTTGGAAAAAGCTGGATCTTTGGAATAGTGAGTAGAAGATTTCTCTTCTTCTTTCTCTCTATAATTTCTCTCTATAATAATCGCTCTAAAGCTTTTGTGAATTAGTGAGAAATGAAGGAAGAATGAGCTTCTATTTATAGGAAAATATAGTTTCAATAATTGCACGTTTTGGGGCTCGAAATTACAGTATAATACGTCCAACTTTTCTTTCATTTTTAATTTAGTCCTGCAAGTATTATCAATCTTGCACCAACTCCCCTAATAGAAAATAATGTGAATCAATAGTTCAATCATGTAAATCAATAGTATAATAATGTGAAAAAAATATGAATTACAGTATAGTACCTCCATCTATACCTCAATTTTTAACTTAGTCATGCAAGTATTATCAATCTTGCACCAACTCACCTAATAGTAAATAATGTGATTCAATAGTACACATATGTGAACAAATAGTTATATAAACATGTGAATTAGTAGCAATTAATTGCTCATTTATCCGATAAATTACAGGTTTATCAATATAACCCCTGAACATCAATTATCATCCGGAATAAATGTCGATTTTCACTAATACAAACAATTCCAACATAATGAAACTATTTTTATCAAAAATATAAATTTTGAAATTTCAAAGTTTGACTTTTCTCGAAAAAGGCAACTGTTGACTTTTTGACCAAATAGTGAATCCCGAAAAATTTTGTGTTTATAGACTATTTTTACTAATTTAAAGTAGATTCTCGGACTCAAATATCACGTCGCGTCTCCAAATTCAACTCCAACAACATTCATCATTAATATTATAACTCACAATATTTATCAACCGTGTCGTTCCCGGAAAGTGGGGCTTTCGATAAGGATTTCTCCTATTAGGTATGATTAGGTGACCAAACCTCTCATTGTGAACTTCTAGACATTGTAAATATTGCGGTTTATAATATGAATAACTTTGTAAATCTCAAGTATTGATTTAATAAAAAACATTTTATCATGATGATCTTGACCATAATTGAATCCATAATATGATAGATATGATGCGAAGAATTACTATAGCAATAATTGAGTATAAGCGAGTAACTTCTCACATAAGCATCAATAATCAATACCGTAATGCTAATATGCAACCACGTGTATTCTTTATACTTTTAACACCGGTGTTTCAACAGGTTAACGGTAAAACTTCCGCCGTTATTTTCATAAAGTATTTTTGTCGCTTTTCTTAATCCGATGATAATAATTTACGTTAGGGGGTCCACCAATGATTGTGTCATTGTATACGAATATTCCTATTAAAATGAATATTCCCCACCAATCGAATATTATATAACAACTTGCGTACTTTGCAAAATTTGTAAATATTACCTGAACTATAACATTATATCAAATCCACACCATAATATTCAAAAATATATTTCGAGAAAATTTAATATTTATTCAAAAAGTTGGGGTCTTACAACCTCCCCTTCTTATGAAATTTCGTCTTCGAAATTAGGGTGCGTACCTGGTATGTCGAAGAGGTGAGGATACCTTGATTTCATTTCAGATTCTAATTCCCAAGTCATTTCCTCAACATCGTGGTTTGTCCACAAAACTTTGACTTGAGGTATAACCTTGGAGCGTAGAATATGTTCCTTCATATCCAAGATTTTAACAGGAACCTCTTCATACGTTAAATCTTCCTCTATTTCGTCCGGTTCTAACTCAATAATGTGATTCGGGTCTTTCACATATTTACGTAATATGGATATGTGAAAAACGTTATGAACACGAGACATACTTAGCGATGCTTGCGAAGTCTATGAGCCACAGATTCTACTCGATCGAGGATTAAAAATGGGCCAATGAATCGAGGATTGAGCTTTCCTCTTTTTCCAAATCTTCTAACTCCTTTCCATGGAGCAACACGTAACAACACATGATCTCCAATATCGAATTCTACGTCCTTTCGATGAAGATCAACATAACTCTTTTGTCGATCTTGTGAGGTTTTTATACTTTGTCGGATCATTTAAACCTTTTTCGTAGTCATACGTACCAACTCTGGTCCCAATAACGTTGCTTCACCCACCTCATCCCAGCATACTAGAGAACGACACTTTCTTCCATACAACGCCTCGAATGGAGCCATGCCAATACTTGCTTGATAACTGTTGTTGTAGGAAAACTCCACCAATGGTAAGAACTTGTCCCAACTTCCCTTGAAGTCAAGGACACAAAGTCTTAATAGATCTTCAAAGTTTGAATCGTCCTCCGAAATTTGCCCGTCCGTCGATGGGATGATGATATACTTAAGCTAAATCGTAAATCTGTGCCCATAGCTTTTGCAAACTAACCCAAAATCTTGAAGTGAATCTTGGGTCTCGATCAGAAACTATGGATACTAGCATACCATGCAATCTTACAACCTCGTTTATGTACATACGAGCAAGACGTTCAAGTGTATAAGTTTCTCGTATCGATAAAAAATGAGCAGACTTGGTCAATCTATCAACAATGACCCAAATCGCATCTATGCCTTGAGAAACTTTGGCAAGACCGTAGAATGAAATCCATGGTAATGTGCTCCCACTTCCATTCGGAATTTCAAGTGGTTGCAATGGACCTTTTGGTACTTGATGCTCACTTTGACTCGTTGACAAGTTAAACACCTTGAGATAAACTCTGCTATCTCTCTCTTCATATTGCACCACCAAAATGTATGTTTAAGATCACGATACATTTTGGTATTCCCAGGATGGATTGCAAATGGTGTGTTGTGCGCCTTCATCATGATTTTATACTTTAAATCAGGGTCGTTAGGAACCCAAAGTCTGGAGTTGACTCAAGTATTCCTTCCTCATCGATTCTTGCTTCCGCAGGCATAGCACCTTCTTGCACTTTCTTTCTTCATACGCATTAGCTCCAGTACATAGCTTGGCGGTTTTAACTTTATCGATTAAAGTCGGTTCTACTCGTATATTCACCATCATCATATGGGTCCCTAGAGTCTTTAACTCTATCTCCATCCTTTGCAAGTCACACAAAATGGGCTTTTGTGTTGTGAATATTACACTTCATTCCGCATATGATCTTCTACTCAATCGTCGCCTACCACCATTCGTTTTCCGAGGATGGTATTGGATGGTATGATCATAATCTTTCAGCAGTTCAAACCCAACGTCGTTGTCGCATGTTGAGTTCCTTTTGAGTGAAGAAATATTTGAGGCTTTTATGATCCGTAAAGATCTCCACTTTCTCTCCATACAAGTAATGCCTTCAAATTTTAAGTGCGAAGACAACAACCGCTAACTCTAGATCATGAGTAGGATAATTCCTCTCATATTCTTTGAGTTGTCTTGAGGCATAAAGCTATGACTTTCCCATGTTGCATGAGAACACATCCTCACCTTTTGCAGAAGCATCACTTGTAGATGACAAATCCTCAAACGGATGGTATTGTCGGAAAAGTCTTGAAATGAGTCTCCTTTTGAGTTCTTGAAAACTCTTCTCATATTCCTCGCTCAATAGAACTTTGTATCTTTCTCGAGTCAAATTTGAGATAATGGAGTAACGATTAGAAAAATACTTCCACAAATCTCCAGATAATAACCCATTCCGCAAAGCTACGTACTTGATTTATTGATTTGGGTTGCTCCTTTTGAATAGCTTCAATCTTTCTTAGGGTTAATGGATATTCCATGACTTGATACTACGTGCCCAAGGAATGCTACTTCCTCGAAGCGAACTCGCATTTCTTTAACTTGGCATAAAGCTTATATTCACGAAGCTTTTGGAGTATCGACCTCAAGTGTTGCTCATGATCTTCACGGCTTTTGGAATAAATAAGGATGTCATTAATAAAGGCGACCACAAAAGTGATCCAAATATTCCTTGAATACTCGGTTCATCCTATCCATGAAAAGCGGCGGGAGCATTAGTCGATCCAAAAGACATGACTAAGAATTCATAATGCCCATCTGAGTTACGAAGGTAGTCTTTGGAATATCCTCGGTTTTAACCTTCATTTGATGATATCTGAGCGAAGATCGATCTTTGAAAAAATTTGTGCTCCTTATGGCGATCAAAGCGGGTCATCAATACGTGGCAATGGGTACCTATTTTTGATGGTGACATGATTCAACTCGATAATTAATACAAAATCGCATACTCCCATCTTTCTTCTTCACGAATAGAGCAGGGAGCACCCCAAGGAGGCGTCTTAGGGCCGAATTAAACCAATGTCTAACAATTCCGACAATTGGGTCTTTAACTCCTGAAGTTCAATAGGAGCCATTCGATATGGGGCTTTAGAAATGGGTTTTGTATCGGGTTCAAAGGTCGATACAAAATTCAACTTCACGCTACGGGGTAGGCGGAAGTTCTTGAGGGAATCGTCGGAAATTTATTAACAATAGAAATATCCTTCAAATTTGGCGTATTTTTTGTTTAAATCCAAGTGACATGAGCTAAGAAAGCTTGACATCCGTTTTTCAATAAATGAATAGCTTTATGGCTTGAGATGACCATGATTGATTTTAATGGTTTGGTCGCTTGAATTGGCATAATAGGTTTATTAGGAATATGAAAGCTTACAACCTTACGAAAACAATCAATTTAGCATGATGAGTAGTTAACCAATCAATCTCTAGAATCACGTCAAATGTAAGTATTTTTAAGGAGATAAGATCGACGAATAGCGTGTGGTTCTGGATTTGAATCAAACAAGACTTATAAGCGATTGGATGTAATGAAGGTTTCTCTAATGGAGTTTCAAAAGATAAGTCAAAGTCTAATTTCTCCTGAGTCAAATTTAATCGTTGGTAGCAGTAGGAGAAATAAAGAATGGGTAGAACCAAAGATTATCAAATAAGGTATAGACTTATTTAGAGTTTATGATAAGCTTACCGTGATGACCTTGTTCGGGTTCCTTGCTTTACAGGAGGTCACAACAAACGCTCTCCCTTGACTTTCTGGCTTTGACTTTTACGGGACTGACCTTTGGTGCCTCCATCCTAGTGAACTTGTCTTGGTGAGCGATAAAATCGGGTTAGGTGACATTCTCTTCCACAATTATAACACGCTTTGGATGGCATCTCGCAGTTTGGACTGATATGTCCCTCCCCTCCGCATTTGAAGCATATGATAGTTGGTCGTTCTCCTTCCTTAACCACGGTAGCTGGTGCTAACGTCTTTCCATCATTGTTGAATCTCCTTTTCTTGAGATGTCCATTTGTACTGTCTTGGCCATTATTACTACCGAAGTGGTTACCATTTCTGGCATGTTGATTCCCTCCAAGCTTGTTGTCACCGTTTCGATGATCATTACCACCCGGTATTTCATCTTCATTGGCTACTTTCCTTGGTTGCGTTGACTCGTTCTGCGCACTCTAATAATGAGCCCTATTTACAACATCGTTACAAACACGGTTTATGAAATAAGATATTGACGTATCTCGGTTTCAAAACTCTTAAAACATTCGTGTCATTAAGCTCCACATTATCGACCAAATGGGATGCAAACCGGGATAACTCATAAATTTAGCCTCGTATTGCGACACGGTCATATTGTTTTGTTCCAACTTGATAAACTCCACCTCTTTCATGTGATGAATACTTTTGGAAAGTACTTGTCGTTGAATAGCTCTTGGAACTTCTCCCAAGACATCTTGAGTCGTCGGTTTGGGTACATTTCTGATTCCCACCGATGTCGCCTCTTCACGCAACATGAAGGTGGCGAAGGGAACCTTTTGCTCCTCGGAGCATCCCAAGACATCAAATATCTTGGTGATCTGCTTTATCCATGCTTCCGCCTTAAGTGGTTTAGGTTCTCCAATAAACTCGGGTGGTCCCAAATCAATCCTTGAAGCTGCTTAACGGTGGCCAAGAGTTTCCAATGTTTACACTGTATTTTGAACAGGAGCCATTCTCGCCTGATGTTGCATGAATTGCATGAAGACTCAGAACATTCCATCGTTCATCATTTGGTTAGTGTTGTTGTTTGCATGAGGATTGTTGCCTTCCTGATGCACGTTGTCCTGATTATTGATCTGGGGAGACTCAACGGTCTCCAGTGCTCCATTGATGTTCTCAACATTCTCAGATGCCATTTTCAAACACTGCCACAAAACAAGGGTTAATTGACAAGTAACATATTATCACTATACTCTGACCGACCAATCAAATACCAAATAAACTTAGGTAGGTCATACTAGTGAAGGAATTCCCCGTCTCTCCCCTCCTAGTTCTAGTCTCACATCTTAGCCAGGGATCATATCCCTAAGCTTTGATACCAACTGTGACGCCCCCAAAATTAGGTATAGGTCACCCATCTTGGGTCGCCACTTACATGTTACAAAATTCAAATACAACTTAATAATACAACTGTCGTGTACAATACGACAAAACATAAACTGTGAGTTTGAATACAAATATTGTATACTAGAGATTATACAAACTCAAAAGGAGTCCTTATTACAATTATTATTACACTATTTCACAGAATAGTGAGGACTACTAATGCTATCATCTGGTCCGTCACTCCGTTCCCCGACTAGTCCCTGCTACGTTCTCATTTCAAGAAAACAATAAAAGTAAAAGGGTGAGCTCAACTAGCCCGATGGGAAATATTATGACTAAGATAATGCGTAATATATTATCGTTAGCCTTCAACGATTAAAACGATACAATATAACAACCATCAAGTTTAATTGCAGCGAAACAAGCAATCCATTAAAAGAGTCAAGTAGAGAATAAAATCTACTATCTTTTATGATTTAAAAGGTTTTTCATAACATACCCACAACTATAACATTATATCAAATCCACACCATAATATTCAAAAATATATTTCGAAAAAATTTAATCTTTATTCAAAAAGTTGGGGTATTACAAGTATTCCAAGACACACATCACGAGGGCAACCACCCACGCTGTCTGCCACTTATCCTTGAAAATAGCGAAATCTCCTTGATAAACAATAAAGCTATTAGCTGAAGCAAAACGGTCTATCAAAAATTCCTTTGATACGATATGGCTATCGCCCACCTATGCTAAAACAACCAACTTCCTCAAACCAGTAGTGGTCATGAACAGGGGGCGCATATGCCCCACCGCCACTTTGGCACAAGGGGCATCCATCGGCAAACCTGAGATGCAGTAATACTCCTACATGGTGGGGGTCAAGTCATCCGATCCGAATCTAAAGATATGTTGCTCCAGGATCCAATGGGTAAACATTCAATCTATTAACCCATCGGGCACCTGGAAGGACAAAAGAGACATAAAGTGGCCCAACATCTGACCCACGGTAATACGGTCAAGATCCAATAAACTATCATGCCAACCTCTCAAACTGGTAGCTACTTGGCTCAAAGAAGAATGCTCTATGCGAGCGACTAATGTAGAAGTCATCTATAAAAATAATATCACAAAGACCATACAGGGGTCAATTCTATCCAATCATTTATAAATATATAAAGCATACAAATATATAAGCATGCATCATAATAAGCAGTAGTACAACATATGCAATGAATAAATGAAAATACATCATTATATATATATATGTGTGTGTGTGTGTGTGTGTGTGTAGGGAATACATCTGGTTTTATATATACATCAACATCATCTTAATGAAACAGGAGAAAATAAAAAATCAAAAGTACAAGAAAATGGGGCACAGATGCTAAAAAACTAACATAAGCCTATCAAATGAACTCTACGTCATCCATGAAAGTACTGACATCATCAAACCGGTCGACCGGGGTCAGGTCCTTCTGAGTCATCATATCCTGCATATTTGGGCGGTAGAATAAAGGATCTCCTCTATCAGTAAAACCACCACTACCGGACAGACCAACCTCGAACCCAGAAGGATCAAAAGTATCGGCCTCGGATGGATCCCTACCCAAATGACGAATAAAGAGGGAAATTCGATCAACCCGTTGTTCAAGTCCGTAATCTAAATGATGAGTCGGCTCTCGGATATAAGCCATCCAGTTGTTCATCATCAAAAACCCCAAAACCATATCTCCCAAGAATTGGGCAACATGGGTCTGAGATGGTACGGGGCACCCACCAAAGAGAAAAAAAAATAGCTGAAGTGTTGGGGTCGTCCGACAAAAGGAACCCATCATGACCTACCAAATGGATCTCTGAGATCGGCTGAGCTAGAGGCCAAAATTGCTGAGCAAGGGGAAGAAAGGGAATACAAATCTCCCATGATACACTAAAGGCACGCTCCCCAAGATAGAGCTCGCAGCCTCCATGAAACGGTAAAGGAACCTGACGTGTGGATAAAGCATATTAGGGCCCTATCGAGAAACCTCCCTCAAATCCCTCTGCCATATACTCGGCGGTGTAAGGGACCCACATCACATCCGCATCCGATAGCAACTGTGACAAACGAGATTTTGTAATTTAATTTTAATATTTATTGATGTAAATAAATATTCTCGATGATTTAATTATTAGATTAAATAATTAATTGATAAAGTTATGGTTGATTAATTTAATTATATGTGTTATATTTATTAAATTAATGTGGAGTATTTTTATTATTCAAATTATGTAATTATGTGAGCTTATTGAATTAAATGAAATATTTAATAAGCATAATGTTATTTTAATAATTCATTTGAGATTTAATAATTTGACATAATTAATCAATGAGAAAATTAATTATGTGATTATGTGAACCAATGAGAAATTATTATATTTTATTCAAATTAAATTAAACAAGATATTTGATTTATTGTGTAATTGGGTGTGACATGATTTAAACTATAGTATAAGAGAATCATTAAATTAAATGGTTTGGAGTCTATTATTACCAACCAAACGAGGCCCTAAGAGAAGTTAGTACCAGTTAACCCATGATGGGTTGACTGACCACCACAACTGCGCTCAGTTTTCTTTTAATAAAATTATTACGTCTTATTTTTCATTTGTTTGCCAAGTCTAGAAAAATAGTCAGAGAGAGTTTGAGAATTGGTCAGAGAGAATTTGAGAATTTGAGAAGGAAATTGAGAGTGAGTAATTGAAGAAACATCTGAGCCTACTAATCTACATTCTACGCTTTGGGTAATTTCTTTAACCCGGGTTTTATTTACGTTGTTTAAGTTTTATAAGAAAATGGTTTTCAAAGTTTTGTAAAACCTCTGTAATTGGAAAAGGGTAGTGATTATATGTTATATATGTGGTAAGATGTTATTATAACATGTTTTATTGTATATTTTATATTTCCATATCATCAATTTCATAAAAATTATGTCGTACATTGTTTCTTCAAAATACAGAGAATAAAAATATGGCCATATGGCCTTACGTACCAAATTTGATACGTCAATCATATGTTATATCATAAATTTATACTGGTACATGATTATGTATATTAAAACTAAGAGATCAAACTTCAAATGAACAGATTCAGTATTATAATGAAACTGTAATGTTGATTTTCATGTTTTCTATTCAAAACTTTCAAGAATATCAAGAACAGTAAATTATATGTTTTGATTCTGCAAATTATGTGTTATAACATATTAAAATCATGCTAGAAGGGTTAAGTAATAGTTATATGTGTATGACAATGTTTGGGTATGTCTAAATTCGTGTAGAAATAATTTAATTGGAGGTTTTGGCCATGTTCTTCAATTTCCCGCGCCGCAGTGTTAGGTTTGTAATATACATGAACACAATCAATTTGCATAAAATAAGTGGAAACATGAAAATTAGAGTTTTAAAAAATTTACAAACCATATACTCGAATCATCCTTTATGCACAATTATTAATTAAACGAAAAAAGAAAGAACAAGAATCATACCCTTGAAGATTCGAGCTTCCTCAGGTACAAGTTCACCTCCAATCTTTTCGCGTTCAACTTGAATCTACCGGGTTTGGTTCCTTCCTTTGATCAACGTTAGCCACCCAAGTGTTTGGCCTCTAGAGGTGATCCACCAAGGAAGAAGAAAGATTCAAGAATAAGGGTGTTTGGCTAAACCCTAGTTTTTTATCTCTATAGAAATAGAACGTACTCTCCAACTATTGGAATTGCGTATCTGATATATGATATAAGACTCTTGTTATAAAGATATCAGGTAATCCTATTTAATTAAAATAAGGTATTATTTATTTAATTAAACTCTTTTAATTAAATGGGCTTCCTAATCTTATTAGGGATAATTAATTAAACTCCTTTAACTAATTTTCCCTCCTAATCCTATTAGGAATAAATGAGAATACTTATATTAAATTAATTCTTAAACTCTTTTATAAATTAAAATAATAATAATTGTAATAATATTAATAAGACTCATCTTATTAATTTATATTTAATATTTCTAAAATATTAAATAATAAATATTAAGCTATTTAATTTATTCTATCACCATAGATTAAATTAAATATACTTAACATATTATTACGATTATGCATTAACTTCTTAAATAATTATTCTTCCTTTTATAGTGTGACTCTTTAGGTTCTCCATATTAAACCGGTTGTGAATAAATCAATTAGAACAATTCTAATCTTATTTAAATAAATAAATTAAATAATTAATTTATTTAAATAAATAATATTTATTCTACAATAGAGATAAGCCTCCCTATCGATCAACGACTTTCCAGATAATATAGATTTCTACATTAATCATAAAAGAACCTTGGAGTTAATAGTTACCGTACAATTCAATCCTTCCACCATACAATGTCCCAATTAAATATAAGACATGGAATTACTGTCAAGTCTTATTTTATTTAATTACATTTATTTCGATCCTTAAATGCACAACTCCAAATAATGCAAATTAGAAACTCCTTTCTAATTTCATTCTGCCTTGGACAAGGACTATTGGGTTGTCATTTATCGAATCACATAGGACATTTCTCTTCTTTTACTAGAAGCGGTAGATTCTTTATTGATCATACATTATCTCCATGTATAAATTATTATACCTAAGCATACCTTTTGATATACCCTAAGGGTCTTAAGGAATAAGTCAAAGTATAACTCATCATACACAAGATACTATGATGATCTCAAGTTCAAGGATCACTTGTCTTACTATCACTACAGAGTTCCTATTGACGAGCAAGTAAAACTCCATTAGGTATTCCTTAGTGAGCCCGTTCGGTGAACTTATTCTCTAATAAGCACCTACATACTTGCTTTAGTGTCTCCACACAAATGATCATGAGATCAATCATCCTCATCTAATGAGCAAGCAACGTATGTACCAATCTATCCGGATTCACTAATCCCCAATTTAGTAATTCAACAATTGGGAACTATTTTAGTTTTAAGCTTTCTAAGAATTTAGATCTCATTAGAATGATCATCATCATTATTCTAAAAGCATTGCTTAAAACTATGAGTTTATCACATATTATAAACATCATCATATAGATAATTAAAAACCTTTAATAAATTAATACTTTTTATTAATAAATGAATAAGATTGTTACAAAGTATATGCTTTATCATCAAACATGATTGGCTTGTGTGCATATTACTTTCACATAGCGCCAAAAGCCAAGTTGCAACGCCACCGCGTCGCAGCGCCGAGTACAAGCCTATAAGTGGCGCCGCAGCGCCACTCTGCAGAATGTCCACAAATGAAAATTTTAAATTGTTCAAGTCTAAGAATGTGATAGTAACCTAATCTAATGAACATAAAAATATGTTAGAAGTATAACGAGACGTTAAAATAAGTTATTAACATGTCAATAACACAGTTACATGTGGATTGAATGATTAAACATATAGTTAACTTATTGTTCGTGAAGTGTAAAATTATGTGACAATAAATGTGGTATTTTGACTAAGTATAGTCATAATCCGAGTTAGACGAAAAGAATGAACTTGTAATGACTAGTTACGTTATAATTGACTGGTATTGTAAACATGAATGGTATGTAGGATTAAATCGAGGAACAAGTATAATTAATGTGTAATCTACGCACGAGGCAAGTTTCCTAACCCTACTTGTTATCACTATTAAAGTTTATAATTTACGCCGAGTAAATTCTCATTATTATTAATCAAGTTCAATTTGTTATATTAAAGATTATTTATCTTTTCAAAGCATGATTTTCGTTATACAATACTTGTTATATTGTATACCTACTAAAAATGTTATTCGATTTAAATATCATTTACTATTGAACCCTGTTGGACTAGTGAACCCTTATTGATTCAACTAGTCTATAGTTGATGAACGTTCTAAATTTCAGAACCCTTATTGATTTATCCAAACCAAACTTCCTTTGGTGCGGACTCTAATGTCAAACTGAGATGAACAACTCTGTATAGGGATTACTTATGCGTTAGCATTAAGATATTAATGCACAAAAGATGGTACTAAGGGTTGATCCCCTAAATGCAGTAGAAAAGTCCACGATCTTACGTACAAGTAAAGGTTTCAAGTATAACCTTGATAACCTAGGACATAGTTCAAGGTCTTATGACCCTCAGAAATCTTTTGATTCTTGTTATTTATTCTTGATTCAAAAGTTGAGCTTTTATTCCAGAAGTCTTTGATTCACTCGCATGCTATTATATTATTATTTCATTTTTATACTTGTGGGCAATCGTGCTCACTCTTGCGTAATAATAACATTGCAGTTCAGAACGAAAGGTCCGACGAGCCTTCTACTAGCAAAGGCAAGGGCAAGATTAACAAGAGATGAAGACTTGTTATTTTATGTGATATTGAATTTATGTTTTAGACTTATATTGATGTTGTGTAAGATTATAAATTATTTATGTTTCCGCAGTTAAGAATTAAGGTTAGCATGACCTGGGATTTATGTAATTATTTCAGATGATGTAACTCCTTAAGGAGAGGATTTATTTCTATCTATTTATGCTTTCATTTATTATGGGTAGATAGATATATGATGTTTGAATAGTGAACACCAAATCATGTGGGAATTGAAGTACCCGAATTTGGAGGTGTCACAGGTTGGTATCAGAGCTGTAGGTTATGAACCTTAGGTGGGGGAACAACCTTAGGTAGTAGCCTTATAGGAATAACATAGTGAAGGAAAACTCTTATCGAGTTCTAAGAAATGAATTCCTTAATTCATTGAAGATAATAAAAGACTTTATGTGTTTATGTGATAAATTACGTGTTCGCTAGTACCGATTAGTAACTAAACCTTAAAATTATGTTGTCAGGATGTTGGATGTCCAAATCATTTTTGATACAATATTATTCTTGAATTTTACTCCACAAAGCAGTATCATGTTGACAATTTAGACATTATTGAATTCTGGATAAATTAAATTATAAATCTTTAAAAATTTACCCTTTGCTTTCTTTTAATTGAATTCTTATATCATTGTGATCATCCTCATGATTATATTGTGATAAAAGTCATATGTGGCTTACGTGCATAGATGTACTATTGATTGGTATGATTATGACCAGGGATTATTCGGTATAATCATGACCGTAATGTTACAAATGATGTGGTAAAAGTCCTCATTGACCCGTAGTGCATTGATGGACAGTTGTTGGTATGATCATGAACATTGATGATTACATGAATATCTTTGGCCCGTAGTGCGGGGATGATTCGATGATGTGGTTTATTTATTAAGTTGAGTCTCAACAATAAAGTTGATGAAAAACTTTTTAAATCATAGAAGATAGTATATATCATGCTCTACTTGACTCTTCTAATGGATTGCTTGTTCCGTTGTAGTTAAACTTGATGTTTATTGTATTTTTATCAGTTTAACATTATTGAAGGCTTACGATAATTTATTATGCATTATGTAACAACCCGGAAATTCGGATTGTCCAGAATTTAAGTTTAAAGAATTAGTTATTAATAAAATGAATTTTTTTTTATTAATACTATTATGTGCTACGTGTTTATTAATCGTTCTATAACCTAGGATGATTATAAGTCGGGAGGATTCTGGCTACGAGCTAGACTGAACGATTAAGAATTTTCAAGAAGAAAATAAAATATTTCTGGGAACAAAAATATTTCTGGGGAAAAAGACGAAATATACACAATTCACCCGACGAAACCCTAAGGGTTAGGGTTTGAATAACCTAAGCCTTTCCGAGAGTTTGGTATGTCAAAATGACATTTTGTCGAAAGATTTGACGATAATATATCGTGAAAAGTTAAGTAAGCCGATAAAAGTTTTTCTCGAAAAATGTACAAAAATCGGACGAAATAAAAATGACGAAAAGTACTACTATGTACTTTTCACTCATTTAACTACGTTAGGGGAAAACGTGAAGGAAAATGCTTAACGTTAAAAAGTGTTTTTTCAGTTTTTTGGAAATCCGAAGAATACGTAAAAGTTACAAAATATCCAAAAATATTTGGATTCCGAGAATCGCAGTTTTTAAAACCGTCGGACGAAACCGGAAAGACGGAACCACGAAGCTTCCAAGGGAAGCTACGGGAATAGTAAGGAGGTGTGAATAGTAAGGAGGTTGGGGCGAAATGACTAAAACGCCCATAACCTTGGTTTTCTATAAATAGGAAGCTTATTTCATTATTTTGGGATTTTGAAAATCCTACACTTTTAGAGAGAGTTCGGATGGGGGAAAGAAGAGGAAGAGGAAAAACTTGCTCGTGAGTAACCTTTGTCCGACGGAAAGAGATTAAATGAGAAAGGTAATCTGGAACCTTATCTCGTATATTTTTTCTTAAGTTTTTAGGTTAAAAAACATAGCTTAAATAAGAATAAGGGGTAAAAGATGTTAGGAATGATTTCATATGGTTGAAATCATGAGAAAATAAAGAAAATAAGAATTTGAAGTTTATGTTAAAAATTTCTTAAGGAAGTATAAGATTCGTAATGAATTTGAACGATCCGAGTGGATTAAATGAATGAGTAGGTGAAATAAGTAAGAAATGGTATTTTATAACATCAAATTCCAAGAAAAAGTGAAATCGTAATCTAAATATCGATTAAAAATGAAGAACGAACGAAGAACACGAAGAACACGTGAAGAACGCGAAGAACGTTGTTGATGGACAAATTTAAAACCATCATAGAATAATTGTTGGTGATGGACAAATTTAAAACCATCGCGTATAAGTTAGATGTGTATTGCTTGGTTAGGAACGGTAGAAACGTTCATGAAGAACGAATTAAAACTGAGCTATAACGAAGTTATGACAAAATTTTTGTAAAGGGCGAACGAGAATTAGAAAGTTATTAAATGAACCCGAACGTGTAGGGTTTCATAAAAAAGTAAAAGAACTTAGAAAACATGAGTCATGGACTCAAGAACGAATGAGTTCCTAGTTCGGTTGACCAAATTACAGACGAACGAACGAAGAGCGTTAAAAACGTAAGATGAACAAAGGGTGAAGATTAAGCCAATCGAATGGCATGTTAAATGATTCAGAACAAAGTTCTGTCTGAGGGGTATTGAAGTACGTAAGATAAGGAAGAAAATGGCTTTGGAATGACTTCATTCCGAGTTATAACGAATAAGTTATGGAAGCAGGAAGAAATCGTCTCAGAATAAGTTAACACTTAGAAAAAATTTCTAGGGTTAGGGCTTGGCGCCGCGGCTGTAACACCCCAGTTCCACATCAAAAGATAGGGGAAAAATTTGTCTGCATATAAAAAAATAAGTTACTACCAATAGTACCTTCAAGTCATGCCCTTTTGGGAGCCTGTGGTGGGATAAGATGACCTAAGAAGATACTATTGGGCTAGTAGTTTGAGGCCTTATTTTTATGGATTTGATTCGATTCGGACTTGGGATTTGACCCAAGATTTATTCCGGACTCAAGATTTAACCCGGGTTGTTTCATATGGTATCAAAGCCAACTCTCGAAAGCTCGGGTCGGGTCGGGTCATCCGATCAGGTTGCCGGAGGTGAGGACACGAAGGCTGGTGTTATTATCCCACAATGGAGAGATGGAGGTCCGGAGGTGGGGACACGAAGCCAGCCGGTATTATCCCACAATGGCTAGAGAGGCAAAGATCTTTGGGTTGTGTGTGTGTGATCGGATTCTAATGGGGACGTCAGAAATTTAAGTGGGGGAGTTTGTAACACCCCAGTCCCACATTGAAAGATAGGGGAAAAATTGGTCTGCATATAAGAAAATAAGTTACTACCAATAGTACCTTCAAGTCATGACCTTTTGGGAGCCTGTGGTGGGCTAAGATGACCCAAGAAGATACTATTGGGCTAGTAGTTTGAGGCCTTATTTTGATGGATTTGATTCGATTCGGACTTGGGATTTGACCCGAGATTTATTCTGGACTCGAGATTTGACCGAGAAGATTTTTCAATGGCCAAATACCATGCCTTATAGAGTGATGCTGGCAGCCGCCAAACTGGGAGCCGGGATCGGAGACTTCATGTGCGGCGCCAGAAGATAGAAGGGAGAGTGGAGCCGCAATGCCAGGGTGGAGAAAAAGTCAGAGAAGAGCCTTTAACTGCTCAGCTCTTGGGGGAAATGTAAGGGAAGATAAAGAACATAATATTAAACTAATGTAACACTTAATCAAGCGAGTTAAACCTTTAGTAAATATTGAACGGAAAGATTAAGCGAGATTAAAAGACAAAGAATGTAGACGCGGGTTACGGAACCGATATCCGGGGACCGTAGTCGCAATAAACGAACGTGAGGGATTGCTATGATTGTGATTCCTTAGACATTGAGTGACGAAGGTAATGAATAACATTTCGATGTTATATTTTGGTAATGAGATATAAGTGTAAAGCGTATAGACGCGGTGAATACAACGTTGTTGCGATGAACAATCGGTCTTAGCATACAACGATCAGTATGGCTTCGACACTAAGAACGAGTAATGAACATGGGGTTCATGTAATGGATAACGAAAGTATTAAGTAATACGAATGGTATCAAGAAAGTCATAGCGAACGATAATAAGATTAATGGAAGCCGAGTTAATGATTAACTTGAATGATTGCTCTGAGTATACAAAAGACTATATGACTTAAACGATAAAGAATGAATCCTGAGGTATACGTTATAGTTTAATAGTTCATATACGTTAAGATAAGTTTAGGTTGTGGTAAAATCGTAACCTTTGATGGTTGACATATGGGAGCTGGGCTAAACAATTCCTTTAGAGACCGAAGGTATATACGAAACTGATAACTGATCTAACTCAATTTGATGGCAGTGTAGATGAGACGGGAACTTGTTTGTGGTTGTTTGTGGGAAACCACTCAGAGTACCATATGGACTACTTGCAGAGAAGCGATGTGTGCTGAGTCCTAGAAGAGTTATAAGAAGAAGATAAGATTGTAAATCATCAAAGATGATGAACGTATTGAGTAAGACATCTCCATATATCAAGAATCTGTAAACCGGTAATGAAAGTTAGTCGCGTAAATTTATATTGCAAGAACGCGAACCCTAAGAAGTAAAATTAAGTAAACCAATGCGTAAGTCAAATATATATGACTAATTGGAGTATGTGTTGTTTTTCCTGATATGCTACATAGGAATTGGAAAGAGCAGTTCGACGTAAACTGTAGCTATGCGTAAGGCAAGTTTTCTAACTTCATTCATATTCTAAATGAATGCTAGTTTCTTAAACTTCTAAAATGTTGAACTTGAGAAGTTTTGTCTATGTGCAAATGATTGATATTTGTACAAGGTGGTAGAACGTATGAAGCCTTGTGCCACAATGTGAACACTTAGGTGTTTCTATGAGATGAGTTGTTCTGTGATTAAATCGTTCAATAAGAGAATGCTCTGTTTATACATGATCCGTCATTGTTAAGTTTGTGCTAATGATTCTAGCCAGACAGAATATGTATGAAAAAGGTAGAAGAATGAAAGCATTTCAAAGTGAAAGTGAATATTGTTTTAAAATGATAGGAATCGAGATCATTCCTATTATTCAAGCTACTTCATAACCTTTGTTCGGTAATCGAAGTTCTAAAGGAATGTTTGAATTCTTGAAGTTGTTTGTTCAAATGTTATGACTTGTTGGGCAATTGTATGCTTACACTTGCTTTAAATGAAAAACATTTTCAGTGAACGACGTTAGAAGAACTTAAGTATCCCGTAAAGATCAAGTTGATGATATCCAGATGAAGTGCCATTCAGAATGTGAATGAGCGAGAAGATCAAGTAAATACTTGTAATGTAGAAAGATAAAACTGAACTATAGACTAGTTTAATGAACTGTTATGTATCCTTGGTGGCGGATAAAAGTCACTCTTATAAGATGAAAGGAATAATGTATTTATCATTATTTGTAATGAAAGAGGTTATAAGGTTTTTAGAACCTGGGAATTGAGAATGTATGTTGTTATATTTCCATATATAATGATGTATGTTGGATGAATGATGTACTTGTGAAGGCCCCGAATCCAGGTCCTAAATCACCTCGGATCCGGTTCGATCATTCTATACAACTATTACTATTTGCGGAAGATATAAACATAAATTGTTTATACATTACATTACACACTATTCCCCATGGTTGAGTAACCTTAACATATACATAACTCATAAATATCTAACACATAACTTTATTATCAAACTACAATATTACATTCTTAATCACATACATAAACTAAAGCTGGAACTTTCTTTAATCTTTTCCTGTATCCGATGCGTTCGTCTTAATCTGCAATGTTTATCATGATATAGCAAGAGTGAGCATGAAAGTTTCCCAGCAAGTTTAAATTTAACAATATAATGATATATCATGATTGAAATGATTTGAATAATTGGCTGGCTATAATTCAACAATATAATTGTGAACTAGCAGGAATAAATTTATGACTGAACAAGTATTATACATGAACAAATATATCTGAAACAACTGGTAATGAAGGTGATCAAACTTTCATACCGACTTATACATGCAATATATCTGAGTACAATTATACATGGCAATCAATGAATGATTAACCATAAGCTTATCCAATGAAACACTCTTAATAGAGTTAAGTAAAAAAACTTTCCGAATCAGATTGATTATCGCCACTGTAATTTATATCACCTTATCCAAGACCTAATATTAGTAATATAGATCTCCAATATTAGAATAATATCATCACAATATAATACTATTATATATATATACATATAATAACCTAAACACATAACACATAATCCTATCGATTACAACACACAAAAGACTCAATGATCAAGTCAAACTATTACAACTGAAGGTTGAACACGATAAAATTCTAACGTCCGACTGGCCTAAATTTAACTTTTATCGAGTCCAAGTTCAATTAAACTCTAACTAAACACTTAACAAATAACTTAAATAATTTTCATATCGATTGAAATATTTTTTAAATGAAGCTCGTAATAAGTTTTAAATAATTATTACTATTTATCACGTATTTTCAATCATTAATAACGTATTTAACTTAATTAAATACCACATAATTCTTTTATCATTAATATTTATTTAATATCAAATATTAATGAAATACATATCATAATATTATAATATATTTATAACATATCAAAGTATTTTTAATACTTTAAAATCATATTTATATGATTTTTAAACCGTTAAATTCATTATCCGATAATTACTATTAATATTAAAATATTAATATTTTCATGACAAAATATCAAAAGTTATATTTTATAACTTCAAATATTTTTCTAACCCTTAAATCATTTTTATATAATTTATAAACCATTTATTCTATTTTTCCATAATTTATTTAATATATTTATTAAATAAACTAATTATCATTAATATTGATTAATTAATGAAATTCATCACAAAATATTAAAAGTCACTAAAAATAACTAAAAATATTTTATTATACCATAATATTATTTTTCATGATTTTCATGAATTAAAAATCAATTTTAAATCATTTATTTAATATTATAATTAAATAAATTAAATACCATTTATATTCCAAAAATATTAAATATTTATGAAATATACTTAAAATAATTAAAACTATTTTTTAATCTTTAAAATAATTTTTCATAATTTAATATATATTTTTAATAATTAAAACACAATTTTTATCTATTTTTAAGTATTTTCCTGAAAATCGAAATTCAAAATTAAATTAACTTAGTCGCTAAATGTCTATAACCATTAGAAAGCGTCATTGTTCGTGTTCTTGAGCTCAAGAACAACGACATTAAAGAACTTCAAAATTCAACTTTGATCAGTTAATAAATTCAAATCTGATCATGTTCTGGGATAGTTTAAAATGTGATCGTATAGTGTTTATGTAACACTACAATACACAACCAACAACTTGATCAAAACAATAATACATCAAAATGATCTCGACTCTCAAAGTCCCCTGGGAGACTAAACACAGGTTTCTTCGAAACCCGTAAACTCGAATTGCCACTTTCAATCTCATTTATCTATGTGTTACATTTAACTATTTTGGTTGTTTCTTGGTTTATAATCGTAGCTCACATGACAAACAACAACGAGATAATAATATCTCGGTCCGAAACAACAGATCCATAGATTATGACACGGTCAAACCTTGTCAGTCATCATGTTCTTATGATTTCTGGAAATTTCCAGAAATGTCATCCGTGTTCGTTTGGCTATTTTGACCACTTATAACACTCGATGGGTTGATGTTCTAAAGGATCTTAAGGTATGTGTCTCAAATTCAAACAACGAATACACATTGAATAACATAACGTCAACAAATCACATTTATACTGACAGATCTCAAGGCCACAAAACGCTGTCAGACACTAGACAAGGCATTCTGGGTAACCCAGAATCAAGCCGGTCAAGCTCGGTCAACCGTGTTTGACCAAGAATAAAAATGAAATCTATACATCCAATAGCTACGATTTCAATTCCAGATTAAAGACAACATGGCATACTACATATCTATAACATAAACTACACAAAAGACTTAACACACACGGATCTAAAGGTCCTGACATTAGGCTGTCAGGCCTTAATTTTCCAGATTTCCAGATTTATGAAAACTCAAATTTCGAGCATCAAAATGATATGGATCTGAGTTTGGACAACCCAGATCATCAAATGACACCCTCTAACACATATCTAGCCAATAAATTACAACATATTACATCAAATCATGAAATTTCTAGGTTTAGGGTTCATATACCTTCTAAGCTTTGATCTTTGAATCTGATCATCATGATCTGTTCTTGGTGTGTTATTACATGACCTTGGCTTTGTTTCTCACACTTTCTCACTCAAAGATCCGAAAATATAGAGAGAGAAGGGACTTGGCTATTTTGAAGAGTAAAGTAATTCACTTTTCTAGACTTTTTGCTTTTAAACTCAAGATTCAATGTATATGGCTGGCCAAGATGGCTGATAAGTGAGCTATAAGTCACATGCTAGGTCTAGGGTGGTTCACCAAACCAAGATCATGGCAAGATCTACACTCCAACCATTAAATAATACACAAAGAGCATTCTAGTCATTTTCCATTTTATTTTAATGGCATTTTGGACAGTTGACCAAACCCTTAGGGTTTAGGGTTTAGTTAGGGTTTAGGGTTTGGAGCATTTAGGGTTTAGAGTTTTAGCCAATTTAGGGTTTGCAATTTATTTTCTAAAATTTCTAATTTAGGTTTTCAAAAATAGAAAATTAATATTTCTAAATTATAATTAGAATTTTCTAATTATATTAAAATTTCTTAATCATAATTTAAATATTGCTAATTAGGATTAGTATTTCCTAATTAAAATCGCTATTTAAGCAATTAGGGTCAAAATCGCTGATTAGGGTTCCTAAACCAGAAATTAGGGTTTTCAAAATGTGAAATTAGGGTTTACTAATTAATTAAGCTTTACCCTAATTAATATACTATAATTATTTACACTTATGCCATTAACTTCCCGATTTAGGTTTTCATGCACTGAATTAGGGTTTTGGATTCCCGGAACTGAAATTAGGGTTTCCGGAACCGATTTTAGGGTTTCTTGTTAATCGCTAGGGTTTTCTAACCGAACGTTGACGTTCTTAATATATACTTAGGGTTTGTTACAGATATCGTTTACCTGGTCAACCCTTGACCCTTAACCACATCATGCACACATATACACAAAACATATTCACGTATTACTTAATCCTGAATAATTCACCTAAATCCTTCACAGAATTTTGAAATCCTCAAAATTCAATCTTAAAAATATCAAACGCATACACTTATTTTTTGCATAGGTTCTAATATTGAACCTTAAATCAATTAATAAAAATTTTAAAAATATTCCAAATTCTCGGGTTGTCACATTCACCCCTTCTTCTAAAAATTTCGTCCCTGAAATTTACCTTACACCTTACACCTTACACCATTCACACACATTCTTTTGCTACCCAATACACCTCTCAGAAGAGTAAAAGTTTTCAAATTGTACTGAGGGGTCATATAGACAATGAACTATTGAGGTTTATAGGTATTACTACCTACTACCTATTTCAATTAAGAAAAAGGTACTCTACCCCTTATATAGGTTAACAATATGTTTACAATCACGAAGAAGGTAAACTACTATTGCTGGTACGTACGTTTATCATGTCTTGCGAATATTCTCGCTATTGAATTATTTAATCCAATCTACATAGTTCACCTCAGTCTTGTCATAGGATTCCGTACCAAAGCAATTTGGTTCGGGAAATTTCTTTCAATGAACACTTTAGTGTTTTCATAACATTAGTCTAGTTTGAATCGAATAGCATAGACTCATATCAATAATTCAATTCAATCAAATTATTCGTGTGTAGCCAAACCACATTGTAAATTAAAATTTTTGAAAATATTTTCGAGAATGACGCCATGATGCCGTCTTCAGTATTAACGATCCAGCTTTGAGGATCTTAGTCATTGTATGACTTTGTCATAACACATCATACAATAGTGGAACAACGATTTTAGATCAAATTCACACTAAGTATTCTCAGATTTATAACTCCATCAAATTTATATCATCTCTCGCACTGTGTTACATGGTACATGAGTGATAAATAAAAAAATTTTGATATTTCAAATCATTTCAAGCGCTCAAATTTGAATAAGTAGCATAGACTATACTTTAAACCGTTTCAAAAATGATTACGAGTCTACATATTATTTTTTTTAAAGGCACATAGTGCGTATTTAGCTTGATGTCAACATTTCAAAGTCTAGCATAGCTAGGAGTTTTGGAAAACTTAGGTCTCCACTAATAATCATTTGCTTAACAATCTATCTGTTTCTATTATCCTCAATATTCCATTTACACATAACTATACCCAGTTCTTCAAACCACACTTATGAGTCCATAAATTACCACAATCATATGAGTTTAAGAACTTGTCCTAGCCAGACCTTTGGTGTCCATTCGTTGAGGGGTTCATAAAAATTTCATATAACTATGAATCAAGTATATCACATAAGTATGAGTTTTAAGAACTCGTACTTAACCTTATATCCTCTACCTATGACCTATCTATCTGTTATACACATGAGAAAGGAATCACCCTCTTAACACGCATATAGCAAATAGCGCGACACAAACATTTCAATGATTATCATTGCCAGAAATTAAGTGGTTTTTACACCATGTACAATTCAGCTCCCATACGAAGAATCATACAACTCAACGGCTGACACGAGTCCTCAATTGAATCCCCACCTACCACTAACACCCTTTTCAATACGAATTTCATTTAATCCGTATTCATAATCCATAACTCTTTCTTGAGTTTTTCATAGTACAATTTCATAGTACAACTGCCACATAGCAAACTTTGCTGTAAACTTTTCAATCATTAGATTGATTCTTTCCATTCTATCACTTTATCAGATCACGGGGTAATCTTATCGTATATATCACGATTCATTTCTATATCTTGATCGTTTTATTTTACGATCTTCTATCACTGCACTTTTAGTCTTTTAGACTCTATCTATTCATCATTACTGTTAAACTTTATTATCAAAGTTAGGGAACTCTGTATCTTATAACTCGCCGAGATTCGTCTTTGAATCTTACCGACCAACTAACTCTATGTGAGTTAGATCTTATCCTAATCACTGCGATTATTAGTCTCAGGTATTCCTACCTAAGCTTCATAACCTACAGCTTTGATACATACTGTGACGGCCCCGAATCCAGGTCCTAAATCACCTCGGATTCGGTTTTATCATTCTATACAACTATTACTATTTACGGAAGATATAAACATAAATTGTTTATACATTATATTACACACTATTCACCAAGGTCGAGTAACCTTAACTTATACATATTTCATAAATATCTAACACATAACTTTATTATCAAACTACACTATTACATTCTTAATCACATACATAAACTAAAGTTGGAACTTTCTTTAATCTTTTCCTGTATCCGACGCGTTCGTCTTAATCTGCAATGTTTATCATGATATAGCAAGAGTGAGCATGAAAGTTGCCCAGCAAGTTTAAATTTAACAATATAACGATATATCATGATTGAAATGATTTGAATAATTGGCTGGCTATAATTCAACAATATAATTGTGAACTAGCAGGAATAAATTTATGACTGAACAAGTATTATACATGAACAAATATATCTGAAACAACTGGTAATGAAGGTGATCAGACTTTCATACCTGACTTATACATGCAATATATACAGAGTACAATTATACATGGCAATCAGCAATGATTAACCATAAGCTTATCCGAATGAAACACTCTTAATAGAGTTAAGTAAAAAAACTTTCTGAGCTGGTTTGATTCTTATTCTACGCAATTTATATCGCCTTATCCGAAGACCTAATATTAGTAATATAGATCTCCAATATTAGAATAATATCATCACAATATAATACTATTATATATATATACATATAATAACCTAAACACATAACACATAATCCTATCAGTCTACAACACACAAAAGACTCAGTATCAAGTCAAACTATTACAATCTGAGTTGAACACGACAAAATTCTAACGTCCCGACGGTCTAGTCGGACTTTTATCGAGTCCAAGTTCAATTAAACTCTAACTAAACACTTAACAAATAACTTAAATAATTTTCATATCAGTCAAAATATTTTTCGTAAGCTCGTAATAAGTTTTAAATAATTATTACTATTTATCACGTATTTTCAATCATTAATAACGTATTTAACTTAATTAAATACCACATAATTCTTTTATCATTAATATTTATTTAATATCAAATATTAATGAAATACATGTCATAATATTATAATATATTTATAATATATCAAAGTATTTTTAATACTTTAAAATCATATTTATATGATTTTTAAACCGTTAAATTCATTATCCGATAATTACTATTAATGTTAAAATATTAATATTTTCATGACAAAATATCAAAAGTTATATTTTATAACTTCAAATATTTTTCTAACCCTTAAATCATTTTTATATAATTTATAAACCATTTATTCTATTTTTCCATAATTTATTTAATATATTTATTAAATAAACTAATTATCATTAATATTGATTAATTAATGAAATTCATCCCAAAATATTAAAAGTCACTAAAAATAACTAAAAATATTTTATTATACCATAATATTATTTTTCATGAATTAAAATTATTTTTAAATTATTTATTTAATATTATAATTAAATAAATTAAATACCATTTATATTCCAAAAATATTAAATATTTATGAAATATACTTAAAATAATTAAAAACTATTTTTCAAGCTTTAAAATAATTTTTCATAATTTAATATATATTTTTAATAATTAAAAACAATTTTTATCTATTTTTAAGTATTTTCCGGAAAATCAGAAATTCAAAAATTAAATTAACCGTCGCTAAATGTCTATAACGACAGAAAGCGTCGCTGTTGGTGTTCTTGAGCTCAAGAACACTGACAGCCGACAACTTCAAGGGGTAAACTTTGACCGTTAATAAAATCAAATCTGATCATGTTCTGGGATAGTTTAAAATGTGATCGTATAGTGTTTATGTAACACTACAATACACAACCAACAACTTGATCAAACAATAATACATCAAAATGATCTGGACTCTCAAAGTCCCTGTCAGAGACTAAACCTGGGTTTCTTCAGAAACCCAGAAACTCGAGCTACCACTTTCAATCTCATTTATCTATGTGTTCTGTTAACTATTTTGGTTGTTTCTTGGTTTATAATCGTAGCTCACATGACAAACAACAACGAGATAATAATATCTCAGTCCAGAAACAACAGATCCATAGATTATGACATGGTCAAACCTTGTCAGTCATCATGTTCTTATGATTTCTGGAAATTTCCAGAAATGTCATCCGTGTTCGTTTGGCCTATTTTGACCACTTATAACACTCGATCGGTTGATGTTCTAAAGGATCTTAAGGTATGTGTCTACAGTCCAAACAACAGGCTACACATTGAATAACATAACGTCAACAAATCACATTTATACTGACAGATCTCAAGGCCACAAAACGCTGTCAGACACTAGACAAGGCATTCTGGGTAACCCAGAATCAAACCGGTCAAGCTCGGTCAACCGTGTTTGACCACGAATAAAAATGAAAACTATACATCCAATAGCTACGATTTCAATTCCAAATTAAAGACAACTTGGCATACTACAGATCTATAACATAAACTACACAAAAGACTTAACACACACGGATCTAAAGGTCCTGACATTAGGCTGTCAGGCCTTAATTTTCCAGATTTCCAGATTTATGAAAACTCAAATTTCGAGCATCAAAATGATATGGATATGAGTTTGGACAACCCAGATCATCAAATGACACCCTCTAACACATATCTAGCCAACAAATTACAACATATTACATCAAATCATGAGATTTCTAGGTTTAGGGTTAATATACCTTCTAAGCTTTGATCTTTGAATCTGATCATCATGATCTGTTCTTGGTGTGTTATTACATGACCTTGGCTTTGTTTCTCACACTTTCTCACTCTAAGATCCGAAAATATAGAGAGAGAAGGGACTTGGCTATTTTGAAGAGTAAAGTAATTCACTTTTCTAGACTTTTTGCTTTTAAACTCAAGATGCAATGTATATGGCTGGCCAAGATGGCTGATAAGTGAGCTATAAGTCACATGATAGGTCTAGGGTGGTTCACCAAACCAAGATCATGGCAAGATCTACACTCCAACCATTACATAATACACAAAGGGCATTCTAGTCATTTTCCATTTTATTTTAATGGCATTTTGGACATTTGACCAAACCCTTAGGGTTTAGGGTTTAGTTAAGGTTTAGGGTTTAGAGTTTGAGCCAATTTAGGGTTTGCAATTTATTTTCTAAAATTTCCAATTTAGGTTTTCAAAAATAAAAAATTAATATTTCTAAATTATAATTAGAATTTTCTAATTATATTAAAATTTCTTAATCATAATTTAAATATTGCTAATTAGGATTAGTATTTCCTAATTAAAATCGCTATTTAAGCAATTAGGGTCAAAATCGCTGATTAGGGTTCCTAAACCAGAAATTAGGGTTTTCAAAATGTGAAATTAGGGTTTACTAATTAATTAAGCTTTACCCTAATTAATATACTATAATTATTACACTTACGCCATTAACTTCCCGATTTAGGTTTTCATGCACTGAATTAGGGTTTTGGATTCCCGGAACTGAAATTAGGGATTCCAGAACCGATTTTAGGGTTTCTTGTTAATCGATAGGGTTTTCTAACCGAACGTTGACGTTCTTAATATATACTTAGGGTTTGTTACAGATATCGTTTATCTGGTCAACCCTTGACCCTTAACCACATCCTGCACACATATACACAGAACATATTCACGTATTACTTAATCCTAAATAATTCACCTAAATCCTTCACAGAATTTTGAAATCCTCAAAATTCAATCTTAAAAATATCAAACGCATACACTTATTTTCTACATAGGTTCTAATATTGAACCTTAAATCAATTAATAAAACTTTTAAAAATATTCCAAATTCTCGAGTTGTCACATTCACCCCTTCTTCTAAAAATTTCGTCCCTGAAATTTACCTTACACCTTACACCATTCACACACATTCTTTTGCTACCCAATACACCTCTCAGAAGAGTAAAAGTTTTCAAATTGTACTGAGGGGTCATATAGACCATGAACTATTGAGGTTTATAGGTATTACTACGTACTACCAATTTCAATTAAGAAAAAGGTACTCGACCCCTTATATAGGTTAACAATATGTTTACAATCACGAAGAAGGTAAACTACTATTGCTGGTACGTACGTTTATCATGTCTTGCGAATATTCTCGCTATTGAATTATTTAATCCAATCTACATAGTTCACCTCAGTCTTGTCATAGGATTCCGTACCAAAGCAATTTGGTTCGGGAAATTTCTTTCAATGAACACTTTAGTGTTTTCATAACATTAGTCTAGCTGAATCGAATAGCATAGACTCATATCAATAATTCAATTCAATCGAATTATTCAGGTGTAGCCAAACCCTGTTGGCAAATTAAAATTTTTGAAAATATTTTCGAGAATGACGCCATGATGTCGTATTGTATTAACAGTCCGTTTGAGGATGCCGTCATTGTATGACTTTGTCATAACACATCATACAATAGTGGAACAACGATTTTAGATCAAATTCACACTAAGTATTCCTGTATTTACAACTCCATCAAATTTATATCATCTCTGCACCAGGTTACATGGTACATGAATGATAAATAAAAAAAAATTTGATATTTCAAATCATTTGTGTCTAGCTGAAATAAGTAGCATAGACTATACTTTAAACCGTTTCAAAAATGATTACAAGTCTACATATTATTTTTTTTAAAGGCACATAGTGCGTATTTAGCTTGATGTCAACATTTCAAGTCTAAAGATAGCTAGGAGTTTTGGAAAACTTAGGTCTCCACTAATAATCATTTGCTTAACAATCTATCTGTTTCTATTATCCTCAATATTCCATTTACACACAACTATACCCAGTTCTTCAAACCACACTTATGAGTCCATAAATTACCACAATCATATGAGTTTAAGAACTTGTCCTAGCCAGACCTTTGGTGTCCATTCGTTGAGGGGTTCATAAAAATTTCATATAACTATGAATCAAGTATATCACATAAGTATGAGTTTTAAGAACTCGTACTTAACCTTATATCCTCTACCTATGACCTATCTATCTGTTATACACATGAGAAAGGAATCACCCTCTTAACACGCATATAGTAAATAATAATGACACAAACATTTCAATGATTATCATTGCCAGAAATTAAGTGGTTTTTACACCATGTACAATTCAGCTCCCATACGAAGAATCATACAACTCAACGGCTGACACGAGTCCTCAATTGAATCCCCACCTACCACTAACACCCTTTTCAATATGAATTTCATTTAATCCGTATTCATAATCCATAACTCTTTCTTGAGTTTTTCATAGTACAACTGCCACATAGCAAACTTTTCTGTAAACTTTTCAATCATTAGATTGATTCTTTCCATTCTATCACTTTATCAGATCACGGGGTGATCTTATCGTATATATTACGATTCATTTCTATATCTTGATCGTTTTGTTTTACGATCTTCTATCAACGCACTTTTAGTCTTTTTAGACTCTATCTATTCATCATTCTTTTTCAACTTTATTATCGAGTTAGGGAACTCAGATCTTATAACTTCATGAGATTCGTCTTTGAATCCTACCGACCAACTAACTCTATGTGAGTTAGATCATATCCTAATCACTGCGATTATTAGTCTCAGGTATTCCTACCTAAGCTTCATACCCTACAGCTTTGATACCAATCATGGATTTTACCAATCCAGTCCTAAATCACCTCTCATTTAGGTTTCATCATTCTATACAACTATTACTATTTACGGAAGATATAAACATAAATTGTTTATACATTATATTATACACTATTCCCCAAGGTTGAGTAACCTTAACTTATACATAATTCATAAATATCTAACACATAACTTTATTATCAAACTACACTATTACATTCTTAATCACATACATAAACTAAAGTTGGAACTTTCTTTAATCTTTTCCTGTATCCGACGCGTTCGTCTTAATCTGCAATGTTTATCATGATATAGCAAGAGTGAGCATGAAAGTTGCCCAGCAAGTTTAAATTTAACAATATAACGATATATCATGATTGAAATGATTTGAATAATTGGCTGGCTATAATTCAACAATATAATTGTGAACTAGCAGGAACAAATTTATGACTGAACAAGTATTATACATGAACAAATATATCTGAAACAACTGGTAATGAAGGTGATCAGCCTTTTATACCTGACTTATACATGCAATATGTACATAGTACAATTATACATGGCAATCAACAATGATTAACCATAAGCTTATCCGAATGAAACACTCTTAATATAGTTAAGTAAAACAAACTTGCCTGAACCGTTGATTACCGCTACGCAATTTATATCGCCTTATCCGAAGACCTAATATTAGTAATATAGATCTCCAATATTAGAATAATATCATCACAATATAATACTATTATATATATATACATATAATAACCTAAACACATAACACATAATCCTATCAGTCTACAACATACATAACTCAGTATCAAGTCAAACTATTACAGTCTGAGTTGATCCCGACAAAATTCTAACGTCCCGACGGTCTAGTCGGACTTTTATCGAGTCTAAGTTCAATTAAACTCTGACTAAACACTTAACAAATAACTTAAATAATTTTCATATCAGTCAAAATATTTTTCGTAAGCTCGTAATAAGTTTTAAATAATTATTACTATTTATCACGTATTTTCAATCATTAATAACGTATTTAACTTAATTAAATACCACATAATTCTTTTATCATTAATATTTATTTAATATCAAATATTAATGAAATACATGTCATAATATTATAATATATTTATAATATATCAAAGTATTTTTAATACTTTAAAATCATATTTATATGATTTTTAAACCGTTAAATTCATTATCCGATAATTACTATTAATGTTAAAATATTAATATTTTCATGACAAAATATCAAAAGTTATATTTTATAACTTCAAATATTTTTCTAACCCTTTAAATCATTTTTATATAATTTATAAACCATTTATTCTATTTTTCCATAATTTATTTAATATATTTATTAAATAAACTAATTATCATTAATATTGATTAATTAATGAAATTCATCCCAAAATATTAAAAGTCACTAAAAATAACTAAAAATATTTTATTATACCATAATATTATTTTTCATGAATTAAAAATCATTTTTAAATTATTTATTTAATATTATAATTAAATAAATTAAATACCATTTAAATTTCAAAAATATTAAATATTTATGAAATATACTTAAAATAATTAAAAACTATTTTTCAAGCTTTAAAATAATTTTTCATAATTTAATATATATTTTTAATAATTAAAACAATTTTTATCTATTTTTAAGTATTTTCGGAAAATCGAAATTCAAAAATTAAATTAACTGTCGCTAAATGTCTATAATTGACAGAAGCTGTCATTGCTTGGTGTTCTTGAGCTCAAGAACAACGACAATAAGAATCTTCAAGGGGTCAACTTTGACCGTTAATAAAATCAAATCTGATCATGTTCTAGGATAGTTTAAAATGTGATCGTGTAGTGTTTATGTAACACTACAATACACAACCAACAACTTGATCAAACAATAATACATCAAAATGATCTGGACTCTCAAAGTACATCGGGAGACTAAACTCAGGTTTCTTCAAACCCAGAAACTCGAGCTGCCACTTTCAATCTCATTTATCTAAGTGTTCTGTTAACTATTTTGGTTGTTTCTTGGTTTATAATCGTAGCTCACATGACAAACAACAACGAGATAATAATATCTCAGTCCAGAAACAACAGATCCATAGATTATGACACGGTCAAACCTTGTCAGACATCATGTTCTTATGATTTCTGGAAATTTCCATAAATGTCATCCGTGTTCGTTTAGCCTATTTTTACCACTTATAACACTCGATCGGTTGATGTTCTAAAGGATCTTAAGGTATGTGTCTACAGTCCAAACAACAGGCTACACATTGAATAACATAACATCAACAAATCACATTTATACTGACAGATCTCAAGGCCACAAAACGCTGTCAGACACTAGACAAGGCATTCTGGGTAACCCATAATTAAGCCGGTCAAGCTCGGTCAACCGTGTTTGACCACGAATAAAAATGAAATCTATACATCCAATAGCTACGATTTCAATTCCAAATTAAAGACAACATGGCATACTACAGATCTATAACATAAACTACACAAAAGACTTAACACACACGGATCTAAAGGTCCTGACTTTAGGCTGTCAGGCTTTAATTTTCCAGATTTCCAGATTTATGAAAACTCAAATTTTGAGCATCAAAATGATATGGATCTGAGTTTGGACAACCCAGATCATCAAATGACACCCTCTAACACATATCTAGCCAACAAATTACAACATATTACATCAAATCATGAAATTTCTAGGTTTAGGGTTCATATACCTTCTAAGCTTTGATCTTTGAATCTGATCATCATGATCTGTTCTTGGTGTGTTATTACATGACCTTGGCTTTGTTTCTCACACTTTCTCACTCTAAGATCCGAAAATATAGAGAGAGAAGGGACTTGGCTATTTTGAAGAGTAAAGTAATTCACTTTTCTAGGCTTTTTGCTTTTAAACTCAAGATGCAATGTATATGGCTGGCCAAGATGGCTGATAAGTGAGCTATAAGTCAAATGCTAGGTCTAGGGTGGTTCACCAAACCAAGATCATGGCAAGATCTACACTCCAACCATTAAATAATACACAAAGGGCATTCTAGTCATTTTCCATTTTATTTTAATGGCATTTTGGACATTTGACCAAACCCTTAGGGTTTAGGGTTTAGTTAAGGTTTAGGGTTTAGAGTTTGAGCCAATTTAGGGTTTGTAATTTATTTTCTAAAATTTCCAATTTAGGTTTTCAAAAATAAAAAATTAATATTTCTAAATTATAATTAGAATTTTCTAATTATATTAAAATTTCTTAATCATAATTTAAATATTGCTAATTAGGATTAGTATTTCCTAATTAAAATCGCTATTTAAGCAATTAGGGTCAAAATCGCTGATTAGGGTTCCTAAACCAGAAATTAGGGTTTTCAAAATGTGAAATTAGGGTTTACTAATTAATTAAGCTTTACCCTAATTAATATACTATAATTATTTACACTTACGCCATTAAATTCTCGATTTAGGTTTTCATACACCTTGAATTAGGGTTTCGATTCTTTAATCAAAATTAGGGTTTCGAACCGGTTTTTAGGGTTTCTTGTTAATCGCTAGGGTTTTTGAACCAACGTTGACGCTTTCTTAATATATACTTAGGGTTTTATTACGATATCGCTTTATCCGGTCAACCCTTGACCCTTAACCACATCATGCATTAATATATACACGTAACATATTCACGTATTACTCAATCTTGAATAATTCACCTAAATCCTTCACAGAATTTTGAAATCCTCAAAATTCAATCTTAAAAATATCAAACGCATACACTTATTTTCTGCATACGTTCTAATATTGAACCTTAAATCAATTAATAAAAATTTTAAAAATATTCCAAATTCTCGGGTTGTCACAGTACTCGTGACGTACGGAATTTGGGTGTTAAGATAGATCGAATTTTGGGGCGTTACACATTATCTTAGTCATTATATTTCTTACTGGGCTAGTTGAGCTCACCCTTTTGCTTTCATTTTTCTCTTCAGGAAATGAGAACGTAGCTGGGTCTAGTCGGGGAACAGAGTGACGGTTCGAGATGGTGGCTATAGTAGTCCTCACTATTTTATGAAATAGTGTGATAATAAATATAATGAGGACTTCATTTGAGTTTGAATACTGTCTATGAGACAATATTCGTGTAAAAACTCTAAGCTACACTGTTGTCGTATTGTTTAAAAGAAGTTTGTATTTGATTTATGTACCATGTATTTGGCGACTCAGAATGGGTGATGTATACCTATGTTGGGGACGTCACAGTTGGTATCAAAGCTTAGAGATATGATCCCTGGCTGAGATGTGAGACTAGAACTACGAGGGGAGAGACGGGAAATTCCTTCGCTAATATGACCTACCTAAGTTTATTTGGTATTTATTTAGACGGTCAGAGTATAGGGATAATATGTGACATGTCAATTAACCCTTGTTTTGTGGCAGTATTTGATAATGGCATCCAAAAATGTTTAGATAAGCAATGAAGCACATGAGACCGTTGAGTCACCAACAATCAATACCCAGGATAATGTGCATCAGGATGGCAATAATCCTAAGGAAAACAACAACGCTGACCAAATAATGAACGATGGGATGTTCAGAGGCTTTATGCAATTCATACAACATCAGGCGAGAACGACTCCTGTTCAAAATGCAGGTGGAAACACTGGCAACTCTCGGACGGTCACCACTAAATAGTTTAAGGAGCTAGGACCACCGGAGGTTTTGGGAGAGCCAAAACCACTTAAGGCAAAGACGTGGATAAAGCAGATGACCAAGATATTTGATGTCTTAGGATGCTCTGAGAAGCAAAAGGTTCCCTTTGCCACCTTCATGTTGCGAGGAGAGGCAGATTACTGGTGGAAATCTGTAAAGCGTACTCAACCTTCCGCACTGAAGATGTCTTGGGAGAAATTCCAAGAACTGTTCAACGACATGTACTTTCCCGAAAGTATTCGTCACATGAAGGAGGTAGAGTTTATCAAGCTGGAGCAAAATAATATGACCTTGTCACAGTACGAAGCTAAGTTTACCGAGTTGTCTCGGTTTGCGTCCCACTTAGTTGATAATGAGGAAAGAATGGATGTTTCTAAGAGGTTTGAAACCTGAGATACGTCAATACCTAATTTCTCACAAACTGTGTTTGTATTCAGATGTTGTAAATAGGGCTCAGTTATTGGAGCGCGATAATGACTCAACCCAACCAAGAGAGAGTAGCTGGCAAATTGATAATACCAGTGGTAGCAGTTATCGAAGCGGTGACAACAAATGTGGAGGGAATTAACATGCCAGAAATGGTAACCACTTCGGTGGTAATCATGGCCAAGATAATAGAAGTGGAAATTTTGAGAAGAGAAAATTCAATAATGATGGAAAGACGTCAGCACCATCACCTGTTGTTAAGGAAGGAGAACGACCGTCACCAAGATATTAAAAATGTGGAGGAGGGCACACATCACCCAAACTGACGCGCATCACCCAAAACATGTTATAATTGTGGAAGAGAAGGTCACCTAGCTCGATTTTGTCGTGCACAGAAGACAAGTCCAGCTGGGATGGAGGCATCAAAGGCCGTCCCAGACAAGACAAAACCGGTAGTTCAAGGGAGAGCTTTTATCGTAACCTCCCAAAAAGCGAGGAATCCGAATGAGGTGATCACGAGTAAGCTAATCATAAACTCTAGCGAAGTCTATACCTTATTTGATACCGGTTCTACCCATTCTTTTATTTTTTTCTACTTGCGCTCAACGTTTAAATTTGACTCTTGAGAAATTAGACTTTGACTTATCTGTTGAAACTCCGTTGGGAGAAACCTTCATTACATCCACTGTTTATAAGTCTTGTTTGATCCAAATCGGCACTCTTCGCATTATTACCCGTCGACCTTTTATCTCTTTAAAAATACTTGTGTTTGATGTGATTTTAGGGATTGATTGGTTAACTACTCATCATGCAAAAATTTATTATTTTCGTAAGGTTGTTAGCTTTCATATTCCTAACCAACCTATTATGCGAATTCAAACAACCAAACCACTAAAGTCAATCACTGTCATATCAAGCCATAAAGTTATTCGTTTATTGAAAAACGGATGTCAAGTTTTCTTAGCCCATGTCACAGATTTAAACAAAAATACGTGAGATTTGAATGATATTTCTATTGTTAATAAATTCCCTGATGTATTCCCTGAAGAACTTCCTGACCTACCCACAGAGCGTGAAATCGAGTTTGGTATTGACCTTGAACCTGGTACAAAATTCATTTTCAAAGCCCCATATTGAATGGCTCCTATTGAACTTCAGGAGTTAAAAACCCAACTATAGGAATTATTAGATATCGGTTTCATTCGTCCTAGTACGTCTCTTTGGGGTGCTCCTGTTCTATTTGTGAAGAAGAAAGATGGAAGTATGCAACTTTGTATTGACTATCGGGAGTTGAATCATGTCACCATCAAAAATAGGTACCCGTTGCCTCGCATTGATGACCTTTTTGACCAGTTACAAGGAGCCAAATTCTTTTTAAAGATCGATCTTCGTTCTGGATATCATCAGTTAAAGATTAAAACCAATAACATCCCAAAGACTGCTTTCAGAACTCGGTACGAGCATTATGAATTCCTAGTCATGTCTTTTGGATTGACTAATGCTCCTGCTGCCTTCATGGATATGATGAACCGAGTATTCAAGGAATATTTGGATCACTTCGTGGTTGTCTTTATTGATGACATCCTCATATACTCCAAAAGACGTGAAGATCATGAGCAACACTTGAGGCTGATACTCCAAAAGCTTCGTGAAAATAAGCTATATGCCAAGTTGAAGAAATGCGAGTTTTGGCTTGAGGAAGTAGCATTCCTTGGGCACGTGATATCAAATCATGGAATATCCGTTGACCCGGCAAAGGTTGAAGCAATTCAAAGCTAGCAGCAACCTAAGTCAGTGACCGAAGTACGTAGCTTTCTCGGCTTAGCTAGTTATTATCGGAGATTTGTAGAAGGGTTTTCTCGAATCGCTACTCCATTAACTCAGCTGACTCAGAAAGATACAAAATTCGGTTGGAGCGAGGAATGTGAGAAGAGTTTTCAACAACTCAAGAGGAGACTCATTTTAGCACTTGTTCTGACAATACCATCTGGCTCGGAGGGATTTTTTATCTACAGTGATGCTTCAGGCAAAGGGTTAGGATGTATTCTCATGCAACATGGGAAAGTCATAGGCTATGCCTCACGACAACTCAAAGAATATGAGAGGATTATCCTACTCATGATCTAGAGTTGGCAGATGTCATTTTTGCGCTTAAGATTTGGAGGCATTACCTGTATGGAGAGAAGGTGGAGATATAATGTTTGAAGAGGTACATGTTAAAATCTTGGATAAGAAGGATCATATTCTACGCTCCAAGGTTATACCTCAAGTTAAAGTTTTGTGAAAAAACCACAATGTTGAGGAAATGACCTGGGAGTTAGAATCTGAAATGAAGTCAAGGTATCCTCACATCTTCAACATACCAGGTACGCACCCTAATTTCGAGGACAAAATTTCATAAGAAGGGGAGGTTGTAAGACCCCAACTTTTATGAATAAAGATTAATTTTTCTCAAAATATATTTTTGAATATTATGATATGGATTTGATATAATATTATAGTTGTGGGTAATATTTACAAATTTTGCAAAGTAAGCAAGTGGTTATAAAATATTCGATTGGTCGGGGAATATTCGTTTTAACGGGGGAATATTAAATGCACTTACAATCAATCATTGGTGGACCCCACAAACAGAATTATTGTCGGAGTTAGAAAATGAGATAATTATCTTTTTATTAAAGTAATGGCAAAAGTTTTACCGTTAAACTGTTGAAATACCCTGTGGTAAAAGAACAGTAATACGCGTTGTTGCATAGTAGCACACGGTATTGATTATTGATGCTTACGTGAGAAGTCACTTAGTTATACTCAATTATTGCTACAGTAATTGCTGCATAATATCTCTCATATTATTGATTCAATTATTGTCACAGTATCATCTGCATAATATTTTATATTATTAAATTAATAATTGAGATGACAAAGTTATTCATATTATTATTTAAAATATTGACAATGTCTAGAAAGCTCTGTCAAGGAAAGGTTTGGTCACCTAATTGCGCGCCAATAGGGAAAAATTCTTATCGGAAAGCCCCCTCTTTCCAGGGAATGATCTAGTTGTTAAATATTGTGAGTTATAATATTAATGATGAATAAGTTCGTGTTGATTAAAAATGAAATTGATATTTCCATTGTGTTGGGATTATTAGTGTTAGTGGAAATCGACATTATTTCTATAATAATTAATTTTCGGAGGTTATATTGACCAATCGGGTAATTAATCGGATAAATGAGCAATTAATTGTTATTAATTCACATGCTTATAACTATTTGTTCACATGCATGTACTATTAGGGGATGTGGTTCAAGATTGATAATACTTGCATGACTAAATTAAAAATAGAGGTATAGATGAAGGTACTATACCGTAACTATTTTTTTCACATGTATAGAACTATTGATTCATATGAATGTATTATTGATTCAAATTCATGTACTATTAGGGGAGGTGGTGCAAGTTTGATAATACTTGCATGACTAAATTAAAAATGAAGGAAAAGATGAAGGTATTATACTGTAATATTTCGAGCCCCAAAACGTGCAATTATCGAAACTATATTTTCCTATAAATAGAAGCTCATTCTTCTTTCATTCTCACCAATTCACTAAGACTCACAAGAGCAATTATAGAGAGAAGCTATAGAGAGAAAGAAGAAGAGAAGTCTGCTACTTCACTTTATTCCATTATCCAAATCTTCTTACGAGGTAAGGAGATTATTTTTTTCAGTATTTATAAGGAATAATATTTTCTTCCATACTCTATAGTATGTGAGTAATATTATTTCGTATCGAATTCCTGATTATACCCTCATTTTGTTAAAGTATTGCTTCTATACTCCCCGAAATTAGTAGAATATTCTTGAAATTTGCGCTTCATCTAGTATCGTTTCACAAGGATATTTTCTGCACATTCTTGTTAAATTTTAAGTTTTTCATGTCAGAGTACTATCCATGAGTAGTATTCATTTTTACGGTACTATTCACAAAGTACTTTTCACGGTGTACTATTCACAAAGTACTATTCACGGGTACTTCAATAACTGAACAATAGTTATGAAGTACTATTGGTAATACAAAATAGCACTTCACTTTTCCTTCAAAACGTTTTACAATGACAATATTCAGTAAAACATCAATTTCGGTCCAAGACCATGAACATTTCATACTTTCTTTGAAAAGGACAACCCGGCACTAAGTCTGGCATATCTTACGAGCACGTCTAGGTGATCAGCCTATAGTACTCTATGTTGATCAACACTACATTCTTTAAACGTATGTACGTTTAAGTTGTGGCAACCTCACGTGTCAGTCGTTTGACGACAAAACCTTTTAGCATACTCAGTCTTCATTTGAAAATCACACCAACATAGTTTGATAAAACATTAACAATATTTCAATAGATTATAAGAAATCCAACATATCGTAAGTCTAGCCAAAAGAACTGGCTTTGACTCCATCATTCATCAATTCATGCGTAAGAATACATGAATCACAAAGCTTGTTCAGATTGAACTGAAACAAAGGTTAGAACACTTTCCTTCAGCGTCTACTACTGTAATTACACGTACACTTTAAGTTTTTAAGGTCTCTATAGTAGATGATCATATAACGTAACACATTAGGTCCTGAATAACATACATGATTCCTAACGAATCTTACCCTTCTTCTCAATCTAATTACGTATTAGATTGTTTATTATTGGTTCCGGCTTGCCGTTATAACTTACATTGTCGTTACGTTCATGTTCGATTGATTATCATTAACCTTTAATGATCATACTTTAATGTTTAACAATGCCTTACGATGTTATAATTAAGCTTTAGTTCATTGTTAATTAATTACCATTCATGCTCTACTTACAAACATTATTTACTGTCAAAACCCTATGGTCGGTGTCATTTGACTTTTCTTTACTTAAGTGCATTGCGCACAAACTTCATGGGCTTTCACCCGATTCGTGATGACGGCGCCATACTCAGTACATTGGGTCGCGCTGTGGTGCCAAACTCCAATAGGTCACGCCTTTTCTCTCTGCAGACCGCGACGTTGCATAGGCCATTTATATACCTTCAATGGTGGCCCATGAGTTAAGCTAACAATGCACCGCATAATTGATGACTTTGATTTGCATAACGAACTTCCCGAACTCCAAATTTGATCATTTTAAGTCCGAATTGGCTCATTCAAAAGTCATTAGCTCACAAATCACATACTCTACGTGTTCATGAAAGAATTTTATATTTTCGACTTCGTTAACTCAAAATTCACCTATTGGTTCATTTTTAACGAAAACGATAAACTTTCATACAACGCTCATTTCTTCGTTCTAAGTCAGAATTCGGTCATTTTTGAGTCCGCAACTCTATAATGCCCAATAAGACTTGTTCCCATTGAAAACCAACGTTTCCGAGCTCAAAACCAAAATCCGACTTCCATTCCGAGAATTTTACGAATTCGACGATTTTCGTCCAATCGTGTGAATTACGACATAACTTCATCACTTATGATTTTTTCATCGTTCCAAATGGATTCTATCCATCAAATTGACATCTTAACCTACTTATTTCATTAATTTATTTATTTGACAAGTTATTGCTTATTCTTCATGAGTTTATAACTTATCCAAGTATAATTACATATAGTTACAATTCTCATGACTTATGATAGCTTATGTCGTTTAACTATCATTCTTACATCCTTTTATCATGCTAACATCATTCATGTAAACATGATACAAGTCTTACAAGTTCTTCCTTAGCTCATAGCTTAATTATGAACAAAGTACTTATTCTCGGCTTATTAAGACTTAAGTCCTTAGATTATCCATTCTTATGATTTCTTAGCATACATGTTCATTACTCCATACTTCTCTTATCACCCTACAATGGTAGAGATGGGAGATATATGACATAGGACCTTTGATGAACTAGCTTTTCTTCTTCTTCTTGAAAGTCTAACTTAACTTGCTTATTCTCTCTAACACTTAAGCACTTAACTTGTTGAAAGTTGTTGGATGAAAATGAACAAGCAAATAATGAAATCCAAAGCTTGGTATATATAGGATTTCCTAAGTTAGGGTAGTTTGGTCATTAGGCCATCCCACCTCCTTACTATTCATTTCCCTAGCTATTAAGTTAATTTGGCCACCACAGTCAATGCTTGGCCATCACAAACACTTATCCAATACTTGGGCACTAAGATCACCCATGGGTTGCCCCATGGATCAAGCTACCCATTGGTTCTTAAATTGGGCTTTAATCCAATTAGCCTAACTTATTCTTTTGGGCTTGTAATTTAACTTCTATTGGACTTTACAAATTGTTTCACAATCCCACAAGTCCACTATAATTGGCTTAAAGCCTTAGAACGTATACTATACGTATATTTCTCATATTCTCACTCGTATACTAATTCATAATATACGATATACAATCATTCATACATACTCATATTCATTACCTTATACAATACATACGTATCATACGATCATCACATTAACTTCTAACGCTTTATTTTCCCTAACGTTCTCAAATTAGGTCTGCATGCGAAAAAATACGTTTTCCATACTTGAATTATTATTACATAATATATCTCACCTCAATATTCTATCGCTACGTATTTCTCGGAAGTTCAAAAAAAATTTCTGAGCGGAAATTGATGAATAGTATTTTTCGGAAAATTTCTCGGAAAACTTTTATTTTCGTCTTGAAAATTCAAACACTTTAATTCCTTCACGTAGTCAAAATACTACAACTTTCCGACGTTTCTAGGTTATAGAACGACATTCATCTTACTAACACATAATAATAACAAATAATATAATTTTATTCATTATTTAATTAAATAAAATTATTTACAAAGGATCCGAATTTCTTAAATTAGATTCTATAGAATATCCTATATGCTTTCTGACTTTTATATATATATATATATATATATATATATATATATATATATATATATATATATCTTCTTTAATTGTTTTCATAATGCGAGATATTTAATTGTTCACGACTGGGGATAGATTTGCCTAAATCTTACTATTTCTAACTTTGACCGGTTCAGAAGTTTCTAAACTAGAACCGTTGAAGCTAGAATGGTTTAGATTTATTCAAATATATTTCTTTTTCTAGCGTTTATACATATTGCTTTTTCATGTGAGCCTAGGAATCATGTGATCACAGATTCAGCCTCTGAATCTAGATTCGGTTTCCGTGATTGACATTTTACAGCTGCAGTCAGCTTGTAAATTATCTACGGTGTCTGTATATCCTTAGATGGCTCTCATGTCCACAAGGAGTTTGGCACTACTATGTATCTTATTTTCATGAAGATGTCTCGCATCTCGAAAATAAAAGCAATCAAGTCGAACATAATAAAACAAAAGTATCAAAAGCCTCAATTACTATTGAGCATACGGGTTTGAAAAACTTGTTTTCCAAAACATCACTGCTATATCTTGTTAAAATTAAACTTTTATACAAAAGTCAAACCATTTGTATATAGTTGCAAACGATGCATAACACTATGTATAGACAATTGCACATAGACCTAATTCACACACACACATACGCAGATAAAAAGTTAATGAAAGTGTCGATAACCGTGTTATCACGAAAGTTAGGGTGCCTAACACCTTTTCTCCGCTTAATCAAGCCCCCAGACCCTAACGAATCTCGATTTCCAAGACAATTAAACAGTGTCAAACCATTGGGTCTTTGTGCAAATCTTTTCTCTGTTGAGTTGGTGCAACCATTTAAAAATTATCAACTAACGACTCTAACAGTCAAATCGTCGATATATACATGTTGGACCTTTTCAAATTTGTTTTTTAAACAAAACTCACCTAAAATGAGAACACTAAAAGATAAGAACAGAAAGAGACAAATAAAAATTCTGACGTCGACAGGTAAAAGTCTTGTCGGTATTTTTATAAAAAAAGTTATTTTTGTCGCTTTCTAAATCCGGAAATTATTCTATTGTGGGATCCACCAATGATTGCGTCATCGTACGAATATTTTCCAACAAAAACAATATTCTCAAACACAACGAATATTTTATGACAACTTACTTACTTTGTAAAATTTATACATATCACTCATAACTATAGCATTTATTAAATTATTATCTTACTATTTAGAATAATATTTATAAAAAAAAATTAAATATTTTTATTTTATAAAATTCGGTGCCTTACACGTATTTTCAAATAAAAAAATAAAACCGAATCAATTAAATTATTTTCAACCCATGTTTTTCATTCTAAATCCATATCATTGTATTGCTAAATACTGATTAAACTTGGGAACAGTTTAATCATTTAAATTCTGGTACATGACGCGTCTACCATTGTCCTTTCCTTAGTACTCAACCTGAGTCCTGACCCTCACAAATATTCAAAGCCTAAGATATCAATATAAAGGATCCGGTTAGCATGAAATTTATATTTTAATAATTTGGTCAATTGATTAATAGAATATTGATATATATAGAACATCGTCTGTTTGTCAGCACTCTATTGATCAATTGATCAATTTACCCAAAAATAAACTTCATGCTAACCACTTCTCAATATAAAAACTTCAGGAACCAGATATCTCGTTCTGAATTATAATTATTGTAAAAAAAAAAATCTAATGAATCATTTTTAATTTTTATATCATTACAAATTATAGTTTTGATATTCCCCATCCACGGCATCCATCTCACAAGTCACAACCAGCGTGCATTTATCTTTTTAAGATGTCTTAAAATAATATTATTTTCGTTTTAAAATTAGAAATATAATTTAATTTTTAAAGTCAAACGATGACATATTAAAATTTAAATTGATGTGAATTTATTTAATTTTAATTAATATAATTATTATAGTTATATAGTATATAAAAAAATTATTAATTACAAAATTTAATTTATTCTAAATTTTTTGAGTCATATCAATTTTAAAGTTTAATATGTCGTTATTTGAACTCTTAATTTAAATTGTATCTCTAATTTTAGAAACGAACAATATATTTAATTCAAAAATTATTTTAACAAATTAGTTATATTTATCTATGTTTTAAATTTATGTTCATAATTTTATAGGAGTATTTTGGTTTCGACCAAAGTGTAAAACAAGACAGTAATAAGGCTGTAAGTTCATAATTTCTTGTTAAATTTTAAAATTTTAGAGATATAATATAAAAAGAAAATTAAAGATAAAAGATAAAGAATATAAAACTTAATTATAATAAATAATTTATTTTAATTGACTATAATAATTATAAACTTAAAATTTAAAATATAAATTGACCTATATTAAATCTATAATTATATAATTTCAATCCATATAATTTATATTAAAAATAAATTATGTAATTATATTTCTAAATAAATAGAAACACAGTCATATTTTGTAAACTACAGTCATATTTTGCCAGGCCACAGAGTAGGCTAATTTGGAAGTTCCGGTTTAAGTAAATTATTGTGGGCGGGTCCTACTAATGTTGGAGTTGAGAAAAGATGTGAATAAAGGGCCGCACGAGGGGGCAATCAAATCAACGGAGAAAAAGAAAGAAAAGTTAAAATTGAGAACTCAAAAGTGAGAGAGACCTGAACAGTCAACAGTGTGAGTGTGCGGGTACACTCTGTCACGTTTTCCAAGGATTGTCCTTGTGGGAACATTTGGAATCTTTATTAGGTTCTCGTATTAGTACACCTTTTAAAGTCATTAATACATAAAATTATATACTCCCTCCGATGACACAAAAAAATAAGATAATAATTGAAAATTATTAAATATAGTACTTAATTATTTATAATATTTTTAAATTATTAATTTATCATAATACAAGAGTTTAAAGTACCAAAAAAATAAATAGAGTAATAGAAATAATTTTGAAAAAATTATCATTATTCTCCTAGATTTGAACAAACGTCAATTAATTATGGACAAATAAAAAACTCTAAAACGTCATTTAAATAGGGACGGAGGGAGTATCGTTTAAGATTTTTGCACATAAATTAAAAAAACTATTAATATAAATAAAAAATTATTGTTATGACTAAAATACCCTTATTTAATAACTATTCTCTTTCTCCCCTCTCACATATATATTGTATACTCCCTCCGTCTCATGATAAAAGTCCTTATTACTATTTTGGGTAGTCCCATATTAAATGTCTATTTTCTTTTAATAACCAAATTTTTACACATATTTTCCTATTATACTCGTAGCATTAAATATCTCATACTTTACTTATTCTAATTCTCTCCCTATATTAAATGACATTATTATAGGCAATTTTGTCATTTTATCCTAGGACGGAGGGAGTATTAAAATTATCACTGTTATTGAATATGTATTGGGAAGCAAAGAAATATGAAAAGAAGGGATTTGGTTAGCATTACCCAAAATAAACTTCATACTAACCACTTCTGAAAGGAAGTAGCCTACACCTAATTTAATGAAGTGAAAAATTAATTATTTTGTGCATTAATTAAACACTTGTTGGAAAACAGAAATAAAGATAAATTTGGAAAAAAATATTAATTATGCTTTGATTTCCTTAAATGTCAAATATTTTGGAATAAATCAAATGGGGTAAAACGTCAATTATAATGGGACAGAGGGAGTAAAATTTATAATATTACATATGTTTTTGAAAATTTATTGTTTATATTTATCTAAATAAATAAATTTGATATATAAAATTATAAGATATTTATATTATAAATATAAATTAAATACATAATTGGTTGCCCTTTCATTAATTTTTTTGTCAAAACACTGCCTTGTTAGTTTTTTACTACTAAAAATTGGCTTTTAAAACCTAAATTGAACTCCGATTAACAACCTACGTCCAAATTCAAGGAATATGGTATCCCCAATTTGTAATGCGCTCAAGATTATTAGGGTAAAATTCAGATATAATCACTTAAAATTTAAAAAAATTTGCATATAAAAAATAATATATATTACAACTTTACATGTTAATTTTTTTATTACGAGTTACGTAGATAATTATAGTTGATAAAATTTTATAATGTATTTGATACAGTTGGTCAATTATATAATATTAGTCAATCTCATGTATTGATATACGTCGCAATCGTAATTTGACATAAAACTTTCTCAATATTTAGCTTGACTATTTGCATATTATCATTTTAATTTTAAAAGTGATTACATAAACATATAAAGTCATGAAGTTAATGAATAAATAACCATAATAACACTCATTATCCCTTTAGTTTTTTTAAGTAACGATTAAGACTTCTAGATCATAATATGTACTCCTCCCCCCATAATTATAAAATTTGATTTTCTATTTTGAGATGTCCCAATATATAGGCTACTTACTATTTATAAAATTTAGTTGGTTCATTATTTTACTTTTATGCCCTTATAATAAATATTCAACCATTACTCTTTTTTGAAGAAACAATATTCAATGTCATTATTTTTATCACCATATTTAATGTTGTTGTATTCTCTTTGATTAAAGTTTTATGATTATGGACTTTAATGGTCAGTACACGTCAATCAATGAAGTCGAGAGTTCTAGTGTAATAAGTAAGTAGTAATTAACTTATTCATTAATTTCATATTAAGGGGTATATGTGGAAAATTTATGTTAAAAATTGTCACTTAAACTGATTTTCTTAAACTATGTGCCAAAAGAAATCAGTCTATAACTATAGGACGGAGGGAGTAACATTCACTACCCCTAGTGTGGTTGACCAACTAATATTCCAAAATATTTTTAATATAATGTCTAATATACCCTTCAAGTTATAATATTTAATATATCCACTAAATACAAATTTATATGTTATAATTTTTACTTAACTTAATCTAATTAATTAAATTATGAATTTGTGCATTAATAAATAACATATTTCTCAAAATTAATAAACATTTATTTTATCAAGAAAATAAAGTCATACACTTTTTGCTAATTAAATTTTTTAAAAATTAAAATTTACGTAATATACATTCAAATTTATTTTTGTAATTTAAAAAGTAAAATTTTAATAAGCGTAAAAGTACAAATTAATGCAAACATAATTATTTTTCCCAGATAATAAAATTTACGTAAAATAAACTTATTATTATTACATCTGAGAGATTATTCATATAAAAATTATTACAAATTATATTAATTATTTTTCTCAAATATTAAACTAAACATAAGTAACTCTTAAGCATAATTATTTACAATAAAAATGACAAATGTTATTACTCTAAAAAAATATTAAAAAAATTCTTCTAATAAGATAGAGGTAGTAATAAATATAATTATATTTTCTTTTATTCAATGTTGTATAAAAATAACACCAACTATATACTAAAAAAATATGTAATTTGTAAGACCTCAAATTTATGAAATAAAAGTATTCAATTTTTCTTATAATTACTATTCAAGAAAATGATTAAATTGATAAAAGTTAAAGTTAAGGGTGATATATGAATTTTTTTCAAAATACACAAGTGGTTATAAAATATTCATTGTTGTTGTTGGGAATATTCGTTTGATCGTAAAAAAATATTCTTTACGTTAGGGAATATTAAATGCAATAGGCCGTGACCCATTTGTGGGCCCCATAACAAAATAACTGTCGGATGAAGAAAATGACAAAATTAAGTTTTTATAAATAACTGGCGTAATCGTTCTCAAGTAACAATCGTTGGAATACGGTTTGGTAAAATAAAGTGTCTGGCGTTGTTGCATAATAACAAGACACCAGATTATACATTATTTTTGAATTATTGATTCTTACGTGAAGGCACTTTTTCAATAATTGTTACAAAGAATTCTTGTTCAATATTTTATTTTATTAATTCAATAATTCTTGTGTTGATATTTTATATTATTGTTGTTTCAATAATTATCACCGCATAATATTTCTCATTATCGGATCAATAATTCATATTATTTGAATAATATTATTAGATAGCATTATTGGCAATGTCCGAAAAGTTCATCGAGGAGAGGTTTGGTCACCTAATTGCGCGCGCCATGAAGGAGAAATTCTTATTGAAAGCCCCTCTTTTTCGAAGGATTCGTGCAGTTGTCATAATTGTGATTCGTAATATTATTTATGAATAATTAATTATTGATATATATGATAAGGAAATATTTATTTGATGTGGATATAAATGATGGATTTATTTATGTGGTTATAAATGAAGGAATTAATGTTGAGGTATTTTATCGATTTTTTTTTCGAATGAAGGTATTAAAAATTAAACCAAAGTTTTTGAGATATATTATGTGAGTTATAATTTTTAATCCCAATCGCTGGATCGTTGTAATTTTTGGATATGTTATACATATATAAGTTGAGTATATGTCCACAAATTTTGAACCGTTAAAAATGAACGTATGATTTTTTATGAATTTTAAGAGGTGAATGGTTCAGAAATTGTTGAAATATCCGAATTTAGCATTTTGGTGAAAAATTCTAGAATTGAGTGGGCCCCACTTTTGGTTGGTGAAGAAATGTGCTGAATTTTATTTCAAATGTGGTGGGTGGGAATAGTAGCAGGTAAAGCCATCAGGTTGCAGGTCAAGTCTGCTAAAATTTTTCTATAAATAGAGGGCTAAGTTAGAATTGAAAATCACACCAGAAACATAAGTTTTCTCTCTTTCTCTCTCTAGATTATTGAGTGTATTTTATGAGTATTTAGATACTTGGTGAGTTGATATTCATCAGTGCAAATTTTCTTCAGCGTCATATCCGATATCCAGTCAGAAGTGCTGCTCTTTTGAGGTAAGGGATAGTAAGGGATTTTAAGGGTTATTATGTTTTTCAATTCGTACTTCTTCTGATTTTCAGAAAATTCTGGAAAAATTTGAAATGATATGTTGATGAGTTTTATTGATTGTATCCAAAAATGGTAATTTTTGGATGTATATATTAAGAGTTATGAATTTTATGAGAAAAGACTATTTTAAAAGTAACCGCTTATAATTTCTTGTGGTTAACTCCAAAATTGATGAACTTTTTATTGGGAGTACATCTATATAATATCGATTATTACTCTGTGAATTTCGAATTTTGGATAAAAGTACAATTTATGATAAATGTCTAAATATTCGACGGTTTTGGCCATATGAAAAATAGTAAATGAATTTTAAAAATTCTAAGAAAAATATATATTCAATATGGGACTATATTCTGATAAATCCCAGAAAAGAAATATTTTTGGAACTGATTTGGTATTTTTCATAAAAATGGACTAGTTATGAATAAATGAGTTAAATATGTAATGTGAAAGAAGAAAATTGGAAAATATGATTTTATGGCTTGAAAATCATATATGTAGTATATGCAGATTTTTGATGAGGGTTTTGGTTATTGGTGATGAAATCTTATAAGTTTGGCATTTTATGATGATTAAATGCATTATTTAGTAAAGTGTAAACAATTAAAATAAATTGTTTATAAGTTTAAGAAATGTTATTCTTTCAATATCATTATACCGAAATATTGGTATGGATTTTATTGTGGAATTTCTATCTTTTTGTGTCAGTGTTACTATTCATGAGTTACTATTCACGAGTTACTATTCACGGGTATTATTCACTACAAAATTAGTTTCTTTTTCTAACCAAATTATAGTTGATTTATGAATATTACTCTGGAGATTAAAACTATATATTAATTTTATTATCATATATAACATTTTTATAACCCTGATGTTGAAATTCTCTTTCACTTGAGTATAAAGATGGGTAGATTATTGGTATGATCATAACTAGGGTTCTCTTTGCCCAGTAGTGAAAAGTTGAATTGTGACTGGTATGATCATGACCATTGAATTTATAATTGAATATCTTTAGCTTAAGTGCAAAGGTGAATTGATCAACATGGTTATAATTATTGTTTATATAAATTACAAATGATTATATATTTCTTTGAGATATTAATATATTTGGCATGTAGTGCAAATATGAACTGTTGAGGAATATCTTTGGCTCAGAGTGCAAAAGATGAATCGTTAATGAATATCTTTGGCCGTAGTGCAAAGACAACTGTTGTTGAATATCTTTGGCGATGGTGCGAAGATGAATCTGTGGATGAATATCTTTGGTAGTAGTGCAAAGATGAATTTATTAGTATGATTATGAACAGAACTGTGATTTGGTATAACCATGATCTTTGATGTTTCGAGGTAAAGACATGTGATGAAAATTATATTAAATCCGGATGCGAAGAGGAATTTAGAATTACAATTATGATTATGATATATTCATATAATTGTGGAAAGGAGTCATTTGATTGATGTTACGAGGATAAAACGTTGTTGGTGGACTTTTAACATGGAGAAGATAATAGTATTTGTATTGTCTATTTGACTCTTCTAATGGATTGCTTTCGTTCCCGCTGAACTATGGTTGAAATTTTTATCATCTACCATATGTTCTAAATCTACGATTTGTTATTGATGAAGGCTATTGATAATTTAATTATCTTTAGTCATGATATTCTTTATCGAGCTAGTTGTGCTCACCCTTTTGCTTCACAATTCCTTTCGGGTAATAAAAGTGTAGGCTTGGTTGACGGGGGTAACAAGGAATAGAGCTATGGTCTCTAATCTGTGGAGTTCTCCCTAAACAAAGATAGACAAGTGTGTTGTATACATCTTTTAATAGTTATATTTGGTGAATCATATAGGAGAAGCGAACCCAACGTTGGAAGGGTGTTTTGCCACTATCGTTACAAGATATCTAATGACATACAACCTCGTGTCATCATAAGACAGGGTTGTGCTCATCCACTTGCTGAGTATATTTACGAGCACTACCTATATAATCTTGGTGTTTGTTTGAAGTATAATTCTCAATTAGAGATAGTGGAGATAATGATAAGTCAAGAGAAGACTCACCATTGGGAAGAATATTATAGTAATCTTCTTGTTTTTCTTTGGGGTCTATTGGGTCAACCAAGGATAATTCTGTGGCCATATGATATCTATCATAACTTAGACGCATGGCCTCCCATGTACGAAGGTTTCCTTGAGCACTTCCCAAAGATTTTAGTTTCTAAAACAGTTTTTGACTATACCTTTATGTAAGGTATCACTGTGAGGCGCTGTCCACGGTTGGGACACGTGTCACAGTTGGTATATATTTGTATCCAAACTCACAACATATGTGTTGTGGTATTTTGCACAACAATTATTGTAATAAAGTTGTAGTTATTTTCTGTACCATGTAACTGACGACTCAGAATAGGTTGGATGGAATGGACCTATTTTGGGGTTGTCACATAATTACAATCATAAACATCTCAAATTTTGACATATAACTCAAGAAAATTTAACATATAAAAATTATAATATGAAACTAAGAATTCAAATAATAATTTTTATTGTTAAACACCAAAAACTAAACTATCAACATACTCACTTACTTTAATTAGAAAACCTCCATTAATAATTTAATTTAAAATTCTTAATATTTATATCACTTATCCAAAAATATGTGTTAATTAAATTAAATTATTTGAATGAGAGAGTTTGAATTACAAATAAAACTATAATTAAAATGTATTATTTTAAAAAAGGATAATTAAACACACACACACACACACACACACACATATATATATATTATATTCAGGAATTAAAATTTAATAACATACACGGGTAAATGTGTAATTTTATCTATTTAGTCAACCCTAACAATTTGTAGAGGTACTAATTCTTATTTAAAAAACTAGAAGGGTGGTGAGTATTATTATAGTTATCTAAAAGAGGTGTCACCATATTTTAGTCTAATGAATAATAACTTTTTATCTTAACTGTTAAAATTTATGTACAAAGACTTTATGCCCAACTTTCTATCTTTACTTCTTCCTTCTATCTTAACTATGTTAAAATATATTTAAAAAATTGATATTTTTACAAGAAAAAATAATATTTTCACTTAGTCTCATTCACTTTAATATGAATTCCGTAAGTCTCGTTTACTATTCATGTGAGAGAAGTTTTGTGATAATATCAATTTTTCTTCTGTAATTTCTTAATTGAAATTACAAGCCAAGAATCCAACATTTTAACCAACACATAACAAACACTGAAATTTGAAAACATACAACAAATAGAAAAAGTAAACAATCTATGAAAACTTTGAAATTCTAAAAATTAATCATAATACTCATAAAAATTTCTTCCACACCAAATTTTTGAAATATTATTAGAGGTTATAACTTTAAAATATCTAACTCCATAACTATGTGTGAGCTTGAACTCATGACAATCTGATTAATTAAGGTTTACTTTTAATCCTGTGACCCCTATTAAATTACAAATTTATTTACTTTTGATAATTATTAGATTAATAAGTATATTGCCAAAATAATAAGTCACGTTAAAAATTTAAAATGTCGTTGAAATATAACTGCACAAGTATCTTCACTAAATATTTATTTGTTCTAACAAAAAATTTCTTTTAACATTATCAACCATCTTTAATTTTTTCAAAGGTAAATGTAAAATAAAAACATGAATTTAATATTTATTTATAAATTTTGTAAATATAAACTTTTTTTGTTGGGAACGAAGGAGTAACTTCCCTAGCTATATATAAACAAAAATATCTATATACAATAATTCTAGGGGAACATTTTCTAGCGATATTATTTTATTTTTTATTTTTTTTTGATTTTTTTTGTAGTACCTCTCAAAAAATTTATATTATTTATTCCAACTGAAATTTTTATAAAAAACAGTAATTAGACGTAATTTGGATACATACAAGAAACAGGGTCTGTACAGACTAAAAACTGTTTTTTACAAATTACACCTAAAAACTGTTTTTTATAAAAATTTCAGTTGAAATAAATAATATACATTTTTTGAGAGGTACTACAAAAAAAAACCCCCCCAAAAAATAAAATAATATCGCTAGAATGTCATCAAAAAAATGTCCTTCTAGAAGGACTCATCTATATATTATACTAGAATGTTTCTAAAAATTAATAGTAACTAAATTTCAGAACCTGATTACCATAATTCATAACATCGAGCAATAAATTCATAACAACTAATCAAACCCCATTTTTCTGAACTTCAGAGCATAGATCAAACTCAACACCAAAAAACTAGGAAATCAGTAAATAAAAAATAATTATATAAATAAACAAGTCAACAAAAAAAAAATACCCCACTTCATGACATTATAAATGAACAATATTATAGCAAAAACAAAGAAACTTTCATAGGCTTATAATTAATATTCAAACAAAATTTTCATCCAACATATGAAAGAAATTAAATTTCATCAACCCAAATACGATCGCTCATACACACATACACATATATATGTGTGTGTGGATTGATTCATAACAAATATTTATTAGTCTTGCCAGCAGAGCAAGATGGTGATGCATCGCCGGAGAATGTAGAACTTTGCTCTTTGTTCCTTCAGTAGCAAACTGCATCTCCGGCCAAACGATCTGCACGGGCTTCTCACGTGCCTCTCGCAAAAGCTTCTCTTATCTTTCTTCATTTGCCCACAGCTAGCTCGCTCGCCCGCTCTACCCTCTGTGTGTATGATTGAGAAATAAATTACGGGGAAATGTACATGAATTCTTTGTATAGTAGAACTTTAAGTAAGGTTTTCCAGGGATATAAATGTCTATATATATAATGGTTTTAATTTGTATGAAAAGACATATTTACCCCTTTATAATTGAAGCCTCTAATGTGGAAAGGGTTGATAAAAAGTTATAATTAATTTAAATATTTAAATGGTTCTTAAAACTTAAAATAAAAGTATAATTACCCTTTTGTTGTGAAAATAATATTTTCTATTGTGAATTTAACAATTTTCTTCTTTATATATATAGTAGGACTTTGAGTAAGGTTTTCCTGGGATATTAATGTCTAAATATATAATGGTTTTAATTTGTATGAAAAGACATATTTACCCACTTATAATTGAAACCCCTAATGTAAGGTTATAAACGAACCAAACAGTTTGGGATCGATTCGAAAAAATATGAACGAGACTCGTATAATTTGTTAATAATATGATCCAAATTAGAGCATATAAAATAATTCGAAAAAAATATAAGTAAAATCTGAACAAGTTTATACTCGACTTGTTTAAAATTTAAACTACTCAAATTCTCGATTGTGATTCGATACATACTCGATTGATACATATTCAATTAGATACTCGATACATTCTCTTATAATATATAGAAAATTAAATCAAATTAGGATAATTGATTATTATTATTTTATTTTATTTTTATTTTTATTTTTAATTGTGATTTTATAATTATAAATATATTTTCTCATTTCAAAGTAAAATAACAAATTTAATTTATAATTATATTTATTATAAAACTAGTTATTATCTGGAGACTCGAATTCGAGATTGAATTTGAAGCTCGCGAGTAGTTTGAATATAATTCGATCTGAGTTGGATCGAATTCGAGTAATAAATATTAGAGTCTGTTAGTATATATACTTTGTGGTTTTAATGATGATAATATTTATATGGGCTAAATTAATTTTATATTGGCTTATAATCTAATTGGGTCATGTTAATCAAATATTTTTATGCATATTAATTATATAACATATAATAGTTTGCATGGGTTATTGCATGGATTAATTTCATAATCACTTTGTATGCTAGCCCATAAAAGTTTACTGCAGGAGATTGGTCACATGCTTCAGTTTTTATGTCTAAACCTGTTTTACTTTGAAGACTAATTCAAATATGAATTGGAGTATAATTAGGAGATTGAAACCTAGAGGTTTTAAAAAGTAACAGTGTCTTTAAACTGATTTTGAAATCTTATATGTTATATTCCTTAAGTTCCTTAATTATAGTCTATCATATTTATTGAAATATATCTTTCTAATTATATATATATATATATATATATATATATATATATATATATATATATATATATATATATATATATATCGAGCCAAGTTGTTTGTTATTGGTAATCTGCTTAGCCGGATCTCTTTAATCAAACTTCTCTTTACTATTTCAAAATTATCTTCTTCATCAAAGTTCTAAAGTCACCTTACTTTTCGTAGTCCACCTAGTTAGTAATTCAACCTTTGTAAGTCTCTCGAGGTGTGAGCGGTGTCAGGTTATAGAACATAGGTATGAGTCTACTTTGGGTAAGCAGGGGTATGCATGAATGAGCTTTGAGTAAGATTTTATTTTTGAAAACAGTCAAGATGAGTAGGTTATTCAGATCTAGCTCTCGATTAATAACAGTCGACTTTGCCTCTGCTCCGTATATAGTGAACCAAGAAGAACATAATTATGAAAACATTAATCAAGTTTTAAACAAGCGGAATATACCTAAGGTATCTCCCAAAGAAATTTATCACCAACATTCTCGGATAAATTTAAAAGCGATTATAATGTCAAAAGCTGTTGAGAGAGTTTATGCAATTAACAAAGAATACGAAAATTGTAGTCTTTTATCACCGTGGTTATTAAAAACATAGAAAAAAGGGTTATAATTTTATACATATAGGTCTTGTTCAAGTTGCGGTTAAACCTCTTAATAGAAAAGGAATTAATTCATCAATCTACCTGCCTTTAGAGATGCTAGATTTTTAAATTACTATCCAAGCATTATTGGTGCAATGGAAGCAAGTTTGCATAATGGACCTAGCTTTCCGATTTCACCTTGAGTCTCAATGATCAAAACTTATTTAAAGCCTTATCATTAAATATTAAAAAGCGATGGAGAGATTACTCAAATGATTGAAGGATCTCAACCCATTGCTTTGATTTACGAGGATTTATTATAAGACGATGAAGTCAAATTTGAACGTTCATGCTCTTAATAAAAGCCCAAAAGATCAAAAGAGCTTTAATTCAAAGTTCAACTAGTGATGCTAATATCCGGATCCCAAGAACAATTCTTTGGAAGGATATTAACTTACCTAATCAATGGACTTTACCAAATGAATTACCACAAGAACCCATAATTAACAATTTATTGAATATTGAAAATATCCAACAATTTTTCGAGATGGAACTGTTAAAATTAGTTTTGAACGTACTTCAGGTCACCAAATATCATTGAAGATATTTCTAGTTCTTCAAATTCCCTTGAGTTATCCACACTAGAAGAATCTTTGAGGTCCTAAGTAATCCTCTTGTTAAAGATATCAAACTTAAAGGTATTCTTAATGAAGGACAAGTTAGTCATCCTGTTATACTCGAGCGATACCGGTCGAAGATGAAGACTCTTCTTCCCCGGCATCCTCTGTTTATCCCACACAGTCTGATTTTAATGCCCCTATTCATAATCAACTAAGAGTCATTAAAAAAGATTTCGTGTTAAATTGGGATAACTTAGTTAAAGATTTTAATTCAAAATCTAATAAAGAAAAAAGACATCTATTTAGATCTGTCCATCCAACCTGAAAAGAAAAAGATAAGATAATAAATAGATGGAAAAGATTTATCAAAATGAAGAAATTAACATCACTTTTTATGACCGGTATGTATACGATCAAGGTAAATGCAATGTTATTAGTAAAACTCAATGGATTAAAGAAAGCAGGATCCAAAGTATCGACCAGGTCATCCCCATTAGAAATGTTCTAATTCCAGATTAAAAACACTTACATTATTGCTAGTCCTTCAAAATACAGCGGAACTAATAACGACAAAAAAATAATTGAACAATTAAACTTTAGCAATCAATATCTAGCAACAGTAGGAAAACAGCTAGATAGAATTGAAGAAAAATTTGAAGAAGGTATTATCAAAAAACCCGATTCAAAGATAGAACAACCTTTACTAAATTTACCAGAAAACAGATATAATTTAAGTTTACCTAATAAAGATGACGAATTGGTCCAATCCATTGAAAAATTATTTAAAAAACTCAAAACAGAACCCGGTCCAAGTGGAACTATTGCTGTTATTGATCAGGTAGAATCTGATGATAATAATGAAAGTTCTTCTGACCACTCTTCTATTTCAAACCTTAATGATCAATTAAATAAATTAACTGTTAATAACACAAGTATCACCAGAAATTGGTATTCTAGACCAACTCCTCCGGATTTACAATTCGAAGAAAGAAATCTAGATAAACAGTTTTCGGTATCCTCTAATAAAATTTATGAATGGAATATAGATGGATTTAGTGAACAAGAAATTCTTAATAAACTAAATCATATGTCTATGGTAGCTAATAAATTACATCACTAAATTCAACACTTTGTCTCAACCCTTACATTGTTGAATTATTAGCTAGTGGATTCACTGGCATTCTTAGGTCTTGGTGGGAAAAACATCTCACAGAAGACATTAGAATATCCATAATTCATGCTATTCAAAGAGATAAAGAAGGCAATCCCATCTTTGATGAAGATGCTGGTATTGGTCTTCCTGATGGAGTTAACACTTTAATATTCACCATAATTAAACATTTTGTTGGAACCCCTAGCAATATTACAGAAAGAATTCATGATCAACTAAGTAATCTTACTTGTCCCACTCTAAGTGATTTTAGATGGTACAAAGATGTATTTACCTCTAGAGTTATGATGAGAAATGACAGTAATAAACCATTTTGGAAAGAAAAATTCGTTAATGGTTTGCCATCTTTATTTGCTCACAAAGTTAGGGAAGAATTAAGCAAAAACCTAGGATATATTGATTATGATAATTTAACTTATGGAGATATTATTAGTCATATCCAAAAATTGGATTAAAATGTGCATTGATTTTAAATTAAGCGAAACAAGCTAGAAAAGACAAAAATAAAGCTAAATCTGAGTTAGGAACATTTTGTGAACAAGATGGTTTATCATGGGGTGGCTCCTCCGAAGGAAGCACGAGCATAAAGATAAACATATCGAGTCACACAAAAAATCATAAACGCCGTAAGAAGAGATATACTCACAACAAAAATAAGAACAATAATCAAGATAATTATTATAATAAACCTAAGTCATCAAAGAAAAAATCTTATAAAAAATCAAAAATATTTGATAAAAGTAAAATTATACATCACAATTGTGGATGTAAAGGTCATTACAAAAAGTGAATGCAGAGTTAAACAAAAATTAGCTCAGTTAAATATTTCAACTGAAGATACGGAACAATTATTAGAATTAATGAGAATTGATAATAAGAGTAGTAGCAGTAATGAAGAAGCTTCTGATGTTCCAGAATCTTCTAGTAACAACTCATCCAACGTAAATTACGATAGTGAAAATAAAGTCACTATATGTACGAGTAAGATTGTAATAAAAGCTAACGTAAAAGGGTTAGTGTAATTACAAAAGATGAAGAAGAAAGCTCCTTATTAGTTGATCTAATCAAGAAAATTACCGATCAAGAATTAAAACTCAATATCTAAAACAATTAAAAGATTTATTAACTAAAGATAAAAGGTCACCGACAAGGTTCTTAGAGCTAAAGAAAAACCCATATTCGGTTTAAATAAGACTTCTTGAAAGATTCAAATCTCCAGATTAAAGAAATTACACTTCACGAATTAAATCAAGAGGTTAATAAACTTAAAAAGGAGATTTCTAATTTAAAGATTGAGATTTCTAGTTTAAGAGAAGAGATTGACAATAAAAAATCGATCTTCAAATTAATGATTCTTCTTCTAGTGATGAATGTCACGAGGATCCGTGAGTCATCTATTGCCAAAGATTACGATCTCTTTATTCAAGGTCTCTCTCTTAAAAGAATTAAAGATATTACTATTCAAAAATGGTATATTTCCATTAATTTAGTCATTGATAAAACCTTTTCAAAGATCAACTCCCCGCTTCTAGAGATCATCAAGTGCAGACTTGAATTGTATTCAAGAAGGTATTATCCCCACTAGATATTATAAGAAAACTAGTGAAAAATTAAATTCAAATTTAACTGTGAGTCAAATGGAAATAAAGTACAAATTACCTAAAGTACATATCATCGAGAACAACATGTGTTTCAAGACCTCGTTAAATGCTTAGTTCGCAATCTTAATTGACAAAATTATTTTAGGATTACCATTCATATATTTGCTTTATCCATTTACCACTAGTAATAAAGGTTTAAGTTGTGAACATTTAGGAAAGAAAATTATATTTAAATTCTTAATTAAACTAAAAGAAAGAGATTTAAAATTTATTCGGAAGAATCAATTTCTAAATCATTAAATTTGTTAAATTGTAAAGTTGCTCACCTAAATTTTCTTAAAGAAGAAATTAAGTACCAACAAGTTGATGACCAACTTAAGAGTAACAGGGTTCAGAAAAAATAAAAGAATTAAAAGATTATTTAATAAATAACTTGTGTTACGATTCTCCCAATGCTTTTGGCATAGGAAGAAGCACACGATTAGATTACCCTATGCTAAAGAATTTAAAGAGCATTTAATTCCTACTAAGGCTAGGCCTATTCAAATGAGTCATGAATAAATGGAGTTATGTAAAATTGAAATCAATGATCTCCTCAAAAGGGCTAATTAGACATAGTAAGTCCCCATGGTCTTGTCCAAATTTCTATGTTAATAATGAAGTCGAGAAAAGAACGAGGTGTCCTCTCGCTTAGTCATTAATTATAAACCATTAAACAAAGTTTTAGAGTGGATTAGGTACCTTTGCCCAACAAGGATGATCTCCTTGGTAGGTTAAGCGTCTCCACAATCTTTAGTAAATTTGACCTCAAGTCGATTTTTGGCAAGTTGCCATTCACCCGATGATAGGTACAAAAGCGCATTTACCACTTCGTTCGGACACTACTAATGGAATGTTCATCATTTGGACTTAAGAATGCACCCAAAGTGAATTTCGTAATATTCTTAATAATATTTTGAATCCCTTGATCATTTTATCATTGTTTACATCGATGACATCCTTGTATTCTCCAAGACTATTGAAGAACATATTAAACATTTGAATTCATTCTTCAAAACAGCTTAAAACCAATGGTCTTGTCCTTTCTCCTTCCAAGTGTAGTCTGTTTTTTGACTAAAGTCGATTTCTCGGTTTAATCCTCTATCATGGACTCATGGCTACCAATTGATGAGCTATTCAATTCGCCGAATGGGTTCCCGAGATAAGATTACCGACAAGAATCAATTCTGAGAGGTTTCTTGCTCGCCAATTATATTGGCCGCTTTTACAAGGACCTCGGGAAGATTTGTAAGCCTCTCTTTCGGTACATAAAGCAATCCTCCTCCTGGACTGACATTCATATACATCAATCCGAATAAGTTAAAAAATATGTTAAGGTTTTGCCCTCGCCTTGGCATCTCTAATGATTCAAAGATTCAAAATAATTGAAACCGACGCCTCGACATTGGATTCGGAGGCATACTCAAATGTAAATTGACTCTATTTCTAATGAACAAATTGTTCGTTTCCATTACGGCGCATGGAATTCTACACAATTAAAATACAAAGATTACTATTAAAAAGGAGATTTTATCTCTAGTTTTATGTATTAAAAAATTCCAGAGAGATTTATTAAATCAGAAATTCTTAGTTAGAATAGATTGTAAGTCAGCAAAATTTATTCTGGAAAAAGACGTTGAAAACGTCGCCTCTAAGCATTCATTCGCTAGATGGCAAGCAATTTTAAGTATTTTTGATTTTGATATTGAATATATTAAAGGCAGTAACAACTCAGTCCCAGATTTTCTCACTCGTGAATTTATTAACACAGGTACAATCACAGCAAAATGAGTGTTCGAGGAGGTTCATCTTCTCGTAGTCATGGCCGCTCTGCTGGTCCAGTTAATCAACCAGTTAATCAACCAAAGGGAACTGTTGTTCCTCACCCAGTCACCCAGACACATAATAAATTCCAGGTGCTTGGTACAGTCCCCAAGCCTTACTCCTCAGTTCTTGCTAGTCAACCAAAGCCATTTGATATTTTTGCTAGTCAAGCTCCAACTTACTCAAAAAAACCTAGTCATCCAGGTAACCGATTATCTTCAGGGTTTATGATCATCACTTATTTCATGTTGAGTTAAATATGAAACCTAAAAATGACCCTATTCGCTAGCGACCCAAAGATTTTCCTTCTGGATGGCATTTTACTCCTTGACTCCATATAAGTCACTTGTTTATTATAGAGATATCCTTATTGAAAGCAGTCGGTTTTCATAAAACCAATCTATGCCAATGATGATAAATCAAAACTCCTTTATCATTCATTTGTATATTAAACAAGTCCTTAATTCATCGAGTTGGAGTAGTCATCCATCGGATCTCGATCTCTTTCTAATCAATCTAGTTCCTTTTGCTATTATGATTATATTGAAGCACAGCATAAAATCATGCTTCATCAAAATGATGATCATAGTCACTTTCGTGGTTCTTTTCGGTTCGACCACAAATTTAAAAGTCAATTCCCCAATGGTTCATTCTTTGGTGGACAAGGTACATTTGAGTCATGACATTTTCCCTAAACCTCTCCTTGCCCAATTAGAGCATTTTTGTCATCACAAGAACTATCATTCCAAATATGAGGAAATTCCAGTCTTCCTTATATTTTGTAGTAAATATAAATCCCTTGGATTTTGAAATGGCAATATATAGTTCTGACCACTCAAGAAGTCACTGCTTTTTCGATCTCCGTCGTCCATAGGAATCGGGGCGGCTCGGACTTTTCTTTCTCCTATTTCTCGGGTCTCTCATGGTTTTCAATTAAATGGTGGGATAAATTTGGAGTTAATGAATAATAGTAGGCCAAGTTCAAAAAGAATTCCCGCTTTCTCCTCTCATACCTCCTCCGATTAACGCTAATACGATTTACTACGGCCTCTGCGTTGCATCCTCCATAGAATCAAAAACAATGAATTAGCAAAATCGGCCACATCACCGCTTGATCATAGATGTTTCGATTATTCTAATTCCGAGTTAAGCGTCTTCTTGATGCTATTCATTTAAGACTTGATCGATTCGTGAAGAGTCGAGATAAAACTTCTTCTCTCCCGGAGGAGATAATTCTAGTCATGATTACGATTATGAAGGCGATTGCCACCCCCATATGGCACAATTGCTCTTCAGATGCTCAAGATCCATTTTCTTGAGCCCATCTCTAATCAATCAAAGTGAAGATGTGATTCTCTATTTCCAAATACCAAAGACCTACTCAGCAAATTTTTAATCATCTCAGACTTTTTTCTCCGTGCCCTTTAGTCACCGCCTTTCGTGCCCTCGATCCACCTACTCCGCAAATCGGTCACCGCTCAGCAAAGATTATCAAGACATCTTACGCTTTTTCATCAAAGCGACTTTCGATCAAGCATCCGGTCCCACGCATTGCATTAGTCAAAGAAGACGCCCTTTTTCCACCGAAAGCGATTCTTTTTTCTTTTACTTTAGTAAAATGTTTTACTTGTACTTTTACTTTAGTAAAATGTTTCTTACTTTTATTTTACCTCGCTTATTGTAATAGTAATCTTGTAACAGATTCGTTTCCTTGTTCTATAAAAAAGGAAATCGGATTCATTTAGTTTAAGCGGACTTAGAAAGACTTCGTAGATCCTTCTCGACAAATCTTTAGCCTCTACCGCTGTTTAGCCTACTTAACCCCCCTTCATCTAATGTTCTTATTTCAGTAATCTTGTAAGTCCATTTTAGTTATCTATCTTGTAAATAGTTTGTATTAATCAATAAAATTGTTTTTATTTAGTAATTTAATTGTGTTTTGTATGCGCACTTGTTCTTCTCTTGTATATATATATATATATATATATATATATATATATATATTTTGGTTACCAATTCGTATTTAGCTTGGAGATTTTTTAGGAATTGGTTTTATTAAGGATTCTTATTCAATGATGGAGTAGTTATTTTTTTAAGGATACTTGCTAATAACAGTTGTTTTGTTTGAAGGAAACATGCTAACAGCTAGTAGGACTATTTAAGCTAGTCTTTGGCTATTATTTGACTCATTCATATCAATTTATCTCTTATATATCTACTGACATGTTATGGCTAACATTTATCTCCTATTTCAATTAAAAAGTACTAGTCGTTGCTTGGATGAATTGGAACGTTACATGACATAGCCATTGCTCTACTCCTTTATATATATTGCTTTGCTCGGAATTTGAAGTACAAGGGACTGCAGAACATAAATTCTTCAAGAAAGCTAATCTGAGATACATTTAAATCATACACTATAGTTCTTGTATTCCTTCTTTCATATCTATTGTAAACATAATACAAGTCTAGGTTGGCTTGGGGGTTTTTATTTTAGTAATATTCAGTCTGTACAACGAAGCTATCAAAGTCTGAGAGGTGTTGTAGAGGTGCAGAGGGGGAAGAGGTGTCCAATCGATCGTCGTTGTAACATGGAGTTCTATTTACTTTGTAATTGCTGAATATTATTTTAATAAAGTGAGTCTCCAATCCTAGTTGAGATTGGACGTGGATTAGGCTAGGCTACTAAACTAGAGGATAGGGGCTGAATCACATAAAAATCTTGGTGTGATTTACTGTTCTTTTGTTTCTGTTTTAAGCTTTACTATCTTGCATATTTTGGTTTAAGTCAAAAAAATTTATACTAATACGGACATGTATTAGCTTTCCGTTTATAACAGACGAAGAACATAACTAATACGGACAAGGTTAGACCATCTGATTATAGTCTGCTATAGTAAACTTTAAAAATAGACCACTGTAGATCACTTTTGAGTATTTACACATATTCACCCCCCTAGGTGTGCTTAATTACAGAATTACATTTGGTATCAAAGCAAGGCTCTACTAATGTGACGCCCCCAAAATTAGGTATACATCACCCATTCTGAGTCGTCAGATACATGGTACAAAATTCAAATACAACTTCATTTATACAATCATTGAACTGTCAGTATAGAATCGACCATAGTTAATCGTGAGTTTTAATACAAATGTATGTAACTCTCATGGTGCCTCACACAACCTTATAATGGTACTTTACATAAAAGTATAGTCAAAACTGTTTTAGAAATTAAAATCTTTGGGAAGTGCTCAAGGAAACCTTCGTACATGGGAGGCCATGCGTCTAGGTTATAATAGATATCATATGGCCACAAAATTATTCTTGGTTGACCCAATAGACCCCAAAGAAAAATGAGAAGATTACTATCATCTTTTTCCCAATGGTGAGTCTTCTCTTGACATATAAATATCTCCGTTGTCTCCAAGTGAAAATTATGTTTCAAATAAACTCCAAGATCATACAGGTAGTGCTCGTAGATATATTCAGCTAGTGGATGTGCACAACCATGTCTTATGAGAACACGAGGTTGTATGTCATTAGACATCTTGTATGATAGTGGCAAAACACTCTTCCAAAGTTGGGTTCACCTCACCCTATTTGATTCACCAAATATAACTACTAAATGTTGTATATAATACAACACACTTTTCTATACTGTTTAGGGAGGACCTCCACAGCTAGAGACCAATTGCTCTATTCCCCATTATCCCCACTGACCCTAAAACACTCTTACTAAGAACACTCTTATTACATGAAAGGAATTGTGAAGCAGAAAGGGTGAGCACAACTAGCCTAGTAAAGAATATCATGAATAAAGATAATTAAATTATCAATAGCTTTCATCAATAATAAATCAGAGATTTAGAACATATGGTAGATGATAAAACTTTTCAACCATAGTTGTAGCGGAACGAGAAATCCATTAGAAGAGTCAAATAGACCATAAGGTCTATTATCTTCTCTATGTTAAAAGTCCACCAATATTGTTTTATCCATGTAAAATAAATCAACAGCTTCACATCACAATCATATGAATAACTCATAATCATAATTGTGGTTCTAAATTCCTCTTCATGACCGTGAATGAAGATAATTTTCATCACCTATCTTCACCGAAACATCAAAAATCATGGTTATACCAAATCGAATTCTTGCTCATAATCATACTAATAAATTCATCTTTGCACAACTGCCAAAGATATTCATTAACAATTCATCTTTGCACTACATGCCAAAGACATACAACAAGATTTTTTAAGAAAGTCAAGTAGAGCATGATATCTACTATCTTCTACTTATTAAAAGTGTATAATAAATATTTTATCACGAGACTCGACAATAAATAATCCACATCATCGAATCACCCCACGCACTACTGCCAAGGATATTCAAGTAATATCACATCCATGAATTTATATTTCATCATTTGAGACTCGGTTCGATAATCAATCCATATCACTGAATTATCCATGCCCTACGGCTAAGGATATTCGTTAATATCACGACCACGAATTATCCATGCACTACGGGTAAAGATAATCGTGTTTTTATCAACGGTCATGATCATGCCATAAAATAATTCATCTTTGCACCCTTGGCCGAAGAGAATCCATAGCCATAATCATACCAAAAAGCGTCCCATCAATGCACTACACGCGCCAATGAGGACTTTTTCACATCATTTGTAGCATTACGGTCATGATTATACCGAATAATCCCTGGTCATAATCATACCAAGTCCATCTATGCACTACGGCCAAAGATAACTTTCAACATAATATAATCATGAGGATGATGACAATGATATAAGAATTAATCAAATGAGATAAAGGATAAATATTAAACATTTATAATACAATTTATCCAGCGTTCAATAATAACCAAAGGTTATCAATCACTTAATAATCTCATAATCTAATATCATTAATATTATAACAATATTTTAATCATTTCTTGAACTTATAAACAATTTATTTCAATTGTTTACACTTTATCAAATAATGCATTTAATCATTCAAAAATGCCATACTCATAAGATTTCATAATCAATGATCAAATCCCTCATAAAAAATCTGCATATACCCTATATAGGATTCTCAAGCCATAAAATTCTATTTTCCAATTTTATTACTTCACATAACATATTTAATTCATTTACTCATAACTAGTTCATTTTCATGAAAAATACCAAATCAGTCCCAAAAATATTTCTTTTCTGGGATTTAGCAGAATATAGTCCCATCTTGAACATATATTTTTTTCAAAATTTAAAAAATTCATTTACTATTTTTCATATGGTTAAAACTGCCGAATATTTAGACATTTATCATAAATTGTACTTTTGTCCAAAAATTTCGAAATTTACAGGGTATACTCTTGTTATATACATGTACTCCCAATAAAAATTTCACTAATTTTGGAGTTAACCACAAGGCGTTATAAGGGTTTACTTTTAAAATAGTCTTTTCCCATAAAATCCATAACTCTTAATCTATACATCCAAAAATCGCCATTTTTGGACACAATCTAGAAAACTCATCAAATTATCATTTAAATTTTTTCCAGAATTTTTGAGGGTCAGAAAAATTACAAAACTGCCCCTGGCAGAAACCCCTTTTTAATGAAAATACTATTCGTATGAATACGAAGGATCATTTACAATCCATGGGTAATCCACATAGACAGGTTATTTCAACAGAATAATAAAGAATGGAACCAGGTCATGCGTAAACGCACAGACAGGATATTCCAACAGAATAATAAATAATGAAATAACAGAAGAATTCACCAGCATCACGATAGACCGCATACATACGGAGTTATTCCAGCAGAATAATAAATAATGGAACCGGTCATGCGTAAAGCATAGACAGGATGTTCCAACAGAATAATAAAGAATGGAATAACAGAAGAATTTCACCATGTATTCTAGATGCTTGCATAAACAAAAGTTATTCCAACATAATAACAAATAATGGAATCAGGTCCAGCGTAGTAAACGCACAGACATGATATTCCAACAGAATAATAAAGAATGGAAGAACAGAAGAATTTCACCAAGTATAGGGTAGCCCGCGTATACAGGTTATTCCAACAGAATAATAAATAATGGAATAACAGAAGTTCTCTTCATGAAAATAAAAGAAATAACACCCCTTACATTAGTAGGAGATTGAATACTGCAGTAGTGTAGTAACAACATACTCTTCTTTTTTCTCTCTTATTCTCTCTATACTTTCTCTCTCTATAGCTTGAATGAATTCGTGAAAAATAATGAAGAACTAGGCCTCTATTTATAGAAGATTTCTAGCTTAGCACTTGCAATGTGAAAAGGAAAGCGGCTTGACGACTGGTGATGTGAAAAGCAAAGTGGTTTGACGCCTGTAATGTGAAACACCAAGTGGTTTGACGCTTGTAATGTGAAACACCAAGTGGTTTGATGCCTGTAATGTGAAACACCAAGTGGTTTGACGCCTGTAATGTGAAACGACAATTGGTTCAATGCCTGTAATGTGAAACGACAATTGGTTCGACGCCTGTAATGTGAAACGACAATTGATTCGACGCCTGTAATATGAAACGGCAAGTGGTTTGACGTCTGGTAAAGGTAATTACTATTAGCGAAAGAGACTCTTAGATGATGACATATGGGCCCCTATAGAATAACCAAATTTACCCCAAACGTCTCATAATAGACTCTTTATATACTTAAAGGATTGAATAAATATTACCACAAATCATTTTATTTTTAATCAACACATATTTAATCTTTCAACAATTATTAAACATTAATATTATAACTTGTCGTCTCAATTATTGATTTAATAATATAACATATTATACAGATGATACTGTGACAATAATTGAATCAATAATATAATAGATATGATGCAGCAATTACTGTAGCAATAATTGAGTATAACTGAGTTACTTCTCACGTAAGCATCAATAATCAATACCGTGTGCTACTATACAACCACGCGTATTACTGTACTTTTACTACCGAGTAGTTCAACAGTTTTAACGGTAAAACTTCCGCCGTTATTTTCATAAAAATATTTTTGTCGTTTTCTCAATCCGACAATAATTCCGTTGCGGGGTCCACCAATGATTGTACCGTCATACGAATATTCCCCGACAAAAAGAATATTCCTCGACCAATCGAATATTTCCTTACAAAACGAATATTTTATATCAACTTGCTTACTTTGCAAAAAAAAAATTCTCATATTACCCTTAACTTTAAACTTTTATCAATTTAACTATTTATCAAAATAAAAAAAAATTGATTACTTTTATTTCATAAAATTCGGGGTCTCACAACTAATATTGATCTTTGCAGGTCGTAGAGAAAGATCCTATGGCACACCTCTATTTTTATGAAGGTCAATCTACAAGCCGACCACCTTTGTTGCTCGGAAGTGAAAACTTCAACTTTTGAAAGTTTATAATGATGATCTATCTCAAACGAGACCCATGGGGATGGTGGGCTGTTGAAAATGACCTTATCATTCCAAGACATGATGATGGAAAACCTAAGACTCTCATGGAAATGGATTCAAATGAATCATACAGGTATCCTACGACTCCAAAGCCATGAACGCGCTGCTAAGTGGGATGATTCAAGCTGAAATTGACAAAGTTTCTGCATGCACCACTGCTAAAGAAATATAGGATACAATCATCATGAGCCATGAGGGAACTACTAAGGTAAAAGAAGTCAAATTAAGTATGCTAATGTAAGAATATGAGCTTTTCAGGTTAAAGAAGAATGAATCTATCAAAGAAGCTCAAGCTAGATTCCTCATTCTAATGAACTCTCTAAGTATGCTGGGACAAAAAATTGATCAAAGGGAGATAAACAGAAAGATACTTAGAGTCATTCCTAAACGATTCGCACCAAAGGTTACAACTCTTCAAGATTCAACTATAATCAGTACAATGGAAACACTCACTTTATTTGGAGAGCTTGAAGAATTTGAAAATCAGTTAAGAAGGTATGATGAAGAAGATGAAGCACTAATAAAGAAGACATTGACACTTCAAGTCGAGAGCAACAATGAAAGTGATCATGAAGATTTTGATAAAGAAATTGAAATGCTCTCAAGAAAACTCGAGAGACTACTTCAAAGGAAGAAACAAAGGAAAAATAAAAAAGGTAACTCAACTCCAGTGAGTAAGTCTGAAACGAAACAAGAAGAAGAAAATGTCCAACTCTGTTTCATGGGACTAGAAGATGATGATCAACTTGAGGTAACAAATTTTCATAAAGCTTTTGAAATATCTATGCCTGATTATATTGCTTTACAAAATGAAAATTAACAGCTCAAAAAGAAAACTGATTATTTTAAGAATTGTGTAAATGAGCTAATGAATGAAGTTAAGTCGCTTATTAAAGGGAGAAAAGAAAATGAATATCTTAAAAATGAAGTGTTAAAAGAAAATTTGAAAATGAGAGATGCATGCATATATGCTTTTAATGATGGAAAAATGATGAATATGCAACATGATGATAATATAACAAATACAGAAATAACATCTTTAAAAAATGATCTTGATAAATTTGTGCAAGGAGAAGAGAACCTAAATGTTATGTTAGGGCCACAAAGGTCTAGTCTTGATAAACAAGGAATTGGGTATAATCCTATTAAAAATGTAAAAAATAGAACTAATGATAATATTAGAATGATTAATAGTAAACCAAGGTTTAAACCACTTTATTGTTCACCGTTTGTTACTTGTAAAAAATGTGGTTTTAAAAGTCATTTTGATTCTAATTGTAATAAAATTAGAATAAAATAAATTTGGGTAAAGAAATGTGATTTATATGCTACTAACACAAAAGGACCCAAGAAGATTTGGGTACCAAAAAGGTAGAGACTATTTGTTCATTTTGTAGATGTCTCAAGGTCAAAAAGGAGACGAATAGTAGTTAATTACCTATAAATTATTTGGCGGAATCTATAAGTACCTCATATTATTTTTTAAATAATGTTTTAATTAGATATACGGATTTTCTAACACAAGGGTTCATAATATTATTTATTCTAAAGTTTTTATTGTGCTAAATGTTCCATATTTAATACACATGATAATCATGATGAGGAATTTGTACTTGTAATTTTTTTATGAACTTAACCATGATCTGTCAAAGGAAGAGAATGAGGATTCTGCAGGAAATAACAATATAAATCGTGGAAGTCAAACTGCTAAATCCGGATAGCCTAAGCCGTTCGAATCAGAAGGAATGACAGTTGAAATCAGACAACATGACCCGTCCATTTTAGTAGAAAACTCAGACATGAAGACACTGAAAAACAAACAGTCAGACTCGTCCGATTTAAAAGAAAAATTAGATGAACACTCAGATGCAGAATTTTATTTGGTATCAGATGCAGAATTTGATATATCACAGTTTGAATCTAACGAACAAATGACCACTACCAATCTTCCTAGATCATCTCGAACTGTGAAAAAGTATCCCCCAATTTGATTATAGGTAACAAATCACAAAGGTATGATCGTATTGGCAAATGATATTCTTTATCTTTGCACTTATTCTTTTAATATTGGCAAATGGGAAGAGATAATCAACTTGTGCTTAATGATTAATATGTATAGTGTTATTTCTTTTTGATGATGCCAAAGGGGAAGAGATTTTGGGGATTTTTGATTGGATATTTAAATATTTGAAGTTTAGAAGTTTAGACTCTGTTTTTGGTTTGGATAACTAATTTGGATATTTTGGGATTTGGTAAACATTTGAATCTATTTTGGTTGGTTAAGATATATGATTATATGATTCTTGTTTACTGTCATGTTTTGGGTACTATTTGTTTAACATGAGTTATTTGATATATATGCAATTACCATGTGATATTTGATATACATGCCATATTGAAAGATGACAGATTTTGTGTGACAAATATGCCTAAATTAAGGGGGAGCCATATATTTAGAGGGAGTATGGTATATATATTGTCATCATCAAAAAGGGGGAGAATGTTAGTATATATACTTAGTGGTTTTAATGATGACAATGTTTATATGGGCTAAATTGATTTTATATTGGCTTATAATCTAATTGGGTCATGTTAATCAAATATTTTTATGCATATTAATTATATAATATATAATAGTTTGCATGGGTTATTTGTAACACCCCAGTCCCACATCGAAAGATAAGGGAAAAATTTGTCTGCATATAGGGAAATAAGTTCCTACCAATAGTACCTTCAAGTTATGACCTTTTGGGAGCCTGTGGTGGGCTAAGATGACCTAAAAAGATACTATTGGGCCAGTAGTTTGAGGCCTTATTTTGATGGATTTGATTAGGACTTGGGATTTGACCCGAGATTTGTTCCGGACTCGGGATTTGACCCGGGTTGTTTCATTATTGCATGGATTAATTTCATAATCACTTTATATGCTAGCCCATAAAAGTTTACTACAGGAGATTGGTCACATGCTTCAGTTTTTATGTCTAAACCTGTTTTGCTTTGAAGACTAATTCAAATATGAATTGGAGTATAATTAGGAGATTGAAACCTGGAGGTTTTAAAAAGTAACAATGTCTTTAAACTGATTTTGAAATCTTATCTGTTATATTCCTTAAGTTTCTTAATTATAGTCTATCATATTTATAGAAATATATCTTTCTAATTTTTTATATATATATATATACATATATGCTATCTGTTATATATATATATATTTGGTTACCAATTCGTATTTGGCTTGGAGATTTTTTAGGAATTGGTTTTATTAAGGATTCTAATTCAATGATGGAGCAGTTATTTTTTTAAGGATACTTGCTAACATCAATTGTTTTATCTGAAGGAAACATGCTAGCAGCTAGTAGGACTCTTTAAGCTAGTCTTTGGATATTATTTGACGCCTTCATAGCAATTTATCTCTTATATATCTACTGACCTGTTATGGCTAACATTTATCTCTTATTTCAATTAAAAAGTACTAGCCGTTGCTTGGATGAATTGGAATGTTACATGACATAGCCGTTTCTCTACTCCTTTATATATATATATTACTTTTCTCGGTATTGGAAGTTTAAGAGACTGCAGAACAAAAATTCTTCAAGAAAGCTAATCTGAGATACATTCAAATCATACACTGTAGTTCTTGTATTCATTCTTTCGTATCTATTGTAAACATAGTATAAGTCTAGGTTGGCTTGGGGGTTTTTATTTTAGTAATATTTGTAGACACTCGAAATTTCGCTTTCCTGTTACTAACTATGCAGGAGGACAAAAATGACTTCTTCACACTCTAGAGATAACCCTGGAGGATCACAACATCAATTCCAACCCCGAAGATAGCCACAAGAGATCCAGTTCTCAACCCCGAAGATAACCCCGAGAAATCAGGTTCTAAACCTCGGAGATAACCTAGGGAAAGTCAGTTTCAACCCCGGAGATAGCCCCGGGGGATCAAGATCAAAGCCTGGAGATAGCCCCAGGAGGTTAAGCCAACCTCAGAGATGACCCTGAGGATATTCAAAGTCAACAGCAAGCCAACCTTAGAGATAACCTTGAGAAAAGACTGCTACAACTGCGCCAAAACCAGAGATAACCCCGGGAGGGGCAAAATGGTCATTTTGCCAACTCAACTTCACTTCAAATCAAATACACTCATGTCAACTCAAAATGCTTCAATATAAGTCCCACAAAGAACCATATCTTAATTTCCGAAAGAAACTACTTAAAAAATGGCTCGATGGATCTTTGACGGAAACCCGGGAATGCCATTTCGGTCATGGACCAATCTTCCTGGAATAAAAAAAGGTCAAATCATATATCATTGTGTAGCTCTCGGAAAGAGCTTTCCGGAATGGTATGGCACGCTTCCATCGGACTCCCGGATTGAAAGTTATGAGCGGCCAAAGCGAGAACGTAGACGTCTTTCGACACGGCGGGACCCACACCGCCTGGGCACCTGGCAGCCATAGTACACCTGCTACTAGGTGCCATAGGAAGACCTGTGGCTCCCCCCTCTATAAATATGGGGCTTGTGGTGCCCATTTTGTAAGAAAAAAAGACGGGGAATTCGCTCTGCACTCGCCCATACAAGTGTGTTTTCCTACTTTTAAACACCTGTGAGCTCATATGTAGCCTCTTTTGTACCTACAAAAGCCAGTGTTTACCCACTCTAAAGATATAGAAGCCTTCTTTATCAGTTAGCTGTAAGCCTTCTCACACACTTTAGAGTCTTTCTTTTCATCTTTGCACACACCCTTTTACACGTTGAGAGTTGTGTTGCTTGCTTTTGCCCGGACTTCGGTCCGTGGTTTCTTTTCATCCTGTATATATATATATATATATATATATATATATATATATATATATATATATATATATATATTTGCATATATATTGACTAACATTATCGAGTTATGCCTCGATTGAGCCTGAACTTGATGCAGGCGTTCTTTGCTTTAATATATATTTATACTTATATATATTAAGCGTGTGTCGGACTTTTTCGATGAGCCTAGACTTTGATCCAGTGCATTTACTAAGCTTTTATATATATATATATATATATATATATATATATATATATATATATATATATATATATGTGTGTGGGACTTTGTTCGATGAGCCTAGATTTGATGCAGTGCGTTTACTTACTGCTTTTATATATATATATATATATATACTTATATATATATGAACTGCGTAGTCGAACTCGCTTACGATGAGCACAGATTTTACTTCATTTGCATTTATTACTTTTATATATATATATATACATATATTTTTTTCCACACAGAGTTTACTTACGTGGTGGTTGATCGCTTCTGACTTTCTTTACGTTTAAATCTGCACTGGAGTTTACTTAAGTGGCGATTGGCCCGACCGTATTCTGACTTTATTTACGTTTAAATCCCGCCGGAGTTCCTCCGTGGCGGTTGATAGCTTTTAACAGACTTTATTTACATTTCTCGATCCCCGTGGAGGTGCTTCGTGGTTGGTGATCATGTCAGCATATATATATATTACTGACTTTTATATACACACCCATCGCTTTCATATAAACTGCAGTATCTTGTGAGCCTAGGAACCATGTGATCATAGATTCATCCCATTGAATCTAGATTCGGTTCCCATGATGAACATTTTCAGCTGTAAGCAGCTTGTAAATTATTCTGCGATGTCTGAATTTCCTCAGATGGTTTCCATATCCACGAGTAAGTCGACATTATTTTTTGTATATTATTTTCACACGGATGCCTTGCATCCGTCAAATAAAATCAATCAAGTCGATCACTTAATAAAATGGGAGTGTAAAAGGTCTCAATTTCTATTGAGCATTAGGGTTTGAAAAACCTCTTTTATAAAACATCACTACTATATCTTCCTAAAAACTGAATTTTTACATAAATTCAAACCCTGTGTATATAGGTTCGAACGAGGCCTCGCTCAACTTCCAAATAACAGCACATTGACCCACACACACACACACTCAGATAATTGTTTTTTGAAAAGAGGCGGTCACCATGGTAACACGGATGTCGGGGGGTGCCTAACACCTTCCCCCCGCATATAACCAAGTCCCCTGACCTAAACGAATCTCTTGTTTCACCGACCAGATAATGAAAGGTCACACTTCTTGGGTCAATGTGCAAACCTTTTCTCAGTTGTGTTGGTACAACCATTTAAAAAACCAACTGGCGACTCTTAACAGTCCATCGTCGACATCATACATGTCGGACCTTTGTCACTTGTTTTTTCAAACAAATCTCACCTAAAAAGAGAACACCAAAGAACAAGTAACGGAAAGGGACACCCAAAAATCCCGACGTCGACAGGTGGTGACTCTGCTGGGGACTCCAGTAAGAGGACTTAAGCCGCTACTACAATCTTTTCAAAACTGTTATCTGCTTGTGTGTGGATGTTGCATTTACATTGGATGAATGTGTACGAATTCATGCCTTGATTGCACTTGGTACTTCGCATCATATCTGCGTGTGATGTTAGTGCTTCGAACTATAAACTGCTTATGATATTAGTGCTTCGCACCATATCTGCTTGTGATATTAGTGCTTCACACATGTCATCATTTCATACGATGAGACGCGATGTATGTGAATGTATGTTGTGTGGTCCCTCCACCAGGAGGCTATCCCGTCGGTGTTTGATTACTGGACTCGTGAGAAGACTAATTCTCCGAGGCTCAGGAATGGCACCACCCAAATTCGCTCCAGTTGAAAGACCGGATTAACTTCCCGTCTAGTAGATTACGATGATTTGGGAACCTTCATGCCAAAAGCCGCGAGAGTAACCTAAGATAGGTCAGCCTTTGATAAACCAAAAATGGAGGAAAGTCTCATCATACTCTCAAATACAATTACTTGTAATTTCACTCCATATCTATCTCCATGTAATGAGAAATATGAAGAAATGTGTACACATACATATTAACATGCTATAAACAGCTGACACCCGTTTTGCAGGATAAAATTCCTAAAATGGACACATCACATAGCATGTTATTACATACATTCCCTAAAGACTAAACTATGCCAGTCTTTCGCAGGGAATCAATCGGTCCTGTTACCCGTTTAAAGTCCAAGAAGGCACTGATCCCATTGTTAGGCATGGCTACACCGGGCCAACCTGATCCTACTCCTGTTTTCCGAGAGGAGTTTGAAGGAATAAGGAATCAGATAGCAGAATTGGTTGTCTTTCTAAAAGAACAAAGTAAAAATATGCAGGTCTAAACAATGCCTACTCAACCAGAGTCCTTCACACCAGGGGTCAGTCAGGGCATTGGTAAAAAGATGGAAACCTAGATACCTAAACCTCATTCCAATAAAGAAATCACAAATCTCAAGGATGATCGAGAAACTGGGGATATAAGAAAGAAAGTCCAACAAATGGAGGATACCATCCGATCAATTAAAGGGACTGGAAATTATGGGAGTGTCACCTATTCAGATCTCTGTATATTCCCAAGGGCTCAATATCCTACCAAATTCAAAGTCCCAAAGTTTGAAAAGTACAATGGGGCAGGTGATCCCTATACGCACCTAAAAGTGTACATTGGCGAACTGGGGTCTTATGCTGAAAATGAAAGCCTCAGAATGCAACTTTTTCAAAAGTGTCTCACTGGAGAAGCTAAAGCTTGGTATGCTCGACTTGACAATGCCAAAATCCACAACTGGGAAGAATTGGCCCACGCCTTTCTAAATCAGTACAATTTTCTATCACAAATGGCACCAGATCGATATCAAGTGACTAAAGTGAAAAAGCAAAGTACTGAATCTTTCCGAGAATATGCCCAAAGGAGGAGACATTTAGCAGCGCAAGTCATTCCATCAATGACAGAAACTGAGATGGTAATGACATTTATTGATATCCAAGAGGCTCCTTACTATGAGAGGATCCTAGCAGGCATAGGAAAGCCATTTGCGAAAATGATCAAACACGGCGAAATGGCAGAGATGGGCTTGAAGGCAGGCAAGATTAAAGACTTCACTGCCTTGGAAGCAGTCGCCAAACATATACAGACTGACAAGTATGCGAGTGATCCCAAGGGGGTACCCAATAAAGGTAATAAAGATGTATCCCTTGTTGTACAGGGGCAAGCTAGGAGGCCAAACTACAGTCCCCCCATTTGGAAAATGAAAGACAATCACCATCTCAACAACAGTATCGCATTCAACCAATACCCGTGACAGAAAAGAAAATTTGAAAAAGCGGAAAATCGGGTATTCACTCCATCAGGCGATTCCTTGAACATATATTGGCGATATTAATGGATCATAAGAAAATTACTCAACTAGCTCCACCTCTGGAACTAGGGAGCAAAAGATACAATCAAGCCGGAGATGTGCTTACCACTTAGGGTCTCGAGGACACGATACACAGGATTGTTGGTCCTTAAAACATAAGATTCAAAATCGATCGAAAGTGGCGATGTGTGGTCGAACAATCGACCAACAAAATATCAACACCAACCTTCCGTTGCGACATAATACTAAGAAGTAAACATGATCGAATCAGAAGCTACCGAAATGTATCCAATTCGTGAAAATACATACTGAAGGATGGAGGAATACCCCAAAAGCGTATAAAGAATGTCCTAGAGTGGGAAAACTTCGGAGGAGGGTATGCCAAGAATGCAAAAATTGGATGTGATCCGAATCAAGTAAACCTCATTGGCTATACCGACATAGTGCGCCAACATCGAAAACAAGGCAATTTTTCACTCAACTATCGTAAAGCTAAGAGAAAAAGGACTCCACGATGAGCCAAATTAAATGAAGAAGATCAAAGCGAGGTGGAAATACTAGAAAATGGGGATAATAAAATTGCTAGAAGATCTCGCCAATGAAGAACCAATCGAGGGAATGCAAATTCTCAAAGATGAAAGATCAAACAACCTCCAAAAGAGTCCAAAATTCACCCCTCCGAAAGCAAATCCAAAGAAGAAATGCTACACTTTTGATAAGCAAAGGAAGGATTACTAAGTTCTTGCCTCTATAAAACCCAAGATAAAGAGTTATGATTCCACCAAGATATGTCTCTACCATTCTAACTCACTTGGGCATACGACTTGAAAGAATCTTTGGTCTTTACGACATAAAATCCGAGGATCTCATTGAAAATGGAGAGCTGGATATAGAATTTCCCATGACCAAAAAGGCGAAAAGGAAATAAAAGCTTAAGATGTCCATTCGAGACACAGAGCGGTTCAAATGAGGTAAAGGCTATGAATGCGACAATTACGCGAAACACAAGGTGGACTGATCCTAATACAAGAAATGACGGAAGAGACAAAGGCATCCCAAAGGAGATTCCCCGCCAACATCAAACGCGTCTATGGTTCCAAGATATCAACCACGTTCTGATCTTATCACCTTGGATGATGCGAGGAAATACTAATCCTTTCCAAGGAAGAAAAAACCAAAAAGAAAAGTTCATTGCAAGAAATGCGACAACAGTTCGAGGGAGATTTCATGGTTGAATCCTTTGAAACTCATGAAGAAGGCGAAGGAATAGATGAAGAAAAAAGTGGTGAGATTGTCGGGGAATCCAACTCATTAAAGAATCCAGAGTTCATCCCTTTTTGTAATGCGTCCATTTCTAGCGTCCTTGAGGAATGTACTGAATCAGGAAGCGATCAAGTTATGGCCACAAGCGAAGACATTCAGAATCAAGGGGTAACCTCTATCACGAGCCCTGAAGGCGATATAACCACTGACAACTGGACTATCAGGCCTCAACTAGCAGAGAAGATGTAGATCCAGGGGATGAAGTTGCGAGTTTCAGAAAATGTTGGAACGGTATCACTTTCTTCGTAGTATGCCTTTTATTTTACATCCATTAAATAAATAAAAAAGAAAAAAAATATCTCTACACTCTTCTCACCACTTACCCCTTTGAACCTTTTCAAACCAAAGCCTGAACTACGAAAGACCTGATCTCCTCTTCAATAGGAGTACGTAGGCAACCATTAATGGTGCGGTCAAACCAAACAAAAACCGAAACAAACACTTCTCAAACAGATACACCACAGAGGATGATTGCCCAGACGTAATGATCATCATTCGGGAGAAGGAGGTTGATGATAGCCCCTCCATCACTGCAGTCCACCAAGACTTTGCCCTCGATAATTGGAGCACCACTCCTTGCATTTGTCGACGAGGGTAAAAAGGGAAGAAACTCTTTCTGCCCTGTAGATAATAATAAACTGCTTACTTTTTCTGTACAGTATTAGCAGTTACTTTTGTCATTACATGCTAACACTTTGTGTGATTGAACAGTTTCATATATCAAGTGAGAGCATTTGGTTCAGGACTCTAAAATTAGATGTGCCTAGACTTGCTGATGAGGTGCTTATTCTCTACAAGGACTGTAACTTTGATGTAAAGTTAGACTCAGACTTGATGGAAATACAAGAGGACTATGAGATACCTCAGGAGATCAAAGAATGGGTTGAAGACAAACCCAAGCGAAATCTTGATCAAACCACCTCTTTTAAACCTCGGAACCTTAGAAAACCCCAAACAAATCCAAATTGGTACAGACCTCACTCAAAACCAAAGGAATGACATGGTTACTCTATTGAACTTATTCCAGGATGTGTTTGCATGGTCTCACGAAGACATGGTCGGTTTATACACGGACATTATCATTCATCGCCTTCCCAATTAAAGGTGGATTTAGGCCAGTCAGGCAGAGGCTCAAGGGATTAAAACTTGAGTGGAGGTTAAAGGTCCAAGAAGAAATTGTGAAACAATTTCAAGTTGGTATCATCATAGTGTCAACATACCCTGAATGGCTATCCAACATAGTCCCCGTGCCGAAACCTGGAGGAGAGGTGCGATTTTGCGTGGATTACAGTGATCTGAACAAAGCTTGTCTCAAAGATAGCTTTCCCGTCCCATTCATCCACTTACTCATTGACAACATGTACTCCTTTACTGATTGCTTTACGAGGTACCATCAAATCATGGTTGTTGAGGAAGATCGTGAGAAAATTATTTTCATCACTCCTTGGGGAATCTTTTGCTAACAGACGATTGTCCTTCGGCCTCATCAATGTCGGAGCTACCTATCAGTGAGCCATATGGCTCTTTTCCACGATCTAATATCAAAAAGAAAAGAAAAAAGAAAAAAGAAAAAAGAAAAAAGAAAAAAGAAAAAAGAAAAAAGAAAAAAGAAAAAAGAAAAAAGAAAAAAGAAAAAAGAAAAATCTCTTCAACAGGTTCTACAGTTGCTGCCTTACCATCGGCAGGTTCTACAAATGGCTTCGGAGTTTGAAGAAAAATCCTTCCTCCACATTCCTCGGAATAGGAATGATTTTATGATGCTCTAGCAACTGGGCCTCCTCGGTCAATATACATGACAAGGAAGACATGCTAACCCTCATATTTCAACAACAAAAGCTCCAACTATGGGAATTCCATTGAAAAGTATTGGATGACCTACCTCCCACCCAACATCCTTGGTATTAACACATCAAGAAGTACTTACGAGATGGATCTACACCCGCTGAGGTGAGCCCGACTGAGAAAAGGCAGATCCATCAATTTGCTATAAAATTCTACCTGAGAAGAGATGCACTATACGAAAAGAGATGCAGAACGATGTCTCCTCAGATGTTTGGATGAGGACCAAGCTCAGAGACTATGGATGAAATCCATGGGAAAGTATGTGGCCCACAAATGAGCGGCCTTTTACTTTTAAAGAAGATCCTACAACAGAAAAGTCCCATCTGGCGAGCTCAAACAACACGACTTGGTTTTGAAGAAGATCATTGACAACCAAGCTCAGTCTAAAGGAAAATTCTCCCCGAGCTGGGAAGGCCCGTTTGTTGTCAAGGAAGTATTGACAGGAGGAGTTTTTAGATTACAGGAAATGGACGACGATGAATTTCCACAGCTTATCAAATCGAACACCATGAAACGGTACTATGTCTAAGGTTACCATCAAGGGAACATCCTGGTTTTGGATCATCAGATTACCAGTCATTCCGGTTCTTTAACCCTTTACCACATACAACTCTTCCACACTTTGCCCCTCAGGGAAACATCCTTTCAAGCCATCAGCCTGGCTTCACTACGATCATACCACTTAGGTCATTTCACCACGAATTGAACCTCTTACGTTTGCAGTTTAGCTGCCCATACATGGGATCAAACTTTTCACACTTTCAGTTTATCCTCAACCTAGGATCAAATTTTCTCTTCCCCACAGTCTGACCTGCTCATGGGATCACGTTTTTCACCTCTCCTTGAAGGGCGAACTACGTCGACCTGATCTCCCCAATACACGGGAGTACGTAGGTAGCCATGGTATATGGTCCGGTCTCACCACAGAAAAACAAAAACAAACATACTCCTATCCATAACCACATACAGAAACAAGTCCCAAGACACCAAAGATGGTAGGGAATACACACGGATCGACGATCCATTACGAAAATCCGAGAGACATCTCTTTGTCCATCCATCAAGGAGGAGTTCGAATACATCCGCATCACAAAGTCACGGAGAAATAAGCAAATATCAAGCAAGTAGCAAGGCACAACTAAAAGGGAAGTGAATCAACATATATTTCCCTGCCATATATAATGTTGTTTGATATATACAATGTTTACTGTACGTGAAAAAATGGCTAAGCTAGTCTATACAGGAAAATACAAGCCCATCTACAAATCAGTGTATATACGGGCTATCAAGTCCAACATGAATTCCCTCTCAGAAGAAGGAGGTAACACTGTGATCTCCTACCCAAGGGGTTCTACACGAGCCAACAGATCCACTGCCAACTACATGCGATATCTCGGGTGGATATAACGTCATCTCGCTTAACAACAGCAGTATCTCTATGAGTTAGAGGCTCATCTCTCTCAACTAGAGCAACATCATTACCAGAAAAGCTGTCAACATCAAAACCTACCTGTTCATCATATGGTACAGAGGTAAAAGATTCTCGCGATCTTGACGACTTATCAGCTCATCTGTCAGAACAACTATCCCAGACAACAAGCGAGACTGGGGTAATTTCAAAATTGGCGACAACCGGATATTGGGTCCCTTACAACAAGATTGGGGGCAATCTCTAAAGCACCGACAACTCAACACTGGGGCATACACCAGTCAATGCCATCATCATGGTCCATCATCATCTCAATGGCGATTCAGATACTATTCAAATAACGACTTGGTCAACAAAGAGAGTTTCTCGTATGAATCCCTGGTAGCAACATGCGAAAGGACTGGGGCATTTTACGTTTCCAAGGAGTGGAAGAAGTTTAGGACAAGATAAAGCCTCTCATCAAAAGAAGGGGAGCATTCTTAAGAAAGAAGGTCAACAATGAAAGGCCTAGCGAATGAAATCTACACCATCAACATGCGTTAAGTCCTCACAAGCTAAGGCCTCTACACCGACGTTCAAATCTGGGTAGTGAAAGAATGAATTACACCCTCCAAGGATTTCAGTGACATTCAAGTCATTAGTTCAGCCAGGTTGCGAATTAAACGCTTAAGGAAATGGGGCACAAGTACCCAACAGCGAAATAAAACTCCAAATCACCTCAAGAAGGGTGAGACATCGGGTGGTTGTCATCAATCTAAAGTAACATCAGACGAAGTCTAGTGAAGTAATCCGTGGAATATTACTACAGCGAAGGTATCGGAAGATGTAGTATTCTAAAACATTGCCATCAATACAACGCGACATCAACACAGTTCAGCGATGAAAGCTTCGTATACCACCGTTCGAGTGGGAACTGGAAAAGTTTAGCGATCGGCAGGGATAGTCACAGATTCAAACTACCAAATAATACATCGGGAGGGTCTGGTGATTTCAGAGCGTTATCCCCATCAGAGATGTGGAAAACATCTCAACTTATCTTCATCAAACAAGCATCAGTGATTAAATGCCAAACCATTGGAGTCAATACCAGCATCTGCAGCAGCAATGATCGGTAAAAGGTAAATCGATTTGCGAATACATTTTAACATTCATCATAATATTCATTACATTGTGATTTGCGATATGCGATATGCGGTTTACGATATGCGATTTGCGATGCGATATGCGAAATACGATATACGAAATGCGATGTACGAGTTGGGAAGTGCGATTTGGCCAAATACGAAAAGCGATGTGCAATGTGCGAAATGCGATGTGCGATTTACGAACTGTGATTTGCGAAAACATTTCATATTCATCATAAACATTCACTACATTGCGATTTGCATCATTGAAAATACCTTGTCATGTTTTAAGTGTCTACTAATCTTTATCATGTCCATTCCATTGCATTGCATGAAGATGATAAAGAGGAGCATCTGTAGACACTCAAAATTTTGCTTTTCTGTTACTAACTATGCAGGAGAACAAAAATGACTTCTTCACACTCTAGAGATAACTCTGGAGGATCACAACATCAATTCCAACCCCGAAGATAGCCACAAGAGGTCCAGTTCTCAACCCCGAAGATAACCCCGGGAAATTAGGTTCCAAACCTCGGAGATAACCCAGGGAAAGTCAGTTTCAACCTCGGAGATAGCCCCGGGGGATCAAGATCAAAGCCTGGAGATAGCCCCAGGAGGTCAAGCCAACCTCAGAGATGACCCTGAGGATATTCAAAGTCAACAACAAGCCAACCTCAGAGATAACCCTAAGAAAAGACTGCTACAACTGCGCAAAAACCGGAGATAACCCCGGGAGGGGCAAAATGGTCATTTTGCCAACTCAACTTCACTTCAAATCAAATACACTCATGTCAACTCAAAATGATTCAATATAAGTCCCACAAGAACCATATCTTAACTTCCGAGTGCAAACTACGAAAAATGGCTTAACGGACTGCCTGACGAAAACTCGGGAATGTCATTTCGGTCATGGACCCATTTTCTTGGAATAAAAAAAGGTCAAATCATATATCATTGTGTAGCTCTCGGAAAGAGCTTTCCGGAATGGTATGGCACACTTCCATCGGACTCCCGGATTGAAAGTTATGGCGGCCAAAGCGAACAGTACTTACACGATTTATACACACGGCGGACCCACACCGCCTGGGGCACCGGCACCCCAGCCAGTACACTCTGCTACTAGGTGCCACAGGTAGACCTGCGGCTCCCCCCTCTATAAATATGGGGCTTGGGGTGCCCATTTTGTAAGAAAAAAAGATGGGGAAACCCTGCAAAATTCGCTCTGCACTCGCCCATACAGTGTATTTTCCCACTTTTAAACACCTGTGAGCTCATATATAGCCTCTTTTGTACCTACAAAAGCCAGTGTTTACCCACTCTAAAGATATAGATGCCTTCTTTATCAGTTAGCTGTAAGCCTTCTCACACACTTTAGAGTCTTTCTCTTCATCTTTGCACACACCCTTCTACACGTTGAGAGTCGTGTTGCTTGCTTTTGCGGACTTGATGCATGGTTTCTTTTCACCTATATATATATATATATATATATATATATATTTACATATATATTGACTAACATTATCGAGTTATGCCTCGATTAAGCCTGAACTTGATGCGGAGCGCGTTCTTGCTTTAATATATATATACTTATATATATTAGCGTAATGTCGAACTTTGTTCGATGAGCTGAGTTTTGATGCAGTGCATTTACTAAACTTATATATATATATATATATATATATATATATATATTATATATATAAGAACTGTGTGTCGTACTTTGTTCGATGAGCCTAGATTTTTTGATGCAGTGCGTTTACTACGCTTTTTATATATATATATACTATATATATATATATATAGCGTGGTCGAACTCTGTTAATGAGCCTAGATTTTACATCCAATGCGTTTATTGGTTATATATATATATATATATATATTTGTCCCACACAGAGTTTACTTACGTGGTGGTTGATCGCTTTCTGACTTTCTTTTCACGTTTAAATCCTGCCTGAGTTTACTTAATGGCGATTGGCCGTATTCTGACTTTATTTACGTTTAAATCATGAGAGTTCCTCCGTGGCGGTTGATAGCTTTTAACAGCCTTTATTTACATTTCTGATCCCCCATGGAGGTGCTTCGTGGTTGGTGATCATGTCTGTATATATATATTTACAGCTTTTATATATATACCTGCTTACTGCTTTCATATAAACTGCAGTATCTTGTGAGCCTAGGAACCATGTGATCACAGATTCATCCCATTGAATCTAGATTCGGTTCCCATGATGGACATTTTCAGCTGTAAGTAGCTTGTAAATTTTTCTGCGATGTCTGAATTTCCTCAGATGGTTTCCATACCCACGAGGAAGTCGACATTATTTTTTGTATATTATTTTCATACGGATGCCTCGCATCCGTCAAATAAAATCAATCAAGCCGATCACTTAATAAAATGGGAGTGTAAAAGGTCTAAATTCCTATTGAGCATCAGGGTTTGAAAAACCTCTTTTATAAAACATCACTGCTATATCTTGCTAAAAACTAAATTTTTACATAAATTCAAACCCTGTGTATATAGGTTCGAACGAGGCCTCACACAACTTCCAAATAACAGCACATTGACCCCCACACACACACACACTCAGATAATAGTTTCTTGAAAAGAGGCGGTCACCGTGGTAACACGGATGTCGGGGGGTGCCTAACACCTTCCCCCTCGCATAACCAAGTCCCCGCACCCTAAACGAATCTCGATTTCATCGACCCGTATAACAGTGTCACACCACTGGGTCAATGTGCAAACCTTTTCTCGGTTGTGTTGGTACAACCATTTAAAAAACCAACTGGCGACTCTTAATAGTCCATCGTCGACATCATACATGCTGGGACCTTTTCACTTGTTTTTTCAAACAAATCTCACCTAAAAGAGAACACCAAAGAACAAGTAACGGAAAGGGACACCCAAAAATCCCGACGCGTCGATAATATTGATGCATGAACGGCTATCAAAGTCTCGTAGGTGAGAGGTGTTGCGAGAGGTGCTAAAGGCGAGGTGTCCAATCGATCGTCGTTGTAATAGGGAGTTCTATTTACTTTGTAATTGCTGAATATTATTTTAATAAAGTGAGTCTCCAATCCTTGTTGGGATTGGACGTGGATTAGGCTACTAGACTAGAGGATAGGGGTTGAACCACGTAAAAATCTTGGTGTGATTTACTGTTCTTTTGTTTACGTTTTAAGCTTTAATATTCTGCAGATTTTGGTTTAAGTCGGAAAATTTTATACTATCTGACGCATAATTATTAGTACATGCATTTATAACAAAGAAGAACATAACTAATACGAATAAGGTTAGGCAAATCCGATTATAGTCTTCTATAGTAAACTTTAAAAATAGACTTAATTACACCTATTCAGCCCTAGGTGTACTTAATTACAGAATTACATAGTCGAGTTGATTCGAGTCTAGTCGAGTCGAATATAAGTAAAAATTTTCAAATACAGTTCGAATCCGAGTCAAATTCGAGTATGAATTTAACGTTTTGAGTCGAATTCGAGTATCTCTCTATTTGTTTCAGTTCGATTCGTTTACACATTTACTCTAATGTAGAAAGGGTTGATAAAAATTTATAATTAATTTAACTATTTAAATGGTTCTTAAAACTTAAAATGAAAGTATAATTACCCTCTTTGTAACTTATTAAAAATTATCCTCGTTGTTTCAATAAAAGAATCTCATTTATAAAAATTTATGTATATTCATATTTTTGTATGATCTTTCTATGTGTAAGGTTAAATTTCATTAAAAACTTGAAATAAAATCATTTTACAAACTAAGGTACATAACTTATAATCTAAAAGTATTTTTAGTAAGCCCAACAGGAAAAACAAACAATCTATGGAAACTTTGAAATTCTAAAAATCTATATAAATATATATATATATATATATAATTGTAATTCTGTATTTAAGCACACCTAGAGGGGGTGAATAGGTGTAAATCCCCAAAAGTGATCTACAGTGGTCAATTTTTGAAGTTTACTACTACAGACTATAATCGGACAGGCTAACCTCGTCCGTATTAGTATATGTTCTTAAATGCATTATAATCGGACTATTAATACACATGCATTTTAGTATAATTTTGACCACGAGTTAAACCAGAATATGCAATATATAAAGCATATAACAGAAAACAAAAAATAGTAAATCACTCTTGGATTTTTACGTGGTTCAGCTCCTATCCTCTACTCTAGTGGCCTAATCCACGTCCAATACCAAAAAGTATTGGAGACTCACTTTATTAAAATAATATTCAGCTATTACACAGAAAATAAAACTCCTTGTTACAACAACGATCGATTGGACACCTCTGCCCCCCCTTGCACTTCTGCAACACATCTCACCTTTGAGACATTGATACCTTCGTTGAACAGCCTGAATATTACAATAACAAATTCCCAAGCCAACCTTGACTTAAACTCTGTTTACAATTCATAGATATTAAAAGATGGATTACGAAGACTCTGCTGTAATCTGAGACCTAAGGAAATGACACAATGCCTTGAATATGACTGAGATATGATTTGGAAGAATGCTCTGTGAATTTTAGCTTTGTAGTCTTGTACCTTCTTCTGCCCAGCAGGTTTGAATATATATAAAGTGGAGAGCAACGGCTAGTCCAATTTTGTTAGTGTGAAAGGCTCAATAAAGAAAACAATATCAGCATACTGTTATTACTAACAACTATAAAATATTTAGCATGATAAAGAAAATTATATATAATTTGCTGAAATAAAGGAGTCAAATATATCAAAGAATAACACTGTTCAAGCTAATACTCCTTTAATAGCTGAAAATCTGTTAACAATTCAAATTTGAAATAAACCATATTCCTTAGCTGATCTCCAAATCAAAATGTAAAATATATCCCAACAAATTTAAAATGTAACAGGCTAATATAAAGAATATTTAATGATAAAGATTGGACTCCTTTATCTAACTAACCTGTTAACTTGCTCTTCGAATTGTAAAGAGATTCCAAACTCCTTGAAATACTCCAATTCAGATTTGAATTGGTCTTCATAACCAAACAGATTTAGATATAGCATTAAAACAAATATAAAATAATATTTCCTAGCTATATCAATTCCCATACAATACTATATCACGTGACAACTCAAACTAACCTATTTGCAATACTTCAACCTTCAGTAAAACTCTTTTGGGCTAGAAAGAGATATATCACACTTCCAGGTAATCTCAATTAAATCAATTAGAATGTGCCACCATTACACAACAACTTATATCCCATGAAGAAATTAGCCCATAATATAACCCATTCAATCCATGTATAAACATATTTGATCCAAACAAAATATAAACCAATATAATATCAATTCAGCCCATATATCCATTGTCATTATTAAAACCACAAAGTATATATACCAACATTCTCCCCCTTTTTGATGATGACAATATATAAACAACATACTCCCCCTAAATATATGGCTCCCCCTTAATTTATTCATATCCCAATCTTTATGTATGTCAAATATGTCATGTTAAACAAGTAATATCCAAAACAAAGAAACATAACTGTAATCATAATATCATATCTTCAATTTATGTTTAATTAACCAAAAAAAATTTTAATGCTACCAAATCCCAAAATAGTTATAAGCTATCCAAATCCAAATATCCAAATAGTTATCAAAATCAAAAATCCTTAAACTTCCAGTTTCCCCCCAAAATCTCTCCCCCTTTGATATCATCAAAAAGAAAAGCGTAATCGGCCTATTGAACAATTTCAAACATTCCATCTTCAATCATTTTAGAAAGGGACTTGAACTGAGCATCTAAGGAGTCCACTCTTTCAGTAACAGTGAGTACCCTAGCTGATAAGGACCTAAAAAATTAAGCATGAGTTTAAGCATTGTGTCGAACTTGGAATTCATATTAGTAACAAGATGATGAAGATCTGAATTTTGGGAAGCAGAAAGAATAGGAATAGAGTTAGGAGTAGGAGAATGAGAAGGAGACACAACAGGGGCTGTAGGATCAGGAATATCCTCTTCTATGTCCCAAGATAAAACATTATCAGCCCCAACTTTTAGTTTGGAATTTGCAAAAACTAAGTTATCAATCACTTCAGTCAATTGAAAAAATTATTCATTCTCAAAATGAGCAAATATCTTTGTCAGAAACCCACCATATTGAAAACATTTGGATTTTGTTTTAACACAGCTTTCCATATGATTAATCATTAAAAGAACACATTTAAATTTTGTTTTTGACAAAATTAGGGCTAACGATGAGACTGGCAATTTAGGCTGTGGGCGACCCTTTACCGCCTTTCCCTAGAAACATGGGCCATGGGCATGAATATTTCAAATTTCGGAGAATCACGAGCCATTTTGGCTCCACTTACACATGGCTTTCATGACTTTTTTTTAAAAACAAAATGTTGTTGTGGGTTATGAGGCTTGAACACAAGACTTGTAAGTATATAAATAAGAGTTCAAACCAACTGAGCTACAACAACTGTTTATTTTTAATGCAATCTTCAATATATTGTTTCTTTAATTTTGTTCAAATTTTACTATTATTAAAAAGTAAAATCTAAATCGTGCCTAATTTATAATATTTATGAGCATTACCATTTTTCAAAAAATTTTGTTCGAGGGAAAATATAATATTTATGAATGTAGTGGATACCATGCATGTAGACTTGGGGTCATTTGAAAGGATCCAACATGGAAAAAAATAATCATGTTCACGGTTTTGCACGGCATGGAAAAATCAAACATGGAAAAATGAGCACCATGTAGGAAACTGAGTAGCACGACAATTTATTTGTTTTATTTAGAATGATAAAATTGTGATGATAATTATCATTGAATAACTCACCAGATTTCATAAATTGCATTCATTAGAAAACTCTAAAAATCCATTCATACATATTTTTTTTTATTTTAATTGATTGAGATATGCAGTTAATGGAGGTAAGAAGAATTGACTCTTAAAAGTATATATATATATATATATTTTTATCTTTTAAAAAGAACTGATATTCTAAATGACACGCAGTATCATCTAATCATGTTTCTAATTTCTTAATCTCAAAATTAAGTCTACAACTTTGTATAGAATATATAGACATGATTCTCCTGCAAATTAATTAATTAATCGTGTCTGTTTGTATTATTGTTTATTATTAATTATTTTATTATTTTTAATATTTATTATTATCAATATTTCTTTTTCTTGACCAATGTTAAATTGGTTGTATGTATTATATATATATATATATATATATATATATATATATATATATATATATATATATATATATATATATAGCGCTATATGTATATACACAGTTGTGTATTACACAATAGGGCTATGGCGACGGATTTTTTAGGCTATGACGACAGTAAAATGTCGCCAAAGCCCAGAATAGCTATGACGACGGGTGAAACCGTCACTATAGCCTAAAAAACTGTCGCCATAGCCGACTGTGTAATACACAGCTGTGTACATACATTTTTCCCATATATATATATATATATACATGGGGCAAGTTAATTGAACTGTTGAAGATACCAACTTCTTCACTGAACTATTTCCCACCGACTACTGAAGTATGAATTCTTGTGAATCTAACCATATACATTTGTTTATAAATCTCACATTGTCAAGGTAAGAATATTTGATAGTCATACATGTAAGTTATGAATTTGTCATAATGTCTTTAAAATTTGATTGCTATTTTGTGTATGAAATAAATTTAATGCTTCATGAAATACCCGTGAATGTGCACTTGACATTCAGTGAGAAAAATAAATTCCAAAAGGAAATGCAATCTTTTTTCAATGTGGTTCTGGAAGATACTCTACCACAATAGACACATGATAACAGTAGGCATATTATGATATTAACTGTGACGCCCCCAAAATAGGTATACAACACCCATTTTGGGTCGCCAAATATATGGTACAGAATACAAATACAAACTTAATTATACAACAAGAGCTGAGAGTTTTTAGACGAATATTGTCTCATAGACAGTATCCAAACTCAAATTCAATCCTCATTACATTTATTATCACACTAAATAGGTAGGATTTCTAAAACAACCATCTCGGACCATCACTGTTCCCCAGAAACTAGTTAAAGCTCGTTCTCATTTCAAGAGAACAATGGAAGTAAAAGGGTGAGCTCAACTAGCCCAAAGAAGAAATATTATGACTAAGATAATGCAGAATAAGTTATCATTAGCCTTCAATAATGTTAAACTGATAGAATTTAATCGACAACAAGTTTAACTGCAGCGGAATAAGCAATCCATTAGAAGAGTTAAGTAGAGCATGATATCTACTATCTTCTATGATTTAAAAAGGTTTTTCATCAACTTTATCGTTGAGACTCAGCTTAATAAATAAACCACATCATCGAATCATCCCTGCACTACGGGCCAAGTATATTCATGTAATCATCAATGGTCATGATTATACCGAATAATCCCTGGTCATAATCATACCAATCAACAGTCCATCTATGCACATAAGCCAAAGATGACTTTCATCACATATAAGCATGAGGATGATGACAATGATATAAGCATTCAATTAAATGAAAGCAAATGATAAATTTTAAAGATTCATAATTTAATTTATCCAGTATTCAATAATGTCCAAATTGTCAACATGATACTGCTTTGTGGAGTAAAATTCAAGAATAATATCCATGTATCAAAAATATTTTTGGACAGAAAAGAAATCAATTTTTCGGGTGAATAGTAACTGGGTGAATAGTACCCCGTGAATAGTAATTTGTAAATAGTAACCCGACATAAAAAGTACCCCAAATACCCGAGTGAATAATATTTGAGTAAATAGTAATCGGGTGAATAGTAACTTGTGAATAGTACCCCGACATGAAAAGTTTCCCGAATACCCGAGTGAATAATATTATAGTGAATAGTAACCGGGTGAATAGTACCCCGTGAATAGTACCCCAGGTGAAAATATTGATATTTAATTGAAAAGTTCATATTAATATTCCAATAAAATGATATTGGATGAAGCGCAAAACTTCAAGGATATCCCACTAATTTCAGGGATTGTAGAAGCAATACTTACCATAATAAGTTTAGATTTAAGAATATGAAAAGAAATAACATACGAAACTGCAAATGGATTTTCACCCGTCATACGGTACGTAATCCACGTAGATAGGTTATTTCGACATATTAAATGATGAATACGAAAAGTAGTATTCCTTATGAATACGAAAGAAATAATATCATTTACCTTAATAGAAGCCTGGATACTGCAATAGTGAAGTAGCAGAATACTCTTCTTCTTACTCTCTATAGTTTATTTCTCTATAGTGTCTCTTGTGAATCTCAGTGAATTGGTGAGAATGAAAGAAGAATTAAGTTTCTATTTATAGGAGAATGGACTAAATAGTAACTTATTCATGAACGGTCCAGATTGATTTACTATTAGAACGAACGGTCCATATTGATTACTATTAAAATCACAACCGACGGTCCAGATTGATTTACTTTTAAAACCACCACCGACGGTCCATATTGATTACTTTTAAAACCACCATCAACAGTCCAGATTGATTTACTATTAAAACCACCACCGACGGTCCATATTGATTTCCTATTAAAACCACCACCGACGGTCCATATTGATTTACTATTAAAACCACCATCAATGGTCCAGATTGATTTACTATTAAAACCACCACCGACGGTCCAGATTGATTTACTATTAAAACCACCACCGACGGTCCAGATTGATTTAACTTATTACACTTTGGTACCCCTAAAGTTTTTCCATGTTTGCATTATTCCCCTCTAACTTTTGTAATTCACTTATCTTCAATAAACACATTCTTAATACTTCAACAATTATTCATCACTAATATTATAACTCACAATATTTAACAACCAGATCATTCCCAGGAAAGAGGGGGCTTTCCAATAAGGATTTCTCCCTATTGGCGTACAATTAGGTGACCAAACCTCTCCTCGACAGAACTTTCTAGACATTGTCAATATTGCAAATAATAATATGAATAACTTTGTAGTCTCAATTATTGATTTAATAATATAAAATATTATGCAGATGATACTGTGACAATAATTGAATCAAATAATGTGAGATACTATGCAACTATTACTGTAGCAATAATTGAGTAAATTGAGTGGCTTCTTACGTAAGCATCAATAATCAATACCGTGTCTTCTTATACAACCACATACGACATTCTTTGTATTTTTACCACCAGGTAGTTCAACAGTTAACGGTAAAACTTTCGCCTTTATTTTTATAAAAAGATATTTCTGTCGTTTTCTAACTACGAAAATACTTCCGTTGTGGGGTCCACCAATGATTGTACCGTCGTACGAATATTTCCTATTAAAATGAATATTCCCCGACCAATCGAATATTCCCCGACACAATGAATATTTTATATCAACTTGCTTACTTTGCAAAATTTTCAAATATGACCCTTAACTTTAACCTTTTATCAATTTAACCATTTTTTAAATAGAATAATAATTATAAGAAAATTAGATACTTTCATTTCATATAATTCGGGGTCTTACATTAACACAATAAATTGTTGTTGTATTAGACCTGTAACAGAATACATAAATTAGTATGTATGCTAAAGAAATATAATTATGCAATTGCAAATTGATAGAATATATGGTAAGCATTGAGTTTGGTAAATATTTATATGAATTTAATTTTTCAGTAACTGATTGGTGACCTCTAAATAAATGAGATATCATACTTTCTACGATATACACCTTGAGAAATTGATCCTGAGTTGATTAGTATTGAACGAATTTGGCATCCAATTTTCGTAGATATGAGTCCTCCACCTCAGAGTTTAACAGAACATCGGCCACATTATGAAGGTAATAATATTTTTTTAGACATAAATGTAAGTTATGAATTTGTCATAAGTCTCTAAAATCTGATTACTATTTTTCATATGCAATAGATTTGACGGTTCATGATATACCTTTGAATCTGCATTCTACATTCCACATAAATTAAAAGACATATGCTTAATCCTTTACTATTAAAATTGGAAAACTCCATCATAAAAAAAGAAGAAAAATAACAATGCATCTAATATAATAAGAAGTTGATCTTGGTAGTTCACAAACCAAGAGGTGCTATGTAAGAGTATTGAAATTGGAAAATTCCATCATAAAAAAAGCAAAATAACAATGCATGTAATACAATCAGAAGTTGATCTTGGTAGTGAACAAACCAAGGGGTGCCATGTAAGAGGTATTAATTATCTGCCAAATAACTTAGAAATCTGATTGAAAAACAAACTCATACTCTACAAAATAATCTCTTATATTACCACACACCTGTGAGATATCAAGAATGTATATTCTTGCAATGCCTGCTTCATGACTCAACACTTTTTAAAAACTCTATTTTTTGAGTCGGTCTTAACCTCCACTAGTGGTATAGTAAGCCCCTCCCTAATAGCCCATACTTGCCAACAACCCATAGTGGCTATTAAATAACAATTTTTAATAGAAAAATGCCTCATAATAACATTCTTAAAATATAAATAGACTAATGATAACATATCAAACCAAATGATGATATGTAATACTTGCTATCCACCTTTTCCGTTCCTATGCTCTATAACTTTTAATAAGAACACCTCAAACAATTTTCGTGTAATAATGCTGCCTAAAGTCACTGTAAAGATTTTAATTGGCGATTGTTTCCTATAAAATAATTCATACATAGATAAGATCATAAATTTATGTTTGTGTCATAGAGAACATTTCATAATTTATTTTTTTTGCTTAGAAGCATTATGATCAAACTTTGATCAAACTAAAGAATTCTAATTCTTTAATCTCACTATAATAGGACAATGTTTTTACCTTCATTTTCACATATTTCTGGAGCGCACGTTTGCAACAAAGAAAAAAATTCATGTTTTCATGATCAAACTATTTTTTTCATATCTAACAAAATGTCATACTTATTATTCTATTTTCCCTAGAAAAGGTCTAGGAAATCAACTAATACAACTAATACAGGTAAGCAAATACTTAAAATTCATAATGTTAAAGGTAACAAGACAAAAGAAAATCAATGTTGAAGTGTTGTCTAACTCACACTTTGGATGGCGCTGAGTTATTCTTATACTCCAAAAGTTTAGAATATAACCATGCTACAAACAATTATGGGACAAACCCAAGGAGAAAAGAAACATGTAATTGGACAACATATATCAAATGAGAATAATAAATTCATCACAGCAAGCAAGGAATCAAAAAGACAAAGATAACTATAATTTGATTTCATGAATGAGGAAGAGAGAGAAGTGTCATTGTGCTTCAGATATTAGTTAATGAATTGTTTACGGAACTTCAAAGAAATAATAAACAGGTTATATGATGATAGATGATATCAACTACTATCCTATAGTTTGTTTAATAATATTCACAAAAAAGTCTATACGACTCCACATTAAGCATATGATGCACATGTAATTTCCCCATCCAAACAATCCTTTTAGTCTTGCTATATCCTCATTCCCGAGGGAATTAATAGCACCAAAAATCGTTAGGTCTACAGAAATCATGATGAAAAGCTTAAAAAAGGTATATGCTTCTATATCCTCAGCTAAGTTTTATTTCCATATATGCTTCAAGTCTTCATTATGCTACATAATCCTTAACAACAAAGTTGTCTTCCCGTAATGTGAAATTATTATTTCAAGGAAAAAACTCAGTTTAATGATCAAGAAATCGTAATTTTACCATCAACAAAATTAAAAAATAACTTCCACTATATAATTTGAACATACTGCATTGCCTTTAATCATTCATAAACCATGAACTTAACACACATAAATTCTCTATTTCATGAGAGTATCAAATTATAACTACTTGCTAAATAGTTTAATCGTATATGAACTACAATCTATAAACTATAATTCAACCAAAAGCGTCAACTTCAACACTTCAATTTCATAAACAAATGATATAAGATCTAATAGCATTCAAAATTCTATACTTGACCAGGCGTTATAGGCTCATAGATCACCATTTTATCAAAGCATATCTCCAAAATTATAGTGAAAAAAGTTGTAAATCAATAAGCATTAGAAATGTATTTGTAATTTAATCCAACCGACACAAATTTTGGTTACTGGAAAATCATATCTAATCAAAAAATAGCGATAAATTTGGTACCCTAGATTTGTTGCGTTAGTGTAATTGTCTGTTTGTTTGTGAATGAAACTACTACAAAGGATGAAAAGGAGAGAGAGTGGCTATAGAAGTGACAATGGACTCTAAAATATAAATACGAGTAAACAGGAAGTGAGTTGGCAAATCTAATATAGAACTGCAAACAAATTGATTCAATAACTGATTGGTGACCTCTAAATAAACAGATATCATACCATACAATATACATGTAGAAACCGATCTTGAGTTGATTAATATTGAACAAATTTGGCATCCAATTTTTGTAGATACAAGTCCTCCACCTCAGAGCAGAGTTTAAAAGAACAACATCCACGTTATGAAGGTAACAATATTTTTTACACATAAATGTAAGTTATGAATTTGTCATAATGTCTCTGAAATCTGATTATTATTTTTCATATGCAATATATTTGATGCTTCATGATATACCTTTGAATATGCATTCTACATTTAATAAGAGAAACAGTTTCCACAACGAACCACAAACTATTCTCAATGTGGTTCCGACAGATACTTCAACTCACCAAGCATGTGATAATGGTTAGCATATTGTGATATTAACATAATAAATATGTCATATATTACTCATGTAGAATAATACATAAATTAAAATGTATGCAAATGAAGTCTAATTATGCAATTGCAGTTGGAACCGAAGATAATGATGGCCTAAATGTCTGTAATCCCATATTTGAATATCACAACCGCAACAACAATTTCCAGGCCAATCAAAGAAAACATTCCCCACGTGAGTTTATATTCATTTTTACACAACGTGCATACATATTTGATGAGTAACAATGAATTCCCATTGCCTATAAAAAAACAAATGAATACAGTTTACTATTTCTACAAATATTTCATAATTGATTTTGAGTGGCCTTTTTAGTAATTTGTTTTTTTGGTATTGTACTAGGTAACAAGTGCGAGTCTACAAGGATGCGTAACCTCATTAACAAAAAAAAACAATTGTTCGGTACGTATATGAAATTATTATCTCAGAATGACATAAATACCAAGAAATTTTTTGTGAATGGTGCTATAAATTTTTAACTACATAGTGCATGTGTAGTATAAAAAGTCTCCATGCTTGCAGGTCAGACTTCTGAGATTCTAAATATAGGAGAGTCAAACCGTGAGTGTGAAAATTGTGAAGCTATTATGTGGATGTATGAACAATCAACACAAACAACGAGCAAGGTTCTACATTTACATTGTCTTTGCAATCGGAAAAGTATAGTTACCTTTACTACAACCAAGTCCTATAGAATTACACCATTTATTGGATGGGATAGAAGAACAATGTGTTGATTTTCGACGGCATATATGTTTATATAACAATATGTTTGCATTTAATTCTTTGGGAGGCAAGGTAGACACAAGTTGCAATAATGGAGGAGGTCCATATGCGTTCAGAATGAATGGACAATCTAATCATCGAATAGGCTCCTTATTGCCTTCGTAGGGAAAAAGTGCTATTTTTGCCCAACTCTACATGTATGATGCGGAAGATGCTTACTCAGGCAGGCTTAATTTCCCTATCCGTGAAGACACTGTAAATGAAATTATAATACAGTCACTTACTAAAATGTTAATTCGGGAGAATGAGATGGTCAAAATTTTTAAACAGGTAAGAGAGCGATTTTGCGAAACATACTACATGGCGATAAATCTAAGGCTCATAGCAGATCATCTTATTGATGGTCGAGAAACTAATATCCTGACAAAAGCATATGAGTTTGCGGCATTGATTCCCAACGATAATTTAACCAACTCAAGGGATGTTATTATGGAGTATAAAAGCAACAAACTAAAACGAATATCAAACATTCATCCCAGTTTCATGGCTTTACAGTACCCATTGTTGTTTCCATTTGGTGAAGATGGTTTCAGACCCAATATTTTACATCGATCACTCACATCTCCACTACCGAAAAAGATCAACCGTGACAATGAGAGAGTACAATGCATTTAGATTGCAAATTCATGCAAATGAGGGCCAGTCATTGATTAGAAAAGGACGTTTGTTTTTACAATTTGTAGTGGATGCTTGGTGTTGCATTAAACATGGACGACTACTCTGGGTTCTTGCTAATCAAAAAACACTCCGATCTGAAGTCTACAATAGCATTGTAGATTGTGTGAACAGAGGAGATATTGATGCATCTACTGTTGGCAAGCGTATTGTGCTACCTGAATCTTATACTGGAAGCCCACGATTCATGCAACAAATTTATCAAGACTGCTTAGCAGTGTGCCGTAAACTTGGTCATCCAGATTTATTCATAACCTTTACGTATAACCCCAAATGGCCCGAAATTGGAAATTTGGTACATAAGATTCATAACTCAGATGCCTCAGTGAGGCCTGACATCATATCTAGAGTTTTCAAGATAAAGGTAGACTTACTAATAGAAGATTTGACTAAGAACAATATCTTTGGACGTGTGATTGCAAGTAAGAAAACTTGTACTTACAAAATTTACAAATACCAAATTTTACCTTAAAGAAATAATTAATGTTATTTTTTTGATGTCTCATATAACAATTGCATACACAATAGATATCCAAAAATGGGGACTTCCACATGTTCACATAATTGTTTAGTTGGCAGAGGCTGACAAATGCCACACTGCTCAAGATATTTACTTAATAATTTCAGCTAAAATTCCAGATAGAGAGACTGATCGTTTGGCATACGAAGTAGTGTCACAATACATGATTCATGGCTCATGTGGTCTATGCAACAAAAATTCTCCATGTATAAAAAATAACAAATGTTCAAAGCATTTTCCAAAGAGTTTTATGTCAGCTACAACAATGGATGAAAATGGTTTCCCAATATACCATAGACGTGATGATGGAAGGAAAATCACACGTAAAGGGATACAAATTGACAACAAGTAAGATTATCTTTATAGATAAAAAAATATTTTAGCTTTTACTATTATATACCTTTGACCAACAATTACTATTCTAACAGGTTTATTGTACCATATAACAGAGGTCTACTTATCAAATATCAGGCCCATATTAATGTGGAATGGTGCAATAAAGGTTAACTGATAAAGTATTTATTCAAATATGTGTCGAAAGGTCCAGACATGGCTACAATGATGCTTGAATCCAAAGACAATAAACAAGTAGAAAATACATCTCAGCTACCACATTCAAATCCTAATGATGAAGTGAAGAATTACATATCTTGCCGATATATATATTATGTTTTGAAGCATGTTGGTGAATCTTTGATTTCCTAATTCACTATCGCAAGCCTGCAGTCCAACATTTATATTTTCATCTACAAAATGAACAACAAATATGCTTCAATGAGAACGAAGAGTTGCCATCAGTACTTAACCGTAGTGACCCAACAAAAACAATGTTTATGCAGTGGATGGAGTGCAATAGACGCTACAACAATAGTCAAAATTTAACATTTGTTGAATTTCCCGAACATTATAGATGGGACAAACAAAAAAGAACATGGGTGCAAAGGAAAAAATCAATACCATTCGTAGGGCATATGGTTTATGCCCATCCAACCAGCGGAGAACGATTTTATTTAATAATGTTGTTGAATGTGGTGAGACGTGTTACAACGTATGAATAAATTAGAACCGTTGATGGAATACTTTACAACACTTTCAAAGAAGCATGTTACCATCGAGGATTATTAGACTCAAACAATGAATGGCATGCGAAATTAAGTGATGCAGTAGTTCATCAATCAGGTCAGCAATTATGAGCATTATTTGTCACAATTTTGTTATTATGTGAGCCATCAAATGTTTTAGAATTGTGGCTCAAACATTGGAAGAATTTATCTGATGATGTTCAATACATGCAAAGGAAAATCTACAACATGCCAAACTTGATTCTATCGAAAAGAACATATGCGCCTCTTTAGCTCTTTATGACATCGACTTACTTACAGAAAAATGGTAAAACCATATCAGACTTCCCAACCTTACCAGCATTTGATGTTGATTTGTTGCAACAATTTAATAACAGGTTGTTGTATGAGGAAACAATGTATGACATAATTTCATTGGCATCTGAGAGTGCAAGTTATATTAACATGCTTAATGAAAAACAACAAGAAGTGTTTGAGGCTGTCCTTCAATCAGTTGAAAAAGAAGAAGGTGAGCTATATTTTGTTTATGGTCATGGAGGTACAGTTAAAAACCTTCTTATGGAAAAACATCATTGCAAAGTTAAGATCGAAAGCGCAAGATCGTGTTACCATTATTTTCTCAGCATTGCTTCATTGTTAGTAGAGGGGCGTAGAAACAACTCACTCATGAGCTTCGAGATTCCGTTAAAGATAGATGAAAACAACAAACAATGATATAAAACACAATACTATGCTAAGTGAACTAATTTTTCTTACAAACTTGGTTATTTGGGATGAAGCTCCTATGAATCACAAATTTGTGTTTGAGGCGGTTGATGAAGCTTTGTGATATACTTCAAAAGATAGATCCAAACTCAATGAACAAACCATTTGGAGGAAAAACAATTTTGTTAGGAGGTGATTTCTACCAAATTTTACTGTGATACCTAAGAAAGGGAAGAAAGAAATTATAATGTCCTCAATCAACAAATCATATTTATGGAAAAGTTGTAAGGTTATCAAATTAGAGAAAATATAAAAATTGAGACAAATGTGCCACCTCTAACAATTGGGGATCGAACTGTTGCATTCCGAGATTGGGTACTTAATATCGGGGATGACAAAGAGCCTTCTACATCACAAATTGAAGATGAACCAAACTGGATACAAATTCCAAATGAAATAATGGTTCATGCAAGGGATAATGGAGTTGAGACAATTGTTCAAGAAATCTATACAGATATACAATATGAAGTGAATGAAGCACAATACATGAGGGACATATCCATTTTAACACCAAGGAATGAAGATGTAGACTTAATTAACAATTATGTCTTGAAGTATTTACCAACTGAATCAATGGTGTATCATAGCTCTGACACAATATGCAAGAGTTTTGTGAATTTTGAAGCTCAAGAGATAGTGTACCCAGTTGAGTTTTTAAACTCCCTGAAGTTTAATGGAATTCCAAACCATGAACTCAAACTAAAAATTGCAGCTCCAATTATGTTGCTAAGAAACATAAACCCAAGTAAGGGTTTGTATAATGGTACAAGATTAATTGTGACACAATTGTCAAAGTGGATAATTGAAGCCATTGTCATTACATGTAACAACATTGGTGAGAAAGTATTTATTCCTAGAATAATCATGACAGCCACAAATGCATCGCTGCCCTTCACTTTCAAGCGTAAGTAGTTTCCCATTGCACTTTCCTATGCAATGACGATAAATAAAAGTCAAGGACAGACCTTAAGAAATGTAGGCTTATATCTTCCCAAACCAGTGTTCAGTCATGGACAACTTTACGTGGCTATATCAAGAGTTACATCACCTACGGGCCTAAAAATATTATGTGAAGAAGAAAGTCATCCTGAAAAAAGTTTTACAAAAAATGTTGTCTACCATGATGTTTTCAATAATTTATAACCATTTTCAGTAATACAATTTTCTCTACCAAAGAAATATAATGTTATTTCTTCTGAATATTATTAGTAAATATTTGCATAAATTTTATAACAAAATTCCATCTAAAACAGATAAAATATCATTACTAAAACCATTAAGAATATGATAAAACAAGATTGATGAACATCAACATTCAGGAACATTTAAAATATATTTATTAAAACCATTAAAAATCTGAGAACACAACATTCATGAACATCTAAAACATCTTAAAAAAAATAATTAAGAATCTAGAAAAGGATGAGTCATGAATAGTAAAAAAATCTTTAATAAAATCATTAATTATATGACTTCTCACTAAACAATTATAAATAAAAATTTAAATACATTTAATAAAATGCTACTTATCATAGTACATTTAAATAGTTCAGTGTATGATGAGGCATTATTAGGGTCTTTATTTTCCTAAAATGCTCTTTAACAGCATGATGCTATCTTCTATGATATGTTTGTGTCAGATTTGCCTATAGAATGTATACATATGAGAATTTCAATTTCTTGAGCACTTTATAATTATTTATAACTCAATTCCCCAGAATAACAAGACATGATTCACTAACGTAAGAGCAACGTACATAAAATGATGATCAATGAACCTTAATAGTAAATAAAATCTTTATCAGAAATAAATTTACCATGAAATATATAGTCCTTTGATTGCATTTACCATGATGTAGGAGCAACTTTTCAGAAGTTCAAACTGCAACATAACAAATGAAATATATTAGAGAAACAAAACTATTTTACAGTGAAGGCACATAAAACAAAAGAATTGATTGTAGTTTGAATAAAAAATAAGATATAGTCATTGGCCATTATGTAAATCAAATGACAAACATTTCTATTAACAATATTCAATCCCTTAGTAGACCAGTTAAAAAAAACAAAAAAACTTGACCACTCTTCAAACTCATGATTATAATCAAATAACATTATGGAGTTATAATATCTATTTAACCAACAAAATAGATTTGCAGAACAACAGTAGCTGGAATAGTTTCCAAATAGGTGGAATACTTCGTTGTTATTATTTTGATTTGAAAATATATATGTACTGCTGCCCATCTATGATTGCTACTTCACCTGTTTATGCTGCACGATCTACGGTCAACAAGAGCCCTTTTTGGACCGAAACACTTAAGCACTACATGTTGGGATATTTCACATGAATCCCACATTGGATAAATTCAAGAGTGTAGATGGGTTAATAAGTATGGTAGAAACATTACAATTTAATAGTTAACCTTTTAGGTAAGGAGGTGGTCCAACATACTTATTGGGCGTCTACACAAAAAGTCTTGACTCTTTAGTGATGAATTGATGTGGGATGGGTCGTACAATTCCGCTACAAAATGGTATCAAAGCTTATGGTGCGAGGGGAGTGCGAGGGTAAAATTCATAGGCCTCGTGGGTGGAGCAAATAAAGTCCAAGTATCAACTCCAAAGTGCGAGGGGGTGCAAGGGTAAATTCGCAAGGCCTCGTGGGTGGAGCAAATAATAGAGTTGAATCAGGTGGAGCACGGGATGATTTGAGTTGAGTGGAGCGGGCTTAGGATGGCTCTAGGGAAGTTACTAAGACACGTTTGGCCCGGGCGTGGTGGAGTAATATTAGAGTTAAACAAAGCTCTTGAAGGACTCAAAGGTGAAGTATTTGAATCAGGTGGAGCAAGGTTCAGGATGGCTCTAGGAAATTACTGAGACACGTTTGATTCCGGTATGGTGGAGTAGTATTAGAGTCGAGCAGAGCTCTTGAAGGATTCAAAGGTGTACTTAAAATGGTGAATACTCTGGTATTCCCACATTGGATAAATTCAAGAGTGTAGATGGGTTAATAAGTATGGTAGAAACATTTTAATAGGTTAACGCTTTTAGGTAAGGGAGGTGGTCAAACATACTTTATTAGGTAAAATCGTCTACAGTGTCTTATTCTTGGGTGATGAATTGATGTGGGATGGGTCGTACAATTCCGTTACACTACACTGGCTACTCTGAGGATCAATTGAGGGATTATGCAAAGCCCTTTATCAACTATCATGCAGCTGTTGCAAAAAGTAAGCTCAAGGCTGTCTACCGAAAGTTTTCTAATCGAGATAAAGGTGTTGTTGCTCTTTGTCCTCCTGGAAAAACTGTCTAGAATTACTTCAACACGAAGACACAACATTTGGGTGTCTATTGTTTTAAGGTATAACAGGTAGATAATTTAGTTTTTGTTGTCTACTATAGTTTAGTTTAGGGAGATCATGAACAGTTAGACACGAGATAAAGTCCTACTAAGAATTAAAGGGTATTGACGATTATTTTCTACATTCAAGATCATTTGGGATCGAAAGTGGGATTTGGGATTCGAACAATTCTTTTGTTCCTCTCTACTTCCCTATTTTTTCTTGCATCTAACTTTTATATCAAACATAAAGTCGGGATAAACGTGTTCACTTCCTTTGTACATGTGTTACTGGGTATCAGATTTTTTTCCTTTGGGTTTCGAGTATAGACATCAAACTGGAGTGTAGGACCTAAAGAAATTATACTAATGGTTGAATGGCGACTAGATGTTGTGGAAAGGATAGAAGAGCATGATAATTATCTTGGACCTGATAGTGTACTGGTATGTTTTCAATGTTATTTACATATTCTTTATGTAATCTAGATATATAAGCATTAATTTCAGTAAGTACCTTGAAATGATTGGATCTTTTAGGATTGAAATCTGCCTTCTCCCCTATTATGAGACAAGATGTTTTTTGTTGATTCTTAGCTTTATCAACATTAATTTTGTGTACTTTTAATGTTTCCTATGGGAAAAAAGGAGTAGCATGGAAGTGAATTTATAATCATAATTGTGTGTCTATTTTGGGCCTTTATCTTCTTATATTTTGATTATAGAATTGCATAGATGTTATGTTATCTAAAACAAATAAAATATCATTATTAAAACCATTAAGAATATGATAAAACAAGATTGATGAACATCAACATTCATGAACATTTAAAATATATTTATTAAAACCATTAAAAATCTAAGAACACAACATTCATGAACATTTAAAACATCTTAAAAAAAAATTAAGAATCTAGAAAAGGATGAGTCATGAACAGTAAAAATTATCTTTAATAAAATTATTAAGTATATGACTTCTCACTAAACAGCTACAAATGAAAGTTTAAATACATTTAATAAAAATACTACTTATCATAGTACTTCACCCTATAAAAACCTCATACTCCACACATAAGTACTCCACATCTACAGTTGTTTCTACACTTATTCACTATGCTAAGAAATTATATAACCATTAAGAATATGATAAAACAAGATTGATGAACATCAACATTCATGAACATTTAAAATATATTTATTAAAACCATTAAAAATCCGAGAACACAACATTCATGAACATTTAAAACATCTTTAAAAAAATAATTAAGAATCTGGAAAAGGAGGTGTCATGAACAGTAAAAAAAACTTTAATAAAATCATTAAGTATATGACTTCTCACTAAACAGTTACAAATGAAAGTTTAAATACATTTAATAAAAACACTACTTATCATAGTACTCCACCCTATAAAAACCTCATACTACACAGAAGTACTCCACATCTACAGTTGTTTCTACACTTAATCACTATGCCAAGAAATTATATAACTTTGAACGAATTAACATGGCATAGAGATGATTATACAATAAAGGTCAGATTAACAAGAAAATGGGATGAGATCAATTTGAGCACTGGACAGATTGTCAACACCACAACTATATTGCTTGATGAAGAGGTAGTATTCTAAATTTTATATTACTTCATAAATAAATATTACCAAGAATTAAAAGTTGCTATCTTATAAAAAGATTATTTATCTTATATATATTATGTGTATATATAATATGTGCAGGATAATCACGTGATGCTCATTCTGAGATTCAACCAACGAGCACAATACATCAAAAGATTGAACGAAGACAACATATACGTCATATCCAATTTTAAGATTGTACCAGCCCCACTTAGATATAAAGTAATTAATGGTGATAAGGTGATTAACTTTTTTCATAAGACAACGATAACTCAGGTAAACAACACATATATAATTGCAAGGTATAAATTTGAGTTATCAACGTTTGCTGAAACAAGAAACAAGGCTGGAGATAAAACACATCTCATAGGTAAAAAAAATACTCAAAACCTCATTACACAACACATACTTTAATTTTTTTCTTCTTATACTTATTAGACTTCATTTCCTCACAGATGTTATTGGAAAGCTTACAACCATAACTGACTTGCAAACAGTTGGACAAGGAATTGAAAAAATGGATATTCTCTTAACGAATGAGAGGTATGTGTCAAAAATAGTGTGATGTTTTTCAAATTCGAATTATTTTTCTCATACCACTAATAACAATTTTATGTTATTACAAACAACCACCACATAATCACAGTAACTATGTGGGGAGAACAAGCATTAAATTTTCAAAGAGATTTTTCAAGACAAAATGACAACTTGATTGTTGTAGTAGTGACTGGAACACTTGCAAAGGAATTTAAAGATGATTTGGGAATTTTTAATTGTTTACAAGAATAATTAAAACATTCACTTATTTTATTTATAGGGGAGATCAATTTATCATCGACAGCTACCACAAGGGTTTATTTTAACATCCCTTATCAACCAATATCCACCCTAAGGAGTACTATACAAAACAATGAAGGAATCACCTCAAGTATTGAAATTATTCCAAACATTCAATTGAATACACATCCAGAAAACTATAACATTGAATGTTTTAGCATAAACCAGCTGTTAAATACAAAATTACCACAGGGTTTAGAGGTAAATACCTACTATAACTGATTTTTTAACATTACTGAAAAGGTTTTTTCATTTAAAACTTTAAATTGACACATACTAAAGCCTCTCAAAATGCCAACAGTTTATGTATTACACGTGTGAAGCAACAATTGATGATATAGTGTTCTACCAAGGATGGTACTATCTTGCATGCAAAAAATGTTTCCGTAAGATAAAGGATCCATCAAACAAATTATAATGTCAAAATTTCATAGGCGAAGAGATTGGGACTACACAGTGCTACAAAGTCACGCTCAAAGTTAAGGATAACACAGGCGAAACAACATTTGTTTTATTCAATCGAGAGGCTGCACACCTCATAGGTGTTCCTATTGACCATCTCATCAATCAAAAAAAGGAACTCGCCTAAAATTCGGTATATTACTTAATAATAAACCCATTTTTTAATAACATCTACCATTGTATACTGTTATATTGTTATAATGATTGGATTATATCTACTAATAAAATCACAAAATACAAGATATATCAATGCAGGACATTCCACCAATTATATATAATATCGAAAAGAAGAGTTGTTTGTTTCAAGTCAAAATCACTCCATATAACACTCAAAGAGGCTATGAAGAATACACAGTCTCTAAGGTTCAGGTACTCAAACAACTGCCAAAAAATGCACCTGGAGGGAAGAATAAACAAACAGATGATACAACTGAACGTTTCTACATCAAACAAATTCTTACTGTCAAGCTACCAGATGGATCAGAAGTAAATTTCTTTATTTTTAACTTTTTAACATTCTATTAAAAAAATGTAATAATAACAAATATCATAATGCTTATAAAATGAATATTACTACTATAGATCATGTACTGCACATGTGAGGTCACAATAGTTCAAATTCTACTGGAACAAGGATGGTACTATATAACCTGCAATAACTGCCTCAGACAAATTAAGGAGTTATCCACAAAATTACAATGCCATAATTGTCTGAGCGAAAAAATGAAAACTACCAAACGGTACAAGCTGACAATTAAGGTAAAGGATACCACAGGAGAAACAACATTTGTCATGTTTAATCGAGAAGATGCGCAGGTTATAGGAGTTCCTATCGAACAACTACTAAATAACATCAACAAAGAATATTCCCCAACAATAAGTCTTTTGTATATACACATTATTCAAAAAAATAATGTTGAATCACACAATGACACTTGCTAACCATTCAATATTATGCAGTGTATAAATATGCAAGAACTGCCACCAGAAATTCAAAATATATGTGGATAGAATTGTATGTTCCAGATTAAAATTACATTGTACAACACAGAATTAGGCTACGAAGAATATACAGTATCAAAGGTTCAAAACATCAAATCAGAGGATAAATCTGGAGAGACAAAACATGACACCACAAAAAAATTTGGAGAGATAAAGCATCAAAACATTGACAAAAATGATGAGCCAAAAAATACAACAGACCGAGAAAAGAAGAACAAAAGAAAGATAGCTGATTTTGGGGAAGATTTAGAAGAAGATGTCCAAGTTAACTCGAACTGTTTCCCAGTTGTCTGATTCTTTTCAATAGTATTGTATGAATTCCTTCAAGTTTGGCTGATGATGGGACAGTTTTGTAATTAAACAATAGTTATTTGGTGATCTCAAGTTATTTTCTCAGATCTCTTCGATTATTTGATCGAGTTATCGTGTATAAATTCATTCTGGCTGATGTGGTGATTACTTTGTTAAAATTGTTTGTTGTTTGTTAAGTATGTATTTAGTTATTTGAAGCAATTCCTTTGTTGAACGATTGTTTAATCCATAAAGAACATAACAATTAAATGAAATTTGGTTTACAATCGGTCTGTTCTCATATTTGCATTATCTGTTCTGAATGTATTGAATGATTTATGGCTATTGAGCCACATTCTTGAAGTATTCTTATTCTTTTAGTAGGTGCCAGATCTTCAGAAAACTATTGTGTTTGTATTTCTGTTTGTTCTAAAATAAGGGAGGGTGGGTGGGTGGGTGGTGGTCACAAGGTAGTAACTATGGTTTTGACTCGATTTAAATACATTACAACAACGCTACGTTGATATTAAATAGAGTAGATTTAGCCATTTTTCACTAAGAGCAAGTTTGGAATATCATAACCTTTTTAGGAAGGGATTTTAATTTAGGTAGGAGAGAAATATTTTGGTCTAAAATACCCCCACCATCACCACCCATGTTAACTTTTAATTTAGTATATGATTAAATGGAATTCAAGTAGTTGGTTTACCAACAGTTAGGTAATTCTCGACTTTATCCATTCAATTAAATGCCTTTTGCCTACCCTTTGCGATTTCATTTCATGCAAATGCAAATGCAAAGCTTAGCTTTCTTTTAGATATACTACTATCCAATAATTATTTAAAATAAACAGAAAGAGTTGGATTTGATCTGATCTTGGAGTGAAAGTTCAATAATAATCTAGAAGGGGGGGTTGAATAGATTATTACCAGTTAAAAATTATATTTAGGCCTTTTTAAATTTTTAGTGATTAATTAGCAGTTTTAGTAATTAGCATGCAATATAATAAAAATTCAATCACAATGCTTAGAGATTTATCTGGTTCAGAACATACACCCCTTGGTATGTTGCTACGTCAAGTCTCAAGTCCCTACTTGGAACTTGAGATCCTATTACTATCAGTAATAAAAACTCCTTCAACGGGAGGAGAAGCCTTTACAAAGTTTTATAGACAAACTTCCAACTATTCCACTATTCTATCTTGGACAGCAAGCTCTCGCTCCTTCGTCAAGTCTAGTTGTACCACCTTTTGAGTTTAGTTCTATTCTATGACCTAGTCTTGAAACAACAGCCTCTTCCTCACCTCACAATTACACTAGAGACCCAACTTCCTGCTGACCTCTCTACGGCTCTGGTCTTGGTCGAAGAAGTACTTGTCTTTCTCACAGGTACAAAAAATAAACTAACTCTAATTCTTTCTCTGTTTACAAATAAGTTTACAATAATGTGCTTCTTCAATAAGCTGCTAAGAGTTAAGTACAGATTAATGTTTCTCAAATAAGCAGATAGAAAATTAAGAGCAAAAATATCAGTATAAAACTTCAAGGACTTTTATATTCAACAATTAGCCTTTTTAAAACATATAGAACTTTTGTTTAGATCCACTGATTAAGCAAATATAAGATTTTAAGGCACTTTATAAAGAATTAACAATTATATAAAATAAAGAGTGTTTTTCTATGGATATTATGGAATTGTTTCTTAGATATTCTTTACCAAGTATTATATGAATTATTTTTATGAATCAATACTTGTATAAAAGAATAAATCAAATCAAGTATAATATTTAAATCAGTTAAGCACAAACTGATATAACAAATATTATTGTTTAACTCAAATAATATATAAGAATATTTTATCTATTATGTGAACTTTTATAGATAATGTCACTTAGTACTATAAGGAATCGTACGGTTCGAATTCCACTTGGTAGAGGTGTATCTCCGTAGCCTTGCGGCGTCCAAGTATGACAAAATTTATAATTTTCATAATTGATATTTATATAAATATTTTTAATAGATCACTACAATTCTCAAATCCTGTTCGGATGACTACTCTTTTTGGAGCAGTATCTCAGTGTTGTTTTAAGCTATCAAGTGTCGTATCTATTTTAGGATATTTATATAAATAATGTCATAAAAGGTTACTGAAGACTATAAGGAATCGTACGGTTCGAATTTCTCTCCGTAGCCTTGCGGCGCCCAAGTATCCTTTTATTTAACAAATAAATGAAATATAGATATATAAAATTGTGTAAAACAAGATTTATTTATATATCTATAGATAAAATACAAGTAAGAAATAATTCAACATAATTTAAACACATCTCAATACTTGGACCAATTTCTCTCTTCAAAATTCAGAACTTTTGTAAGAAGAGATATAAAGCTTTTTAGAGAGAATGTAGGCAAGGAGAGTATGCTTTTCTTTTCACTGAATTGGTAAAAACCAAATGAATGAAATACTCCCTATTTATAGAATTTTTGAAGTTGGGGCAAAATTGTAATTTAGAAAATTATATTTTGAATGCACGGTTTTGATCAACCATTTTTGAATTGAACAGTCCAGATTAACCAAGCTTTTACGCGATAGGAGATTCAATTCCGCCTAGTCTATTTCTTGCCAACCTAGCATTTATTGTGCATATTAACCATGGAAGAGAACTTCACATTTTTAAGCCATCTCACCCACTGATATTATTTAAGTCCCATTTTGAGTGTCACTCACACATACACACAGTTTTATATGTACTCACACATGATTTTTTATATGCATGCATTAATTATGTGTTTATGCATTATACTAGTTATATTATATATATAGTATACTGATATTAGTAATATATATATATATATATATATATATATATATTTTAGATTTTATACATATATAATAAGTATTTTAAATGTTTTAGTATATATGAAATATACATGCATAAAAAACATTTTGGCCAACTTTTTAGTTTAGAAAAAGAAATAGGGTTTCCTTGCCTTGAATATTATATGAATTAATTTATTTAACACTTGACATATAATTTATCAAGGTCAATAAAAATTAATTCAAGTAAAAAAAATAATAATAAAATAAATAAATAATTACATATTTAATTAAAATATAATTGTTATCATCAAAATATAAAATAAAATTATACCTATCAATCTCCCCCTTTTTGATGATGACAATTCTAAAAAAATATTTTTAGTTTTTAAGAAAACTCCCCCTTAAACTATGAACCCTTTATAACAGTATATATTCAATTTCATGGCAGATTATAACAGTTTATATAATCCATTCATAGCAGTTTATATATAATACATTCATAGCAGTTATATAATCCATTCATAGCAGTTTGTATCCATATTTTCCTTCTCCCCCTTTGTCATCAAAAAAAGTGACGGGGTAAAAAAAAACCCTGCAGAAAATATGACAGAAAACCTGCAAAGAGAGTTAGTTAACCAAAAATATATAAAACAATATAATTTATCAAGTTATATTATACATATATAATAAGTATTTTAAATGTTTTAGTATATATGAAATATACATGCATAAAAAACATTTTTCCCAACTTTTTAGTTTAGAAAAAGAAATAGGGTTTCCTTGCCTTGAATATTATATGAATTAATTTATTTAACACTTGACATATAATTTATCTAGGTCAATAAAAATTAATTCAAGTAAAAAAAAAATAATAAAATAAATAAATAATTACATGTTTATTTAAAACATAATTGTTATCATCAAAATATAAAATAAAATTATACCTATCAATCTACCCCTTTTTGATGATGACAATTCTAAAAAAATATTTTTAGTTTTTAAAAAAACTCCCCCTTAAACTATGAACCCTTTATAACAGTATATATTCAATTTCATGGCAGATTATAATAGTTTATATAATCCATTCATAGCAGTTTATATATAATTCATTCATAGCAGTTATATAATCCATTCATAGCAGTTTGTATCCATATTTTTCTTCTCCCCCTTTGTCATCATAAAAAGTGACGGGGTAAAAGTAAAAATAAACCTACTGGAAATATGTTAGAAAACCTACAAAGAGAGTTAGTAAATCAAAAATATATAAAACAAGTAAGTAGTATTAGTAGTAGTAGTAGTAGTAGTGGTGGTGGTAGTTAGTGTAGTAAGAGATGGGTAAAGGTTTAAGGGTTACAGTTATCCGAATAGTTAGTTTAGACAAGTTTATGAAAATAGTTAGTCAAGTTAGTTACAAAGTCAGATTTCCTTGAGATCGAGAGGAGAGAAATGAGACAGATCAGGAATGTTGCCTTCAGAATCAGCTAGTGGGGGAATAGGAGCAGTGAAGTCAGTAGTGGTACTGACATTGAAGGGGTTCATCAACAGATTATTGTTCTCCAAGAGCAAGCATACCACATATTTAATCGTGTGTAAAGAGAATTGAACATCTACTATTTTTTCCAACATAAGAGATTGATTTTGCAACAGAAGTTGGTTCATACTATTGAGAGAGTCGATTTTTGTAGCCATGTTGATGTTTGTTTCAAGATTTTCATGATCAAGAGGTTTAAAAATAATGAGAGGCCGTGGGGGCAGATTTAGGTGAGATACGATATTGCTAGTAGAAACTAGTTGAGACTGATGATTGGACAAAGGAATATTCAAATAATGGAAGATATGTGTGAGAAGTAGACCAAAACCAAGACAATTGTTTTAAAAACAGTATTCAAACGAAGACAGCAGGAAGTAAGCCAAATTATAGGGAATGCATTCATTTAACAGACTTTTGATAATTTCCAGATTAAAGGGTAACATTTTTCGATCATCTCGTACATGCATAAAACTATTTCTTAAAATTTTGCCTAAGAACTGGCACTCAGTAGTTAGAAATTTCAGACCAACTTTGCATGGATAGTCAAATAAAAGAGTTGGTACCATTTGATCCGTTACCACAGACAAATTAAACTTAAATAGCATGCATTCTTCTACAGATATTCCAGATGGATAAAGATATGAATTAATCCTAGGCAATTCAAGAGTGGAAGGATGAAACTGAAGGGCATGAATAAGAAATAATTCATCTATGATGTAAGTTTTTCCTTGGATGCAAGTGGTAATGGTCTTTAATAAGCCAGAGGAGTCATATGAAAACTCCATATGAGCATAAAATTATGCTATATGACTAGGATAAATAGATTTATCATAGAAGGAAACCAAACATTCGCACCCAACATTTTTGAAAATATCAAACAGTTTTGGAAAGCTGTGAAATGTGATGACATTTCCCGGACACAGGTTGTGTCTCATAGACCGATATTTTTACTGGGCAGAGGGAGTAGTAAGATGAGGGACATCATTAGAGAATTGCAACTCCGAATTGAGAGGAAGATTATTTTTTTAGAAGAAAATAAGTTAGACATGATGAGTATGGATGCAAGAAATATGGGAGAAAATATTAAACTGAAGAGAGAAGTTATATAGAAATGCAACATTTTTGAAAAGGCTTATATATAGGTAGAGAAAAGAGGGATGATGCGCGACAGGTAATATACACTCCAAGTAATCAAGTAAAGGAAGTATTTAAAGTAAAGGAAGTTATATATATATATATATATATATATATATATATATATAGAATAAAAGAAATGTGGACATCATTAAAAAATGAAAAACTGGGAGAGACAAACAAAAGCTTTCTATTAAAATATTTAAAGAATAGATGTCAAACATAATTGAAGTGAATGAAAAAAAAATTAGGGTTTGTTAAAAATTAGGGTTTTTTTTATAAAAAATTATCAAAAAATAACTATGTTTGAGAAAATAAGCAAAAGTGAAGTTAAAAAAATGCAGACGGAACTTACCAAAAACTTCAGTTGATCTGATGAGGTAGATGAAAATGACTTGTACGAAGATTTCAGAGAAACCCCAACTGGAATTTTTTTTGTGACAGACTAGAAATGGAAGAATTTTGTGGAGAATTTGAACTTCAGAAGATTTAAAGAGAATCCTAACAACATATTTGTGGTTAAGGCCAAAACAATTTTGATTTGAAAACTAACCCAGACATGATTTTAAGTATAAACCCAAAAACATTATGTGATCGAGACCCTAGTGTTAGTTCCCGGAGGCACAATAGTTATCTAGAGGGGGGGGGGGGGGTTGAATAGATATTTAAAAATCTTTTCGTTTTAACTTATTAGTAGATAATGATTAAAAATTTAGCGAAATTAATATTAGTTTTAATCTCCCTTAAGATAGTGAGTTTATGAGAGTGAGGCAGATATAGCAGTTATAGCAGTTGTAGCAAGAATGTAAGAGACACAGTCGTTTTAAGTGGTTCAAAGCACTTAAAGCTCTTAGTCCACTCTTCTACTCCTCGAGTAGGAAATTCACTAAGGATGTCTTTTACACTTTCTGAATCACTTAGATTCCTTCTAGACCAGTAGTCTAGGAACTTCTTAGTTCACTCTTGAACTCTTCAAGTCCAGCAGACTTGGCTCTTTTACAGTTCACTCAGAATTCTTCAAGTCCTTCTGACTTGGAACTTTTTCTTCAGTTGATTGGTAGTTGTTGAGTTCTTGATGGTTGCTACTCAGTTGCTGTTTAAGCACTTGTTCGAAAGAACTGAGTAGCTGAGCAAGCTTTTCTTTTTCTCAGATCGTAGAGTTGAGCTTTGAGAGTTCTTGTACGTTTTTGTTCAATGCTTGCTTAGTTCTCTCATCTGCTTGATTTGCATATATGTGATCTTGAAAACTATCGATTGGATCCATCCGTTGAAGCATTAAATGCGTTTGACATTTCTGTTCTTTGATGGAGACTTTTCTGCACATCTTCTGAATTGCATTCTGGCCCACTGACACAACATACTGCTTTCTCACCTAACACCTGAAAAGGTGTTTTTTCCCTTACCAATGGTACTTTCCTTGGCTTCTTAAATATGCTTCTTTGTTGTATACTAAGGATATCTCTTATGCATTTGGGACTGGTGAGTACTACAACGTTTAGAATCCATTCCTCCTTTGTTGGAGTTTGTCTCCACACAAAGCGTGAGGCTTGATTCTTCTAACACAAGACAGATGATACTCTACGATTCAGATCGTGGTGACTTGTTGCCTTGGTGCTTGGACTGATGCTATTAGCAGAGAGCACTACGATTTCTATTAAATACTTCCACACTACGATCTTCGCTTGCTTGAGTTATAAACTCTACATTTCTGAGAGCACACTACGTTCTCTGAGTTGGGTCGACAAACGTTGGGACCACTCTACGATTTTCGAAGAGGCCCTTCAAGGCAGGCACACTACGATCCTTGAAGCTCTACGTTTCTGCCTTAACTTCTGCAATATTGATCAGATTGATACACTACAAATTCTTCGAAGCCTATCTATTACATCTCAAGATCAACCTAACAGGTTTGATCTCTCTATCTATACATTTATTTACAGAATGATACACATTAAGAGCTTAGATCAACCTAACAATTTGATCTATCACTAAGTCTTTGTACATATATTCCTTGGAGGACTTTACAAATAATCATGAGCATTTATATTTAAACATCAAATCAAAATATGCACTCTCCCAACAATCTCCCCCTATTTGATATTCACAGAACCAAAGATATTTGTTGTCATGATTATTAGTTTCTAGATGCAATAGCAGGAAAGTAAACATGACTTAGTATTTCAGTGAGCAACTGAAATTTCTAGAGAATAAGCATGAATTTATTGATGTTCAAAGAATATTAAAGTTTAGCTTTATATCAATAAGAATTAAACTTTCAACTTATCTCTATTTCTTTGGTCTTTTCCGTGGAGGATTGGCATACTCCTCAAATATCTTCTTTTTTCGCTTTGCTTCATCCCTTCGGCTATCTCTTCCACTTTCACTTGGCTTATCCTCGGGGTTGTGATCATGCCTATTCATGAATCGCAGGATCTCCAATTGGCATTCTTAGACACAGTAGTGGTCACATTTTGTGAGCTGGTAGCTGGCCTCTGACTCCTTATTGGCTGAGCCATTAAGACTTCCTGCTAATCAGATCATTGAGTCTGATTGCTTGATCATGGAGTCTGTTGATGGAATTGCCTTGTAGGAGGGCTTCTTGAAGCTTGAGTGTGAAATTGTCCTCTGCCTCTTCCCTGGCTTCCTTGAACTCCTCTGCCTCTGCCCTAGCCTCCTCCTTGACCCTGACCTCCTCCTTGAACTCCTTTCCCTTTATTCTCCCCCTTTATGTTAGCATAAAGGGTTTGAATGTCTTAGGATAGGCGAGTCACTCCTTGGACGAGCTCGTTGAGTTGGCTTTGAGTTTGAGCAATTTTCTCTCGACTTTCCTTGATCAGAGCTTTAGATCGAGCTTCTTTGTTTCGGAGAATGGCTAGAACAGTGTTAGTTTGCTGTTCTTGGTTTACATAGGCTTTTTAAAAGTCTTTGACTGCAGTTTTTAAACTGATGATGTTCTCCATCATAAGGTTATTCTGGGCTTCTTGAGATTTCTATAATTCTAGAACATCCTCTCTTTGTTTATTGGATATTCGGAAGTGAATATCATCTCTGTCCTTTATGCTTTTAATCATTTCCTTGATGATCTCCTCAGCTTCTTTGTAAGCTCAGCATTTAGGATGCCTGGGAGATTGTTTGCAACATTGATCATTTTGTCATCCTGAGATGAATGTGTTCTGAGTGAGTTTCAAGGCTTTCATCGATATCCTTGATCATGTTCTTGGACACTTCATTCAAGTAATCTTTCGTGGGTAGATCACTAAGTTGAGGATTGTTTAAAGGAGGGGATGTGTTCTTGAATTGATCTTGCAAGGAGTAGAGGGCAAGATCAAGGCTAAAATATTCATTGGAGGATGACGATGGAATATCTGATGGAGGGGCCTGTGTTTGGGTGTCTGGAATATGTGGCTCTATGATTTCTCCTTGGGACTGTACGATGGGGCTAGAGTCAGTGATCGTAGAGATGATGGGAGTTGGGATTAGTATGAAGTTTGGCATATCTGGTTCATCAATTACAGAATTTTGGGATTCTGTAACTGGGAGTTAGCTTGGTGGATTTAGAACCACTTCCAACCAACTTGGAAATTCATAAAATGGCTGGAAAAAGATAGTGGATAATGGTTTACTCTGAAAAGGATTGGAATAGTTAATACCTCATGCACCATTCTTGAGGAGGGATCATTTGTGATGAGCTTCTTGGCAAATTTGAAGGTGCCTGGAAATCCATGAGCTAGCACAGTAGTGGCTGGATATTCTTTGAAGCTCCAAAACATATGGTTCCATGAGTTTAGGATTTAGGCTTGATGATATGGCATCATGGGTAGGTAAGAGAATATCTAATATTCTTCTCCCTTTTCTTTATTATCTTCTTTTGGGGATTCCAATATCTCAATGACTTCATTTTGTTCTTGCTCTGGTTCTCCCTTAATTTCCTGTAGGAGCAGCTTCTTTTGTCAAGGGGATATCATGAGGCTCCCCCTCAACTTGATCATCCATTTGTAGGACTAATGGCTCCCCCTCAACTGGAGCATTTTCTTCAGGCATCTCCCCCTCAGCTGGTATATTCTCTATCATAAGAACTTCAGGGATCTCCCCCTCAGCTGGAGCATTGTCCTCTTGGCTTGCTTTGGATAGTTCCTTTTTGGCAGCCATTCTCTTGTCTTCCTCCTTGAGCACTTCTTTATTGACAAGGATATACTTCTTGACCAGTTTTCTTCTTGGTTTTCTAGGCTGAGCCACAGCCTCAGGACTTTCTTGAACTTTAGTTTTGTCTTGTTGATCACCCAGACTATCAGGTATGGCTGCTTCTTTGCTTGAGGTGTTTGGTTTGGTCTCTATGATCAGTAGAGACTCTACGATTGAAGAGATAGATGGCCTTTTTGGTTTGTGGCTGATCTTATTCTTCTTCAGCAGCTGAGATATGGTAGCTCTATCTTCTTCTGCCTCAGCCTGCTGTTGCCTCTTTCTCAGGATCCTTAGAGTCTCAATGTCAGAGGACTCTACAGGTTTATCAGTTGTGGATCCCTGGGGTTCTTCTGTGATTCTGTCCTTTAACTTTCTTTTGCCCTTGCTTTTTTTGATCAGGGCAGTGGGTGCTACTTTATTTGTTTCTTCTTCTTCTATAGTTTCCTTGACAACAGACAAATTTCATGGAATGCCTGAATCCTTCAGATCACCAGTTCTTCCACTAGACTCAGTCATCATGCGTACATACTCAGCTGGATTCCTTTTCCAATTCTCAAACAGTTGCTGGGTCATTCGTCTGTTTGGATTGATGGATTCTCCTTCATCATCCCCAATCTTATCACACAGAGCAGACTGTAGTAAGATGCTTATGAATCGTTCGTAGAGCATCTTTTGAGAACCCTTTGTCTTCTTTGAGTTGAGAATCCATTTTCCTATCCATTCTAGTAGTAGGTCTCCATAGTTAAGCTGTATCCTACAACTAATGATAGTCATGAGCTTTAGCTGCACCTCATTTACAGAATCGTGCCCAGTGCTCTTGCAGCATATACACTTCCCAATAATGTCAGCCAGAAATTCGCACCTCTCCTGAAACCCCTTCTTCTTGTATCCTCGGCGGTGGGGGGATTTCTTGTGATGTATCTTCTTAAGCCCTACATGGAAATCGATGCCATCTAAAAACCAAAAACCTTCGGATTTGAAACCTAGGGCTAGGATGATGTCCTCGGCCTTTAGCTTAATTTCCATGTCCTTGACTCTCGTTGTGAGGACTTCATTTTCGTAGACTCCATTTCTATAAAATTCCTTTATTAACTTTGGGTAGATCAATGTGCTCGTACCCAGAGCATCTTCGAGACCGGCCTTCTTTAGCAACGGCAGAATCTTGTGAAATTTGGGTTCAACAGTTTTAAACTCATCGAAGCATAGGCTGTAGCCGGAGACGACGTTGGAGGCTGCCATTTCTATTGTTGAAGGGAGTATGGTTGGTTGAGCTTTCTTTGGGGTTAGGGTTTTTGCTTGTAGAGAGAGAGAAGCGAGATAGGCCTTTTGAACTTGTGATTTCAAAAAGGCATTTTTGAACAGTACTTATAGTTTCCCTCTCTCCATTTTGCTTAGTGGAACATGTGTCGAATTCTGCTTGGCTCTACGAATTTGATTAAGAAGGATTGTACTGATTTGCCCTTAGCTCCTGTAGAGCTGATGTGTCCTTAGGGAGGACAACGATCGTTGAGGTAGTTTTTGTGATTGTTGAGTCTGCTTTGCATTCGTCGAGTCTGAACTACGATCGTTGAGTCTGACCGGATCCTTGTGATGAGTTTTTGACTTAGCATTCTTTTAAGGTAGCTCAGGAAGGGCCAACCTCTTGGAGTGAGTCAAGGGTGAGGTTTGTTCCTGAGGTGCTTATCAGAGAGACTGCTTTGTTTTGAAACTTATCATCACATGATGCTCTTCTTGATGATGGGGTTCTGTTATCGTTGAGTCTGCACTACAATTGTTGAGTCTATGCTACGATCATTTTCTTTCATGTCACTTTAGCTCTACGATCGTCGACTTCCCTTGATCATGTCTACGATTTCAACCATAGCCTTTGTATCCGTATAGTTAGCACATACTAGAGCATATATTTCATGGTTGTAAATTAAGCATTCCTAATTCACTTATTAACTTGTTAAACCTGGATTCATCTAGAGGTTTTGTAAAGACATCAACAAGTTGATTTTTAGTAGGGATATATTGTAAAGATATAGTTCCATTTTGCACATGATCCCTAATGAAGTGATACCTTATTTCTATATGCTTAGTCCTAGAATGCATAACAGGATTATGAGTTATTGCTATGGAACTTGTGTTATCACAGTGAATGGGAATGGATTTGAAATCAAACCCATAATAAGCTAGCTGATTTTTCATCCATAGGATCTCGAAAGCACGTTGTTGCCAAAGAACAATGTATTCAACTTCTCTGGTTGAAGTGAATCTTGAGTTTTTGCTTCTTGCTAAACCAGGACACAAGTCTGTTTCCTAGTAATTGACAGGTGCCACTGGTACTCTTTCTATCTATTTTGAAGTCTGCAAAATCAATATCTGTGTATCCTGTTAGTTCAAATGAGGACTCCTTGGGATACCAATGCCCCAAGTGAGGTGTACCCTTGAGATACCTGAAAATCATCTTTATAGTAGTTAAATGTGATTCTTTAGGGTTTGCCTGAAATCTAGCACATATGCATGTTGCAAACATTATGTCTGGTATACTGGCAGTTAGATATAAAAGAGAGACTATCATACCTCTGTATTGAGTTATATCAATAATTTTACCTTTTTTATCTTTGTCAAGCTTGGTTGCAGGAGCAATTGGGGTTTTCATGGGAGAGGTTGATTCCATGCCATACTTCTTGAGTACGTCTTTGATGTACTTGGCTTGGTTTATGAAGATTCCTTCGTTAGTCTGCTTTACTTGCAGTCCAAGGAAGAAATTCAGCTCACCCATCATGCTCATTTCAAACTTGCTCTGCATTAGCTTGGAGAATCTCCTGCATAACTTTTCGTTAGTAGAACCAAAAATAATATCATCAACATATATTTTAACCAATAAGACTTTGTCTTTATGCTTTCTAAGAAATAATGTGGTATCTACTCTACCTCTAGTGAACCAATTTTCAATAAGGAAGCTAGTCAGTGTTTCATACCATGCTCTAGGTGCTTGTTTAAGACCATATAAGGCTTTGTCTAATCTATAAACATAATTAGAAAGAGATGGATTGATGAAACCTGGAGGTTGCTCTACATAGACTTCTTCTTCAAGTTCTCCATTCAGGAATGCACTTTTGACATCTATCTGGAAGACCTTGAACTTCATGTGAGTAACAAAGGCAAGAAAGATTCTGATGGCTTCTAGTCTGGCAATAGGTGCAAATGTCTCATCATAGTCAATGCCTTCTTCCTGAGAGTAGCCCTTTTCCACTAATCTTGCCTTGTCCTGGTTATTACTCCATCTTCATCCATCTTGTTTCTGAAGACCCATTTGGTTCCAATGACAGGATGACTCTTCGGTCTTGGTACCAATCTCCATACTTTGCTTCTTTCAAATTGGTTGAGTTCTTCCTGCATGGCTTCTATCCAGCTGGAGTCTTTCATAGCATCCTCTATCTTCTTTGGTTCCATTTATGACAGAAAGCTTAGGTAAAAGCATTCATTCTGGGTGGAAGCTCTTGTTTTGACTCTTGCACTCGGATCTCCAATGATTAGATCTTGAGTGTGATCTCTTGCCCATCTGTTTCCAGTTGGGACATCTATCCTGATACCTTCTTGTCTTAAATCTTCAAAATCTATTTCTTCTTCTCGGTGTGGAGGTTCGTTGTCTTGCATAGGCCTCTCTACGATCTCATTTTCTTTCTCGACGATTTCACTGTCTAGCACTACGATCGTAGTGTTGAGCTCGACGACTTCATTCATAGTGTCTGCACCGTCGGTCGTAGTGTCTTGATGCACTGTTTTGTCCAAGTCTGTTCATCAAAGATGATGTGAATCGAGACTTCAACATTCAGCGTCTTCTTGTTGAACACTCTGTAGGCCTTACTGTCTGTGGCATATCAAAGAAAGATTCCTTCGTCTGACTTGGGTTAAAATTTTGTCAAGTGCTGATTTCCATTGTTGAGAATGTAGCATGCACATCCGAATACATGAAAGTAGCTGACACTTAGTTTTCTTCCTTTCCACTGTTCGTAAGGTGTCTTCTTGATCGTAGAGTGTATCCGTGATCTGTTCTGCGTGTAGCATGCGGTGTTGATAGCTTCTGCCCAAAAGTATTCAGGAAGATGGGCTGCTGCTAGTAGAGTTCTTCTAGCCTCTATCAAAGTTCTGTTCTTTCTTTCAGCTACTCCATTTTGTTGTGGAGTTCGTGGAGCTGAGAAGTTATAACTGATGCCATTGTCTGTGCAGAATTGGTCCATTTTTGAGAAGTCGAATTCTCTTCCGTGATCACTCCTTATGGCCTTGATTTTTTCTCCTTTCTCGTTCATTACCAGCCTGAACATCTTGATCAGTTGGGAGCTTATTTCATCCTTTAAGGTTAAAAAGAATACCCATGTGAATCTGGTGTAGTCGTCGACTATGACTAGTGAGTACCTTTTCCCTCCAAGACTTGTTGTTGGAATTGGCCCAAATAGATCCATGTGAAGCAACTACAAGGGCTTGTCGATTGAGTTGGCAGTTTTGCTCTTGTATGAGCTTCTGGTTTGCTTTCCAAGATGACAGGCATTGCATTGCCTTTCTTTGACGAAGTTGAACTTGGGTAGGCCTGCAACGAGATCTTTTGATGCCAGCTTGGACATGCTTTTGAAGTTTAAGTGAGACAACCGTCTATGCCATAGCCAACTCATTTCTTCAGATGCTTTTGCTAGAAAGCATATTGTCTCGTTTGAGCTTAGTTGTCCAAGATTTACTGTGTAGACATTTCCTTCTCTTGTCCCGGTTAGCTTTACAACATATGTCTTCAAATCTCTGACTTGACATTGGTTGTTGAGGAATGTTACTTGATGACCCTTGTCACAGAGTTGGTTGATGCTTAGAAGGTTGTGTTGAAGACCTTCCACATATGCCACTTTGATGAAAGATACTTCACCATTACCAGCTGAGCCATATCCTCTTGTCTTGCCCGAGCCGTTGTCTCCAAAGATGACTGAGGGACCCTCCTTCTCTATGTAGTTAGACAGAAGGGCTTTGTTCCCAGTCATGTGTCTTGAACATCCACTGTCCAGATACCAGGTTGTGATCGTGGAGCTCTTTTCCGGTCATAACATTGAACCTTCATTTTGGTACCCATATTTGCATGGGTCCTATTTTGTTAGTACCCTTGGGGACCCAAATCTGTTTGATCTTGGGTCTCACATGCATGGAATTATAATAGCATCTTGTAGCCTTGTGACCAACTCTATTGCACACAAAACACTTAGAATGATACATGCCTGTGTGTGTGAGAGAGTTCATTCTCCATTTGGACTTTTATGGTTCTTTAGTCATTCTTCTGTGAAACTGATTTTCCTTCTTCCACATGTCCTTGGGTCTCATAAAATGTGAGGAGTGCATCTTACCTTTACTGTACCTTCCCTGTTGGTTCGTAGAGTTGGTTTTATTTAACTCTACGATCCTTAGAGGTTGGTGAGTAGAGGATGGGTTACTCTTCTCTTTTCTGAAGCCCATGCCAGCATGAGATCCTTTACTCCTTGGAGTATGGATGGAAATAGTAGAACAAGGTTGGACTGGTTCTTCCTTCTGTGAGGATTTCACAAAGGTAATGCTTCTATTAAAAATTGAGGCATTACTAGTGCTAGTTTCCTTTGTCTTTTTCACACATGGCTCTGAGGTGGATTCCCCAAAGCCTAAGCCTGTTCTGTCAAATGTACTTCTCTGACTAGAGAGCAGGGATTCCATGGATGATAAGGATTTGTTCCATGTAGAGATAGTCTTTTCTAGTTCTTTAATTTTAGAGTTTAGATTGGACTCTCTTTGTGCATTGAGCTCATTAGTTTGTTTTAAGATCTCATTCTCAGTCTCAAGCTTGGAGAGAAGGTTAGTACTCATAAGAGCTGTTTCTAGCTCTTCTTGAACTTTCTTTTTCTCCTCTTGAAGAACTGAATGATCCTTAGACCGAACTCTGAACCACTTCATGTATTGATGTAGATCAATTGTTATGCCATGCAGTGCAGTCCTCAAATCATTAATGTCTACATCAGGAGAGTTGAAGTTAAATACCTCATCGAGACTTACTTCGTGTATGTTAGAGTTTAGTTTGTCCTTTGCATGTTTGGCCATTAGGCATAGATTGGCCATTTGTGGTTCTTCATCATCTCCAGATTCAGGATTGGAGTCATTGTCTGAATCACTCCATGATCCTCTAGCTACCAGGCCTTTGTCTCTCTTCTGAGGCCTTTTGTTGCCTTTGTATTCCTTCTTTTTCAGATGTGATTTCTTCTTTAGTTCTTCTCTCGAGAGGTTTGTTGCAATTGGCAATGAAGTGGCGAAAGCTTCTTGCGATTATAGCGAGATCATTCATTTGCTCTGGTCATTGTAGTTCTTGACCTTCTTTAGCTTCTTTGGTTTTGCCTTGACGCATGAACCTTCTTAGTCTTTTTACCAAAGATAAAGAAAGTCTTCATCATCGTCTTCGTCATAGTCGGAGTCAATCTCAGTGTTGACCTTAGATGCACTTTTAGTTTCTTTGAGAGCAACACCCTTATCCTTCTTTCTTCCTTTTGATAGGGTTTCAGCTCGTTGAGTCAGCTCCAGTTCGTATGTCAGAAGATTGCCATATAGTTATTGAACTGTCATCTCATGAAGATTCTTTGACTCTCTAATAGCAGTGGGTTTGGCATCCCACCTACTTGGTAGGGCTCTCATGAACTTTATGATTAGATCGTTGTTTGGATAGATCTTCCCATAAGCTCGTAGAGAGTTGAGTAGAACGTTGAATCTCTCATAGGTGGCAGTTACGTTTTCTCCTTGAATATGAGCAAACATTTCATACTATTGTGTCAGGAGTGATTGTTTATTTTCTCTTACTTCTTCCGTTCCTTCATGCATGATGAGTAGTGCTTCCCAAACCTCCTTTGCTGTTTTGCTGTTGACAACGTTTTTGAACAGATCGTCTTCTAATGATTGAAACAAAATGTTCTTGGCCTTCTTGTCGAGTTGGACAACTCTCTTCTCGTTGTCTGTCCACTCCTCTTTGACTTTGATTTGTATTCTATTTGGATCGTCTGTAGTTGGTGCAAGCTTTGTTGGAACATAGGGCCCATTCTAAACAGTCTCAAATAGATCTTCATCTATTGAGTCCATGTATGCTTGAATCCTGACTTTCCAGTTTGCAAATTTATCTTTGTTGCACATTGGTGGCTTGTTACCTCCTCCAGTCCTTGATTCGCTTGGTAAGTGTGTCATTGGATCTACTAAAGCTTTGTAGGCTGTATAATAGAACCTGCTTTGATACCAATTGTTAGTTCCCGGAGGCACAATAGTTATCTAGAAGGGGGGTGGGTTGAATAGATATTTAAAAATCTTTTCGTTTTAACTTGTTAGTAGATAATGATTAAAACTTTAGCGGAATTAATATTAGTTTTAATCTCCCTTAAGATAGTGAGTTTATGAGAGTGAGGCAGATATAGCAGTTGTAGCAAGAATGTAAGAGACATAGTCGTTTTAAGTGGTTCAGAGCATTTAAAGCTCCTAGTCCACTCTTCTACTCCTCGAGTAGGAAATCCACTAAGGATGTCTTTTACACTTTTTGAATCACTTAGATTCCTTCTAGACCAACAGTCTAGGAACTTCTTAGTTCACTCTTGAACTCTTCAAGTCCAGCAGACTTGGCTCTTTTACAGTTCACTTAGAATTCTTAAAGTCCTTCTGACTTGGAACTTTTTCTTCAGTTGATTGGTAGTTGTTGAGTTCTTGATGGTTGCTACTCAGTTGGTGTTTAAGCACTTGTTCGAAAGAACTGAGTAGCTGAGCAAGCTTCTTGTACGTTTTTGTTCAATGCTTGCTTAGTTCTCTCATCTGCTTGATATGCATATATGTGATCTTGAAAACTATCGATTGGATCCATCCGTTGAAGCATTAAATGCGTTTGACATTTCTGTTCTTTGATGGAGACTTTTCTGCACATCTTTTGAATTGCATTACGCCCACCGACACGCAGATTTTTTCTCACCTAACACCTGAAAAGGTGTTTTTCCCCTTACCAATGGTACTTTCCTTAGCTTCTTCAATATGCTTCTTTGTTGCATACTAAGGATATCTCTTATGCCTTTGGGACTGGTGAGTACTACAACGTTCAGAATCCATTCCTCATTTGTTGGAGTTTGTCTCCACACAAAGCGTGAGGCTTGATGCTTATGACACAAGACATATGATACTCTACGATTCAGATCGTGGTACTATACGATTCAGATCATGGTGACTTGTCGCCTTGGTGCTTGTTCTGATGCTATTAGCAGAGAGCACTACGATTTCTCTTAAATACTTGCACACTACGATCTTCGCTTGCTTGAGTTGTAAATTGTACCTTTCCCAGAGCACACTACGTTCTCTGAGTTGTCTCGGCAAACGTTGGGACCACTCTACGATTTCCGAAGAGGCCCTTCAAGGCAGGCACACTACGATCCTTGAAGCTCTACGTTTTCTGCCTTGATTTCTGCAATATTGATCAGATTGATACACTACGAATTCTTCGAAGCCTATCTATTACATCTCAAGATCACCAGCTTTGATCTCTCTATCTATACATTCATTTACTGAATGATACACATTAAAAGCTTAGATCAACCTAACAATTTGATCTATCACTAAGTCCTTGTACATATAGTCCTTGGAGGACTTTACAAATAATCATGAGTATTTATATTTAAACATCAAATCAAAATATGCACTCTCCCAACACCTAGCAATTTGATGATAAATATTTACTAGAAATTTGATGGATTGAGAGAGCAAAACAAAACGCCTCTTGGATTTTTAATTTTTTTTTTTAAAAAAAATTGCAGATAGTTGATCATTAGATGTTTCACAACTCAGAAAACCCAAAAAATTGTTGTTTAAAACGAAATATTTGTGTCACACAAACAAAAATATGTATTGATTGTGAAAATTAAAACAGAGAAGATTTTGAGTATTTTATCAAAACTGAAGATATTTTAATTTTGGTGAATAGAACAACACATGCAAGTGAAAAAAAACTTAGAACAAGCATTCTCAGATCTAAACCAAAACAAAAAAAAAATCTTTTGACCGAAACCCTAAAAGTCTTGAGACTCGATTTTTTTTAGTAACTGTTTGAAAATCATGATTAGATAAGAAGAGGGGATTGACATAGGAGACAGAACGACATCGAAGATAGAAATCAGAGAAGGCTAAAGAAAAGACGGAGAAGATGAACTGAGAGGCGGGAGAGAGAGAATCAGATGAGAGAAATGAGAAGAGAGAGAAAGAAAAACAAAAAAATGAATTAAAATAATGAAAATTTATATATATAGTTTGACTCACCCGATTAATACAATGGCGGAGACATGTTGTGAGATGAAACAGATGGTGTAGATTTAATCTGAATAGGAACAGTTGTGTTTCTTGAGCTGACTGTGATCCAACGGCTGAAAATAGATCCTTACTTTGATCGAATGGTGCCGATGATGATCTGTGTGCTTGAATTTGATTGGTCTGAATTGGATACACGAATGGGGCTATTTTGACCCTTGGATTTGCATGATCTTAAAGGTGCAGATTTAGTCCTTAATATATATATATATATATATATATATATATATATATATATACACATTACCTTAATAATATAAACATTTTCATTTAAATATTGTTAAAATAAACTAATATGTATATTTATATAAAAAATACATATTAACATTGATAGAAATTTATCAAAAATACTATAAATATATATAGTTTATTAAAAATAATTAAGTGGAAGATAAATTAAAAAAAATTAAGAAGAAATATCTAGCATTCCTAGCTCAATTCTTAATTTACAGAATCTTTCCGAACTTAGTGGTTTAGTAAATATATCGGCTATATTTAATTCAGTATCAATGTGTTCTAGCTTAATACTTCTGTTATTAACATGCTCACGCAAAAAAATGATGCCTAATGTCTATACGTTTTGATCTAACATGCAATTTATTATTTTTGCTTAGATTTATAGTACTAGTACTATCACATAAAATTGACACACAGTCAAATTTCAGGTTATAATCAGCAAGGGTTTGTTTCATCCATAGCATTTGAGCACATCATCGTGCAGCTGCAACATATTCAGCTTCAGTGGTTGAAATAGATACCGAGTTCTGTTTCTTGGAAAACCAAGAAACCAAACATCCTCCTAGAAATTGGCAGGTACCACTGGTACTTTTTTGATCGACATGACGACCTGCATAGTCAGAGTCTAAAAAACATACGAGATTAAATTGTTGATCCTTAGGATACTATAAACCCAATTCAATGGTTCCTTTAAGATATCAAAAAATCCTTTTCACTGCGGTCAGGTGAGATTCTTTAGGATCAGCTTGAAACTTGACACATTTACAAACACTAAACATGATGTCAGGTCTACTAGCAGTTATGTATAATATACTTTTGATCATTCCTCTATATTTCATTGAGTCAACAGATTTTCCATTTTCATCAATAATTAATTTATCCGTCGTTGACATAGGAGTGTTAAGAGGTTTTGCTGATTCTAAGCCAAATTTCATGATCATTTCTTTACAGTATTTAGACTGAGATATATAAATACCTTTTTCTCCTTGTTTGATTTACAGTTCGAGGAAGAAGTTTAATTCTCCCATCATACTCATTTCAAATTCTTTACTAATACTTTCAGAAAAATCATTGCACATAGTAATGTAAGTAGAACCAAAAAAAATATCATCAATATATATTTGAATTATAAAAATATCATCATTTTTATTTTTAGTAAATAAGGTAGTCAACAGTTCCTCGTTTAAAGCCATTTTTCAACAAAAATTTACTTAATCTTTCAAACCAAGCTCTGGGGGCTTGTTTTAACAATATAGAGCTTTATGTAATTTATAAACATATTCAGGATGACTAAAATCTTCAAACCCAGAAGGTTGTTTAACATAAACTTCCTCTTCTATAACACCATTTAAGAATGCAGATTTCACATCCATTTGAAACAGTTTAAAATTCTTATGGCATGCAAATGCTAATAACATACGAATAGATTCAATTCTAACAACAGTAGCATATGTTTCATCATAGTAAATTCCTTCCATTTGATTATATCCTTGTGCAACTAATCTTGCTTTATTTCTAAAAACAGTTCCATTTTCATCAAGTTTATTACGAAATACCCATCGAGTTCCAATGATTGAAACATCCTCGGGTTGTGGGACTAATTCCCATACTTTGTTTCTAGTGAATTATTTAAGTTATTCGTGCATAGCCATTATCCAGTCTTCATCTAGTAAGGCATCTTTTATTAATTTAGGCTCAATTTGAGATAAGAAAGACAAATGACCAGCTAGATTATGTGTTTGTGCTCTAGTGATAACTCTTTTTTCAATATTACCAATAACATTTTCTATAGGATAATTTTTAATAACATGCGACTCTTTGGGCAAATCATTCAATTAAGGGTTTGGATTTTTAAGGGGATTCTCAATAATAGGTGGAGATGCATTATCTAGTTTTGGTTCTTCCATATTTCTGAGAATATCTTCAATGAAAACGTCATTATCAGTTTGTTCTTTATATTTTGGAGGAGGCTTAGTCTCATCAAAAGTTACATTCATTGATTCTTCCACAACTAAACTTCTTTTGTTGTAAACTCTGTATGCTTTACTATTAAGAGAGTATCCAAGAAATATTCCTTCATCAGATTTAGGATCAAATTTCAATAAGTGTCCTTTGGTGTTTAAAATAAAACATTTGCTCCCAAAAACACGAAAATAATTTATTTTTGGAGTTCTTTTATAGTAAAGCTCATAGGGAGTTTTAAGTAAAATGGGTCTTAATAAAACTCTGTTTAGTATGTAACATGATGTTGCCACTGCTTCAGCCCAGAAATACATTGGAAGACGGTATTCATTTAACATGGTATTCGCTATTTCTTGCAAAGAACGATTTTTTCTTTCAACTACACCATTTGACTGAGGTGTATAAGGAGCAGAGAAGTTATGACTTATACCGTTCTCATCACAGAACATAATGAAATTAGAATTGTCAAATTCTCTTCTATGATCAGATCGAATATAAAAAATAGAACTCCCCTGTTGATTTTGAATCTTTTTACATAGAGTAGAAAAAGAATTAATAGCCTCATTTTTAAATTTTAGAAAATCAACCCATGTAAATCGTGAATAATCATCAACCAAAACTAGAATATATACAGCACCACCCATGATATGTTTAGAGATAGGTCCAACAAGGTCCATGTGTATCAATTCAAAGGGTCGAGAGGTTGACACAATGAATTTAGGTTTATAGGATGCATGAATTTGTTTACCTAATTCGCAAGCGTCACAGATGTGGTCTTTAAAAAATTTTAATTTAGGAAGACCACGAACATGTTCTTTAGAAGAAATGTTATTTATGAGTTTCATATTAATGTGTCCTAGTTTACGATGCCATAGACAAGGATCCTCATTTACAGATACAAGACATATGTTATCTAAGTAAGAGTATGCATCTAAGTCACAAGTATACACGTTTTGATATCTAGGATAATCTAAGATTAATTTACCAGTTTGATCAAAAATAAAGCAGTTATGTGTACTAAAAGATATTTTAAAACCACTATCACATAGTTGACTGATAGATAGAAGATTATACCTGAGTCCAGTAACTAATTAAACATTGGAAATGGTTATGTGTTTATTACCAACACATCCAACTCCAATTATTTTACCTTTATTGTTATCACCAAAAGTTACCCCACCAAAGTCTCAGAGCTTTAAGCATTTTTTTAATTTGGATTTGTCTCCAGTCATATGTCTAGAGCATCCACTATCAAGATACCATTTGCTTTTATTCATATCAGCTACAAGACATACATATAATATATGTACTAATTTCACAAGTTGGTACCCTTTAAATTGAAGGGTCCTTAGGGTGAGTTTTCCATTTTGTATAAGGAGCATTTGAAGTTTCCTTTACAAAGCTCGGCATAGGATAATCAATTTTAGTTGAGAAAAGCATTCTATGAGTAACTGGATTGTGAGAAGTATGATAATGCTGTTTGTGAAATTCTCTTCTTGTGATGGTTGGTGCAGTATATGTTCCTTTGGGAACCCAAATCATTTTTCCTTTATAGTTCCCTTTCTAGCATTGCACATATAAAAAGAATGACCATTTTTGTTACAATAGGAATATTTTGTGAAGGGAGATATATGACTTTCTTTTTCTTTAATTTTAACGTGCTATAATCCTTTATCTTTTGATTTACTTGTTTCACCGGTATATCCTAAACCTTCTTTATTAAAGCAACATTTTTGTTGATTTAACATGACATCAAGATTTTCCTTTCCTTTTGTAAATTTATAAATTATATTATTTAAATCTTCACGTTCTTTGGTTAAGTTTTCAATTATGTAATTACGATTTTCTATTTCTGACTTTAAACTTGAATTTTCATTTTTAATTTCTTCAATTACAGCTTGATCTTGTACTTGATTATCTTCATTGATTACAACAAGTGTTGAATTTTCAATTTCAAGATTTTCAATTGAGATAATAAGTGAGGAATTTTCTATTTCAAGATTTTTTATTAATTTTCTTAAGTTTTTCTAATTCTTCTTTATTTTCTAAGTTTATTTCATTTAAACTTTCGTTGGTGATAATTTAATTAGCATTTTTAATTTCAAGATTTGTATTTATTTTTCTTAATCTTTCTAACTCTTCTTTTAACAGTTCATTACTTCCATATAAATGACTATAAGCTTCTTGTAGTTCATAGTGTTCTTCATTTATATTTTCTAGTGTGTATGAAGAAAATGAGGTGCTAGGAAATTGGTGTTCAGAATTTACCTCAGATCTTGGTGATGAGTCATTGTCTGCCATTCAGTAGAGATTGGCAATTTCTTCTGTTTGTTCGGCAGTTTCTTCCTCGTCACTTAGATCCCATCCTTCTTCAGCTACAAGAACTTTATTGTTGGCTAGTTTTGGACAATCCTTTTTGAAGTGTCCATGTTGCTTGTATTCAAAACATGTGTTTGAATTTTCATTTGGGTTGGTACTTCTGAAGTTGTTGATTTCTTTGAAATTTCCTCCTTGCGTCTTTGGTTTGAAAAATTGTTTGCCTTTAAAGTTGTTGAAGTTGTTGTTTGTTTTCATGAATCCTTTGCCATATTTTCTTACCTTGCTTTGAATTACTCTCCTTAGTTGTCTGGACAGTAGAGCAACTTCATTATTGTCTAGACTGAAGAGTTCTTCATTTAATTCTTCATCATCACTTTCTTGATCCACCAGAAGAGCTTTGCAGGCGATTCCTTTCTTTTTGAGATCTGTGTTTGATCCAGCTTTTTCAACGAACATATCGACTTCGTGGGCACGAAGATTTCCAATGAGATTATCCATAGGATATGTGGTTAGATCTTGCATTCTTTTATTGCTGTAACCTTCATTTTCCAAATGGATGGAAGGGCTTTGAGAATTCTTTTGCTTTCTCATTTGTAGTGTATGCTTTTCCCAAATGCTCTAGCTCATCAATGATTCTGGAAAATCGAGTTTCCATATCAATGATCTTTTCTCCTTCTTAAAGCTTGAAACTTTCATACTCTTGAATTAGAGTATCTTTTCTGGTTTCTTTGATGTGATAGGTACCTTCATAGGTTATAATTAATTTTTCCCAAATTTCTTTTGCATTTTTACAGTTACTAACTCTTTTGTATTCTTTTTCAGTCAAAGCACTGGTTATCACTTGTTCCGCTCGAGATGCAATATTCATGATCTCTTCTTCTTCAGTGGTGAATTCATATATGTCTTTCTCGACCGTCTTTTCTCCTTCAATTTTGGTTGGAATTTGTACACCTCGTTCAATGGCACACCAAATTTTGATTTCTTGGGATTTGACATAGATTTTGAATCTGTTTTTCTAGGTGGCAAAATTGGTACCATCAAATAGTGGAGGTCTGGACATAGACAGTCCTTCCCCGCAATCAGTAACATTGTAGGCCATGGATCTACTCTTAGGTATGCATGTATACACTCAACAAACAAGTTAAAGAGCACTGCTTTGATACCAATTGAAAGGTCAATAATAATCTAGAAGGAGGGGGGGTTGAATAGATTATTACCAGTTAAAAATTATATTTAGGCCTTTTTAAATTTTTAGTGATTAATTAGCAGTTTTAGTAATTAACATGCAAGATAATAAAAATTCAATCACAATGCACAAAGATTTATCTGGTTCACAACATACACCCCTTGGTATGTTGCTACGTCCAGTCTCAAGTCCTTACTTGGAACTTGAGATCCTATTACTATCAGTAATAAAAACTCCTTCTATAGGCGGAGAAGCCTTTACAAAGTTTTATAGACAAACTTTCAACTATTCAACTATTCTATCTTGGACAGCAAGCTCCCCGCTCCTTCCTCAAGTCTAGTTGTACCACCTTTTGAGTTTAGTTCTATTTTATGATCTGGTCTTGAAACAACAACCTCTTCCTCACCTCACAAGTACACTAGTGTAATATCCCGAAAAAAAAATATTAAATTTATATTCTTAAAACATATTGTTTGGACTTTGTTATTTATTGGGTCAAACTAATCATTTAATTTATATGGGCTAATAAATATTAATAAGTGTGGATAAATTAATTTAATAAAATTGGGCTTTAAACTAAGTGGGTCTAATTTATAATTGTGTAATTTCAAAATCCTATTAAAATTTGGAGAGTTAATAAATATATTAATTAATAAATCTTTTTTTAAGTGAATAAATGACTAAACCTAATTTTATTTCATTATACGAATTGAGGGAAAGAGAGGAAGAGATAAGTGGCGGCTCTAACAGGCTTTGGGTGCATTTTTCATGCCTAAGCTTTATCACTTTTTATGGAGTCTACCTGATGTACATGGAATGTGATCATATATTGATGAAAAGGCTTCCACAACTACGTAATTTAAGGCATCAACCAAACTAGTTTACTGTTCTAGTTTGAGAAATTCCCTTTTGTGATGAACACAAGTCTCACGGGTGTTGTGTAGATCACTTTTTCTCCAAATATCATCCATATGCTTACCGATCTTATCAAATTCTATATGATGTCAAGGATCTTGAAGATTTGTTGCTCGAATGGAGAGAATTTAAGGGGGTTACAATTTGGAGTGTAAATTTTGGGTATTACATTGCTTATTATTTTATCAGGTACGGATTCCGTACTCCACTACTTTGATTATTGTAACGTTGTATTTTTTTTTATATCTTGCTATTCGTTTCATTTTCTTATAATTCTATTGGCACTCTTAAATATAAATTTTGGAGTATTAATAATTGATATAAGGCAATGATTAAAGGCATATTAAATAGATTATGAATTATTTTGAAATTAGTAGTTTGGATTGTTTTTAATTTGAAGTGAATATGTTTAGGTTGCGAATAACGTTTCGTATTTGATATCGTTGGCATTTGAGGGTAAGATTTTGTGGAGTGTGCTATAAATGGGTTGGAAGTATCAGGTACGGATTCTGTACTCTTTCAGCGATACTCTTGTTAAATTTGATTTGTTCGTTTGTTTCATTATTTTAAATTCTGTTATGATTTCTCATAATTGTTTCCTGTGAAAGGAATATATTAATTTCATTTTGAAGTTGATATATATATATGACTCGTATTTGTACTCTTTGAATTAGGTTATTATGTTTAATACTATTTATTTTTGATAATTGTAGAGAGGTACATGTTGCTACCTTCTTTTTGAAACCTTGTGACTATAATTTGATTTGGTTCAACATGTACATATATAACCCTTTTGTTGGTATTATGTCGCATGTGTTGTGACATGGTATTTTTGTTAGAATATACCGTAGGGTATACCAGAGCTATAACCACACAATGGGGTACCACAGAGCATGTCGCTTTAGCGAGAGGCATGACACTTTCCATGGCGGTGTGATTAGTCCACTGGCGTCTCCGCTTTGGGGCTCTGGAGGAAGTGGGCCATTTGGTGTTTTATTGTGGGAGGCGTATGGGTTAACCCTAGTTTTTTGTTCTGCGGATTTGTGATGTTGTGCCAAACACACCTATCTGATTTGCATACATTTGAATTCATGGTCCAATGTGTGATATGCATGTGTGACATTATTGTGGTTGCCTATGTGGCATCATTTGACTTGTCTGTGTGGCATTATTTTGACTTGCCTGTGTGGCATTGTTTTGACTTGCCTGTGTGGCAATATATATTTCTGAGCTCATTCGGTATGAAATAACACTTAACCATTTGATTCAGCCTATTATTTCATTGTATTAGTTTTGTTTGTTTATGTTCAGTTCAATTAATTGAGTTTGTTTCTTCAGTTCATTCTTTACTCTTCTGTTTGTTTCATTAATTCTGTTGGTTCAGATATATTCTATTCAGATCTTTGGAGATTATATTTTCGTCAGCATTTACACTTGAGGCTTTGTTCAGTATTTTGTCTCAGTTGTTTTCGTATATCAGTTGTATATCTTTTGTATATTATATCCGTACTGGGCAATTGGCTCATGCTGTATTTTTTCTTCCGACATTTTTGTAGTGGTGATTCAGGGCTAGTGTGATGAGAGTGTTTCCTTTGACCATTTAGGTTGTTTTGATTTTAAGTTTGATTATTTTGACTCTAGTTGGAGAATTGTATTTAGTACTTTATTAAGGGATCGCCATTATTAATATTTTGAAGTTATTAGTGCTCTGTTTACTTATTTTGAGGTTTGTTGTGCTTCGCACGTGACCTCCCTTTCCTTTTCGGGAAGGGGGTGTTACAACTAGAGACCCAACTTCCTGCTGAACTCTCTACGACTCTGGTCTTGGTCGAAGAATTACTTGTCTTTCTCATAGATACATAAAATAAACTAACTCTAATTCTTTCTCTGTTTATAAATAAGTTTACAACAATGTGCTTCTTCAATAAGCTGATAAGAGTTAAGTACAAATTAATGCTTCTCAAATAAGTAGATAGAAAATTAAGAGAAAAAATATCAGTATAAAAGTTCAAGGACTTTTATATTCAACAATAAGCCTTTTTAAAGCAGATAAAACTTTTGTTTAGATCCACTGATGCTTCTGATTAAGCAAATATAAGATTTTAAGGCACTTTATAAAGAATTAACATTCTATAAAATAAAGAGTATTTTTCTATGGATATTATGGAATTGTTTCTTAGATATTCTTTACCAAGTATTATATGAATTATTTTTATGAATCAATACTTGTATAAAAGAATAAATCAAATCAAGTATAATATTTAAATCAGTTAATCACAAACTGATATAACAAATATTACTGTTTAACTCAAATAATATATAAGAATATTTTATCTATTATGTGAACTTTTATAGATAATGTCACTTAGTACTATAATGAATCGTACAGTTCAAATTCCTCTTGGTAGAGGTGTATCTCCGCAGCCTTGCGTCGTCTAAGTATGACAAAATTTATAATTTTCACAATTGATATTTATATAAATATTTTTAATAGATCACTACGATTCTCAAATCTGGTTCGGATGACTATTATTTTTGGAGCAGTATCTCAGGGTTGTTTTGAGCTATCAAGTGTCGTATCTATTTTAGGATATTTATATAAATAATGTCAATAAAAGGTTACTGAAGACTATAAGGAATCACACTGTTCGAATTCCTCTCCGTAGAGGTGTATCTCCGTAGCCTTGCGGCGCCCAAGTATCCTTTTATTTGACAAATAGATGAAATATAGATATATAAAATTGTGTAGAACAATATGTATTTGTATATCTATAGATAAAATACAAGTAAAAAATAATTCAACAGAATTTAAACTTATCTCAATACTTGGACCAATTTTTCTCTTCAAAAATTCAGAACTTTTGTAAGAAGAGATATAAAGCTTTTTAGAGAGAATGTAAGTAAGGAGAGTATGCTTTTCTTTTCACTGAATTGGTAAAAACCAAATGAATGAAATACTCCCTATTTATATAATTTTTGAAGTTGGGGCAAAATTGTAATTTAGAAAATTAATTTTTGAATGCACGGTTTTGATCAACCATTTTTGAATTGAACGGTCCAGATTAACCAAGCTTTTACGCGGTAGGAGATTCAATTCTTCCTAGTCTATTTCTTGTCAACTTAGCATTTATTGTGCATATTGACCATGGAAGAGAACTACACGTTTTTAAGCCAACTCACCCACTGATATTATTTAAGTCCCATTTTGAGTGTCACTCACACATACACACGGTTTTATATGTACACACACACACACATTTTTTTTATATGCATGCATTAATTATGTGTTTATGCATTATACTAGTTATATTATATAAATTGTATATGTATGTATATATATAGTATACTGATATTAGTAATATATATATATATATATATATATATCCGGTTTTATACATATATAATAAGTATTTTAAATGTTTTAGTATATATGAAATATACATGCATAAAAAACATTTTGGACAACTTTTTAGTTTAGAAAAAGAAATAGGGTTTCCTTGCCTTGAATATTATATGAATTAATTTATTTAACACTTGACAAATAATTTTTCAAGGTCAATAAAAATTAATTCAAGTAAAAACAAAATAATAAAATAAATAAATAATTACATATTTATTTAAAACATAATTGTTATCATTAAAATATAAAATAAATTTATACCTATCATGGAGGAACCCCCTGACCCTAACTAACATAAATCATTTGGAATATAAAATAAATAATTAAAAAAAAACTTACAAGTTGCAATCACTAGAATAATATATAACAACAAAGTCATCAGGCTTTTCTGAAATAGAAGAACATTCCATTTTCAATACAAACCATAAAGTACATACATACTACTAAAATAGTCCTATCAACAAAGACATTAAGACAGAAAGTAAACCACATGCAATCCCCATCATTATGTTATGAATCTGTGCACTTCCAAAATAAATCTTCAAATACTTCAGATTAATACTTCTTTTAAAATAGAATACCATTTAAATACAACATACTCACGAAACATTTATTACAAAAACAAAACAACAGTCATTATATATATATATATATATATATATGGAAATGATCCGTAGAATACGTTAGCTAGAGGGACTGTTTCAACTAATGCTCATCCAGCCGTTCAAAATTGGAGTGTATGGCTAAGATGAGGTCCAAGCTGCTGGAGGAAGTAGCAGCCAACAATAATTACTTAATTTTTCTCTGCTGGCCGCTAGAGGGAGTAGCGGCCAACAGAGAAAATTTAAGTAATCATGGGCTTTAAGGGAATTTGGCCTAGCCCTAGAGGGAGTAGAGACCAAATTATCCTTATCTTCCGACAGAGATCTAACATTTTAATCCATTCCCATCAAAATGCTAAACAGCTGCAGAAATATAGTTTCGGAAAGAATCTGCTAGTTCTGAAATCACTTGTTTGTGCGATAAATTTTTGGTAAGTCTTCATTAATGGCTTTCATGGCTACTACAAATATATTTTTATCTAGCTCTTCTGAATCTTTTGCTAGTTTAGAATGTAGAAATGAATCGGAGTATGTTAATGATGGTGAAAGTAGTAGTACAAAGGTAATGGTTCCTTATGTTGGTCAATTTTTTTCTAAATTAGAAGAAGCTGAAAATTTTTATAGATCATATGCCCAAAAAAGTGGATTTGAGATTAGGATTTCTACGAGTCGTAAACATGCTCACAGTAATGATTTGACGTCAAGGTTATATGTATGTAAAAAGCTGGTAGACCAACTGTTGTAAAGAATTCATTAGATGATGAATGTGATAAGGATAAGAAAATAAGACAAAGAGACACAATTGGTCGAACACTATGCAAAGCTAGAATGTATGTTGTCCACGGTAGGAAAAAAGATAACTGGCGTATTTCGGTTATTGAGTTAGATCACAATCATCAGTTAGTGACACCTACCAAAGTAAATTTGATTGAGACACATAGAAATATTACGCTGGTAACAAGAAAATAAATTGACACATTAAATCAGGCGGGTATTGGACCAAGTAGGATGATGATTATTTTGAGCACAATGGGTGGAGGAATGCAAAATGTAGGTTTTAGTGACAAAGATGTTCGTAATGTAGTTGGGGATTTAAGGCGTGACTCGGAGGATAAAATGATGCACAAGCAGCAGTTAATTATCTGAAAAAATTTCATTTTAGCAGTGCGAGTAAAATTTTTTTTCGTGTCAAATCAGGTGAAGACAATCACATATCTTGTATGTTATGGGTAGATGCCCGATCAAGATTTATGCATCAACGTTTTAGAGACGTGGTTACATTTGACACTACGTATAGAACAAATAGGTATAATATGCCAATTGTTCCATTTACCAGGGTCAACCACCATTATCACTCTGTTTTATTTGGATTTGCATTGTTAAGGGATGAGACAGAAGACACTTTCAATTGGGTCTTAGAGACGTGGCTTGAAGCCATGGATTACAAAGCTCATGTAACCATCATCACTGACCAAGATAAAGCCATGAGCAATGTTATTGGTAGGGTACTCCCATCCACTCATCATTTATTGTGTTCTTAACATATTAACAATAAATTTCCAGAAAAATTACTTCATGTTTATGCAAAACACCCATCGTTCAAAGATGATTTTAACAACTGTGTGTATAATTCATATTCCATCGGCGAGTTTGAAGAGCGTTGGGAAATGCTTATGAGAGAATATGATTTATCTCAAAATAAATGGCTCATAAGTTTGTATGATGTGAAGGAGAAATGGATAAGTGCATACACAAAGAGATATTTTGTTGCAGGAATGACAACCACCGGAAGAAGCGAAGGTATGAATCGTTTTTTTGATTCTTATGTGAATGCTTCAACATGCATGAAAGATTTTGTCGTCAAGACTCAGAAGGCTATTGAAAAACAATTCAACAGAGAGAGAAATGTTGATTATGTAACAAAGCATCGAAATTGTAGTTTGGTTTTAAGAACTTCGTTGGAAGTACATGCTTCTGATTGTTATACAAAAAAGATGTTTAGACGTTTTCAAAAAGAGCTCATGGATTCTTTTAAGTATAACATCAAAACAGTTAGTGAGATGTGCATTATTGATGCAAAGGTCTATGTAGTGTACATGGAAGATGCAATTGAAAATAGTCAGAGATATTGGCAAGTTGTCAATAATTGTCAAGGGGGGTCGATAACATGTACTTGTCAAATGTTCTCACATTCTGGTCAGATTTGCAGACACATATTGAGATTCTTAAGCTTTGAGAGTATTGCACAAATACCTGCAAACATGATCATTACTCGATGGACAAGAGATGCTAATAGGAGTAATGGTGAAGAGGAAATGGTTTCTCAAATGAGTGCAATCTTTGAAAAAACCAATCAATGTGGTACAATCATTTGATGAGTGATTTTCAAGAGTTAGCTAGTAAAGTTGTTTGCTCAGTTAGAGGCTACACAACAATACTACAACAAAATGCACGGGGAAAAGCCCTTATTGATCATTATGACCCGGATGAGACAGACATACTAGACGATGATAATGACCGCGCAAAATTACATGAAGCTCAGGATATGGCCGCCATACTACCTCCCATTGAGGTTGCCTATCAAATTCACCCTGGTAGAAAGATAGATGGTGATGGGGATCGTTTCGCCTATCACCATATTGATGTTTGGCGGAGTACGCCAATGTTATTACTTTAGGGACCCAAAATAAAGAATTTGGCCTAGGGTTAGGCCTTCCAACCAAAAAATACTCGTATGCCCAAATTTGTAACAAGGTCACACAACCATTGACATAATTACTCTCTTTCATAGATGATGTGTACATACCCTCGATATAAATATGACAAACATGCGGTACCCCATGCATATGTGGCAATCTTATTTGAATCATAAATAAAATACATGTACCTAGGGTGTACAATATTTTTTGACCTGTGAAAAATAAAACCCCCCCCGCATAGCCAAAGGACATATGCCTTTGTATACATACCAACCACATCTCTACTTGCATTGTCTGGAAACTTGGAAAAAATTTTATGTAACCAAACTAAGGAAATACCACGTCTTTTTTTGACATTATTCCATTCCCCAACCCATTCATCCCCAAAGATTTCCCTAAAATAACTTAATGGAGCATCAAATGAAGGACAAGTTAATAAGGGTTTACCCAATACTGGCAAACGAAAAATGAAATGGACATCCTCCAATGTTATTGTTATTTCATCACATTTCATATGAAATGTATTTGTCTCTGGCCGCAATCTCTCAATTAAAGCAGATATAAGACTGACATATGTTCTGGTTACTACTGCCGGATAACTAAACCCCTTAAACCCCCACGCCTCTAATAATTTTTTTTGTAGGCTGGTAAGTTCCCATTTATCATATATAATTGAAGTAGTTTGGCTTGACATCAGTGTACCCCTTTCAATCCCATTCCACACATCCTCCGATACATGCTTTTTTTTTAGCATAAAGGACACTGCGATCAATGGGTCCAGGCAGCCAATTGTCCATATTTACCTAAAAATATCAATAACAATAAAACTTTCATTCAATGTCTAAATATAATCTGACCAATAACAATAATAAAACATTTAACACAATTTATGCATATATAATACTCAAAAATATACATACTAATATTTTATATATAGAAAATACCCAATTTATACACATAATTTGTATACGTAGATGTATACCTACCACCCAATTTCTATAACATGCTTTAATATAGCAATAATTTTTAAGATATTATGCTAAATACTATTATTCAATGTCTAGTTTGTTTCTAAAGATATTTACAAAAGCATATTAGGTTGAAAGACACTTACTTTACTTTACTTTAGAATCGATCAACTAGTAGAAGTTGAGATTGATGGGCCAAATTTGAAGCTAGCAGCAAACCCTTCTCCTTCTCTTTGTGCAACAACGTCTCTCTGTAACAGCAAACGCAAGCAGTATACATGACTTAGTTTAGATATGGGATTTGACTAGCCGCAACTCCCTCTAGCGGCTAGGTCAAATTCCCTTAAAGCCCATGATTACTTAAATTTTCTCTGTTGGCCGCTAGAGGGAATAGCGGCCAGTCAAAACGACATCATTTTGACTGACCACTACTCCCTCTAGCGGCCAATAGAGAAAATTGAAGTAATTATTGTTGGCCGCTACTCCCTCCAGTGGCTGGGCCCTCATCTCAGATATACACTCCAATTTTGGACGGCTGGACGAGCATTAGTTGAAATAGTCCCTCTAGCTAACGTATTCTACGGATCATTTTTCATATATATATATATATATATATATATATATATATATATATATATATATATATATATATATATATATATATATATATATATAAGTGAAAATCAAATTAAAGAAAGATCTAAGTTAAATAAAGGATCGAGAACCTACTGTGATGGTTGGATCCATAGTTACAAGGCCGACGATGATCGGAGGTAAATTACAGACTCAGATCGAAAAAAACGAGAAACCACCCCAATAGAATAGTCACATAAATTGCAACCACCCATACGCAAATCCCTAACATGACGCTAAAATTCACACACCGACGAGTACAACAAATCGATTACGATGATGGAATTCCACCTTATTAGTCGGAAAAAATAAACTCCGGTGAAGGAAAATGGAAAGACAGAAAAACAAACGGACTTGAAATATTATTACATTCAATGAATATTTATGAGACAAGAAAGCCAAACGGTCCAGTTGTCCACAAATAAAAAAACTAACATAAGACCCCAAAAGTCACCAAGGAAAAAAACATAAAATATTAGAACAATATTCTATAAAAATTTATAACATATAACGGATAAGCATTGATGACAAAAAATAATACTCATTAAATATAAAACACCTATAAATACCACAAAAAACTCAATACACAAATAATACCATACAAAATACTAAATAATGGATACCAGGTAAAGTAATTAGTATGATTTTCTTAACTAATATATTCTTCCTATTTTGCATGTTATTTTTAAAAATTTATGTGTTTTTATTTATTTGCAGATCTATACCAACAAAAAACAAAGGGCAGAAGAAACGCCAAATTATTGAAATAAGCGATGATAGCAATAGTGGCAATGATCGTTATGGATATGCCAAGAATGCAAGGATCGAAAAAATTATTGTTACGCTACAAACAAAGATCGAAGCCATGAAAGAGAAGATTCAAAAAATTTAACAACAACTGAATGACCTTAAATAAAATGGGTTATCACAATAAAAGTGGAAGTAATAAAATAGCAATAGCAACATATTTATACATGTAATTGCTATGCAATGCAAAAAAGAATCGGAAAGTTTATATGGAAATAAAATATTATTATTATGAAAAATCTTTCTCATTCCAATTTTAGAAAATTATTCAATCGAAAAAAAAACTAGCCCGTGCAATCGGGTTATCAACTAGTATAATTAAAAGCACAAACTTGATTTCACCAATTTTTGATTTAACAAATTTGTGGTTTAACCTTTTGCTTTCTTATCGAATTTATTATAAAACTATCCAATTTTGTAATAATTAAATACTATCCAAATTTGTCCAATTTTATAATAATGAAATACTATCCAAATTTGTCAAGTATTCAAACGAAACCGCAACCGGTTAGGAAAAAAGAAAGATATATATTTTTAATTTTTATCTCTCTAATAAAAAAAGAACTTCTAAAAGAGTCCTTATTTTTGGTTCCACCAATTTTATTACAAACATTTTTTTATCACAATTTTATGTAATTATATATCTTAAAAAATTATGTAGGATAATTCTATTATTATAATTTTATTAAGATATCGAAAACAAATCTCTTAACATATCTCATAATTTATTATATTAATATCCCTCGTGAATTTTATCATTAAATTAATGTCCTAACTAAATTTATAAATTTATTAAAATTTATCAAATCACACGATTGATTGTATTAATAATATACAAATTTGTTTAAAACATAATAACTATAAAATTAGTTAAAAAATTATAGTAGATTCATTACTAACTAATTGTCATAATTAAATTAAACTTATTAAAACTTGTGTTTCATACTCCTATTCGGATTAGATTTTTAAGTAAATTTTTGCAGTATAAATATTAGTAATATAGAATTTCATTACAAACTTAAGTAAAATTAAAATAATTTTTTTTTATGATCATAACTAAATAAATATGCATTTCATTCAAAAGTTTAGCTTAAAATTGATTGAAGGAGTCTATAATATATAATTCAAATATTAATTATTTTAATAAATATTTAATAATTTAGTAATTGCAATTATCTTCTCAAGATTCTAACTAAATGTTTTTATTTAATAATATAATAAATCATTATCCTTGCTGTTCGTGCTGTGGTTGGTGAGCTTGTTTGTTAAATTACTTATTTGAACCGAGTATGAGATTTGAATAAATTGGCGATATACTGTGTACATAAGATAATTCACACACACACACACACACACACACACACACACACACACATATATGTCAATTGGGTTTTGGGCCGATTGGGCTTCACACCATTGTGCTCATTCAATTTCGGGTCTGGTAGATCTGAGGTTGATCAAAGTTAAGTTTTAGTCCCCATCCCAAAATTATATCATTGTTACCCATTTTAACATCATTACATAAACAGCATTTGTGAAAATTTATGGTACCAAATAAAATGATATTCTAAATTTGCAATACAGATTAGACATAAGCATGAGATTGCGTATCACGCTATCTCCATCTTAAAATGAGAGTTCTGACCGAACAGGAAATGAAAATTGGTACAACAACCGTTATATTTTCGGTCGTTGTATTATTGTCATTTGAAAATTGATATTTTCACATAATTTTTAAATATTTTTATATAAAAAGTGTCGCTATAAATGTATATGAACGATTTTCACCGTCGCTATAGAATCTATAGCGACAGTTTTCATGTGAAAATATCATTTTCTATTGTAGATTTATCAATTTTCTTTTCGTTTTCTAAAAGACTAGCTCTAGCTTTATGGTAGAAGCCGGAAAATAATATTGTAGCGGTTGTGCTATGACATGCTATAGGTTGGGTACGTTAAAAGAACAATAATAAGATAAAATAAATGTTGACACCATATTGACACAACAGCCCTTCATAACACTTGGCTATAATGCATTTTAATATATATCAGGAGGTATACAATCAGCATTTATCAAAGAGAAAACCATATACAACTAATTAAGTTGTATACTTTTACTAGTATTTTGTATAGTAAACACACTGAAAAAGGTAACACAAACACGCATATAAACAAAATGTACTAAAGGAGGACTACAAGTCACTTCTTTGTTCAAACATAACACAAATTTCATGGTTTAGTTTCATGTTTGCTTGAAGAGCACAAAGTTGAGCCAAAAGTATGATCATTTATGTATCGACTAGGAGCAGAAGTACGACGAAACCCTTTAGGCAAGCAGTTCTCGACACGCTGGTGAACTTTATCACCTCCCAACTTGGGCTTGAATGCTACGTATCCTCGACTACTTTTTTCAGCCAAATGTCTTGTAGCACCACAAACCCTAGAAAAAATGGCGCCCCGCCCGTTAATGACAAGCATTGGAGGGGAGAAGAGGAGGAAAAGATGCAGCATTGTGGTGAAGAAAATAGTAAAAGGCATTTTGAAGAAGTATGTGTATAGTTTTTGGTATGTAGCGAAATAAATTTAGGTGCTTTTTCTTTGTGTTTGAATATTGAAGAGAAAAGAGGCCTTAAATAGGCTGGTGAGGGTTAAGATTTCTGTGTTGTAATCCAGCACTAACAGCTCATATCCTTCCTAGCAAGCATGAGAATTCCAGTACTAGGTGGTGGTAGTTGTGTAGGGAGTTTTTATCTTTTGATATTGTAGTTGAGAGGTTGCTCGTGCCCTTCATTACTAGCTAGTAACTACAAACCCTTTACCCTTGACTTTCTTTTGTGGAAGTCTAATTCCCTATACTTTTATACTTCTTGTTTATGTATTTTGTATGATTTAAAATCTATATATTAACTAGTAATATTTAAATTAGATTTTTTTTTTCCATTTAAAAGGGGGTTTAGATGAAAAAAATGCCAACAATTTTGTATTTTGTGTATAATAAATAATTGGACAAAAATGTAGATATAACATGCCATGTAAGACTGTCGTGACCTAATTAATTTCATTTCTAAGAAATGATTGTTAATAATGTCATATTTATGTTTTTAAAGCAAAATATCATTGCGAAAATTAAAAATAACATTGAGACAAGTGTAATTATTATTTTTAAATGTATCAACAATTCATAATGTTAGAGTAATAAGAATCATTAAAAATTTAAAATATAATTCAACAATCGTAAAAGTGACTAAATATATATATATATTTCCGCTATCAACCTAAATATTACTTATTAATAGCATAAAAAGTAGAACAAAAATAAAGAAAAAAGATAGAAAGAAAACCTTATCTAAGTAATTATAGTCAATTAAGTGCGACAAGTCAGCTCATCATTACCTGGTTATGACAAGTGGAGAGAAATAATTAGACCACTTGGACGTAGTAGCTTACCTATTAGGCCGACCCTTTTTAACTGTCTAAAATCGGATTTCAGACCTTTTCAGATAATGTATAAAATCTCAACAACCATTGTAAATCTAATTGCTGTTTGGTTTACCTACACGTGTCCTTTGAGTAACAGGAAAATTAGGTTTGAATACTGTCGACGTCGGAATTATTTTTTTATTTTTTTATCATTTATGTTTTTTATGTGTTGAATTTTATTTGAAAATGCGAGTTTGAAAAGAGTGACACAAAATGTCGACAATTTAAAAATTCAGAATCGTCAGTTGGTAGTTTTGAAATGATTGTACTAACTCAATCGAATTTGAAAAGATTTACACAAAGGCCCAATTGTTGGACTCTGTTTAACAAACCTTCGAAACTGAGATTCATAGAGTTTGGGGCTTGATTAAGCGGGGAGAAGGTGTTAGGCACCCCCCGACTTCTGTGAAAATATGGTTATCACGTCTTTTCAATTCCCTAATTACTTAAAGTGTGTGTGTTAATTGAGCCTAAGTGTATTATTTGGAAGTAGTGCTATGTCTCGTTTGCACCTATAATCAAACGGTTTGGTTTGTATAAAAGTTCAATTTTAAACAATCTATACATCAATGATGTTTTGAAAACATGTTTTCCCTAATTGAGGCCTTTAATACTTCCATTTTATTTCGTATTCAGTTTGATTTTATTTTATTCCTGAGATGCGAAGCATCTTCGACAAAATAATATACATATAAGTGTCGGGCTCCTTATGGGTATGAAAGCCATTGAATGATGTCCAAACACCACAAATATGATCTGCAAGCTAACTGTACACCTAAAAAAGTCCATGATATGAACCAGATCTAGATCCGTCAGCTGGATCATAGATCCCGTGGCTCCTAGGCTCACATAATAAAAACTAAAAAGAAAACTAGATTTAAATAAATCTTAACTATTATAGCTCAACGGTTCCAATTTTGCAACATTTGAATCGGTTAAAAGTTAGATATGACTAGATTTAGATAAATCTAGTCCCACTACTAGAAATTCGACATATAGCGACGATTTATATAGCGACTATTATCGTGGCCATGAACCGCCGTTATAAAGTAGTATATATAGCGATGGCCAAGACGAACTGGCTTGTGATAGAGGTTTTTATAGAAGAAACCCTCTCATTTCCCCCCAAATAATTTCAGTATTTCACTCCAATCGTCATCTCCTCCATCACTCAACCTTCTTCATCATTTTTCCACGTCTACTAGTTTGCTATACATATACACGTAACAAGCTAATTAAGATTGAAACTTTTTCATCAGCAGGTAACAAGCTCTATCAAATGGCAGTTCCATTTTCTACTTTGGTAACCAAAATTGTAAATCTCAATTGAACTCTCTTTATTTTTCTATTTTTCGTTTTCGTTTTTTATTAATTAACATTGTTCATTGCTGCGATCGAATGTTGGTTCGTTTTCGCACTCGAACCTCTTACCGACCCATATAATTTGCCTCCAAAGCTTAAAAATCGACATTGGCTTCGAAAATGTTGTATCCTTATCATCCTCGAGTTTCTTCTCCGGCTTATCATTGTGTGTCCTTCCCCTCACTCCATCACAGAAAAGCAAGCCCACTTCTTCTTCGTTGTCCGAGCCACGGCTCATGTATGTGTTGCTTCTAGTTTCGGCATTTATAACAATTTTCATTTTAATTTCTATATAGCTATTGATTCACTTGGTTATACCAAAGATGTTGCAATGAATTTATTTGCTTATTCTGATGTGGGTTTTATTTATACTTACTTATTTTTCCTTTTTTTCCTGGCATTTTAAAGTGTAATAATTACGAGAAACTTGTGAACAAGTTGGAATATTCAGCAAGCATAACATATAAACAATATTGTTTTCATATCCTTCCACAGCTACCAAAATAAATTAATGATTGTGGTTTCATGCTGGGAAAGAGGAGTTTTCTTCAAATTCTAATTTATTGTGTTTGGCGAAATAGTTAACCTTATTTTATAGCTTGTCAAATATTGGGTTGCTTTTAATTTGTGATTAGATAGTAAATTAACTTAGTTTTGTGTAACTACTAGTATAGAATAGTGTTACATTGCATGTCAAGTATGCTCAGATTTCCATGTTATTGAGTTATGTGATAATCAAAAGAATTACTTGAATAGTCATGTTTTGTTAATGTTTTGGACTGCTATTGTTTGATATATAGCTAGAGGAGTTTAAGTTGGGCTGAGGAGACATAAGAATGGTGATATGGATTTATGATGTAAACTAATGGTTGAGAAATTTGTAACATAAAACTGTGCCCACCACTTGTTCAATAAAAGTTCTAAAAGAACTTTTTGGTTAAAAACTGAATATTAGAACCAAGTAAAGCATGGGCCTGGTTTAGTTAACACATCTAATAATTAGAGAGTTTAAGCTTACTAGCTTATAACGAAATTCAATTTCTAGCCAAAACGAAAGATTGTAATTCAATGTGTTAAGCTACTTTTACCCACTACTTTGGGGAACTTATTGAAACTAAAATAGAGGTTTCATAATTTCTAAAAAATATTTCCATATGTTATGTGCAATATATCTCATAATGGATATAATTGATCATAGGGGTTAGAAGTAAGAAATTAGGAAAATAGCTATGTTGAGCACAGGGTGGCTGCTTGTGGCAGCAACAGTAGGCCTATTGGGCCACGGCTGGAGTTCTTTTTGGGGCTATCGGTCATTGAATTTGTGTAGCTGTATATTACTTGGTTGTTGATTCTTTATCTAATGAATGCATCATCTTCGTTTTGCTAAAAAGGGGACATTATAAATAAAAATTATGGCTTGAGAGGAGGAGCACGATTCTTACCCATCGGCAAAGAAATGCGTGTTTGCAAAGACAAAAACCATGGCTTTAAGTGGCACTAGCAATTTTTTTAGGATATCAAGAGGTGTGTTACAAGTAGCATATCAAGAGCTGCTGTTAGTTAGCAATGGCAGAAAGCCTTAGCTAACTGCCAGTGTAGTGTAAAGATCGTTAGACTTAGTATGAGCTGAGCCCAACCAAAGCCACATTAAATTGTTTAGTTATTGGCTATCAGCTTGATTTGCTTATACCGTTAGAAATTGATCCCAAGGAAGTGCACAATTTCTTTTCGAAATATTTAATCCAGTTTTTCTCATTACAGTGCAAAATTACCGTGATGTACCTTTCTCTGCAATCTGTTGAGGGGACCCTGGAGCCGGTGGACAACATGTTGATTTTAGAGCCACAAATGTTGGCCTTGGATGTCAATTACCCTTGGTTCACCTTTTACATTTGCCACTACACTCGAGCAGGAGTACAAGATGTATATAATGTTGTAATGTGAATGAGGAGATGAATTATTCATCTTATTATATTGTAATGTTGTAACGTGAATGATTTTAAATGATGTATATAATATTTTTTATATTTTATTTTATATTGTATTTGTGTTTGTTGAATAAATGTGCATTATTATTTTTTTTAAAATATGAAAAGGCTATAGCGACGGTCATCGACCGTAGCTATTGTGTTCTATACACGATTTTGTTATGACAGCGCTATAGGCCAAAAGACCGTCGCTAAAACCTATAGCGATGGCTTCTATGGCGACGGTCGGCGATGGTCGCTAAAACCTTAAGCGACGGTCTTTTGGCCTATAGCGACGGTCGGCGACCGTCGCTATAGGCCGATTTTCTAGTAGTGTCCACATATTCAAATATTGTGGATTTAGAATTAATGAGCAGTTAAACAGATATTTAAGCGCAGTAAACAAACTATAGGAGGGGTTAAGAGCTTAAATGGACAGAGTTTTCTCTTTTTTCCCTTCTTTTTTCTTTTTTGGCTGATGGGGGGGGGGTCTATTTATAGACCAAAGTAGCTGCAACTCGAAGTATGTGCACTCGGGCCAACGCGCTCTCCGCTCGAACATTCATAACTTTCAATCCGGGAATCCGATGGACGCGTGCTATAACTTTCCAGAAAGCCCTTGACGAGAGCTACACAATGACATGAGATTTGACATTTTCTGAATTCGAAAAGATGGGTCCATAACCAGATCCTTTAGTCTTCGGAGTCCATCCGTTGAGCGGTCTGTGCTATTTTCACTCAGAATTGATGTTGTGGTTCTGCATGACTTCTTTTGCAGTGATTTAGGCTAAATTGACGTTGAGTTGGAAAAATTACTATTTTGCCCCTCCCGGGTTGTTTCCGGGTTTGATGCAGTAGTATCCGTCTTTTCTCAGGGTTGTTTCTGAGATTGGACTACCGTTGACTTTTGACAGTCCTTAGGGTTGTCTTTAAGGTTGGTTGATCTTTCCCGGGGTTGTCACGGTGTTTTGGCTTGATCTCCCTAATTATCTCCGGGGCTGGATTTGATCTTCCGGGGTGTCTCCGGGGTTTGATTTGATCTCCTGGGGTTGTCTTCGGGGTTGAACTTAATCCCCCGGGGTTGTTGCCGGGGTTGGATTTGATGACTTAACTTCCACGGTTGTCTCTGGAAGATGAAAGACGATTCTTCTCTCTTACATGGTTAATAACAAGAATACAAAATTTCGAGTGTCTACAGATGCCCCTCTTTATCATGTTTATGCAATGTAATGGCATGGACAAGATAAAGATTACTAGACACTTAAAATACGACAAGATTTAAATGATGCAATGAAATATAACATGATGTGATATTATTAATGCTAGATGTTTTTGGTTGGAATAATTTCCAACGGTATTCTATAACTGCTTGCTCCCACCATTTCTGTTTGGGGATGGAGTTGTCAATGATGGTCTCCACTGAATCACTTTGATGTTTACTCGAACAGTAGTTTAAAAAGCTTTCATCACCAGATCTTTCCCGATGCTACGCTGGGGTTGTCGCCAACGGCTTGAAATGTCCATATTGAGACTAATTCAATGACAAGTTGTAGAGATGTTTTCAAAATCCCTGCTGTGGAGGTTTTTCTATGGCTGAGACCATTGGATTTTGACATTGAGGTTGTCATCAACGTTCTTGTGCTTTTTGACTTTATTTTCACCGAAGATGTTCCTCGATTTTGTGAGTGCCTCTCTGGGGATTATTGATGTTTATCCTGATGATAGCTTGCCTTGGTTGCCATCATTGGATTCTTTCTGCCGTTTCTATCAGGTTGATGCCGATAGCTCCGCTAGAGAAATAATTTTTATTGCTTGCTTTCATAGCATCCTCATAATACTTTCTCAAACCTTAGTTTTGTGAAGGTTGACCATCACTGACTTTCCTCGGTGCCTACTTCAAAATTAGTTACAATGGTCTGAAATCACCGAACCTCCACGATGTCTTGGCTGGGGATTTATATAGCAAATTCCATCATCGGTCCTCCCAGATGCTACGCTGGAGTTGTTGCCAACGATTTTTAATATCAGATACTCTGATCTTCGTTGAAGTAGTTCTAAATGGCTTACATCACCGGACCATTCCTGATGCTATACTGGAGTTATTGCCAACGATTTGTAATTGTCAATCATTCTGACCTTCGTTGAAGTAGTTTTCAACCACTTACATCATCGGACCATTCCCGATGCTACGCTGGAGTTGTCACCTACGATTTGCAATGTCAAACATTCTGATATCTCTGCTGGGGATATCTTTTGACGACTTAAACCCCTGGACAAATCTAGACATTTTGATTGCACTCAAAACCATTTTTCATGACACCGAACCTCCCCGATGTTTTGACAAGGGCTGTTTTCAATAATCTCTATCATTGGCTCTCTGAACCCCACATTCAGGTTAATATCAATGACTTATATATAGATCAAAAGTTTGGCATCTGAATTCAGGGTTTCAGGTCCTTTTCGCTCAATCGCGTAGCACCTTTTTCCCTAATTTGACTTTTTAGCTTCCGGGAACTCCGTTGTAACTCAAATTTGATTGAATCAGAGGGGGTGGGACCCACCATAGGTGGCCACAAGTAGATCCATGACTGCCGCGGGTTGACTCGCGGCTCCCGTCGGTTATATTTGCTCCCTCCCTTCTTTTTCATATGTCATTTTCAAGTTGAACACAATAGAAAATCCGAAATTTCCTCTTTAGATCTACTAAGTTCAGGCTGCTTTTTACAAAATCCGTCACCGTACTAACGTTTTGCATTATGCTGGTAACATTTACAAGTTTTCTTTTCAAGTTTTAACCGTTAGAACTTTAGATTTCATATAAAATGCTTCTAAACACAATACAGTGAATATGCACGCTAATATGACTTGATAAAAATTATTCAACTCAGTAAATGTTCATATTTTTCCATGCTAAACGTATTGATGTGAAAAAAACTGATTTTTGAGACAGTCATTTAACACCCTTTTTTGATAGTTTATTTATCCTATTTGAGGACAAATGAACATGTGTTTTCAAATAAAGCACACCTGATAATTTGGCTGCCATGGTGGATTTAATTTTGATGTTTTTTTCATGCACATGAGATGTTCATGATTTTGGGCTGGTGTTCTACTGAATGGCCACCTAGTCATGCCTATGTGCATGTGGATAGTCCATTTTACAAAGGAGCCTCTGGCAAAAAAAAAATTCAAGAGTTTGGGCATTTAATAAACATGCAATTTTAACTCTACGGTGGATGTATGTTCAATTAATGCATATATCAGGACTTAGATTATGCATGAAGCAATGATTTGAATTTAATAAGCTTTAAGTCTAAAACTTACCTCACCCTTTCTTAGGTGATTTGGAGACTTTGCTCAGATTATTGATCCAGATTAGCCGAGTAGCTCTTGTAAGGCCTCTCCAAGTGTGAGAAGGAGAGCTTCTGATGTCCCTCAGCCTCGTCCAGCTCGGCAACCTCACCGGTTGACTGGGTCAGTTATTCACCCTATCAGGGTTGAGAGGCCGGATGTCGTTGATGAGGAATAAGATGTTCCTATTGCGGATACTACTCCTTCTTCTTCCATTTCTTGTTGGGAGATTCCAGCTATTAATGTGATGTTTCTAGATCTTCTAGATGATTTGAGTCGTCATCCCTCGATCTATCTTTATGCGAACGAGGTAATAGCCATTTTCACCTTTCTTTTCCCACTTTTGGGGTAAGGGTTTTGATCTTGATTTGAAATTTGATGCAGGTTCCCGGTTTTACTCAGCCCAGGGGGAACTGGTTTAGCATTCACTCTTTATACCAGACCCTCCATCCAGAGTACCGGGAGATCGTCCATTCATGGGGCTTTCAGGCTTTCTTTTCTATTCCTCACTGTCGCTGCCTCTAGGGTTATTTAAGGGCTTTGTCTGAGCGCTGGTTCCACCAGACCCAATTTTTCCATTTGTTGGATTGCGAGGTGATGATGACAGTGATGGACTAGCGGTTCATCACTTGGTTGGAGTTTACAGGGGTGCTAGTGCCTTTGGTGGTTGACATTTCCTCGACTGCCGTTCGATCCCTTTTGGGAGTTCCGGCCAAGACCCTCAAGGGTTGAACTATTCGTTTTGGGCCCTTGAGTGTAGATGCCATGAGTGGGGCTCTGATTGAGCCTTTGTCTGATGATCCGAGGGTTAGAGATCGCATTCTTCAACGATTGTTCCTGCTCATCATCAAGGGTTGTTTCCTAGCGGATAACTCCTCGATGGTCTCTTTTACTTTAGTCAGTGCCACTCATGATGTGAACCGTATCAAAGCTTTGATTGGGGCTCATACACCTTTGCCTACTTCTTTAGAGGAATGCCCCTACGCTCAGAGGGCATGACGGAGGCTTGGCTAGGCTTTTATCATTTTTACTGGTGAGTTTTCTCTTTATCTTTCATTTTCCCTCGCTCGGGTTGTCAATTTTCATGATTGAAGATATTTGATCTTTTCATTTTCAATTTTGGGCCTATGAGAGGCTTCCCTGTCTTCATCCTGTTACTACATTAGGTTTGGAGACCTATCTACGGGGACGATGATGACATCATTCCACTCTTGTAGAGGTTCTTATAGCCGCGTGTTTACCCATTATCATTTGCAGTTGGAGTTGTTGACAGTCGATGTCATCACATGGGTTCCCTACTCTAAGGACCACTTGACAGAAAGCTTTGAGGGTTGTGTTTTGACTAGGGTCGAGTACGTATTATCAACTCGTCAGATTCCTCTCTTAACTGATGGAGGCTTGGAGCTCTATTTAGGAGAGCGTGCTATCAGGAGCACCACAAGAGAGATTCACATTCCATTTTTTCCTCCTGCTAGGCGACATTGGCCTTTATCTCAGTCAATCACCGAGATTCCACTGATGGGATTAGATGACTTCACTTTATCAGATGGTACTTTTACTCAAGAGGCTTTCTACCACTAGTGGTTCCCTCGCACCATTGGAGCTCAGACCCGCGCCACACAGTTAATGGGGGATATGGTCCTTGGGTCTATTATGATAATACACTAGATTGCTTGCATCTAAGAGCCCACTCATTTGGTGTAGATTGACAGTTTGACCAAGAGGTTGGACTAAGCACGTTTTTTCATCCGGTATTTGAGCAGAGATCTATCAGAGGCAGATTCTTTTGATCCATCCAGTTTTGGTGCTAGCCCTTTAGGTGGCCCATATTCTGATATCTTTACCGGGGCAGATCCCCTTTTGTATCGACCTGACATCTCTTCTGGCAGAGATTCGGTGACTCAGGAGGAGTTACATCAGATGGATCAATTAGATGATGTGGACATCATTGATTTCTTCTGATAGATTTCTCGTTATCTCTTTTGATTGGCCTCTATTAGATATTGGGCGGCTGTGCCCTATTTCTAATTATATCTTTTGATAGGCCTCTGTTAGATATTGGGCGGTTATGCCCCATTTCCCTGTACTTTTTATTTTCAGTTGTATACAGAAATGATGTATTGGATGATAATGTATTTAGGAATGTATGTACAATGCATTCTATTCCTTACATCATATTATCATTTGTCATTTATCATGATGTATGCATTATGTCATGTATATGCATTCACAGAGATGAGTTTAGCATTGACCCCTGAATGGTCTTATGATACGGTTCTACAGATGTCTTCATCTACTTTTAGCCGGATTGAGCATACCCCACCCATAATGGTAGCCTCTTCTATGAGATTCTGGTATAACAGTTTGTCTCCCCCAGATCGAGTGATAATTGATTAGTTATTGAGGCATTCTATGACCCTCCTGACGTTCTAGGTATTGTTGGGCTTTGTAGAGGGCATGCTATCTTTTTGGATAACAGAGAGACAAGTCTTTAGATTCGATAGCCATTAGCTGACTCCTACATTGGAGGAGTATGAACGTCTTAGTGATTTTCCCTTGGACCGACCTTGCGCTAGGATGACTATCGGGGATATGAGCCGATAATTTATGACCCTGACAGGCTTATGACGTAGAGTTATTATGGATGAGATTACCTCAGGACATGTGGTGTCCTTGGATTTCTTGATTAACCGATTTGGGTCACCGGACAACTATCTACGACATTCAGCGGATTTAACCATTATTGAGGGTGAGTGGCATGTTGCCCGAGTAGATATTCTATTGATGTGCATCGTGGCCTATTTGTACATGCTGCTATATATGGACCATCTGGATATTGGCCTGATTACGGTAGTCCGTGCTCTTAGGGAGGGTTACACCATCTTGCCCATCATATTGGCGGAGACCTTGAGGTCAGCCACATTTTGCCATACCCATCCTGTGGGGTTTTTCAGAGGCAGTGTCGTCTTGTTATATGTGTGGTTCATGACACATTTGAGACCGATTGACACCTTTAGACATCATGGGTAAATTTTTACTCATGAGATAGCTATGTCTTATTCCTTTCAGCCGGCTGAGTGTACAGATACAACATCCTGGTTGGCTTTTCTGACAGGGATTAAAAATCCATTTACTATTTTGCCTTATTCAGGACTCATCTCTCCTTATAGCTTTATTACTCATGCAGTTGGCATGGACTATCTACCCCTGGCTGGTTTGAGAGGGGTGACCATATATCATCCACTGGCTGTCATGGGACAGTTTGATTAGTTTCAAGATATTCACCCCTTTGACGGGGCATTGGGTCAGCGACTGTCAGCTCGGCTTTTGTCAGCAAATGACTTGACCAGGATTTATGATTATTGGACTCGTCGAGGGAGGGCTAATTTTTTGACTAGTCATCCGAGTCGCTCTTTAGAGTATTCTGCATGGCTGGAGAAAGATATTACATCGGCTATGGTTGTTCACTCAGAGTCGAGTATTGATTCTGATGATGAGGAGCTAATGGAGGACCATGATTCTCCTACCGAGGATAAGCTATTTGCTGGTTTAACAGCAGCTCTGGTTGATGATTTCCCCAACATTCCCATTGCTACGACGCCACTTTCTGTATAGTATTTGGAGTAGAGGTTACATCTGATGACATTTAAGAGGGATCAAGCGAGGGCTCTGATGTTTACAGCTTTTTCTGGTAGAGATGCTGCTTTTACTGAGAGGGATGACGCTCGAGCTAGCCGGGATGCCGTTTTTGTTGAGCGGGATGAGGCTCGAGCGGCTTGGGATGCTGATTTTGTTGAGCGGAATGAGGCTTAAGCTACCTGAGATGCTTCCACTGCAGATAGCACTACACTTAGATCCCACATGGCTGACATTATTGCAGATATGAGTGCATTCATAGATGATCATGGTAGCACTATCTGAGATGGTTGTGGATCTTACGGTTCACATGGATACCCTAGAAAGGTGAGCTTATAGATTCGCCTCCATCTTCTGAGAGGGATGCCATGTTGGACTTGCTGGCCCTTTTATCTATGGGTTTATAGACTAGCTTTCATTTTCATGCATAGACTAGGTTAGCCATTTTTGTCATGCATATGATACATTGTATATATCAAACAGTATTATATAGCATGGAAATATATTTTAATTCACTTCCCTTTTAGATATGTCTTGTCACTTGCTTGATAGTTGCCATTTTCTTTATGACTTGCTATCTTGAGGTGTCCTAAACTTCTCCTTAATGTATTGACATTGAGATGTCCTAGGATCTTTTAGAATGAGTCGTTGATCCTTAGGTTTTTCTAGTGTACCAGCTTTTTGGTGTCTTGGGACTGGTCTTTGGATATGGTTAAGGTTTAAACAAAGTGTTTGGCTTTCTTTTTGATGGTTCGACCGCACCATAGATGGTTGCCTACATACTCCCCTGGATGAGAGATCAGGTCTTACGTAGTTCAGGCTTTGTTTTGAGTTGTTGAAGAGTTGTATCTTGTGATCATTGAAGGGTTTTGTGCTTTTCGTAGGGGTTAGACCACACCATAGTTGGCTGCCTACGTACTCCCATTGATGATGGGAGATCAGGTCTACGTAGTTCCTGCTCTGGCTTGAGTTGAATGGTTTGAGAAGTGTTTGTTTGGGATTTTGGGTTTTTTATTTGGTTTTAGGGATTTTTGGAATTTTTGTTTGGTTTGATCGCACCATAGATGGTTGCCTACGCACTCCCATTGATGGGGGGATATCAAGTCTTTCGTAGTTCAAGTCTTTGGCTGAAAACCTGAATTGACTTGATTGATTTTTTATTTTTTATTTTTTTATTTTTTTTTCAGAACCAGGATGTTAGCTTGCATGTGATTTTAGACATAATACCTTTTCACGGTGTCTGAATTGATAAGCTGGGAAAATTCTTCGCCGTCAATTTCTTGTAGTATGAGGGCTCTTCCCATCAACACCTCTTTGACAATGAAAGGGCCTTCCTAGTTAGGGGCGAATTTTTCTTTAGATTGATCTTGATTAGCAAGGAATTTATTTAATACCAAGTAATTTTATTTGAATTACCTAAGCGGATCTTTCTTGTTGTATAACCGAGCAATCCTCTGATGATATAATTAACCATGAAAGATAGTTCTGGCTATCCTTTCATCTATCAGAGATAATTGGTGGTACCGTTCTTGCAACCACTGGTCTTCCTCCATTTTAGAATCTATCAACACTCTTAATGACTCCATTTCTACCTCTATAGGGAGCACTACTTCCATGCCATTGACCAATGAGTAGGGGGTAGCACTAGTAGAAGTGCACATTGACGTTCTGTAGGCTAGCAAAGTCAGAGGCAATAAGTCAGGCCATCCCTTGTGATTTGCAGACATCTTTTGCATGATCTTCTTGATGTTCTTATTGGGTGCTTCAACAACACCATTCATCTTGAGACGATAAATGATGGAGTTAAGATGTTTGATGTTGAATTTGCTGCAAAATTCCTCAATCATCTGGTTGTTTAGATTCTTGGCATTGTCCAATACGATCACCTTTGATTTTCCATATTGACAGATGACATTATTTCTGATGAAACCAATGATTACCTCTTTGGTGACTTTGGGAAAAGAGGCTGCTTCTACCCATTTAGTGAAGTAATCGATCATGGTGAAGATAAACCGATGACCATTGCTGGCTTTGGGTTCTATTAGCCCAATCACGCCCATTCCCCACATTGAAAAGGGCCATGGTGAACTCATATTGTGGAGTTCATTTGGAGGAGCGTGGATGTCATTTCCATGAATTTGACATTGATAGCGTCTCCTAACATGATCATCACAGTCGGTTTTGAAAGAAATCTAATAATGCCATGTTCTTAACATCTTTTTGGCAAGTAAAGAACCACTTATGTGTGGACACATACTGCACCATGGAATTCATCCATGAGTCTTTGGGCTTGATCTTTGTCTAGGTATCTTAGAAGGCGTATTCCCGCATCCCTTTTGTAAAGTGTGTCTTCGCTCAGGTAGAATTTTATGGATCCACTTTCTTTCAGATTGGCTTGCCCTAGTGGGCGTAGATCCATCTCGAAGATATTTTTTGATGTCATAATACCAGGGCTATTTGATGGGAGGTAGTTCATGTGATACTTCTCCAATGTCATAATATCAGGCCTTATGGCTTGCAAATTTAATAAATGGGATGCCACCCCTTTCAGATATATTAATTATGGAAGCCAGGGTTGCTAGTGCATCTGCAAAATCATTCATGTTCCGAGGGATATGGATGAAGGATATTTCTTCGAACTCCATAGCCATCTTGATAACTTACCGATGGTAAGGCAGCAACTGCAATTCTTTGGTGTGATATACCCCAATGGTTTGCTTGATGACCAGCTCGGAATCCTCTAAGACAGCTAACCATTTGACATCTATGGATTGGGCCAGTTTTAAACCCATTATACATATACTCAGCTGTGTTGTTGGTGTTGACAAACTACAACTTGATAGCCACGGGATACTGTTCTCCCAAAATAGATACCAGAACTGCCCTTGCTCCATCACCTTCCATGTTTACGGCTCCATCAAAATAAAATTTCCAAGATCGGACTTTATTTTCCTAATGGATTTATTGAATTGTCATTACTCCTTCATCCGTGAAATATATTTATAAGGGTTCGAAATTCCCTGATGGTACGTCTGCCAATTGATCCACAATTCTTTGACCTTTGATGGACTTTTGAGTCACGTAGATGATGTCAAATTGTTGGAGGATCAATTACCATTTGGACATTTGGCAATTCAATATGGGTTTGTTGAATACATACTTCAGAGGATCCATGCAGGATATGAGATAGGTTGTGTGCCCATGAAGATAATGTTGTAACCTCATGGTGGCCCATGCTAATGCACAACAGGTCTTTTTAATCAAAGTGTACTTTTGCTCGCTGCTGCTGAATCTTTTGTTGAGGTAATAGATAGCTCTTTCCTTACCTCTATCATCTTTTTGTCCCAGCATGCATCCCATAACATTATCATTGACAGGCAGGTACATAAACATGGGAACATTGTCCCTTGGAGGTACCAAGACGAGAGCTTTGACCAATTACTTTTGGATGGAAAAGAAGGCTTTTTGACACTCTTCATTCCACTTCATGGAGGAATTTTTCCTTAATTGCTTAAAGATGGGCTCACACGTTGCTGTGAATTGAGAGATGAAACTGCTGATGAAATTGATTCTCCCCAGAAATCTCTGTATTTCCTTTTCTATTTGGGGCATGGGTATCTTGGTGACTGCCTCAATCTTGGCGGGATCCATTTCAATGCCTTTGTGGCTTACTAGAAATCCCCAAAACTTTCCTGATTTGACAGCGAAGGCACACTTGGCCGGATTCAACTTCAAGTTTTATTTGTGCAATCGATTGAAAACTTTTTGAGATGGTCGATATGGTCATCTTCCTTCTGGGATTTATCAATGACATCATCCACATTGACCTCTATTTCTTTGTGCATCAAATCATGGAAAAGGGCCATCATGGCTCGCTTATAGGTGGCACCGACATTGATAAGGCCGAAAGATAAATGTATGTAACAAAAGGTTCCCTATGGAGTGATGAAGGCTATTTTCCCTATTTTCTTCAGAAACCATGATCTGATGGTACCCAGCGAAGCAGTCAACAAAAGAATACATTTCATACTAAGCCGTGTTGTCTATTAGTATGTGGATAAAAGGTACTGAGAAATTTTCCTTGAGACAAGCTTTGTTCAAATCCTTGTAATCTATGCATACTAGTACCTTCCCTCCGGGCTTAGGCACAAGAACAATATTGGATAGCCATTCAGGGTAGGTTGATACCATGATGATGCCAGCTTTGAATTGTTTAACAATTTCTTCCTTGACTTTCAGACTCCACTCAGGTTTCAGTCGCCTGATCTTCTACTTGACTGACTTGAATCCTTCTTTAATGGCCAGGCGATGAATGATAATATCAGTAGACAAACCAATCATGTCCTTATGTGACCATGAAAACACATCCTGGAACTGGGTTAGTAGAGCCATCAGGTCTTTTCTTTGGTTTGGGATAAGGTCCATGCCTATCTAGATTTCCTTAGGGTTTTCTGAGGTTCCCATATTGACAGAGGTAGTTTGATTAAGGTTTGGTTTTGGTTTATCTTCGAACCATTCTTTGATCTCCTCAGGCACCTTATAGTCCTTTATCTCTTCTTGCGTAATCCCTATCAAGTCAAAGTCCAACTCTACATTAAAGTTGTAGTCATTGTGGAGATTCAGCATTCCATTAGCAAGGCTAGACAAACCCAACTCTGGAGTCCTGAAAACAAAATTCTTTTACTTAATATATGAGATTGTTTGATCATACAAAGCGTTAGCAAAAGTTTGACAAAAGTAACTGCTAGTACTATGCAACAAAAATAAGCAGTTAATAATATCTACACTTTAGGGCAGATGGACTTTCTGCCTTTTTTACCCTTTTCGGCAGATACAAGGAGTGCTGTTCTAATTGCCTAGGGTCAAGTCTTTGTGGACATGTGTGATGAAGGGATAGTTGATGTCATCCTCCTCTTTGATGATGACCATAACTGAATTTATATCAGGGTCAGTATTTTTCTTTGACAGATTCTCCTTAGCCCTATTTATGCGAGGGGTCCAGATTTAATCTTCTGAATAGTCATCATCTGGGATATCCACGTTCATACCTCAGTATGCACTAGAAAGTACATCTTTGATAAACGGTTTTGCACTTCTTGTTTGAGTCTCTGATTACTTTCCTCGCTTTCTTTATCCAGAATTAGGACTTCTTTTCAACTAGCTGGTTTGGGCCTAGGAATCAGCATACCGCTATGGAAACAAAAATATTCCTCATAGGCTTTACAAATCCTGCATCTGTAAGATTAGGTAACAGAATGGTAGAGGAAGGAATCGGTGGATGTTTGATCGAGATGAATAGCCTAATCCAGTCTTTCCTGTCTGGCTAGGAATTTGAATTGGACTTCTAATTCCTTGCTGACTCTTCCTTAACCCTTGTCTAGGCTGGAAACCCAAGGATATCATTTCCTGACTTGCCGACATTACTTCGGTGAAAACTCTAGGCTTCAAAGTTGGGGCCCCGATAGGTTAATATTGAGTGTTGCTCACCTCAAGGGCTTGAAAGTTGACAGGCTCAACTCCCTCATTGAGACTGATTACAAGCATATCGCTTTGCACATGGATAAGATATTCTGGTTTGACATTAACAGTTACCAGATTACCATTGATGGTGTATTTGACATGTTGATAGGGTAGATGACACTTCTCATGCCCTATGTATCCATGGCCTCCCCAATAGCAAATTATATCATGTGGTGATGTTTATCACTTGAAATGATATGTAAAAGGTATGTGAACCAATCTTCACTGGCAGTTTAATTTCTCCTACAACATTTTTTGAGACCCATCAAAGGCTCTTATGACTATGTGGTTGTTTCGGATTCGATTGGGATTAATCTTCATTCTTTTAAACGTGGCATAGGGATAGATGTTCAAGGAAGATACTCCATCTATCAACTCACCTCCGACCATATATCCTGAAGACATCACTGCTATGTATAATGGCTTGCAATGACCAGTCCCTTCGGGTGGTATGTCATCATCTGTGAAAGATATCACATTGCTGTTGAAAATGTGATCTACCAAATGATAAACTTTTCAGTGTCCACCGTCTTTGGCAGGTGAACTTCTTCTAGTACTTTCACTAAGACCTTGCGATGATCTTTGGAGTACAATACCAAGTCCAGGATGGATATCTATCGGGGTGCTTCTTTCAAGCTTTGCACCACTTTGGCTTCATTATACCCCATCTTGCGGAGTAATTCTTCAACTTTCTCCTCGGGCACTTTCCCCTTGGATTTGATGACTGGCTTCATTACTCGCTGAGGTAGGTACATCGGGTTTTCCCTTAATATATCAACAGTTTGATTTGAGTTGATCCTTCATCCCCCTATAGTTCCATAGGACTCTTTTCAGGCTGATAATGGGATACTGTAGCATCCCCAAATTCGGGTACTAATCACCACGAATCTGGTATACTAATTCTATAACTATTGCGGAAGATATAAACATAATTTGTTTATACATTAACCTTTACACAACTCCCAAGGTCGATAACCTTAACTTGTTACCTAAATTCAATATCCTATCCGACATACAATGTCATTTGCCTTCTCCTGTATTCGAAGTATTCACCCTAATCTGTAATATTTATTATGATATAGCAAGGGTAAGCAACAAGTTTGCCCAACAAGTTTAAGTTCAAGGAAAGATATATAATGATTGAAAAGAATGAACATAAGCTGGTTGACTTTCAACAATATAACAATTGTGAAATAGCATGAATCAATTTTCATAACTGAATGACCGAGACAATAAAATGAATGGTCAACAATGAACATTAATAAATCAACTGGACCAAACGGTAATGAAGGTGATCAACCTTTCATACCTGATGAACATATACAACATGCACAACGTGCGAATCAACAAATCATAGACATGATGTAATCAACAATGATTAATCACTAGCATACTTTATAAAAATACAACTCGAGTTCGAGTTAGGAAACTTGCCTGTATCGTCGACTATTGCTACACCGTCTATTCTAAGCTTCATCTGAAAGACCTAATATTGATAATATTGATCTCCCAATTAGAATAATATCATCACAGTTAATTCTGTTAATTATAGTTATAAAATAACCTAAACATATTACCACATAATCCTAACAGTCAATAAAGCACATAAGACTCTGTATCAAGTCAAACTATTTCAGTCTGAGTTGAGTTCGGTACTATTTCGACATCTCGATTGCCTAATCGGATAATTATCGAGCCTATCATCAATAAGACTCTACCTAACCGCTTTATAATTATCTTTTAGATAATTTATTAATCAGTCAAAATATTTTTCAATAGCTCATAATAATTTTCTAATAATTATTATCATTTAAAATATTTTTTCAATCATTAATATCCTATTTATATGATTTAAATACCACAATATTCCATTATCATTAATATTTATTTAATTTCAAATATTAATGAAATACTCATCATAATATTATAAGTTATTTATAATATCTCAAAGTATTTTTAATACCTTAATATCACATTTAAATGATTTTAAAACATTTAAAACCATTATTAAATAACTTGCCATTGATATTAAAATATTAATATATTTCATGACAAAATAGTAAAAGTTATGTCTTATAACTTAAAACATGTTTATAACCTTTAAATCATTTTTTATATGATTTTTTAAAACATTAAAACTATTTTTTCCATAATTTATTTAATATATTTATTAAATAAATCAATTATCATTAATATCAAATTATTAATGAAATTCATCCCAAAATATTAAAAAGTCATTAAAATAATTTTAAATATTTTCTAACACTTTAATATAATTTCAAATGATTTTTAAAGTATTAAAATTATTTTTAAGTAATTTATATAATATAATAATTAAATAAATTAAATATCATTAATATTTAAAAATATTAAAATGTTAATGAAATATATCACAAATTATTAAAAATCTATTTTAGGCTTTAAAATAATTTTTACAAATTAATTATGAATTTTTCATAATTATTTATCATTTTATTCTAATTATTTAATAAAAATAATTTATTTCTAAATAATTTATCGCTAAAGGGTGCTATAGCGACAAAACTGTCGCTATAGGTGTTCTTGAGCCCTCAAGAACATTCAAACTCAGTGTGCAGGGTACCATGTTTGACGATATGTAGATCTTAGATCTTAAGGTTTCTAGACTGTTTAATATATTAGTGTTGTAGTATTGATGTAATACTACAACCACAATCAAGTTTCATGGCTAAAACACATCACAACTGAAAGATATAAGCAATCAAAATGCTTGTCAGGACTGTTCTTCATTTTCTGGGTTACCCAAAAATGAAGAACAGTGTAAGGTGTCACTTTTGGATCTAAATATCTTTGATTCCTTGGCTTTGTTTGTGTGATTGAGTGGTTCAATCTTGTAGTAGAGATGTTAAGGTACAAAAGTAACACACTGTTGTAGCTTAACAACATCACATGAACCATATCTGGCTTGGTCAAAGTACCAGCCCGAAACTGTTCTTGAAGGTTTCTGGGTTTTCCAGAAACTTCATCTGGACAGTTGGTCAACCCTTGTTTGACCATCCATAACTTTGATTTTGTTCATGATCTGGGTGTTCTAGTGGCATGGAACCGATAGTCCATATGTCAGAATACAAAGCCTATACATTAACATGACCTAAAACATTAACACATGCAAGATCAGAAGCCTGCAAAAGCCTGTTAGCAATTCTGGGTTTTCTTGGAAATTTTTGAGTTTTCTAGAAATCAACTTTGTGCTTGGTCAACCATGTTTGACCACTAATATCTCGAGATCTAGACATGGTATAGACTTGATTCCACTTCCAGTCTACCATCCTCAAGGCAGAGAGCAAATCTATAACACTAATCCATACTAACTATTAACACACACAGATCTATAAGCCCTGACATATGGCTGTCAGACCATATTTTTAGGGTTCTCGGTCAGTTTTTAAAAACCTATTTTCTTGCATCTAGATGTTATGGATGTCACTAAATAACACCTATTAACACATATCTAAGAAACAAATAACATCATTAACATGAATCATAAGAATTTAGAAAAATTAGGGTTTAACCTTTAATATTCAAAACTTGATTTATGATCCTTAATGATCTGATCTTAGGGTGCTAAAGACTTTACTAGGGACTGATTCACTTAAGAAATTCATAGCTTTGGAGAGAGAAGGGATTGGCTAAGTGTATGGATAGAAATGAGACTAACTTTAGACTTTTCTCTCTCTTTAATTTCTTATTTTGTTTCATTATATCTAATCTTCCAAGGTGTCATATAATATCTGATTTTGCTGTGATTTTAGAGCACATGGTGAATCTTAGAGTTGGTAAGTTACCAATATATGACAAGATTTGCACTCCATCTTATTAAAGAATGTTAAAAAGGGCACTATGGTCATTTTGCCCACAATTTTAATGGCATACTTGTAATTGACCTAACCCTTAGGTTTTAACCCTTAGGTTTTACTAATTAAATTTTAGGATTTTCTAATTAGGGTTTAAAATCAATAACACTTATCTTTAATCACACACCGTACACAAATATAATTAAGCATACACACATAATCATATACACTCATAATCAGTATTCACATAACCATATTCCTCACTATCAGATAATCACTTACAGTTTGTAAGTTATACAAATCCTTCACAAAATGTTTAAATTCATTCCTATTTTCCAGTCTAGGTCTTATTATTCAACCTTAATTTGATCAATTAAGATTTTAATAAATCCTATGAATTCTCGGGTTGTCACATTCACCCCTTCTTCTAAGAATTTCGTCCCTGATATTTACCAAAAATTACAGCCTACTACACTTTACAACATTATATTCATTCACCACAACTAGGTTTTCCATACAACCTTTATTCAATTAATTAGATTCTACCCGCACACAATGAGTTCATACTACTTCTTACACATCATCACATGCTACCTAAAACATCACTCCCACAAGTTAAAATTTTCAAATCGTGCTGAGGAGTCATATAAACTATGAACTTTCATTTTCAAAAAGGTTTATACAGAAATTCATCAGCAAACCGTCATGACTTATGGACACGGTGGGTGATTAGCCCATTGTGCCCTGTATTGATCAAGTACTGCTTGTTAGAACGATTTTTCTGTTCATCATAATCCGCCTTGGGCACACAAAAGTTTTCCCAGTTTTGGGATGTTTACCTTAGTCTTTATAGGATTCCGCACCAAAACAATCTGGTTCGGGAAAATTTCAAAGAACGCTTTGAATTTCATAAATATTGGTTTAGCTGAATCAAATAGCTTAGACTCATACCAATAATTCAATTTCAATCGAAACATGTTTGGCCAAAACCCCGTTGGCAATTAATTATCTTTAAAATTCTAAAAATATTTTTATGACGTCATGATATCTTACTGTGTTAATAGCCCGTTTGAGGATTCCGTCATTGTGTGACTTTGTTATAACGCATTAAACTATAGTGGGACAACGATTTTTAGATCGAATTCAACACTAAGTACTTCTGCATTTACAACTCCATCAAATTTTTATCATCTCTGCACCAGGTTACATGATGCATTAATGATATAAAATTCATTTTGATATTTTCAAATCATTGTCGTCTAGCCGAAACAATTAGCATATACTATTCTTTAAATAGTTCAAAAATCATTGTAAATCAGTTTTATCATCTCAACAGGTAACGATGTGTCAGTGTCCCAAAGTCCACACATGCACAATTGTCACTATGTGTTGAGAATAAAAATTCATTTTTTAAAGGCACATAGTGCGTATTTAGCTTGATGTCAAAAATTTTGAAGTCTAACATAGCTAGAATTTTTGGAATACCTACGCTTCCACTAATGATCAATTGCTTAATAATTCTATCTATTCTTATTATCCTCAATACTCCATTCACACTTAGCTATACCCCAATTCATCAAACTTACCACACGTTATTAATTCAGGAACTTTCCACAATAATATGAGTTTACGAACTTAATCTAGTCAGACCATAGGCGTCCATTCGCTGAGGGGTTCAAAAACATACCATATGATTATGAGTCACGAACTTACTATACGTATGAGTTTTAAGAACTCGTACTTAACCTTATATTCTCTACCTATCTGTCATACACATGAGAAAAGAATCACCTTCTCAATATGTATATACCAAATAACGCGACACAAACATTTCAATGATTATCAATACCAGAAGCTAAGTGATTATCGAACCAAACACAATTCCCTGCCCATACAAAGAATTGGTCAACTCGGCCACTAATAAACATACGAAGCTAAGCGGTTGTTACACCAAGGATAATTCCCCGTCCACACAAAGAATTGTTCAACTTAACCACTATATCGATATAGGAAACTAAGTGGTTCTAAAACTAAGTACAAATTCCCCGCCCATACAAGGAATCATACAACTCAGCTGCTGACATGAGTCCTCAATTGAAATCCCACTTAATCTTAGCTCCATACTTACTCCATACGAATTTTATTTAATCCGTATTGCATCACCCCAACCCTTTTTCTGAGTTGGCACAGTACCAATTCATAGTACCACTGACACACAACAATCTTGCTGTAAAATTTTCAATCATTTGATTGATCCTCCTCTCTGCTATGACCTTATCAGATCATGGGGTGATCTCATCGTATTATGTTACGATTCATTTCTATGTTACGATCATTTTGTTTTATGATCTCATTTCCCCATATACTTTTAGTCTTTTAGATTCTATCTATTCATTCACATTTATTATCAGAGTTAGGTAACTCCGTATCTTTATGACTTGCCGAGATTCGTCTTTGAATCTTACCGATGCACTAACTCTATTTGAGTTAATCCTTATCTTTATCACTGCAGTTATTAGCCTAAGGTAACCCTACCTAAGGTTTATAACCTACAACTTTAATACCAACTGTAGAATCCCCAAATCCAGGTACTAATAACCACGAATCTAATATACTAATTCTATAACTATTGCGGAAGATATAAACATAATTTGTTTATACATTAACCTTTACGCAATTCCCAAGGTCGATAACCTTTACTTGTTACCTGAATTCAATATCATATCTGACATACAATGTCATTTGCCTTCGCCTGTATCTGAAGTATTCGCCCTAATCTGCAATGTTTATCATGATATAACAAGGGTGAGTGTAAGACCCCAACTTTTTATAAATAAAATTGAATTTCCTCTAATTATTATTTTGAATAATAAGGTGTTAATTTGATATAATGCTTTGGTTATGGGTGTAATGTGAAAATTTTGCAAAATAAGCAAGTGGTTATAAAACATTCATTTTTGCTGGGGAATATTCGTTTGGTCGTGGAATATTCTTGCTGTCGGGGAATATTCGTATGATGGCGCAACCATTTGTGGGCCCAATAACGAAAAACAGTCGGATGAATAAAATGACAAGTTTGAGTTTTTACAAATAACAGCGTAGTTGTTACCGTTAACACTGTTAGAATACCCGGTGGTTAAAATACAGTAATACGTGTGGTTGCATGAAGAGCTTTACGATTGTATTACGATATTTTTAGATTATTGATTCTTACGTAAGAAGACACTACTCAATAATTGTTACCATAATTATTGTTCAATATTTTATTTTATTAATTCAATAATTACTACGTTGATATTTTATATTATTGTTGATTCAATAATTGTCACTGCACAATATTTCCCATTATCAGATCAATAATTCATATTATTTGAATAATATTATTAGATAACATTATTGACAATGTCTAAGGAAGTTCTGTCTAGAAAAGGGGTTTGGTCATCTAATTATGCGCCAATAAAGAGAAATCATTAACGAAAAAGCCCTGCTCTTTTCAGGAGCGACACAGTTGTCATAATTGTGATTACGTAATATTATTTGTGAATAATTAATTATTAATTTATATGATATGGAAATATTTATTTTTATGTGGATATAAATGAAGGAATTAATGCTGAGGTATTTTATCAGTATTTTGTCGGAATGGAGGTATTAAAAATCGTCTGTATGTGGATTTCGGGCATTTTCTATTTGGAATTTGGAAAAACTTTCTTCTACAAAGTTATAGAGAATTAAATTTCCTATGGAATGGAAATAAATTCGTATTTTTCTGATAAAAGGACTATTTATTATGAATTATTGAAGTTTCGGAAATAAATGTTTTTTAAAACATGGTGGGCCCCACTTTTGGTTAGTGAGAAATGTGCTAAAATTTTATTTCAAAAGTGGTGTGCGTGAATAGTAGCAGGTAAAGCCATCAGGTAGCAGGTTAATCTGTTTTGGCGTTCTAAGCATTTTCCTATAAATAGGGTGCTTAGTTAGAATTGAAAATCACACCAGAATCATAAGCTTTCTCTCTCTATATTATCGAGCGTATTTTGTGAGTATTTAGATACTTTGAGAGTTGCTATTCAGTGCAAGTTTTCTTTAGCGTTATATCCGATATTTCAGGCAAAAGTACTATTCTTTTGAGGTAAGGGATGCTATTTTCTTAGTAAATGATGTTATTTCGTTCAATATCATTATGCTGAAATATTGGTATGAATTTTATTATGAAATTTTTACCTTTTTATGTTGAGGTTACTATTCACGTATACGGCACTATTCATGAATACAATACTATTCATGAGTACTATTCACGAAGTATGATTTTTCTTGTGGAATTTCTACCTTTTCGTGTCGGGGTTACCATTCACGTATACGACACAATTCACAAATACGACACTATTTACAGAAAAATGAAATTTTCTCTTCTTTGTCCAAGATGTCTATTATGGTTACTATCTTTGATTGTATCCATATTTTGATCTTCATTCTTGAATTTTACTCCACTATGGTTTATTATGGAGTATTTTTGAACTTAGATTATCTAAAGTACGAATCCCTAATCTTTGTCCTTTTATCTCACTGGATTCGTTTCTTTAAAATATTTTTCATCATCCTCAGTCCTAAATGATGATATAACTGAATATCTTTGGCCTCTAGTGCAAAGATGAATGATTACCTGATGAATATCTTTGACCCGTAGTGCAAAGATGAACAGGTGTTGAGATGAACAGGTGTTGAGATGAACATGACCAACTGGTGATACAAATGAATATCTTTGGCCCATAGTGCAAAGATGAATATTTGATTCAAGATGTATATTGATTGATGTTACAGGGATAAAATATTGATAATGGGACTTTAACATTCATAAATGATAGTAGATTTCATTCTCTACTTAACTCTTCTAATGAATTATTATTTCCACTGCGAATATTGATCTAAAACTTGTTGTCCATTATATTTTATCTGATTTGTTGAAGGCTAATGATAATTTGTTGTTCATTATCTTAGTCATAATATTCTTTACTGGGCTAGTTGAGCTCACCTTTTTCCTTTTTGTTCCATTTTTCTTCTCAGTAGGCGAGAATATAGCGAAAACTAGTCGGGGTATAGAGTGATGGGTCCAGATGGTTGTTTTAGCAGTCCTCACTATTTTTTAATATAGTGTGATAATAATTTTTAATGAGTTTGAATACTGTCTATTAGACAATATTTGTATTTAAACTCACATTATATGTGTTGTCGTATTTTGCACGACAATTGTAATAATGAAGTTGTAGTTATTTTCCGTACCATGTATTTGGCGACTCAGAATGGGTGATGTATACCTATTTTGGGGGCGTCACAGTTGGTATCAGAGCTTAGGGATATGGTGTCTTGCAGAGATCAGGGAATAGAACTAGGTGGGGAGAGACGAGTAAATCCTTCGCTAGTGTGTCCTACCTAAGCTTATTTGGTATTTAATTGGTCGGTCGGAATATAGGGATAATATGTGGAATGTCAATTTATTTAATTAACCCTTATTTTATGGCAGTATTTGAGAATGACAGCTAAAAATGTTAACAATTGAGTGAATGAGACTGTGGAGACACCTTTAATCACCAACCAGGACAATGTGATGTCAAACGAAGAAGAAATTAGAGATATTCATGTGGTGAGTGAAGAATTAATAGTTGCACCCGAGCTATTCGCAGAGATAGCAGCTAAGAGTGAGGAAAAAGAGGAACCTGATGAGGATTTATTAGGAGAACTTTATGATCGAAATGTAGAATTGCAAAATCGTATTCATGAGTTAGAAGAGCAGGATGAAGAACGGCATGCGATCATGGAGCAAAAGTATGCAACAATTCAAGCTTGTGTTACCCGATATGTGATGCTTGAACAGAAGCACTCTTTGGCAGAGTATAAGATGATAAAGCTGAAATTTGAGAATTCAAATGCCAATCAGCTGAAAGAAGAAACAACTGAACGAGTGAGAATGAAGGATGCATGAGTAAAAGAAGCACGGCGCGTTGATATTGTGGAAAGAGAAGTCCGATCCAAGAAGGCTAAAATAGATGATATGTATTTCTCTTTTAGGACAACAATTGGGAGAACCCAACATTGAGTTTTGAATTACCCTGTACATTGTGGTCAACCCCAATTTGATATGGATTGAAGATTAATGATTCAGATCATGAAACAGGAGTACGACGAAGCAGGTGAGGGTGGAATATGTACTATATCGAAAGTCAATTCTAGCGGTAATGATGACACCAAAGGCTGTCCCAAACAAGTCAAAATCGGTGGTCAAGTGAGAGCGCTTTTCGTAATTTCCCAAAATGCGAGGAACCGAACGAAGTTATCACGGGTTAGTTAATCATAAATTTTTGCGAAGTTTATACCTTACTAGATACCGGTTCTACCCATTCTTTTATCTCTCCTACTTGTGCTCAACGTTTGAACTTCACTCCGGAGAAATTAGACTTTGATTTATCTGTTGAGACTCCGTTAGGATAAACTTTCATTACATCTACTGTTTATAAATCTTGCTTGATTAAAGTTGGAACCATCACATTACCTGCCGATCTTATTTCATTGAAAATACTTGCATTTGATTTGATTTTAGGGATTGATTGGTTAACCACTCATCATGTCAAAATTGATTGTTTTTGTAAGGTTGTTATTTTTCATATTCCTAACCAACCTGTTATGTGAATTCAAGCAACCAAACCACTAAAGTCAATCACTGTCATATCAAGCCATAAAGCCATTCGTTTATTGAAAAACAGATGTCAAGCTTTCTTAGCCCATGTCATGGACTTAAACAAAAATACGTCAAATTTGAATAATATTTCTGTTGTTAGTGAATTTCCTGACGTATTTCCTGAAGAACTTCTCGGTCTACTCCCATAACGTGAAGTTGAACTCTTTATTGACCTTAAACCTGATACATAACCCATTTCAAAAAACCCTTATCGAATGGCTCCTATTGAACTTCAGGAGTTAAAAACCAAACTACAGGAATTGGTACCTGAGCCTCTCGCTGGTGAATTCCTTTGTGGAATGCACCGAAGCCAGACTCTCTGTAGGGGATGCCATATTCGTGCGATGGTAAATTGATAGATGCCATTATGACGTGCTATCCAAGATTGGGATATGAGTCACAATTGAGAGCAACCTAGGTTAGTAATCGAAATACGTAGCTTTCTAGGCTTAACTGGTTATTATCGGAGATTCGTAGAAGGATTTTCTCGAATCTCTGCTCCGTTAACTCAGCCGACTCGGAAAGATACAAAATTCGTATGGAGCAAGGAATGTGAGAAGAGTTTCCAAGAGCTCAAGAGGAGACTCATTTCGGAACCTGTTCTGACAATACCATCTGGTTCGGATGGATTTGTTATCTACATCGATGCTTTAGGCAAAGGGTTAGGATGTGTTCTCATGCAACATGGGAAATTCATAGCCTATGCCTCGCGACAACTCAAAGAATATGAGAGGAATTATCCTACTCATGATCTGGAGTTGGCAGTACTCGTTTTCGCGTTGAAGATCTGGAGACACTACCTGTATGGGGAGTAAGTGGAGATTTATACGGAACATAAAAGCCTCAAATATTTCTTCACCCAAAAGGAACTCAACATGCGGCAATGACGTTGGCTCGAGCTATTGAAAGATTATGATCATATGCGGGTACGAGTGCGATATTGTCAACGCAAAGTCCCATTTGGTATGACTTGCAATGGATGGAGATAGAGTTAAAGACTCCAGAGACCCACATGATGATGTCAAATATATGAGTAGAACTGACTTTAATCGATAAAGTTAAAGCTGCTCACGCTACGGACCTTAAGTTGATGCGTATGAAGAAGAAAGTGCAAGAAGGTGCTATTCCAGAAGCAAAAATTGATGAAGAAGAAATACTTCGAGTCAACTTCAGACTATGTGTTCCTAACGATTCTGACTTGAAGCATAGAATCATAGTGGAGGCACACAACACACCATTTGCAATCCATCGTGGGTGTACCAAAATGTATCATGATATTCAACATACATTTTGGTGGAGTAATATGAAGAGAGAGATCGTGAAGTTTATCTCGAGGTGTTTAACTTGTCAACGTGTAAAGGCGGATCATCAAGTACCAAAGGGTCCATTGCAACCACTTGAGATTTCGAAATGGAAGTGGGAACACATTACCATGGATTTCGTTACGGGTCTTCCCAAGGTTTTTCAAGGCATAGATGCGATTTTGGTTATTTTTGATAGATTAACCAAGTCTGCTCATTTCTTGCCGATACGGGATACTTATTCCCTTGAAAATATTGCTCATATGTATGTGAAGGAGATTGTGAGAATGCATGGCATGCTAGTATCCATAGTTTCGGATCGTGACCCAAGATTCACTTCACGATTTTGGGTTAGCTTGCAGAAAGCTATGGGCACGGATTTATGATTCAGTTCGGCATACCATCCTCAAATGGACGGGCAATCAGAAAGGACTATTCAAACTCTTGAAGATCTATTAAGACTCTGTGTCCTAGATTTTAAAAGGAGTTGGGATAAGTACCTACCATTAGTGCAATTCTCCTACAACAACAGTTATCAAGCAAGTATAGGTGTGGCTCCATTCGAAGCATTGTATGGACGAAAGTGTCGCTCTCCAGTATGCTGGGATGAGGTGGGAGAAGCAACGTTGTTGGGACCAAAATTGGTACGTATGACTACAGAGAAGATTCAAATGATCCGACAATGTATACAACGACACATGATCGACAAAAGAGTTATGCAGATCTTCATTGAAAGGACGTGGAATTTAATATTGGGGATCATGTATTGTTACGTATTGCTCCATGGAAGGGAGTTATAAGATTTGGGAAGAGAGGAAAGCTCAATCCACGATTTGTTGGTCCATTTGATATTCTTGACTGAATAGAAAATGTGGCCTATAGACTCGTATTACCTCCATGCATGCTCGTGTTCATAATGTTTTTCACATATCTATGCTTCATAAATATATGAAAGACCCAAACCAAATTATTGAATTAGAACTAGACGAGGTATCCAAATATTTAATTTACGATGAGGTACCTGTTAAGATCTTGGATAGAAAGGAGAATGTCCTACGCACAAAGGTTATACCACAAGTCAAAGTTTTGTGGAGGAACCATGCTATTGAGGAAATGAACTAGGAGTTGGAATCGGAAATAAAAGCGAGGTACCCTCACCTTTACAAAATACTAGGTACGTACGTCAATTTCGAGGACAAAATTTTATAAGGAGGGGAGGTTGTAAGACCCCAACTTTTTATAAATAAAATTGAATTTTCTCTCATTATTATTTTGAATAATAAGGTGTTAATTTGATATAATGCTTTGGTTATGGGTGAAATGTGAAAATTTTGCAAAATAAGCAAGTGGTTATAAAATATTCATTTTTGTCGGAGAATAATCGTTTGGTCGTGGAATATTCTTGTTGTCGGGGAATATTCGTACGATGGCGCAGTCATTTGTCGGCCCCATAATGAAAAACGGTCGCATGAAGAAAACGACAAGTTTGAGTTTTTACAAATAATGGCGTAGTTGTTACCATTAACACTGTTGGAATACCTGGTGGTTAAAATACTGATGTCTGGCGTGGTTGCATGAAAGATTACACCACGGTATTGCACAATATTTTTAGATTATTAATTCTTACGTAAGAAAACACTACTCAATAATTGTTACAGTAATTATGACGCCCCCAAAACAGGTATACATCAACCATTCTGAGTCGCCAGATACATGGTATAGAATACAAATACAACTTAATTATACAACTGTCGTGTAAAATACGACAAAACATAAGCTTGGAGTTTTAGTACGAATATTATCTTCTAGCCAGTATTCAAATTCAAATGGAGTCCTCAATACATTTATTATCACACTATTTCTCTGAATAGTGAGGACTACTAATGCAACCATCTGGATCGTCACTTCGTTCCCCGACTAGTTCCAGCTATATTCTCATTTTCTGAAGAGAACAATGAAAGCAATGGGTGAGCTCAACTAGCCCAGTAAGAAATATTATGACTAAGATAATGCAGAATAAATTATCCTTAGCCTTCAACAGTATAACAACTGATAGAATATAATAGACAACAAGTTTTAGATCAACAATTGTAGCGGAATAAGCAATCCATTTAAAGAGTCGAGTAGAGAATAAAATCTAATATCTTCTATGATTTAAAAAGTTTTTAATCAACTTTATCGCTGAGACTCAGTTTAATAAAAAAAATCGAATCATCCCTGAATCACGGCCAAGGATATTCATGTAATCATCAACGGTCATGATTATACTGAATAATCCCTGGTTATAATCATACCAACAATTGTCCATCAATGAACTACAGGCCGATGAGGACTTTCACCACATCATTCATCACATTACGGTTATGATTATACCGAATAATCCCTGGTCATAATCATACCAAGTCCATCTATGCACGTAAGCCAAAGATGACTTTCATCACAATATAAGCATGAAGATGATGAAAATGACATAATAATTCAATAAAACAAGTTCAAGATAAATTTTAAAGAGTTATAATTTAATTTATCCAGAAATCAATAACGTCCAAATTGTCAACATGATACTGCTTTGTGGAGTAAAATTCAAGAATGCTCAGAAGAATATTTCCATGAAAAGATACTAGATGAAGCGCAAATATCCATGATATTTTACTAATTTCATAGAGTATAGAAGCCAAAACTTTAACCAACTGAGTATAATAGAATATATGAAATCGCAATAGATTTTTTGCCCATGCCAAGCCAGAATCCACGTAGATGTACTCATTTTCACAATTTAATAAGGAATGAATACGAAGGATCATTCACCATGCATGCGGTAGTCCACATAGACAGGTTATTCTAATAGAATAATAAAGAATGGAATAATAGAAGAATTCACCATTCATGCGGTAGCCCGCGTAGACATATTATTCCAACAGAATATTAAAGAATGGAATAACAAAAGAATTCACCAGGCATGCGATAGACCGCACATATAGGTTATTCCAACAGAATAATAAAGAATGGAATATCAGAAGAATTCACCAGCGCTCGATAGATCAGACAAACAAAGTTATTCCAAATGTAATAATAAATAATGGAATAATGTAAGAATTCACCGTGCATGCGATAGATCCGCACGCATGCATTATTCCAATAGAATAATAAAGAATGGAATAACAGAAGAATTCACCAGGCATGCGATAGACCGCACAGACAGGTTTTTCCAAAAGAATAATAAAGAATGGAATAACAACCCTTACGAGTATTGAAAGAAAATAACTCTCTTCAGGAATACGAAAGAAATAATACCCCTTACCTTAGAAGAAACTGGATACTGGAATAGTGAGGTAGCAGACTTCTCTTCTTCTTTCTCTCTATAATTTATCTCTATAGCTTCTATCTCTATAATTTCTCTTGTGAGACTTAGTGAATTGATGAGAATGAAGGAAGAATGATCTTCTATTTATAGGAAAATATCGTTTCGATATTTGCATGTTTTGGGGCTCGAAATATTACAGTATAATACCTTTCTCTTTTTCTTCATTTTTAATTTAGTCATGCAAGTATTATCAAACTTGCACCACCTGCCCTAATAGTAAATCATGTGACTCAATAGTAAATCATGTGACTCAATAGTTCTAAACATGTGAAAAAATTAATTATACTATAGTACCTTCATCTATACCTCCATTTTTAATTTAGTCATGCAAGTATTATCAATCTTGCACCAATTCCCCTAATAGTAAATCATGTGAACACATAGTTATAAACATGTGAAATTATAGCAATTAATTGCTCATTTATTCGATTAATTACCCGATTGATCAATATAACCTCCAGACATCCATTATTATCGAAATAGATGTCGATTTCTACTAACACTAATAATTCCCACACAATGGAACTATCAATTTCATCTTTAATCAACACGAACTTATTCATCATTAATATTATAACTCACAATATTTAACAACCGGATCATTCCCAGGAAAGAGGGGGCTTTCCGATAAGGATTTCTCCCTATTGGCGCGCAATTAGATTATCTAACTTTTTCTTGACAGAACTTCTAGATATTGTCAATATTGCAAATAATAATATGAATAACTTTGGTGTCTCAATTATTGATTTAATAATATAACATATTATACAAATGATACTGTGATAATTATTGAATCATTAATATGAAAGATATTATGCAGTAATTACTGTAGCAATAATTGAGTATAACTGAGTGACTTCTCACGTAAGCATCAATAATCAATACCGTGTGCTACTATGCAATCACGCCAGACATCAGTACTTTTTTTTACTACCGTAGTTCAACAGTTTAATCAGAAAACTTTCTCCGTTATTTTTATAAAAATATATTTTAGTCATTTTCACCGTGATGATGAATTCCAGAAGTGGGTCCACCAATGATGGTGTACGGATATTCCCTAACAAAAAAAATATTCCTCGACCAAACAAATATTCCCCCAACACAACGAATTTTATATATCAACATGCTTACTTTGCAAAAATTTTAAATATCACCCTTAACTTTAATCTTTTATCAATTTAACCATTTACTAAATAGAATAAAAATTATCAAAAAATTGAATACTTTCATTTAGTAAAATTCGGGGTCTTACAATCTCCCATCCTTATGAAATTTCGCTCTCGAAATTTACGTACCTGGTAGGTCGAAGAGATAAGAATACCTTGCTTTCATTTTGGATTGTACCTTCCAGATTATTTCCTATGTATCATATTACTCATCTCCTGTATTTCAGATATTATTCTAGAATATAGTTTCAAAACAAGGGTTAATTAACATGCCACATATTATCCCTATACTCTGACCAACCAATTAAATACCAAATAAACTTAGGTAGGTCATAGTAGCGAATGAATTCCCTGTCTCTCCCCTCCTAGTTCTTGTCTCACATCTCAGCCAGGGATCATATCCCTAAGCTTTGATACCAACTGTGACGCCTCTAAAACAGGTATACATCACCCTTTCTGAGTCGCTAGATACATGGTACAGAATACAAATACAACTTAATTATACAACTGTCGTGTAAAATATGACAAAATATAAGCTGAGAATTTTAGTATGAATATTGTCTAGACAGTATTCAAACTCAAATGGAGTCCTCAATACATTTATTATCACACTATTTCACTGAATAGTGAGGACTACTAATGCAACCATCTGGACCAATCACTCGCTTCCCGACTAGTCCCAACTATATTCTCATTTCAAGAGAAACAATGAAAGTAATTGTGAGCTCAACTAGGCCAGTAAGAAATATTATGACTAAGATAATGCAGAATAAATTATCCTTAGCCTTCAACAATATAACAACTGATAGAATATAATAGACAAAAAGTTTTAGATCCACAACTACAGCGGAATAAGCAATCCATTAGAAGAGTCAAGTAGACCAAAAAATCTACTATCTTCTATGATTTAAAAAGTTTTTCATCAACTTTATCGCTGAGACTCAGCTTAATAAAAAAAATCTAATCATCCCTGCATCACAGCCAAGGATATTCATGCAATCATCAACGGTCATGATTATACCGAATAATCCCTGGTCATAATTATACCAACAATTGTCCATCAATGAACTACAGGCCGATGAGGACTTTCACGACATCATTCATCACATTACGGTCATGATTATACCGAATAATCCCTGGTCATAATCATACCGAGTCCATCTATGCACGTAAGCCAAAGATGACTTTCATCATAATATAAGCATGAAGATGATGAAAATGACATAATAATTCAATAAAACAAGTTCAAGATAAATTTTAAAGATTTATAATTTAATTTATCCAGAAATCAATAACGCCCAAATTGTCAACATGATATTGCTTTGTGGAGTAAAATTCAAGAATGCTGAGAAGAATATTTCCATGAAAAGATACTGGATGAAGCGCAAATATCCAGGATATTCTACTAATTTCATGTAGTATAGAAGACAAAACTTTAACCAACTGAGTATAATAGAATATATGAAACTGCAAATTGATTTTTGCCAGCCATGCGGTAATCCACGTAGACAGATCATTTCCATAATTTAATAAGGAATGAATACGAAGGATCATTCACCATGCATGCAGTAGTCCACATAGACAAGTTATTCTAATAGAATAATAAAGAATGGAATAACATAAGAATTCACCATGAATGCGGTATCCCGCGTAGACAGGTTATTCCAACAGAATAATAAAGAATGGAATAACAAAAGAATTCACTGGACATGACGATAATCGCATGCAGACGTGTTATTCTAATAGAATAATAAAGAATGGAATATCAGAAGAATTCACCAGGCATGCGATAAACCGCATAGACAAGTTATTCCAAGAGAATAATAAAGAATGGAATAACAGAAGAATTCACTATGCATGCGGTATCCCGCGTGAGCAAAGTTATTCCAATGTAATAATAAAGAATAGAATAATGTAAGAATTCACCGTGCATGCGATAGACCGCATGCACGCATGAGTTATTCTAATAGAATAATAAAGAATGGAATAATGTAAGAATTCACTCACCATGCGATGAATCGCACAGATAGGTTATTCCAACAGAATAATAAAGAATGGAATAACAACCCTTACGAGTATTAAAAGAAAATAACTCTCTTCATGAATACGAAAGAAATAATACCCCTTATCTTAGAAGAAACTGGATATTGGAATAGTGAGGTAGCAGACTTCTCTTCTTCTTTCTCTATAATTTCTCTCTATAGCTTCTATCTCTATAATTGCTCTTGTGAGACTTAGTGAATTGGTGAGAATGAAGGAACAATGATCTTCTATTTATAGGAAAATATCGTTTTGATAATTACACGTTTTGGGGCTCGAAATATTACAGTATAATACCTTCCTCTTTTTCTTCATTTTTAATTTAGTCATGCAAGTATTATCAAACTTGCATCACCTCCCCTAATAGTAATCATGTGAATCAATAGTAAATCATGTGACTCAATAGTTCTAAGCATGTGAAAAAATTAATTATACTATAATACCTTTATCTATACCTCCATTTTTAATTTATTCATGCAAGTATTATCAATCTTGCACCAATTCCCCTAATAGTAAATCATGTGAATCAATAGTGCACATATGTGAACACATAGTTATAAGCATGTGAATTAATTAATTGCTCATTTATCCGATTAATTACCCGATTGATCAATATAACCTCCCGACATCCATTATTATCGAAATAGATGTCGATTTCTACTAACACTAATAATTCCCACACAATGGAACTATCAATCATCTTTAATCAACACGAACTTATTCATCATTAATATTATAACTCACAATATTTAACAACCAGATCATTCCCAGGAAAGAGGGGGCTTTCCGATAAGGATTTCTCCCTATTGGCGCGCAATTAATTATCTAACCTCTCCTTGACAGAACTTTTAGATATTGTCAATATTGTAAATAATAATATGAATAACTTTGCCGTCTCAATTATTGATTTAATAATATAACATATTATACAGATGATACTGTGACAATTATTGAATCAATAATATGAAAGATATTATGCAGCAATTACTGTAGCAATAATTGAGTATAACTGATTGACTTCTCACGTAAGCATCAATAAACAATACCGTGTGCTACTATGCAACCACACATATTACTGTATTTTTACTACCGGGTAGTTCAACAGTTTAAAAGTAAAACTTTCTCCGTTATTTTTATAAAAATATATTTTAGTCGTTTTCTAACTATGACAGTAATTCCGTAGTGGGGTCCACCAATGATGGTGTACGGATATTCCCTAACCAAAAAAATATATTCTTCGACCAAACAAATATTCCCCAACACAACGAATTTTATATATCAACTTGCTTACTTTGCAAAATTTTTAAATATCACCCTTAACTTTAATCTTTTATCAATTTAACCATTTACTAAATAGAATAAAAATTATCAGAAAATTGAATACTTTCATTTAGTAAAATTCGGGGTCTTACAGTAATTACTGTTCAATATTTTTTTTTATTGATTCAATAATTGCTACGTTGATATTTTATATTATTGTTGTTTCAATAATTGTAACTGCACAATATTTCCCATTATCAGATCAATAGTTCATATTATTTGAATAATATTATTAGATAGCATTCTTGGCAATGTCTAAGGAAGTTCGTTCTAGGAAAGGGGTTTGGTCACCTAATTGCGTGCCAATAAGGAGAAACCCTTATCGGAAAGCCCCCTCTTTCCTGGGAACGACCTAGTTGTCATAATTGTGATTATGTAATATTATTTGTGAATAATTAATTATTAATTTATATGATAAGGAAATATTTATTTTTGTGTGGATATAAATGAAGAAATTAATGCTAAGGTATTTTATCAGTATTTTGTTGGAATGGAGGTATTAAAAATCGTCCGTATGTGGATTTCGGGCATTTTCTGTTTGGAATTTGAAAAAACTTTCTTCTACAAAGTTATAGAGGATCAAAATTCCTATGGAATGGATATAAAATTCGTATTTTTATGATAAAAGGGCTATTTATTATGAATTATTGAAGTTTCGAAAATAAATATTTTTTAAAACATGGTGGGCACCAGTTTTGGTTGGTGAGAAATGTGCTAAAATTTTATTTCAAAAGTTGTGTGCGTGAATAGTAGCAGGTAAAGCCATCAGGTAGCAGGTTAGTATGCTTTGGCGTTCTAAGCATTTTCTTATAAATAGGGTGCTTAGTTAGAATTGAAAATCACACCAGAATCTTAAGCTTTCTCTCTCTATATTATCGAGCGTATTTTATGAGTATTTAGATACTTTGAGAGTTGCTCTTCATTACAAGTTTCCTTCAGTGTTATATCGGATATTTCAAGCAGAAGTACTATTCTTTTGAGGTAAGGGATGTTATTTTCTTAGTAAATGATGTTATTTCGTTCAATATCATTATGCCGAAATATTGGTATGAATTTTATTATGAATTTTTTTACCTTTTTATATATGTTGAGGTTACTATTCACGTATACAAAATTATTCACGTATACGATACTATTCATGAATACAGTACTATTCACGAAGTATAATTTTTCTTGTGGAATTTCTACCTTTTCGTGTCGGGGTTACCATTCATGTATACGACACTATTCACAAATACGGCACTATTCACAGAAAAATGAAATTTTTTCTTCTTTGTCCAAGATGTCTATTATGGTTACTATCTTTGATTGTATCCATGTTTTGATTTTCATTCTTGAATTTTACTCCACTATAGTTTATTATGGAGTATTTTTGAACTTGGATTATCTAAAGTACGAATCCCTAATCTTTGTCCTTTTATCTCACTAGATTCGTTTTTTTAAAATTTTTTCATCATCCTCAGTCCTAAATGATGATATAACTTAATATTTTTTGCTTGTAGTGCAAAAATGAATGATTACCTGATGAATATCTTTGGCCCGTAGTGCAAAGATGAACAGATGTTGAGATGAACATGACCAACTGGTGATACAAATGAATATCTTTGGCCCGTAGTGCAAAGATGAATATTTAATTCAAGATGTATATTGATTGATGTTATAGGGATAAAATATTGATGATGGACTTTTAAATTCATATATGATAATAGATTTCATTTTCTACTTAACTCTTCTAATGAATTGTTGTTTCCGCTGCGAATATTGATCTAAAACTTGTTGTCTATTTTATTTTATCTAATTTGTTGAAGGCTAACGATAATTTATTGGTCATTATCTTAGTCATAATATTCTTTACTGGGCTAGTTGAGCTCACCTTTTTCTTTTTTGTTCCATTTTTCTTCTCAGGAGGCGAGAATATAGCGAGAACTAGTCGGGGTGTATAGTGATGGGTTTAGATGGTTGTTTTAGCAGTCCTCACTATTTTGTAAAATAGTGTGATAATAATTGTAATGAGGACTCCTTTTGAGTTTGAATACTGTTTATTAGACAATATTTGTATTTAAACTCACAGTATATGTGTTGTCGTATTTTGCACGATAATTGTAATAATGAAGTTGTAGTTGTTTTCTGTACCATGTATTTGGTGACTTAGAATGGGTGATGTATACCTATTTTGGGGGCGTCACAATGAGCATCAAGTTTGCCCAGCAAGTTTAAGTTCAAGGAAAGATGTATTATGATTGAAAAGAATGAACAAGAAGCCGGCTGACTTTCAATAATATAACAATTGTGAAATAGCATGAATCAATTTTCATAACTGAACGACCGAGACAATAAAATGAATGGTCAACATATACAATCAACAAATCAACAAATGATTAACAAGTCAACCTGATGAACATATACAACATGGACAACGTGTGAATCAACAAATCATAGACGTGATGTAATCAGCAATGATTAATCACTAGCATACTTTATAAAAATACAACTCAAGTTCGAGTTAAGAAACTAGCATGTATCGTCGACTATTACTACGCCGTCTATTCTAAGCTTCATCTGAAAGACCTAATATTGATAATATTGATCTCCCAATTAGAATAATATCATCACAGTTAATTCTGTTAATTACAGTTATAAAATAACCTAAACACATTACCACATAATCCCAACAGTCAATAAAGCACATAAGACCATGTATCAAGTCAAACTATTTCAGTTTGAGTTGTGTTCGGAACTATTTCGACATCCCGATTGCCTAATCGGATAATTATCGAGCTTATCATCAATAAAAATCTACCTAACCACTTTACAATTATCTTAGATAATTTATTAATCGGTCAAAATATTTTTCAATAGCTCATAATAATTTTCAAATAATTATTATCATTTAAAATGATTTTTTAATCATTAATATCCTATTTTTATGATTTAAATACCACAATATTCTATTATCATTAATATTTATTTAATTTCAAATATTAATGAAATACTCATCATAATATTATAAGTTATTTATAATATCTCAAAGTATTTTAATACCTTAATATCACATTTAAATGATTTTAAAATATTTAAAATCATTAATAAATAACTTGCCATTAGTATTACAATATTAATGTATTTCATGACAAAATATTAAAAGTTATGTCTTATAACTTAAAACATTTTTATAACCTTTAAATCATTTTTATATGATTTTAAAAAATTAAAACTATTTTTCCATAATTTATTTAATATATTTATTAAATAAATCTATTATCATTATTATCAAATTATTAATGAAATTCATCCCAAAATATTAAAAGTCTTTAAAAATAAATTAAAATATTTTCTAACACTTTAATATAATTTCAAATAATTTTTAAAGTATTAAAATTATTTTTAAGTAATTTATTTAATATAATAATTAAATAAATTAAATATCATTAATATTAAAATATTAATGAAATATATCATAAATTATTCAAAATCCATTTTAGGGTTTAAAATATTTTTTACTAATTAATTATGAATTTTTCATAATTATTAATCATTTTATTCTAATTATTTAATAAAAATAATTAATTTCTAAATAAATTGTCGCTAAAGGATGCTATAGCGACAAAACTGTCGTTATAGGTGTTCTTGAGCCCTCAAGAACATTCAAACGTAGTGTGCAGGGTACCATGTTTGACCATATGTAGATCTTAAGGTTTCTGGACAGTTTAATGTATTAGTGGTGTAGTACTGAGGTAATAGTACATCCACACATACCAAGTCCATCTATGCACTACAGGCCACAGATGACTTTCAACATAATATAAACATGAGGATGACAACAATGATATAAGAATTCAATAAAACAAGTTCAAGAATTAATTTTTCCCAAGAACCAATAACGTTCAAATTGTCAACAAGATACTTCTTTGTGGAGTAAAATTTAAGAATGCTCAGAAGAATATTTTCATGAAAAGATACTGGATGAAGCGCAAATATCAAAGATATTTTACTAATTTCATGGAGTATAAAAGTCAAAACTTTAACTAACTGAGTATAATAAAGAATGGAATAACAAAAGAAATCACCAGGCATGCAATAGTAATCGCATTGCATGTGTTATTCCAAATGTAAATAAATAATTAAACCAGTCCCACGTAAAACGCATGCATGTGAGGATATTCAAATGTAATAATAAATAATGGAAAGGTCATGCGTAAAAGCATGATGTGATGTTCCAAATGTAATGATAAATAATGGAACCAGTTCTACAGAACGCATGCATGTGGATGTTCCGCAGAATAATAAAGAATGGAATAATGTAAGAATTTCACTAAGTATAGGGTAGCTCACAGACATCTGAGTTATTCCAATGTATAATAAAGAATAGAATAACAGAAGTTCTCTTCATGGATAAGAAAGAAATAATACTCCCTACCTTAGAAGAAACTAGATATAGAAGTAGTAAAGTAACAGAATACTTTCTTCTTTCTCTCTATAATTTCTCTCTATAATAATTGCTCTATAACTTTAGTGAATTGGTGAGAATGAAGGAAGAATGAGCTTCTATTTATAGGAAAATATAGTTTCAATAATTGCACATTTTGGGGCTCAAAATATTACAGTATAATACCTTCATCTTTTTCTTCATTTTTAATTTAGTCCTGCAAGTATTATCAAACTTGCACCAACTCCCATAATAGTAAATAATGTGAATCAATAGTAAATCATGTGACTCAATAGTTCTAATCATGTGATAAAAACAATTACAGTATAGTACCTCCATCTATGCCTCCATTTTTATCTTAGTCATGCAAGTATTATCAATCTTGCACCACCACCCCTAATAGTATAAGAATGTGAATCAATAGTACCCCATGAATAGTAACTCGTGAATAGTAACTCATGAATAGTAACTCGACACGAAAAGTGCTCCGAATACCCGAGTGAACAATATAACCTCCAGACATCAATTATCATCGAAATAAATGTTCATTTCCACTAACACTAATAATCCCAATACAATGGAACAATCAATTTCATCTTTAATCAACACAACTTATTCATCATTAATATTATAACTCACAATATTTAACAACCAAAAGTCGCTCCTGTGAAAGAGGGGGCTTTCCGATAAGGATTTCTCCTTATCATGCCGCAATTAGGTGACCAAACCTCTCCTCGACAGTAACTTCTATACATCATCAATATTGCAAATAATAATATAAATAACTTTGTCGCCTTAATTATTGATTTAATAATATAAAATATTATGCAAATGATAATTTGTGACAATAATTGAATCAATAATATGAGAGATATGATGCAAAAGAATTATCGTAGTAATAATTGAGTATAACCGAGTGACTTCTCACGTAAGCATCAATAATCAATACCGTAAAGCTATTATGCAACCACGCCAGACATCGCATTTCTTTAACACCGTGTGTTTCAACGATTAATCTGTGAAAACTTTCAGCCGTTATTTTCATAAAGTATTTTTGTCGCTTTCTCGATTCGACAATAATTACATTCATGGGTCCACCAATGATTGTATCATCGCATGCGGATATTCCCCGATAAAAATAATATTCCCCACCAATCGAATATTATATAACAACTTGCGTGACTTTTGCAAAATTTATAAATATAACCTACAACTATAACATTATATCAAATCCACACCATAATATTTAAAAATTATTTTGAAAAAATTAAATATTTATTCATAAAATCTGGGTCTCACAACCCGCCTATGCAAAAGTACCGCATACATGGTGAAATTCTTCTCATTATTCCGCTTCTTTATTATTCTCATTGGAATAACCCGTATGCATCGCGATCTATCACACGCAGTGAATTACATTTGTTATTCCATTCTTTATTATTCGTTGGAATATCCTGCATATGAGGATTACATACGACCGGTTCCGCTCTTTATTATTACTTTGGAATATCTCATTGAATATCCTCTGCAGGCGGATTATGCATGACCTGGTTCCATTCTTTATTATTCTGTTGGAATAACATGTCTATATGGATTACCGCATGCATGGTAAATGATCCTTCGTATTCATTCTTTATTAAATTGTGGAAATGATCTGTCAACGTGGATTACCGCATGGCGGGTGAAAATCCATTTGCAGTTTTGTATATTCTATATACTTGTATGAGATATCATTTCTTTTGTACTCGTCATGAAATATCATTTTCTTTGGTATTTTTTCTTTTACGAGTTACTATTCACTTGAATTACTATTCACCCGATTACTATTCATTTTAGTATTATTCAATGGGTAGTAAGGGGCACTTTTCGTGCTGCAGTACTATTCACGAGTTACTAATTCACGGTTTACTATTCACCCGATTACTATTCCCAAGTACTTTATTCACGGTATTATTCACCCAAAAAATATATTTCTTTTCTGTCCAAATTATTTTTGGTACATGAATATTATTCTTGAATTTTACCCCATAAAGCAATATCATGTTGACAATTTGGACGTTATTGATTTCTGGATAAATTAAATTATAAATCTTTAAAATTTATCCTTAAACTTGTTTTATTCAATTATTATGTCATTGTCATCATCCCCATGTTTATATTGTGATGAAATTCATCTTTGGCTTACGTGCATAGATGGACTTGGTATGATTATGACCAGGGATTATTCGGTATAATCATGACCGTAATGTAACAAATGATGTGGTAAAAGTCTTTATTAGCCCAGAAGTTCATCGATGGACGCTTGTTGGTATGATTATGACTGTGGATTATTCTAAGATAATCATAACCATTGATGAATACACAAATATCCTCGGCCGTAGTGCATGGATAATTTGTGGTCGTGATACTAATGAATATCCTTGGCCGTAGTGCAGGGATGATGTGGTTTATTTATTAAGCTGAGTCTCAACGATAAAGTTGATGAAAAAGTTTTTAAATCATAGAAGATGGTAGATTTTATGCTCCACTTGACTATTCTAATGGATTGCTTATTTTCGCTGCAATTGTTGATCTAAAACTTGTTGTCTATTGTATTCTATCAGTTGTTATACTGTTGAAGGCTAAGGATAATTTATTCTGCATTATCTTAGTCATAATATTTCTTCTTTGGCTAGTTGAGCTCACCCTTTCTTTCATTGTTCTCTTCAGAAATGAGAATATAAATTTGGAGACGAGTCGGGGAATGGAGTGATGGTCCAGGATAAATGGCTTTAGTAGTCCTCACTATTCTACGAAATAATGTGATAATAATTGTATTGAGGACACCATTGAGTGTGGATATTGTCTAGATGACAATATTTTTGTTTAAACTCTCAGCTATGTTTTGTCGTATTTTACACGACTGTTTTATAATTAAGTTGTATTTGAATTTTGTACCATGTATTTGGCGACTCAAGATGGGTGATGTATACCTATTTTGGGGGCGTCACACACACACACACACACACACACACACACACACACACACACACACACACACATATATATATATATATATATATATATATATATATATATCAACATGTGATTAAATACAATGATTATCCAAGTGGGGACACTTGTATAACCATATTTAGAAATTAATGAATGTAATATATATATCCGGATTATATAATATAATATCATGTTGATAAACAATGATCTGATATATTATATATAACAATATGGTTAGTAATCTAGCATAATAATAATAATATAATTAAACTTTCTTACTCATGTCCATTGCATAAAGAAAATGCAAAGGATGCAAATGATAACCTAGATCTTATACTTTTAAAAAACTCAAGAAATCAATTCCAGAGGCAATCGGTAGAACATGCCTGATCAAGCAAGAATCAAGGTATCCCGCGCCTTCAAGAAAATATCAATGGAAGATCGCCTGCTCTCTGTTACATAAAATAGAATAAGGAAAAAAAATATGCCACACATATAACAAAAATAGGAAAAAATGGATTTTAGGAAAGAAGCTCATGAATTTACAAGTCAATAAGTGAAAGAATACTCCATTTATAAATATTTATATTTATTTAAAAACACAAGAAAGAGAGAAAGAGAACCCACATAACAGAACTACAAGAACATTTCCTTAGTCCTCAACTTCTCATACAGACCAAGATGAGTTACTTCAAAACATTAAATATTTTCACTTACTAGAAATATGTTCACAAGAATGCGACTTTTTCATAAAATTCTTGAAGAAACAGATACCATTGTCTTTTTTCATATAAGAAGACAATTTTATTAGAGATGAAGGAGAAAGATTACAACAGATATTATTGTCCTATAATTTACAGTTACTAAAACAAGCTCGATTTGTTGCACATTTCACATTTTGCAGGTCTAATGTGCAGAACACATATCCAATAAAAATTGTGCATGAGGAGTCCTGACTGTTCTATTGTAAAAATCTGCATATTTATTTCTAACATTGTTTGTTTACTAGTAGCATTTACTTAATGCACTACAATAATGCTCAAGATCAGATTTGGACCAAAACCAGCTTTACAATACTTTTAGCTAACGAGAACTAAAAGGTAACAACTTTGTGACCCTTCTATAAATGTTGGTCTATGAAAATCAATATGTGTAAAAAATTTAATTTCCTCACTATTTTAATTTGATTGCTTATTAATGGTTTTAGATGACATCATTTTACTGGTTTTAGATGACATCAGTTTACTGGTTTTAGATCACATCATTCAATACCCAAACCAATTATAAAAGAGTACAAGGAATGCATACCAAATATAAATTAACAATGTTAATACTCCAAAGACAAACACACTACAAGCAAATGCAAAATTGTTAAGAGGTTGAGTACATAAAGAATATAACACAACTTGTTTGATAATAACAAATTAGATATGAAGATTGCTCATGGTGCATGTAAGATGCTAATATCTATTATAGTTCCATGACTATCGAAAGATAGCTCCATATATAGCTTTAGGCTTCATTTCGAAAAATTGTAGCAGAACATGATTTAAAGAAAGAAAAGTAAATAAAATAGTTATAAAAAGAATGAGTAAGCATGAATAAGACTCCAAACCAGAAAATAAGAGATAAAGTGGATGGTCTGTTTGAAATAGAAACACTAGGAATTGTTCAGAAGTTTGCAGATTAAGCATTGCAGTACCTCTGTATTTATGAACAATATTGATCCCATCAAATATATATACGTATTTTGGAGTCCTCTAATGTTATCATAACTTTTTGAGAGTCCGGTGAAAACTGCAAGAAATAATGCCACTCAATGTTAACAACATTCAAGAGATTAAATTAGGCACACTCCCCCAATAAATATGTATTTCAACATTAAGTAGAAGATCACTGCCTATAGAACCACAACTTCCAATTAAGCACACTCCCCCAATAAAATGTGAACCAATGATAAGCAATAAGAGCAACATGTAGTAGAAAAATATACGTGATGCTTTATAGAAGCTGCAGGTTCCAGAAATGGAACCAACTGCAAACCGCTGTTTCATAAAAAGACAATAATTTTATCATCAATTAATCATCCTAAAGTGCAAACTAACAGACTGATACTAGTAGTTTAACATATAAATGCTATGCTGCCATTTGGGTGGTAACATATGGCAGTTGTCACATCTCGTGCATCAGCCCAATGCACTACTCGACTCTCAGTTACTCCCCAGATTCGTACATCTAACTTTTGTATTTTTAATTTATTTTTTTTGAGATTTGCAGGCGGTGCAGCAGAGCACAAACGACATTACATATTTGCAAACTCACTTTACTGCTCAAATAGTACCCTCATTTATGTGCATAATTCGTACACAATATTGTAATCAAAAGCCAATTCTACACAAAACTAGACAAACCCAGTTGAGAAAAAGTTGTTATGAGCCAGAATTTGTTAACCCCGGTTGAGAATATTCAGATGAGAATCAAATATTGAAAACCCATTTTAGAATTTCATGGGAATCCGCCCAATTTTCCATGTCAAATTCAATGCCCCAACTGGGTAGAACAATTTCAAACATGAACATCAATATAAAAAACTGACATTTTGAGCCTCATAATAGTAATCAGCACACAAACCACAATTCAATGATAAACATATCCAAATCGGAGAACAAAATCGATAATACTCAAATTGAAGACTAACCTTTAATTAGATGTAATGTAAGACCCCAATGGAGGAGAAGATGGACAAATCAACCGCCGCCATCGCCGGAAAATAATGCCACCTCTGAAAATTAGGGCTTTTATTTCAAAATTAGGAATAAAGTGAGAGAAGATATAGAGGGGAAAGAAAGAGGAGAGGGATGAGGAGGAAGAGGGATATGAGGGAGAGGAGAGGGAGAGGGAGAGGGCAGGAGTGAAGGTTCGAAGGAGAGGCAGATGAGATGAAGAGAGCAATAGAGTTCTTCGTTAGTTTTCTTATTCTTTTAATCGCTTAGCTGCTTCTCTGCTCCTCAACAATTAAAAACTTACTTTTAATTGACGAAATTTTACTTAGGAAATAACTTAATTTCTATGGAATAAATTCTGTCCGAAATAATTCTTTCGGAAATACGCGATTTTCTTGTACCGATTTAGGCTCCACTGAATATATTTTAAGGAAGTGATAGGACTCATCTGTTCCAAAAATAAAATTTAGATAACATTTTTTTAAAAAATAATTCTTTTATAAGTAATATTGTAAGTTACAATTATTATTAATAAATTTAATACTATAAAAAAATTAATGTATTTATATTATAATTTATATTCACCACAATTAATTAAAAAAAATTATTTAGAACAACATAGCGACCAATTTTATCCATTGCAAAAAACTTCTTAATAATGAAATATAGTGAGTAATAATTCCTTCACTAAATCGATTTTTTTCTCGTAAATTTTCATCATTAATTGGCTCCAAAAATCTTTCTATCGCCCCAATTTTGCAAGAAAAAAAATATAAAATGTGAAGGATGTTTCTTTCGCTAATAACTATATTGTCAATATACTTTTTTCCTTCACTGTTCCTTCGCTAAACAACTCCTCATGTGAAGGAATAAATTTCTTCACAAAATTTCATTCGCTAGAGGCTATTTTTGGTGTAGTGAAAAGAACATGTCAACAAGGCCGGAGGACAACCAGACCCGACACAGAATTTTACGAATAAGATCGCTCAAGATATGCAAAATGGAATACTAGCCGTGGGAAATCAGCCAAATAATCGATCGACAAACGTCAAAGATTTCAAGGCAATCATACTGTCAGGATTTAGAAGATCAACTGACCATGTAGAAGCATTTGTGATAAATAGGATAGTGGAGGGGCAAAAGATAGCTTTTGCCACCTATACGATGAAGGGAGATAATTTCTATAATACTAGAATTAGGCCGGGAGTGTGTTTAAAAAGAAAGTTTGTGTGCTATAAATGTGGGCAGGAGGGGCATATCTCTCCTAACTGCCCCAATCCAAGGATGTATAATGGGTGTTTTATTTGTGAATTAAGGGAGCATAAGGTGAAAGATTGTCCAATAAGTAGAAGAGAATCAAGGAATGCGAATACGAGGAAAGGCAAAAGCAGGACATCATGATATAATGGGATGAGACTTTCAACAAACAAACCAATGTAACCAACCACAGAGTCTTCAACATATCATCCACGATTCTTGTGGCAAAATGTGATGCAACTCTGTATTATTCAAACCAATTTTATTTTCTTATATAGGATTTTCTTATATATATAGTAAATTATTTTATAAAGAAATTTGAAGGAGGAATTTGAGTTCTTTTAGAAATTAAATTTCCGTTTAATCAGATAGACAAGCTTTACGTGTATAGTTAAAGATCGAGTTCGATCATTTATGATCAAGATCTACTTGCAATGATTGTGTATGTTATGTACTTACTGTATGTATGAGTTTTAAAACGGTGATTCCGGGACTAATCTTTATAAGGAGGTGAATGTAACAACCCGATATTTTCTATATAATCAAATCGTAAATTTTATGATATAATTTTTTTATTATTATTTTAAAGATGAAGATTTGTACAAGATAAAGAGTATGTATTTATGTGATAAATAAAAATATATTTATTACATGAATAATTTTAAATCATTTTATTTTAGAATTATTGATTATTATAAATTATATTCTTATAATAATTAATTTTATAGTAGAAATATTTTTATTAATTATTTTCCATAAAATATGATTATATATTATTTAAATAATATATGATATGATTATAGAATTATTACAATAACTATTTTATTATATGAATTTATTTCGGAATTAATTAAGCTAATTATTTAACTTAATTAATAATGGGATGTATATGTAAGAAAATCATATATGAAATTCAAACCCTAATTTTAAATTTTGATCAAGGAATGAGAATAATGATATAATATTAATTATATTTTGATTTTTCAGTGCTACAAATATGTTTATATGTGTGGACTGATAATGATTGTTCAATTACGTTGTATCATGACCAAACCCTAGCATTAATTTGTTTCACCCTATTGTGAAATTCAAATGAGAAATTCGAGACTGTGTTGTAACTGTGTTATGTGAATTATGTTGTGTATTATAGAATCTAAAGTAATTAGGTAAAACCCTAATTATACTTAGAAAACCTAATTAATTAGAAACCCTAATTAATTGAGAACCCTAATTACTAAATTCAGAAACCTAATTTCTAAATTTAGAAACCCTAATTAATAATTATAAACCCTAATTACTAATTGTAAACCCTAATTGTGAAATTAGGTAACCTTAATTTTATAATAAAAAAACTCTAATTAATAATCAGTAACCCTAATTGTTATATGTGTAATGCTAATTGCTAATTATTTGCTCTAATTGCTAAATTAGTAATCTTAATTATAATTATTAAATTGTTAAACTTAATGTTTAATTTCTAAATATTAGAAAATCTAAACTAATTAAGAAAACCCTAATTACAATTTTTAGAAACTAAAATTTTCATTTTTCAAACCCTGAATTAGAAATTCTATAATTGTGTGCTAAACCTTAGGGTTTAACCCTAAGGGTCAAACCCTAAGGGTTTGCCAAATGACCAATGTGCCATTAAAATTTCAAGTCAATTGACCATTTTGCCCTTATTGCATAATTGAAGATTTCTTGCAAATCTTGCTAAGATTGGAGTGGTTGACCAACTCTCACTAACCCCATGTGACATTAAACACTAGCAATCAGCTGAATTCATCTACATACATTGCATACATGTAATATATATAGATTTGGAGAGAGAGAAATGCTTACATTATTTCTCATTTGAACCTAGACCCTTCTATATCTAAAATTCGAAATTTAGAGTGAAAGAGAGAGAGATACAAAGCTAATATCATATCTTAACACTCCATGATCAACAACATAGGATCAGATTCAAGAAATCAAAGCATAAAGGTATAAACCCTAGAATTTAAAAATCTTATGATCTGATGTTAGATCTTGTTGGTTGTTGTTTAATGTTGTGTAATAAGATGTTAGTTAGTGATCTTGGTTGCTAGATCCCAGATCCATAACATCAAAGTGTTCGAAATTAAAGTTTTAAAAAAATCTAGAATTTTTTTTTTTGTGGTTTGACAGCCTAATGTCAGAGGCTGTAGATCTTTCTCGGTTTATGATTGTGTGTTTTATGTTTTGGACTTGTAGTATGTCATGAGATCTGTGTTCTGAAACTCATAGCAGGGCCAGATCATGCATAGATCGATAGATATTGATGGTCAAAGGTCGTTGACCAACCATGACCGAGTAAAATTCTGGGTAACCCAGAAAGTATGAACAGCATCTGACAACATATTTAAGCTCTTTGATCTGTCATTTGTTTTATTGTTTTGATGATGTGTTGTATGCAGTTTGTATCCTGTTATATGGGCTCTAGATCCATGCCTTTATATTTCTTAAACAACAAATCTGTTGGACGTAGTGAATGGTCAAAGTTGCTCATCTGATCACGATGGCACTTTTCTGGAATTTCCAGAAAGTGTATGAACACCGTTTCTGACCATGTTTGACCATACCGAATCTGGAGAATTAGATGTTGTTAAACTGAGATGTTGTTATGAAAATGTTCTATGCCATGAGTACTAGCGATTTAGACCTTAATAACACTGATTTAATGAACAAAACATGATTATAATTAAGCCTCAAAATATGCACTCTCGACAATCAGGTTTTCGGGTAACCCGAAAAACCCAATTATTGTCTCTAACAAGAAGTTTAGGTCATTATATCTTGCATTTGTTTTATGTTATGAACATTGTGATGGCTGAATCGTGTAGTATTACATGCACGAGTTCTACAAATTGTGATCAAGAACATGCCTAGAAACATCATAGTTTACAAACTATTGTTGGTCAAACCTCCTAACTCGTTATCTGACATGAGTTTCTGGGTTTGGCCAAGAGCAGCTCAAGAACACCTATAGCGACAGTTTTGTTGCTATAGGGTCCTTTAGCGACAGTTCATTACTAAAATTAATTATTTTTATTAAATAAATAGAAAATTTAATTTTTAATTATTAAAAATACAAAATAAATTATTAAAAAAAATTTAAAATCCAAAATTTAGTTTTTAATTATTTTGAATATATTTCATTAATATTTAATATTTTTAGAATATTAAAGGTATTTAATTTATTTAATTATAATATTAAATAAATTATTTAAAAATGATTTTAATACATGAAAAAATCATTTAAACTTATATTATGATATAAGAAAATGTTTTAAGTTATTTCTAATGACTTTTAATATTTTGTGATAAATTTCATTAATAAATTAATATTAATAATAATTAAGTTATTTAATAAATGTATTAAATAAATTATGGAAAAATAGAATTAATGATTTAAAAATTATAGAAAAATGATTTAAAGGTTATAAAAATAATTTATGTTATAAAATATAACTTTTGATATTTTGTCATGAAAAATATTAATATTTTAATATTAATGATATTAGATTTATTTAATAATTATATAAATAAATTAGTTTTAAAATGATTTTAATATTAGAAAAATCATTTTAAATGAAAATAGATAGTTTTAAAATATTTTAAGTTATAAAATATAACTTTCAATATTTAAAGGTAAATTTTATTAATTATTTATTATCAATGATATTAGAATTATTTAATAATTATATTAAATAAATTAGTTTAAAAATGATTTTAATATTATAAAATCATTTAAAATGAAAATAAAGTGTTTAAAGATATTTTAAGTTATAAAATATAACTTGTAATATTTAGAGGATAATTTCATTAATAATTTAATATTAATGATATTAATTTAATATTAATGATATTAAATTTATTTAATAATTATATTAAATAAATAATTTTAAAATGGTTTTATTGATTTAAAAATCATTTAAAAAGGAAATAAATGAATTAAAAATATTTTAAGTTATAAATAAGGACTTTTAATATTTTGATAAATAATACATTAATAATTAAATATTAATGGTAATTATTTAAAAATGATTTCAAATGTTTTAAAAATTATTTAAGGGTAATATTAGTAATTTAAAAGTATTTTAAGTTATTATAAATAGCTTTAATATTTTGGCAATGATTTCATTAATAGTTTAATATTAATGATAATATAATTATTTAATATTTAAATTATTTAATAATGATTCCAGAGTTTGAAAATTCATGATAAATTATAATAAATGTTTAAAAATTATTATAAGTCATTTAAAAATAATATGACTGATACTGACAGATATTGAACTTCTGGAAAGAGTCTTAGACTCGATAATTACCCGATAAAGTCATCGGTACACCGACATATTTTAGAAATTGATCTGTACTTAGATATTTTGACTGTATTAATGCTTGTTGGTGCTTCAATGATTGTGAAACATGTGTGACAATGTGATTAGGTTATGTGTTGACTGCAATAAACAGTATTATGTGTTACGATATGTTATTCTAATCAGTAAAATAATTTTATTACTGACAGGTTGCTATATAAAAGATAAATCTAAGTTGCGTATTGTAAGCAGCAGACCAGGCAAATATCCTACCTTTGCATTTTCTTTATGCAATGGACATGAGTAAGAAAGTTTCAGAATTATATTATTATTATTATGCTAGATTACTAACCCTATTGTTATATATAATATATCCGATCATTGTTTATCAACATGATATTATATTATATAATTTAGATATATATTCTGTTCGTTAATTTCTAAATATGGTTATACAAGTGTCCCCACTTGGATAATTATTGTATTTAATCACATGTTCATATATATATATATATATATATATACACACACACACACCTATTGATTGCCAGTATGTATACATTAAGTAAAAGTCGTCTAAGCTATTTGATCAGCTAGACACTGATTTAGAAATATCGTTGAATATGATAAAACCTTTTTGTATCCAATCAAATTGTTTTGGTTCGGATTCCAGACTAAGTATGAACATCCCGAACAAGGGAAAATTTTATGCGCCCAAGGCGGACAGAGTGAATGATAATATCGTTTGCATGCAGTATTGATCAATACAGGGCCCATGGGATGTACACCCTCGCGCCCGTAAGTTATGACGGTTTGCGGATGAAGCTCTGCTAAATCTTATTGAAAATTTAAAACAATGTTCATAGTATGTCACCTTAACCCTTTGTATAGTCAATACGTAGTTTCAAAAATTTGGTATAGAATTGTTATGTTATTATTATCGGTTCAGTTTATATACTTCACAACTATTAATTCGTTGTAGAAGTGATGTACAAAGAAAACATTTAATTCTTTCAGCTAATTATATTTATAATTGTTATTACTTGCTGGGCACCCAAATGCTCATTCTTGCTTTAAATTTAAATATTTTCAACTAGGCATGATCAACCCGAAGGTTCAGACAAGAACAAGTGAAAAGGAAAGCAAACAGAATATGTTTAGTGGTATCTTTTATAATAGTTAAACTGTATTAAGACAATGATATGTATTATCTATCATATAAGGAATTATAGTAAAGGTTGCGTACTTGGGATTAGACTCTGATATATGTAAATTAAGTTTGATTTTTATATTATTATTATTATTATTAGTATTATTCGGCTCATAGAAATGGTATCGTGAAGCACCGAGTTCAGGTTTCAAGTACCTGAATTTGGGGGCGTCACAACGTATCATATGCTTGACGGCTAAACGTAAGAGAATTGGCGAATTGAACCCTTAAAGTCTTGACTTAATATATGAGAATGGACAGTGACCTATGTCAAAGATAGAATGTAGGGTCAAACTTTGTTACTCACACACTAACATGTGTGTTTTGCATGATTATTTATGTGTGTGCAAGTCGAGTGTGCATTGACCTTCTGCAAGAACAGCCATGTTCTGATTTGAACAAGGAGTTGTGCGGCCGCGCCACTCCTTAGTTCAAATCGGTAGCCGCCAGCGCCACCTCTCGCAGATGGGATCAGTTTCAGTAGTTATTCGCGTGGTTTTATAAATGCATATGTTGTTACTCTAATCTGTAATACATGTCCAATATAGTATTCACGTGTTAATAAGCATGTTATTGATAGGATCCTATGATGAATAAGTGTTTAGAACTTTAAAGTCAAATTGTGATTTCAACTATCACTACACCAAAAATGGCCTCTACTGAAGGACAAATCCTTCACTAGAGGGCTTGTATCACTCACAAGTGATTTATTGCGAAAAAATATTTTCTTCATACGAGTGCTCGCATTAGACCTCCTCGCAATTGGGTATCCTTCGCTAAGTAGTAACTAAATGTTTTTTGTGAAGGATATACTGTGAATAACTTTTTTATTCACAAATTGTATTTAGTAATGAAATATTGTTATTTAGTGAAAGATTGGTTTTCTTCACAAATAATATTTTAAGAAGGACTCTTTGAAATTAGTGAATAACTTTATTCCCTCACAAATAATATATTGTGAAGAACAAATTTATTTAACGAGAGAAAATTTTCCTTCACTAATTATAAATTGAGAATGTATCTTCAAATTAGTGAGGGAAAAATTCCTTCACAAATTATAAATTTGTAAACAAAAAATTAATTGCTAAATAATCAAAATTCATTGAAAATTATAATTAATTTTCAAATCAATGATTTCATATTTATTATTATTACTATTATTTTTATTAATTGCTATAATAAATATTAAATTTAATATTTCAAGTTAATATAAATAGCATACATATTTCAAACTAATTGATAACTTAATGCATAAAGAGCCAATAATTAAAACTAATACTCCATATATAAATAGATAATTCTCAAATCACGATAAGTACAAAATTTGTTATTATGTCTTGATCTCCCAAAGATCATAGTACTTACGATATTTAATAACTAACACAAGAAAATTGAATGAAGTGTACATCATGTTAGGTCCACTTCATCATCATTTTCTTCAAGGAAATCAAGGTTGAACATGTAAATTTCCTGCTGCAAAAGAAACACCGAAATTCAATTTCAAGGAATAAGAAAAAATGAGCCCGATGAACTTATGCTCTAGTGTGTTGAATGTGTACTGATCAATGTGTATGTTACCTGTTTCAGGAAAAGAGCTACAGTAATGGAAATGAGCTGATCAATGTGACGTGAACTTTCCTCTCCTATTTCTAGCCTGTCTTCCTCTAAATCATCAGAGCTCTCCTCCAGTTCTAGTTCTTCAACATTTGTTAGAATTTTAGCATCTTCTGTTACCCTTTGTTCTTGCTCTACCCTCATCAAGACCTATAAAAGAAGCCATAATGCCATTTATTGCGATAAAATCGTATTGTGTGGGAGAAGATCAACTACTGAGGTATACATTTTTGTAAGGAGCAATAGTGGAACCTGAAGCATGGCATTCTCTTGTTCCTGCTTATCAGCAAGGGATTGCCAAAGCTCAGCAACATCTTGCTCTAATTGCTCAACCTGAAGTAGTAGAGAATTAGTATGAACTATTGTTTAACATTATAAGCTATGTAGAAATGTTGAAAGAAAGAATTCGGCCACAAAGCAATCATATGCTTTATTAACTTCTAATATTCATATCAAAGTATTTCCAGGAACATGCATGGATGAGATTAACATGGAGAAATACAAACTTTGCAGAAGATCTCTTTTTTTCTTTTCATAAACAAGAAACAAGAAATCTAGTTTGTTTTAATAAAGGCAAGAAAAAGAGATAAAATAATAGATCATTCAGAAGCACCATTACGAAAAATGGTATACAATCTTAACCTACATATATAATCATAAACACATTTATTGAAGAATAAACATCATCATCGTCTTGTTCATAAGAATATAAATGATAAACCCCCTCCTAAACATGCTATCTGTTTCATCGCTAAGCAGTTTCACACAAAATTTTAATACAAATATGCAAAGGGGATTAGTAGATGAGATGAAATATGCAAAGGGGATTTGTAGATGAGATGAAAACTGCACACTTGCATTCTTGACATGGCAGTAGAGCATGCTGACAGAAACACGCAGTGTCCACAATAAAAAGAGAGATAGAAAGATGTAACTAAAACTCCAAAGCCACATCACAACAAGTTTTTTTCAATATGCTATGTTAGGTTAGTAAACAAGAGGCAAACACAGGAAAACTAACATATTTCAAAGACTTGAAACAGTAGATATTTTGAACTTGTTAATCAATTACTAACCTGCTCGTACGAAATTAGAGATCGGGATGAGGGAGGTCGCGAAAAACCACTCAACTGTGCTATTGCGCAGCAACAAGATCACTTGTTCCCCTGTTCTTCAATCAATTTTTTGTGCGGTTGGGGTGAAGAAATCCACCGACTCAGGGATGAACTCCACCTAGGGTGGCAATGAATTGCTCAAATTGATGACTCCAAAACCTCTCCGACAAAGGTGGACTAATAAAATCAAACTTGCACCCCACATCACGCTCAAGAGATCTAATTGTTCTCCTCTGGTTATTAGAGAACATCAGAATGGCCGATCCTTCTTTACCTTCACGTCCTGTGCGACCAAAACGATTCACAAATGTCTCTGCATCATTGGGTAATTCATAGTGGATTACCTGGAGAAAGGAGAAAAGAGGAGCAAAGACTTTAAAAATATGGAAGGAAATTGTGAACAGAACTCCCACCATAAAAAATACATCCCAAAATTATTTTAAGTTAAGAGCACTGGTATGTTATTGTATACGTAACTATACAAATCCAAATAAATTGAGCTAGTTGTGAATTATAACATTACTATGTCCAAAACAATAAAGTAAACAATTAAAGGCTAGATTTAGTGATTATGATATTACATTGAAACCTGTCAATTCAAGCATAGACTTAAAACAATTAACGTACTGATGAATAATAGCTACGGTGATTTGTAACAATATAATACAAGCATATGTTTTTATAATTGCAAAACATCTTCCTCACGTGGTAAGCTATTTAGAACTTCACTGTAAATGGCAATACTGATTGTGTAGTGTCGTAACATACTCCTTCCATCCATGGCATAAGGCTAGATTGTGTACATAATTTTGTGTTATAAAGACATTATTACCCTCAAAGTACATAATGTGGGGCCCAATGTTTTATATTTAAGCATCACCCTTAATACTTAAACGATGCCCATTATTTGATATTTAAGCTTGGGTAAAACTGAAATATAAAATATACTCTTTCTTCATATTAGTTTCTTAATTTGTGCAAAACTTATACTTGTGCCTCTGTACCATCCTTTGGTGGATAGAAGTAGTATATAAGACCACATATGACTAAATGAATGCTTTCTATATTTGATTCTTAACCAAATAATAATAACTTGGCATGCTTATTTTCACACATAACTCGCATGTATTTACAGGATGATTTCAAAAGACAGAACAAAACAACATAACATAATTGGTAAATTACTTTAATTATCAGCCAGAACAAAAGGATGGAAAAAAAAGGTTCTAAGGAGATTAGGAAAGCTACGAAATTGAAAGTCAGACATTCAAAGGTTGTTAATAGAAAAGTTTAAGATTATTAGAAGTTTAAATCTCCAAATATGAACAATGCTATAAAATAAAGAATTTTACAAAATGTAACAACATTAGATATTATTACTAACCTGGAAACTTCCATCGCCAATGAAGGCAATCACACACTTGTCTTTAGCAGCCTGGGCATAACCAAGAGTTGCACCCACTGACCATCCAATGGAACCATATTGCATCTGGAATTCATACCTGAATGAAAACAAACAATTCAAGTCATTAGAAGGAAGCCGGTTACAGGGTCACAGAATATGAACTTAACTGATAGATGCTGCAAGGAGTAATACTAGTAGTAGAATAATATGCCACGCTCACTAAAGAGCTTGTTTACCCGCAATTTTTAGGAAGCGAGAGCTTCTGACAATTAAACCATGAGTCCCCTGTCTCTGCAATCACTGCTGTATCTCCACTCAACATCTCCTGTTAATGAGCTAGTTTCTGATCCTTCATCTTGCGAAAGATACAGAACATAAACAACAAAAATGTCCAAAGGAGGTACCCAGCCATCTTTCACAAATTTAACACCAACAAAAAAAATCAACAAAAACAGGACTTGGAGGGGGAGAGTATATTAATCAACAAAACTACCAACATAGGGTGAAAACTAAGATTTCATCCTACTCAATAACGATTCAGCTACGTTAGTGCTTCTTAGGGGTTCAAAATAATTCTACTCTATATACTTTTTTAGTTGTATCTGAATTTATTACAAGCTTCTGAAATTCAAAAAAAACAAAATAAAAAAAAATCTTAGCCCTTTGTTAGATTATTAATTCTATCTATCAAATTAGATAGTTTGTAATCGATAGCAGAAATGACTTTCGATCAGAACTGAATACATCTGGATCTACACCCGTTAAATATTGCTAGAGCAGTGGTTGATGAGTCTCGGGTTACGACTGTTACCACCACCTCCGGAAGAAACATTGAGGGACTTTATACAACCCCATCTCGAGATTCGGCTAACCCTGGGCCATATTCGGTTTATTATTCTGATGTTGGTTTTGTAGGTTTAGGGTATGGGAGTGCGGTCGTGTCAGGAGTTGCTGGATGGGTGCAACATATGTCGTCGTCTGATGTTGGGCCTCCTCCTACTGTTAATTCCCCAGTTGGTTATTATTATAGTCCCAATATTGGGAACAACTGTGACAACACCAAAATAGGTCCATTCCATTTAATTCATTTTGAGTCGCCAAATATATGGTACAAAAAATAATTACAACTTTATTAATACAATTGTCGGTGAAGATATTTACAACACTTAAATCTAATGAGTTTAAATACAAATATATACCAACTGTGACTCATGTCCCAACCGTGGACAACACCTCAGAATGACACCTTACATAAAGGTATAGTCAAAAACTATTTTAGAAATTAAAATCTTTGGAAAGTGCTCAAGGAAACCTTCGTACATAGGAGGCCATGAATGATAGATATCATATGCCCACAGAATTATCTTTGGTTGACCCAATAGACCCAAAAGAAAAACGAGAAGATTACTATCATATTCTTCCCAATGATGTATCTTCTCTTGACATATCATTATCTCCACCGTCTCTAATTGAGAATTATACTTCAACCAAACTCCAAGATTATATAGGTAGTGCTCGTATATATACTCAGCAAGTGGATGAGCACATCATTGTCTTAAGATGATACGAGGTTGTATGTCATTAGATATCTTGTATGATAGTAGCAAAACACCCTTCCAACGTTGGGTTCGCTTCACCCTATTTGATTCAACAAATATAACTACTAAATGATGACCATCGTTCTATTCCCCACATTCTCGGGCTCGACCCAAATTACACTCGTATTACAGAAAAGGAATTGTGAAGCAAAAGGGTGAGCACAACTAGCTTTCGATAAAGAATATTATGACTAAAGATAAATAAATTATCAATAGTCTTCATCGATGTAAATCGATTTAGAAACATATGGTAGATGATAAAACTTTTCAACCATAGTTGCGGCAGAATCGAGCGATCCATTAGAAGAGTCAAATAGACCATAAAGTCTATTATTTTCTCCATGTTAAAAGTCCACCAACAATGTTTTATCCCTGTAACATAAATCAACAGTTCTGGTCCACAATCATATGAATAACTCATAATCATAATTGTGATTCTAAATTTCTCTTCGCATTCAGGACGAAGATAATTTTCATCACCTGTCTTTACCTGAAACATCAAAGATCATGGTTATACCAAATCACAGTTCCTATTTATAATCATACTAATAAATTCATCTTTGCACCACGGGCCAAAGATATTCATCAACAGTTCATCTTTGCACTACATGCCAAAGATATTCAACAACAGGTCATCTTTGTACTACAGGCCAAAGATATTCATATCTCAAAGAAATACATAATCATTTCATCCTTACACTACAGGCCAAAGATATTCAACAACAGGTCATCTTTGTACTACGGGCCACAGCTATTCAACAATAATTGATCTTTGCACTACAGACCAAAGATATTCATATCTCAAAGAAATACATAATTATTTCAGAATTTATATAAACCATAATTATAACCATATATGTTGATCAATTCACCTTTGCACTTAAGCTAAATATATTCAATTATAAATTCAATGGTCATGATCATACCAGTCACAATTCAACTTTTCACTACTGGCCAAAGAGAACCCTAGTCATGATCATACCAATAATCTACCCATCTTTACACTCTAGTGAAAGAGAATTTCAACATCAGGGTTATAAAAATGTTATATATGATAATAAAATCAATATAATCAATACATAGTTTTAATCTCCAGAGTAATATTCATAAATCAACTATAATTTGGTTAGAAAAAGAAACCAATTTTATGGTGAATAGTACCCGTGAATAGTAACTCGTGAATAGTAACTCATCGTGAATAGTAACTCATGAATAGTAACTTATGAATAGTAATTTATGAATAGTAACACATGAATAGTAACTCGTGAATAGTAACTCATGAATAGTAACCCCGACATGAAAAAGTTTCAAATTTGATAAAAAGTTCAAACCAATATTTTGGCATAATGATATTGAAGAAATAATATCATTTATGAAGAAAATAATCTCCCTTACTATCCCTTACCTCAAAAAAAGCGATACTTTAACCGGAATAACGCCGAATCGAACTTGAACCAAGATAGCAACACTCAAGATATCAAAATACTCACAAGAATAAACTCGATAATATAGAGAGAAATAGAGAAAACTTCAGCCGGTTTGATTTTCAATTCTAACTTAAGCACCCTATTTATAGGAAAATGCTTAGAACACCAAAGCGAAAATTTAATAAAATCTTCTAATGAGTTAAATCTTTGAACATCAACGCAACAATTATTGAATCAATAAAATCTTTGAGCGGTAATTACTTGTAATAATTATTGAGTAGTGCCTTCACGTAAGAATCAATAATTGAATGCAATACTGGTATCTTCTCGTGTCAACAACACGTATTATTCTCGTGTTTTAACCACCGGGTATTCCAAAGATGATTATTGTTAATAACTACGCCTGCAGTTATTTGTAAACAACTTATACTTGTCGTTTTCTTCATCCAATCGCTTTCCGTTATGGGGCCCACAAAAGGTTGCGCCGTCGTATGAATATTCCCCGATAGAAAGAATATTCCACGACCAAACGAATATTCCCCGACAACAATGAATATTTTATAACTACTTGCTTATTTTAAAAAAATTTAATATATCACCCTTAACTTTAAACTTTTATCAATTTAACCATTTACTGAATAGTAATTATAAGAAAAAATTGAATACTTTTATTTCATAAAATTCGGGGTCTTACAATCTCCCCTCCTTATGAAATTTCGTCCTCGAAATTTACGTACCTGGTATTTCAAAGAGTTGAGAATACCTTGCTTTCATTTCAGATTCCATCTTTCCTGTCATCATGATTTCTCCATTGCTCATCTCCTGTATTTCAGATATCATTCTAGAATACAGCTTCAAAAACAAAGGTTAATTTAACAAATTAACATATCACATAATATCTCGATATTATGACTGACCAACAAATAAGCTTAGGTAGGACACACTAGCGAAGGATTTACTCATCTCTCCCCTCTTAGTTCTAATCTCGATCTCCGCTAGAGATCATATCCCTAAGCTCTGATACCAACTGTGACAACCCCAAAATAGATCCATTCCATCCAACCCATTCTGAGTCGCCAAATACATGGTACAGAAAATAATTACAACTTTATTAATACAATTGTCGTGTAAGATACGACAACACTTAAACTGTGAGTTTAAATACAAATATATACCAACTGTGACTCATGTTCCAACCGTGGACAGCACCTCATAATGACACCTTACATAAAGGTATAGTCGAAAACTGTTTTAGAAATTAAAATCTTTGGGAAGTGCTCAAGGAAACCTTCATACATAGGAGGCCATGAATGATAGATATCATATGCCCACAGAATTATCCTTGGTTGACCCAATAGACCCCAAAGAAAAATGAGAAGATTACTATCATATTCTTCACAATGGTGTGTCTTCTCTTGACATATCATTATTTCCACCGTCTCTAATTGAGAATTATACTTCAACCAAACTCCAAGATTATATAGGTAGTGCTCGTATATATACTCAGCAAGTGGATGAGCACATCCCTGTCTTAAGATGATACGAGGTTGTATGTCATTAGACATCTTGTATGATAGTGGCAAAATACCCTTCCAACGTTGGGTTCGCTTCACCCTATTTGATTCAACAAATATAACTACTAAATGATGACCACCGTTCTATTCCCCTGTTTACCCCCGCCCGACCCAGCTACACTCCTATTACTCAAAGGAATTGTGAAGCAAAAGGGTGAGCACAACTAGCTCAATGAAGAATATTATGACTAAAGATAAATAAATTATCAATAGTCTTCATCGATGTAAATCGAGATATTTAGAACATATGGTAGATGATAAAACTTTTCAACCATAGTTGCGTGAGCGAAGCGATCCATTAGAAGAGTCAAATAGACCATAAAGTCTATTATTTTCTCCATGTTAAAAGTCCACAAACAATGTTTAATCCCTGTAACATAAATCAACAGCTCTGGTCCACAATCATATGAATAACTCATAATCATAATTGTGATTCTAAATTTCTCTTAGCATTCGGATTTAAGATAATTTTCATCACCGCCTTTACCCGAAACATCAAAGATCATGGTTATACCAAATCACAGTTCTGCTTTATAATCATACTAATAAATTCATCTTTGCACTTACGGGCCAAAGATATTCATCAACAAAGACATCTTTGCACTACATGCCAAAGATATTCAACAACAGTCATCTTTTTTACACTACGGTGCCAAAGATATTCATATCTCAAAGAAATACATAATCATTTCATCCTTACACTACAGGCCAAAGATATTCAACAACATGCCATCTTTGTACTACGGGCCAAAGCTATTCAACAATAATTGATCTTTTGCCTTTCTACCAAAGATATTCATATCTCAAAAGAAATACATAATCATTTCGTAATTTATATAAACCATAATTATAACCATATATGTTGATCAATTCACCTTTGCACTTAAGCTAAAGATATTCAATTATAAATTGAATGGTCATGATCATACCAAATACAATTCAACTTTTCACCATCGCCAAAGAGAACCCTAGTCATGATCATACCAATAATCTACCCATCTTTACACTCGTGAAAGAGAATTTCAACATCGAGTTAGAAAATGTTATATATGATAATAAAATCAATATAATCAATACATAGTTTTAATCTCCAGAGTAATATTCATAAATCAACTATAATTTGGTTAGAAAAAGAAACCAATTTTGTGGTGAATAGTACCCGTGAATAGTAACTCGTGAATAGTAACTCATGAATAGTAACCCATCGTGAATAGTAACTCATGAATAGTAAATCGTGAATAGTAACTCGTGAATAGTAACTCATAAATAGTAACTCGTGAATAGTAACTCATGAATAGTAACCCCGATATGAAAAATTTCCAAATTTGATAAAAAGTTCAAACCAATATTTTGGCATAATGATATTGAAGAAATAATATCATTTATGAAGAAAATAATCTCCCTTACTATCCCTTACCTCAAAAGAGCAGTACTTCTGACTTGAATAACGCTGAACGAACTTGCACCGTATAGCAACACTCAAGATATCAAAATACTCACAAGAATAATCTCGATAATATAAAGAGAGAAATAGAGAGAAAACTTCAGTTTCTGGTCTGATTTTCAATTCTAACCTAAGCACCCTATTTATAGGAAAATGCTTAGAACACCAAAGTAGAAAATTTAATAAAATATTATTATATTTACAAAATTTTCACGCCCATCTTTGAAATTTGATTTCAGCCCATTTGTAACACATGTGAGACCCACTTAACTTGTAAAAATGTTTTCATAAAATAAATAATTAAAATTTCCAAAAATCAATTATTTCAAAACTTGAACTTCAATAATTCATAATAAATAGCCCTTTTATCGTAAAAATTTGAATCTCACGACTTGTTATAGGAAATTCAATTCTCTACAACTTTACGAAGAAAGTTTTTGAAATTCCAAATGAAATTGACCAAATTCATAAGCAAGCGATTTTACAAGCTATAATCAAATTTCAAATAAGAAATAGGGTCCACCAAGCACACAAAAACATGTTTTAAACAACTTTTGCAATAAAAATACTCTTTCTCCTCATATAATCATATATACCACATTCATTGTAAAACTATCACCATTATTATATTATTAAAATATAATAATAAATTATTTTATCGTAAAAGATAAAATATCATTTTTCAACAATTATCACTTTAAAAATTTCTCCATCTATATCCACATAAAATGAATATTTTCCTCATCATATAAATCAATAATTAATTATTCACAAATAATATTACGTAATCACGAGATTGACAACCGCATAGCCCCTCAGGAAAGAGGGGCTTTCCAATAAGGATTTCTCCTCATCAAGCACAATTAGATGACTAAACCTCTCATCGATGTAACTTTCTAGACATTGCCAATAATGTTATCTAATAATATTATCCAAATAATATGAATTATTGCTTCGATAATGGAAAATATCGTAAAGTAACAATTAAAACAACAATAATATAAAATATCAACGCAACAATTATTGAATCAATAAAATACTCGAGCAAGAATTATCGTAACAATTATTGAGTAAGTGCTTTCTTACGTAAGAATCAATAATTGGTGCAATACTGCGTGCTACATCTTGTCAACAACGCGTATTCATCGTGTTTTAACCACCGATCGCATTCCAACAAAGATTAATTGTGTAACAACTACTGTAGTTATTTGTAAACAACTTATACTTGTCGCTTTTTTCATCCAATCGCTTTCCATGGGGCCCACAAAAGGTCATGGCAAAGTCGTATGAATATTCCCCGATGTAAAGAATATTCCACGACCAAACGAATATTCCCAGACAACAATGAGTATTTTATAACTACTTGCTTATTTTAAAAAATTTCATATATCACCCTTAACTTTAAACTTTTATCTATTTAACCATTTCTTGAATAGTAATTATAAGAAAAATTGAATACTTTTATTTTATAAAATTCTGGGTCTTACAATCTCCCTCCTTATGAAATTTCGTCCTCTAAATTTACGTGCTCGGTATTTCAAAGAGTTGAGAATACCTTGCTTTCATTTCAGATTCCATCTTTCCTGTCATCATGATTTCTCCATTGCTCATCTCTCTGTACTTTATATCATTCTAGAATACTGACTTCAAAAATAAAGGTTAATTTAACAAATTAACATATCACATAATATCTCGATATTATGATCGACCAACAAATAAGCTTAGGTAGGACACACTAAATGAAGGATTTACTCATCTCTCCTCCTAGTTCTAATCCCGATCTCCGCTGAGAGATCATATCCCTAAGCTTCGATACTAATCGTGACAACCCCAAAATAGGTTCATTCCATCCAACCCATTCTGAGTCGCCAAATACATGGTACAAAAAATAATTACAACTTTATTAATACAATTGTCGTGTAAGATACGACAACACTTAAACTGTGAGTTTAAATACAAATATATACCAACTGTGACTCATGTTCCAACCAGTGACAAGACACCTCATAATGACACCTTACATAAAGGTTTAGTCGAAAACTGTTTTAGAAATTAAAATCTTTGGGAAGTGCTCAAGGAAACCTTCGTACATAGGAGGCCATGAATGATAGATATCATATGCCCACAGAATTATCCTTGGTTGACCCAATAGACCCCAAAGAAAAAACGCGAAGATTACTATCATATTCTTCACAATGGTGTGTCTTCTCTTGACATATCATTATCTCCACCGTCTCTAATTGAGAATTATACTTCAACCAAACTCCAAGATTATATAGGTAGTGCTCAGTATATATACTCAAAGAAGTGGATGAGCACATCCTCAGTATTAAGATGATACGAGGTTGTATGTCATTAGACATCTTGTATGATAGTGGCAAAACACCCTTCCAACGTTGGGTTCGCTTCACCCTATTTGATTTAACAAATATAACTACTAAATGATGACCACCGCTCTATTCCCTCACATTCCCCCCGCTCACCCAAATTACACTTCCTATTACACGAAAGGAATTGTGAAGCAAAAGGGGTGAGCACAACTAGCTTCAAGAAGAATATTATGACTAAAGATAAATAAATTATCAATATCAATAGTCATGGTAGATGATAAAACTTTTCAACCATAGTTGCGGTGAACGAAGCAATCCATTAGAAGAGTCAAATAGACCATAAAAGTCTATTATCTTATCCATGTTAAAAGTCCACAAACAATGTTTAATCCACGTAACATAAATCAGCAGCTTACGGTCCACAATCATATGAATAACTCATAATCATAATTGTGATTCTAAATTTCTCTTCGCATTCGGAATTTAAGATAATTTTCATCACCGCCTTTACCGAAACATCAAAGATCATGGTTATACCAAATCACAGCCTCACATTTATAATCATACTAATAAATTCATCTTTGCACCACGGGCCAAAGATATTCATCAACAGTACATCTTTGCACTACATGCCAAAGATATTCAACAACAGGTCATCTTTACACTACAGGCCAAAGATATTCATATCTCAAAGAAATACATAATCATTTCATCCTTACACTACAGGCCAAAGATATTCAACAACATGCCATCTTTGTACTACGGGCCAAAGCTATTCAACAATAATTGATCTTTGCACTACCGGCCAAAGATATTCATTTCTCAAAGAAATACATAATCATTTCAGAATTTATATAAACCATAATTATAACCATATATGTTGATCAATTCACCTTTGCACTTAAGCTAAAGATATTCAATTATAAATTCAATGGTCATGATCATACCAAATCACAATTCAACTTTTCACTTCTCGCCAAAGAGAACCCTAGTCATGATCGTATCTCAATAATCTACCCATCTTTACACTCCGGTGAAAGAGAATTTCAACATCAGGGTTATAAAAATGTTATATATGATAATAAAATCAATATAATCAATACATAGTTTTAATCTCCAGAGTAATATTCATAAATCAACTATAATTTGGTTAGAAAAAGAAACCAATTTTGTGGTGAATAGTACCCGTGAATAGTAACTCATGAATAGTATAATAATAACTCCGTCGTGAATAAAGAACTCTCATGAATAGTAAATCGTGAATAGTAACTCGTGAATAGTAACTCATAAATAGTAACCCCGATATGAAAAATTTCCAAATTTGATAAAAAGTTCAAACCAATATTTTGGCATAATGATATTGAAGAAATAATATCATTTATGAAGAAAATAATCTCCCTTACTATCCCTTACCTCAAAAGAGCAGTACTTCTGACTTGAATAACGCTGAACGAACTTGCACCGTATAGCAACACTCAAGATATCAAAATACTCACAAGAATAATCTCGATAATATAAAGAGAGAAATAGAGAGAAAACTTTTGTTTCTGGTCTGATTTTCAATTCTAACCTAAGCACCCTATTTATAGGAAAATGCTTAGAACACCAAAGTAGAAAATTTAATAAAATATTATTATATTTACAAAATTTTCACGCCCATCTTTGAAATTTGATTTCAGCCCATTTGTAACACATGTGAGACCCACTTAACTTGTAAAAAACGTTTTTCATAAAATAAATAATTAAAATTTCCAAAAATCAATTATTTCAAAACTTCGGAACTTCAATAATTCATAATAAATAGCCCTTTTATCAGAAAATTTGAATCTCACGACTTGTTATAGGAAATTCAATTCTCCACAACTTTACAGAAGAAAGTTTTTCAGAATTCCAAACAGAAATTGACCGAAATTCATAAACGGGCGATTTTACAAGCTATAATCAAATTTCAGTCAAGAAATAGGGTCCACCGACACACAAAACATGTTTTAAACAACTTTTGCAATAAAAATACTCTTTCTCCTCATATAATCATATATACCACATTCATTGTAAAACTATCACCATTATTATATTATTAAAATATAATAATAAATTATTTTATCAGAAAAGATAAAATATCATTTTTCAACAATTATCACTTTAAAATTTTCTCCATCTATATCCACATAAAATGAATATTTTCCTCATCATATAAATCAATAATTAATTATTCACAAATAATATTACGAGAAATCACAAAGATTGACAACTGGCGGTTCTCGGAAAGAGGGGCTTTCCAATAAGGATTTCTCTCATCAAGCACAATTAGATGACTAAACCTCTCATTGATGTAACTTTCTAGACATTGCCAATAATGTTATCTCATAATATTATCCAAATAATATGAATTATTATTGCTTCGATAATGGAAAATACTTGTGTAGTGACAATTAAAACAACAATAATATAAAATATCAACGCAATAATTATTGAATCAATAAAATATTGAACGAGAATTCATCGTAACAATTATTGAGTAGTGCCTTCTTTCACGTAAGAATCAATAATTGGTGCAATACCGCAGGTAATCTTTCTTGTAACAACGCCAGACATCGCGTGTTTTAACCACCGGGTATTCCAACAAAGATTAATCTGTAATAACTACGCTGCTATTATTTGTAAAACAACTTATACTTGTCGCTTTCTTCATCCAATCGCTTTTTCCAGTTATGGGGCCCACAAAAGTTGTGGCAAGTATCATATGAATATTCCCCGATAGAAAGAATATTCCACGACCAAACGAATATTCCCCGACAACAATGAGTATTTTATAACTACTTGCTTATTTTAAAAAAATTTCATATATCACCCTTAACTTTAAACTTTTATCTATTTAACCATTTACTGAATAGTAATTATAAGAAAAAATTGAATACTTTTATTTTATAAAATTCGGGGTCTTACAATCTCCCCTCCTTATGAAATTTCGTCCTCGAAATTTACGTACCTGGTATTTCAAAGAGTTGAGAATACCTTGCTTTCATTTCAGATTCCATCTTTCCTGTCATCATGATTTCTCCATTGCTCATCTCCTGTACTTCAGATATCATTCTAGAATACAGCTTCAAAAATAAAGGTTAATTTAACAAATTAACATATCACATAATATCTCGATATTATGACTGACCAACAAATAAGCTTAGGTAGGACACACTAGCGAAGGATTTACTCATCTCTCCCCTCCTAGTTCTAATCCCGATCTCCGCTAGAGATCATATCCCTAAGCTCTGATACCAACTGTGACAACCCCAAAATAGGTTCATTCCATCCAATCCATTCTGAGTCGCCAAATACATGGTACAGAAAATAATTACAACTTTATTAATACAATTGTCGTGTAAAATACGACAACACTTAAACCGTGAGTTTAAATACAAATATATACCAACTCGTGACTCATGTTCCAACCGTGGACATCACCTCATAATGACACCTTACATAAAGGTATAGTCGAAAAGCTGCTTTTAGAAATTAAAATCTTTGGGAAGTGCTCAAGGAAACCTTCGTACATAGGAGGCTATGAATGATAGATATCATATGCCCACAGAATTATCCTTGGTTGACCCAATAGACCCCAAAGAAAAACGAGAAGATTACTATCATATTCTTCACAATGGTGTGTCTTCTCTTGACATATCATTATCTCCACCGTCTCTAATTGAGAATTATACTTCAACCAAACTCCAAGATTATATAGGTAGTGCTCGTATATATACTCAGCAAGTGGATGAGCACATCCCTGTCTTAAGATGATACGAGGTTGTATGTCATTAGACATCTTGTATGATAGTGGCAAAACACCCTTCCAACGTTGGGTTCGCTTCACCCTATTTGATTCAACAAATATAACTACTAAATGATGACCACCGTTCTATTCCCCTGTTACCCCCGCTCGACCCAGCTACACTCGTATTACCTGAAAGGAATTGTGAAGCAAAAGGGTGAGCACAACTAGCTCAGTAAAGAATATTATGACTAAAGATAAATGAATTATCAATAGTCTTCATCAGTAATAAATCAGAGATTTAGAACATATGGTAGATGATAAAACTTTTCAACCATAGTTGCAGCGGAACGAGCAATCCATTAGAAGAGTCAAATAGACCATAAAGTCTATTATCTTTTCCATGTTAAAAGTCCACAAACAATGTTTAATCCCTGTAACATAAATCAACAGTTCTGGTCCACAATCATATGAATAACTCATAATCATAATTGTGATTCTAAATTTCTCTTCGCATTCAGGACGAAGATAATTTTCATCACCTGCCTTTACCTGAAACATCAAAGATCATGGTTATACCAAATCACAGTTCCTGTTTATAATCATACTAATAAATTCATCTTTGCACCACGGGCCAAAGATATTCATCAACAATACATCTTTGCACTACATGCCAAAGATATTCAACAACAAAGTCATCTTTACACTACAAAAGCCAAAGATATTCATATCTCAAAGAAATACATAATCATTTCATCCTTACACTACGAGCCAAAGATATTCAACAACGGGTCATCTTTTGTACTACGGGCCAAAGCTATTCAACAATAATTGATCTTTGCACTTCTGGGCAAAGATATTCATATCTCAAAGAAATACATAATCATTTCGAATTTATATAAACCATAATTATAACAATATATGTTGATCAATTCACCTTTGCACTTAAGCTAAAGATATTCAATTATAAATTCAATGGTCATGATCATACCAAATCACAATTCAACTTTTCACTTCTTCGCCAAAGAGAACCCTAGTCATGATCATACCAATAATCTACCCATCTTTACACTCCGGTGAAAGAGAATTTCAACATCAGGGTTATAAAAATGTTATATATGATAATAAAATCAATATAATCAATACATAGTTTTAATCTCCAGAGTAATATTCATAAATCAACTATAATTTGGTTAGAAAAAGAAACCAATTTTGTGGTGAATAGTACCCGTGAATAGTAACTCGTGAATAGTACTCATGAATAGTAACCCGTCGTGAATAGTAACTCATGAATAGTAAATCGTGAATAGTAACTCGTGAATAGTAACTCATAAATAGTAACCCCGATATGAAAAATTTCCAAATTTGATAAAAAGTTCAAACCAATATTTTGGCATAATGATATTGAAGAAATAATATCATTTATGAAGAAAATAATCTCCTTACTATCCCCCTTACCTCAAAAGAAGCGATGATTGACTTGAATAACGAATCGAACTTGCACCGTATAGCAACACTCAAGATATCAAAATACTCACAAGAATAATCTCGATAATATAAAGAGAAATAGAGAAAACTTTTGTTTACAGTGCGATTTTCAATTCTAACCTAAGCACCCTATTTATAGGAAAATGCTTAGAACACCAAAGTAGAAAATTTAATAAAATATTATTATATTTACAAAATTTTCACGCCCATCTTTGAAATTTGATTTCAGCCCATTTGTAACACATGTGAGACCCACTTAACTTGTAAAAAAACGTTTTTCATAAAATAAATAATTAAAATTTCCAAAAATCAATTATTTCAAAACTTCGGAACTTCAATAATTCATAATAAATAGCCCTTTTATCAGAAAATTTGAATCTCATGACTTGTTATAGGAAATTCAATTCTCTACAACTTTACGTAAGAAAGTTTTGAAATTCCAAAATGAAATTGGCCGAAATTCATAAGCGAGGCGATTTTACAAGCTATAATCAAATTTCGATCAAGAAATGGGGTCCAATTTACACACAAAAAACATGTTTTAAACAACTTTTGCAATAAAAATACTCTTTCTCCTCATATAATCATATATACAACATTCATTGTAAAACTATCACCATTATTATATTATTAAAATATAATAATAAATTATTTTATCGTAAAAGATAAAATATCATTTTTCAACAATTATCACTTTAAAAATTTTCTCCATCTATATCTACATAAAATGAATATTTTCCTCATCATATAAATCAATAATTAATTATTCACAAATAATATTACTGAAATCACAATATTGACAACCGAATACGGTTCAGAAAGAGGGGCTTTCCAATAAGGATTTCTCCTTCTTTGGCGCACAATTAGATGACTAAACCTCTCATTGAGCGTAACTTTCTAGACATTGCCAATAATGTTATCTCATAATATTATCCAAATAATATGAATTATTGTTCGATAATGGAAAATCTTGTGTAGTGACAATTAAAACAACGATGTAATATAAAATATCAACGCAATAATTATTGAATCAATAAAATATCTTGAACGATGAATTACGTAACAATTATTGAGTAGTGCCTTCTTACGTAAGAATCAATAATTGGTGCAATACCGTGCTATCTTCTTTGTGCAACAGCGCGTATTATTCTTGTGTTTTAACCACCGGTATTCCAACAATATTAATCTGGTAACAACTACTGCCAGTTATTTGTAAACAACTTATACTTGTCGTTTTCTTCATCCAATCGCTTTCCGTTATGGGGCCCACAAAAGGTGTACAAATCGTATGAATATTCCCGATAGAAAGAATATTCCACGACCAAACGAATATTCCCCACAACAACAATGAGTATTTTATAACTACTTGCTTATTTTAAAAAATTTCATATATCACCCTTAACTTTAAACTTTTATCTATTTAACCATTTACCAATAGTAATTATAAGAAAAATTGAATACTTTTATTTTATAAAATTCGGGGTCTTCTGAATCTCCCTCCTTATGAAATTTCGTCCTCGAAATTTACGTACCTGGTATTTCAAAGAGTTGAGAATACCTTGCTTTCATTTCAGATTCCATCTTTCCTGTCATCATGATTTCTCCATTGCTCATCTCCTGTACTTCAGATATCATTCTAGAATACCGCTTCAAAAATAAAGGTTAATTTAACAAATTAACATATCACATAATATCTCGATATTATGACTGACCAACAAATAAGCTTAGGTAGGACACACTAGCGAAGGATTTACTCATCTCTCCCCTCCTAGTTCTAATCCCGATCTCCGCTAGAGATCATATCCCTAAGCTCTGATACCAACTGTGACAACCCCAAAATAGGTTCATTCCATCCAACCCATTCTGAGTCGCCAAATACATGGTACAGAAAATAATTACAACTTTATTAATACAATTGTCGTGTAAAATACGACAACACTTAAACTGTGAGTTTAAATACAAATATATACCAACTGTGACTCATGTTCCAACCGTGGACATCACCTCATAATGACACCTTACATAAAGGTATAGTCGAAAACTGTTTTAGAAATTAAAATCTTTGGGAAGTGCTCAAGGAAACCTTCGTACATAGGAGACATGAATGATAGATATCATATGCCCACAGAATTATCCTTGGTTGACCCAATAGACCCCAAAGAAAAACGAGAAGATTACTATCATATTCTTCACAATGGTGTGTCTTCTCTTGACATATCATTATCTCCACCGTCTCTAATTGAGAATTATACTTCAACCAAACTCCAAGATTATATAGGTAGTGCTCGTATATATACTCAGCAAGTGGATGAGCACATCCCTGTCTTAAGATGATACGAGGTTGTATGTCATTAGACATCTTGTATGATAGTGGCAAAACACCCTTCCAACGTTGGGTTCGCTTCACCCTATTTGATTCAACAAATATAACTACTAAATGATGACCACCGCTTTATTCCCCATATTTCTGCCGCTTTCGACCCATACACTCTCGTATTACACGAAAGGAATTGTGAAGCAAAAGGTGAGCACAACTAGCTCGATAAAATAATATTATGACTAAAGATAAATGAATTATCAATAGTCTTCATCAATGTAAATCGTAGATTTAGAACATATGGTAGATGATAAAACTTTTCAACCATAGTTGCAAATGAACGAACGCAATCCATTAGAAGAGTCAAATAGACCATAAAGTCTATTATCTTCTCCATGTTAAAAGTCCACAAACAATGTTTAATCCTCAAATATAAATCAACAGCTCGGTCCACAATCATATGAATAACTCATAATCATAATTGTGATTCTAAATTTCTCTTAGCATTCGGATTGAAGATAATTTTCATCACCTGCCTTTACCTGAAACATCAAAGATCATGGTTATACCAAATCACAGTTCCTGTTTATAATCATACTAATAAATTCATCTTTGCACCACGGGCCAAAGATATTCATCAACAGTACATCTTTGCACTACATGCCAAAGATATTCAACAACAGGTCATCTTTACACTACAGGCCAAAAGATATTCATATCTCAAAGAAATACATAATCATTTCATCCTTTTACTTACAAAAGCCAAAGATATTCAACAACGTGTCATCTTTGTACTACACGGCCAAAGCTATTCAACAATAATTGATCTTTTACACTACCTACCAAAGATATTCATATCTCAAAGAAATACATAATCATTTCAGAATTTATATAAACCATAATTATAACAATATATGTTGATCAATTCACCTTTGCACTTAAGCTAAAGATATTCAATTATAAATTCAATGGTCATGATCATACCAGTCACAATTCAACTTTTCACTACTGGCCAAAGAGAACCCTAGTCATGATCATACCAATAATCTACCCATCTTTACACTCCTATGAAAGAAATTTCAACATCGGGGTTATAAAATGTTATATATGATAATAAAATCAATATAATCAATACATAGTTTTAATCTCCGAGTAATATTCATAAATCAACTATAATTTGGTAGAAAAAGAAACCAATTTTGTGGTGAATAGTACCCGTGAATAAGAACTTCGTGAATAGTAACTCATGAATAGTAACTCCGTCGTGAATAAGAACTCATGAATAGTAAATCGTGAATAGTAACTCGTGAATAAGAACTCATAAATAGTAACCCTAGATATGAAAAATTTCCAAATTTGATAAAAAGTTCAAACCAATATTTTGGCATAATGATATTGAAGAAATAATATCATTTATGAAGAAAATAATCTCCACTTACTATCCCTTACCTCAAAAGAAGCGAAGATTTCCGACTTGAATAACTTATTTGAATCGAACTTGCACCGTAGAGAACAAACACTCAAGATATCAAAATACTCACAAGAATAATCTCGATAATATAAAGAGAAATAGAGAGAAAACTTCAGTTTACAGTGCGATTTTCAATTCTAACCTAAGCACCCTATTTATAGGAAAATGCTTAGAACACAAAGTAGAAAATTTAATAAAATATTATTATATTTACAAAATTTTCACGCCCATCTTTGAAATTTGATTTCAGCCCATTTGTAACACATGTGAGACCCACTTAACTTGTAAAAAACGTTTTTCATAAAATAAATAATTAAAATTTCCAAAAATCAATTATTTCAAAACTTCGGAACTTCAATAATTCATAATAAATAGCCCTTTTATCAGAAAATTTGAATCTCACGACTTGTTATAGGAAATTCAATTCTCTACAACTTTACAGAAGAAAGTTTTTCAGAATTCCAAACAGAAATTGACCGAAATTCATAAACGGGCGATTTTACAAGCTATAATCAAATTTCAGTCAAGAAATGGGGTCCACCGACACACAAAACATGTTTTAAACAACTTTTGCAATAAAAATACTCTTTCTCCTCATATAATCATATATACCACATTCATTGTAAAACTATCACCATTATTATATTATTAAAATATAATAATAAATTATTTTATCAGAAAAGATAAAATATCATTTTTCAACAATTATCACTTTAAAAATTTTCTCCATCTATATCCACATAAAATGAATATTTTCCTCATCATATAAATCAATAATTAATTATTCACAAATAATATTACAGAATCACAGTATTGACAACCAGACAGTTCCCAGGAAAGAGGGGGCTTTCCAATAAGGATTTCTCCTTACTGGCGCACAATTAGATGACTAAACCTCTCATTGACAGAACTTTCTAGACATTGCCAATAATGTTATCTCATAATATTATCCAAATAATATGAATTATTGCTTCGATAATGGAAAATACTGTGTAGTGACAATTAAAACAACAGTAATATAAAATATCAACGCAATAATTATTGAATCAATAAAATATTGAACAGTAATTACTGTAACAATTATTGAGTAGTGCCTTCTTACGTAAGAATCAATAATTGGTGCAATACTGCAGCGCTTGTCAAGCAACAACGCCAGACATTCGTGTGTTTTAACCACCGGGTATTCCAACAAGATTAATAGCAGAATAACTACGCCAATTATTTGTAAACAACTTATACTTGTCGCTTTCTTCATCCAATCGCTTTCCGTTATGGGGCCCACAAAAGGTCATGCTGTCGTATGAATATTCCCCAATAGAAAGAATATTCCACGACCAAACGAATATTCCCCGACAACAATGAGTATTTTATAACTACTTGCTTATTTTAAAAAAAATTCATATATCACCCTTAACTTTAAACTTTTATCTATTTAACCATTTACTGAATAGTAATTATAAGAAAAAATTGAATACTTTTATTTTATAAAATTCGGTCTTACAATCTCCCTCCTTATGAAATTTCGTCCTCAAAATTTACGACTGGTATTTCAAAGAGTTGAGAATACCTTGCTTTCATTTCGATTCCATCTTTCCCATCATCATGATTTCTCCATTGCTCATCTCCGTGATTTGATATCATTCTAGAATACAACTTCAAAAAAAGGTTAATTTAACAAATTAATATATCACATAATATCTCGATATTATGATGACCAACAAATAAGCTTAGGTAGGACACACTAGCGAAGGATTTACTCATCTCTCCTCTCTAGTTCTAATCCCGATCTCCGCTGAGAGATCATATCCTAAGCTCGATACCAACCGTGACAACCCCAAAATAGGTTCATTCCATCCAACCCATTCTCGAGTCGCCAAATACATGGTACAAAAAATAATTACAACTTTATTAATACAATTGTCGTGTAAAATATGCACAACACTTAAACCGTGAGTTTAAATACAAATATATACCAACCGTGACTCATGTTCCAACCGTGGACATCACCTCATAATGACACCTTACATAAAGGTATAGTCGAAAACTGCTTTTAGAAATTAAAATCTTTGGGAAGTGCTCAAGAAACCTTCGTCACATGGGAGGCTATGAATGATAGATATCATATGCCCACGTAATTATCCTTGGTTGACCTAATAGACCCCAAAGAAAAACGAGAAGATTACTATCATATTCTTCACAATGGTGTGTCTTCTCTTGACATATCATTATCTCCACCGCCTCTAATTGAGAATTATACTTCAACCAAACTCCAAGATTATATAGGTAGTGCTCAGATATATACTCAAAAGAAAGGATGAGCACATCCTCGTCTTAAGATGATACGAGGTTGTATGTCATTAGACATCTTGTATGATAGTGGCAAAACACCCTTCCAACGTTGGGTTCGCTTCACCCTATTTGATTCAACAAATATAACTACTAAATGATGACCACCGCTCTATTCCCCTCGTTACTACCCCGCCGACCCAAATTACACTCGTATTACCCTAAAGGAATTGTGAAGCAAAAGGGTGAGCACAACTAGCTTCAAGAAAGAATATTATGACTAAAGATAAATGAATTATCAATAGTCTTCATCAAGAATAAATCGTAGATTTAGAACATATGGTAGATGATAAAACTTTTCAACCATAGTTGCAATTGAACGAAGCAATCCATTAGAAGAGTCAAATAGACCATAAAGTCTATTATCTTTCCATGTTAAAAGTCCACAAACAATGTTTAATCCTCAGTAACATAAATCAACAGCTTACGTCCACAATCATATGAATAACTCATAATCATAATTGTGATTCTAAATTTCTCTTCGCATTCGTGATTTAAGATAATTTTCATCACCTGCCTTTACCTGAAACATCAAAGATCATGGTTATACCAAATCACAGTTCCTGTTTATAATCATACTAATAAATTCATCTTTGCACCACGGGCCAAAGATATTCATCAACAATACATCTTTGCACTACATGCCAAAGATATTCAACAACAGGTCATCTTTACACTACAGGCCAAAGATATTCATATCTCAAAGAAATACATAATCATTTCATCCTTACACTACATGCCAAAGATATTCAACAACAGGTCATCTTTGTACTACGGGCCAAAGCTATTCAACAATAATTGATCTTTGCACTACCGGCCAAAGATATTCATATCTCAAAGAAATACATAATCATTTCAGAATTTATATAAACCATAATTATAACAATATATGTTGATCAATTCACCTTTGCACTTAAGCTAAAGATATTCAATTATAAATTCAATGGTCATGATCATACCAAATACAATTCAACTTTTCACTCGCCAAAAGAGAACCCTAGTCATGATCATACCAATAATCTACCCATCTTTACACTCCAAAGGAAAGAGAATTTCAACATCGTGGTTATAAAATGTTATATATGATAATAAAATTAATATAATCAATACATAGTTTTAATCTCCAGAGTAATATTCATAAATCAACTATAATTTGGTTAGAAAAAGAAACCAATTTTGTGGTGAATAGTACCCTTGAATAGTAACTCGTGAATAGTAACTCATGAATAGTAACTTCATCGTGAATAAGAACTCATGAATAGTAAATCGTGAATAGTAACTCGTGAATAGTAACTCATAAATAGTAACCCCGATATGAAAAATTTCCAAATTTGATAAAAAGTTCAAACCAATATTTTGGCATAATGATATTGAAGAAATAATATCATTTATGAAGAAAATAATCTCCCTTACTATCCCTTACCTCAAAAGAGCAGTACTTCTGACTTGAATAACGCTGAACGAACTTGCACCGTATAGCAACACTCAAGATATCAAAATACTCACAAGAATAATCTCGATAATATAAAGAGAGAAATAGAGAGAAAACTTCAGTTTCTGGTCTGATTTTCAATTCTAACCTAAGCACCCTATTTATAGGAAAATGCTTAGAACACCAAAAGTAGAAAAATTTAATAAAATATTATTATATTTACAAAATTTTCACGCCCATCTTTGAAATTTGATTTCAGCCCATTTGTAACACATGTGAGACCCACTTAACTTGTAAAAAACGTTTTTCATAAAATAAATAATTAAAATTTCCAAAATCAATTATTTCAAAACTTGAACTTAAATAATTCATAATAAATAGCCCTTTTATCGAAAAATTTGAATCTCACGACTTGTTATAGGAAATTCAATTCTCTACAACTTTACGTAAGAAAGTTTTTCGAATTCCAAATGTAAATTGACCAAATCCATAAACAGGCGATTTTACAAGCTATAATCAAATTTCAGTCAAGAAATGGGGTCCACCGACACACAAAACATGTTTTAAACAACTTTTGCAATAAAAATACTCTTTCTCCTCATATAATCATATATACCACATTCATTGTAAAACTATCACCATTATTATATTATTAAAATATAATAATAAATTATTTTATTAGAAAAGATAAAATATCATTTTTCAACAATTGTCACTTTAAAAATTTTCTCCATCTATATCCACATAAAATGAATATTTTCCTCATCATATAAATCAATAATTAATTATTCACAAATAATATTACAGAATCACAATATTGACAACCAGACAGTTCCCAGGAAAGAGGGGGCTTTCCAATAAGGATTTCTCCTTTTTGGCTCGCAATTAGATGACTAAACCTCTCCTTGACAGAACTTTCTATACATTGCCAATAATGTTATCTAATAATATTATCCAAATAATATGAATTATTGCTTCGATAATGGAAAATAATGTGTAGTGACAATTAAACAACATTAATATAAAATATCAACGCAACAATTATTGAATCAATAAAATACTGAACAGTAATTACTGTAACAATTATTGAGTAGTGCCTTCTTACGCAAGAATCAATAATTGGTGCAATACCGGTAAAGCTATCAGGCAACAACGCCAGACATCGTGTTTTTAACCACCGGGTATTCCAACAGTATTAACGGTAACAACTACGCCGTTATTTGTAAACAACTTATACTTGTCATTTTCTTCATCCAATCGCTTTCCGTTATGGGGCACACAAAAGGTTGTGCCGTCGTATGAATATTCCCCGACAGAAAGAATATTCCACGACCAAACGAATATTTCCCGACAACAATGAGTATTTTATAACTACTTGCTTATTTTAAAAAAAATTCATATATCACCCTTAACTTTAAACTTTTATCAATTTAACCATTTACTGAATAGTAAGTATAAGAAAAAATTGAATACTTTTATTTCATAAAATTCGGGGTCTTACAACAGGGTTAATGGTAATTGTTCTGATCAAGCTAACGATGAGGGTACAGATGATTCGGTTTCAGGGAAGAAGGTTAAGTTAATGTGTAGCTTTGGGGGGAAGATTCTGCCCAGACTCGGTGATGGGGCCTTGAGATATGTTTCTTGCCAGTAGTTGATATTATAAGTTACTTTTTTAAAAAGTGTTATTAAAATTAAATTTATTATTATAAAAAATTTAAGGTATTTATATTCACCACAGTTAATTAAAAAAAAATTATTTAGAACAAGATAGCGACCAATTTTATCACTCGCAAAAAACTTCTGAAAAATAATATATAGTGAGTAATAATTCCTTCACTAAATAGATTTTTTCCTCGTAAATTTTCATCATAAATTGGCTCCAAAAATCTTTCTATCGCCCCAATTTTGCGAGGAAAAAAATATAAATTGTGAAGGATGTTTCTTTCGCTAATAACTATATTGTCACTGTACTTTTTTTCTTCACTGTTCCTTCGCTAAACAACTCCTCATGTGAATGAATAAATTCCTTCACAAAATCTCCTTCGCTAGAGGCCATTTTTGGTGTAGTGTATGGCATAGTGTGTTAGAAACAAATTTTTATGTGATGACATACGTATAAGATTTATGCGACTAGAAGACTAACAATATATATATGTTAGCATTGATAAATTACACTTGTGTATGATAGTAAATTAAGATAATAGGTATACATGTTGAACTTGTATAACTAATATGATTATACATGAATAGGATATCTTAGTGCATTGGATTAATATTAAGCTTTACTTTGGTAAACTACGCTTGAGGCAAATTTCCTAACTTACACAACTTTGGATTTTGTGCGAGTTCTCGAATTTCATTTGATTTGTATATTGAATGCAAGTATCCTAAAACCCTTGCATTACTTTATTCAACGGATATCGTAAGCAAGTATCTAAACCTTATCTCTTTGAATGCAAGTTATCTTACTTTGATTGAGCTAGTATGTTCAAACTTTTGTGGAAATTATTATTCATGTTGAACTTGGTATTGTTCTTGAATATTGTGAAAGCGTCTATGCCATTTGATTCGGCTAGACTATATATATGTTATAAAACTTTCCAAACCAATTGATTGGTGCAGAAATCTTGAAAACTGAGTTGAACAACCTTTATGGTAAGGGGAGTGTTTATTGTTGGAAACTCCAACACACGCGTGAATATTACTGTGTTGTTATGCATAACATAGACTATTGTAGACTGATCATCTATCGTACTTGATTCTTTTGGGTTATCAGTTTAATATTGGTAATTCTAGTAGATGTTCAATAGTCCTTAGTGACTGCTCAATATAAATTGTTTATCCAGTTGGATACGTTGATAGCCTTTGAATTCATATATATATATATATGTTGATCTATATTGAATTATCATTTCATATTCCAAGGAATTGATTTAAGAATTGTTGATATTCGTTATTCATGATATTATTCTGAAACCCTAAACTATCTTAGAGATGATACTTTGATATTTCAAACTCGTGTTATAAAACTCTTTACCATTGCTGTATATTACTTGCTGGGCAATTTGTGCTCATTCTTGTTTATTTAAAATATTTCAGTTAAGGCGGATCAATGAAGTGTCTCTGGGAAAGACAAGGGCAAGGCTACCGACTAGCTTGTTCCTTTATGTTTAAAGAGTGTTATGTTGTATTAAGACTGTCTTCAGACTATGTTTAAGCTTAAGTAGAATTATGTAATAAGTCTTTATTTGATATTATTATATAATCTATTAAGTACTGTAGGTTGCGAGACTTGGGGGAATAATTATAATATACCATTGTATATTATTCTAGATTAGATCTTTCGCTGTGAATGTGTAATTTTAATTTAGTTACTATTATATTACCATGAGCACGTGATGAACCGAATTCGAGTGATCAAGTGGCGGTTCGAATTTGGGGCGTCACATCTATTGTATTCTATCAGTTTTTATATTATTGAGGACTAAAGATAATTTATTCTATATTATCTTAGTCATAATATTCTTCACTAGGCTAGTTGAGCTCACCCTTTTCTTTCATTGTTCTCTTTAGAAAATGAGAATATAGCTGAGATTAGTCGGGGAATGGAGTGACAGTACAAGATGGTTGTTATAGTAGTCCTCACTATTTTATAAAATAGTGTGAAAATAATTGTAATGATAACTTCATTTGAGTTTGGGTATTGTCTACAAGACAATATTCGTATTAAAACTCACAGCTTATATTTTGTCGTATTTTACATGACAGTTAATGATTGTATAAATAAAATAGATTATATGAATAATTATAACAATCTTAAAAAATTTCAACATTAAGTATAATTGATACTTTATGGGTGAGAATTCAAACATTGAAATAAATTTTTTAGATGAAGTAAAAAAAAAGTCCCACAAGGGGAAATTTATTTTTCTTGATTAAATAAACGAAAATTTCATTGAACACTAAATAATAGTTATACAAATCGCAAATCCAAAAAATATGTATAAGACCACTATAAATGTAACACTCCCTTCCTGAAAAGGAAGGAGAGATCACGTGCAAAGCACAACAAATCTTAAAATAAATAAACATAGCACTAATAACTTTAAAATATTAATAGTGATATCTATCAATGAAGTACTAAATACAATTCTCCAAATAGAGTCAAATCGAAACAACCTAGATGGTCAAAGACAACTCTCTCATCACACTAGGCCTAAATCACCTCTGCAAACCTGCCGAAAGAAAAATATAGCATGCGCCAATTGCCCAATACAGATACAGATATACAAACGATATACAATTGATATACGAAAACAACTGAGACAAAATACTGAACAAAGCCTCAAATGTAAATACGGAAGAAAATATAATCTCCAAAGATCTGAATGGAATATATTTGAATCAACAGAATTGACGAAACCAATAGAAGAATAAAGAAATAACGAACTGAAGTAACTAACTCAATGAATTGAATTGAACTGAACAGAAACAAACAAAACTAATACAATGAAATAATAGGCTGAATCAAATGGTTGGGTGTTATTTCATACCGAGTGAGCTCAGAAATATACATTGCCACACAGATAAGTCAAAATAATGCCACACAGGCAAATCACACATTGGACCGCGAATCCAAATGTATGCAAATCGGATAAGTGTGTTTGGTACAACATCACAAATCCGCATAACAGAAAACTAAGGTTAACCCATACGCCTCCCACAATAAAACACCAAATGGCCCACTTCCTTCGGAGCCCAAACGGAGACGACGTGGACTAATCACACTGTCACGGAGAGTGTCATGTCTCTCGTGCCAAGACGACATGCCTGTGGTACCCCCACAGGTGGTTATAGCTCAAGTATACCCTACAGTATATTCTAACAAAAATTTCATGTCACAACACATGCGACATAATATCAACAAAATGGTTATATATGTACATGTTGAACCAAATCAAATTATAGTCACAAGGTCTCAAAAAGAAGGTAGCAACATGTACCCCTCTATAATTATCAAAAATAAATACTAAACGTTGTAACACACCCAAAATAGGTATACAACACCCATTCTGAGTCGTCAAAATACATGGTACAGAAACAACTATAACTTTATTAATACAACATAAAAACTGTGAGTTTAAATATAAATATTGTCATCTAGATAATATCCACACTCAAATAAGTCCTCATTATAATTATTGATACATTATTTTACAAAAATGGTGAGGACTACTAAAACGACTTTCTAGAACCTTCATTCTATACCCCGACTAGTACTCGCTACATTCTCGCCTCCTGAGAAGAAAAATGAAACAAAAAGGAAAAAGGTGAGCTCAACTAGCCCAGTAAAGAATATTATGACCAAGATAATATAGAACAAATTATCGTTAGTCTTCAACAGGGAAAAATCTAATAGAATACAATAGACAACAAGTTTTAAATCAATATTCGCAGCGGAAATAGTAATTCATTAGAAGAGTTAAATAGAGAATAAAGTCTACTATCTTTTATTTATGAATTTAAAAGTCCATCGTCAATATTTTATCCCTGTAACATCAATCAACATATATCTGGAATCAAATATTCATTTTTGCACTACAGGCCAAAGATATTCATCAGTTGGTCATGTTCATCTAAACACCTGTTCATCTTTGCACTATGGGCCAAAGATATTCATCAGAAATCATTCATCTTTGCACTACAGGCCAAAGATATTCAGTAATATCATCATTTAGGACTAAGGATGATGGAAAATATTTTAAAGGAAACGAATCTAGTGAAACAAAATAACAAATATTAAGGATTCGTATTTCGGTTTATCCATGTCCAAAAATACCTCATAAATAATCATAGTGGAGTAAAATTCAAGAATGATCAAAACATGGATACAATCAAAGCTAGTATCCATAATAGATATTTTGGACAAAAAGAAAAAAAATTATTTTTCGGTGAATAGTGCCGTATTCGTGAATAGTGCCGTATACATAAATAGTGCCGTATACGTGAATAGTAACCTCGACAAAAAAAGTTCCAAATTTGGTAAAAAGTTCAAACCAATATTTTGGCATAATGATATTGAAGAAAATAATATCATTTAAGAAGAAAATAACATCCCTTACCTCGAAAAAACAGTACTTCTGACTGGAATACTGGATATAGTGCTGAAGGAAACTTTCACCATATAGCAACATTCAAAGTATCAAATTACTCACAAGAATACGCTCGATAATATAGAGAGAGAAAGAGAGAGAAAACTTGTTTCTGGTGTGCTTTTTAATTCTAACCTAAGCACCCTATTTTATAGGAAAATGCTTAGAACACCAAAGCAGAAAATTTAATATAATAATAATATATATTATAAATTCTTACGCACACCTTTATTGATCCAAAATATCAGCCACACATGTGCCAAACTTGCCAAAAACGTTTTTCATATAAAAGTTATTTAAAACTCCAAAAAAAATAATAATCAATTAATCCGGAACTTCAATAATTCATAATAAATAACCCTTTTGTCAAAAAAATTCGAACCTTTTGTCTTTCCCATAGGAAATTCCATTCTCTACAACTTTGCAGAAGAAAGTTTTTCCAAATTCAAAACAAAAATTGACCGAAATCCACAAACGGACGATTCTACAAGCTATAATCAAATTTCAGTCAAGAAATGGGCCCACAGACATGTTTAACATGTTTTAAACAACTTTTGCAATAAAAATACTCTTCCTCCTCATATACTCATATATCCCACATTCATTGTAAAAAAATATCCCCATTATTATATTATTAAAATAGAATAATATATTTAAATAAATTATTTTATCAGAAAAAGATAAAATATTAATTTTCAACAATTGTCACATTAAAAATTTTCTCCATCTATATCCACATAAAATGAATATTTTCCTTATCATATAAATCAATAATTAATTACTCACAAATAATATTACAGAATCACAATCTCGATAACTAGGTAGCTTCTAGAAAGAGGGGACTTTCTAATAAGGATTTCTCCTTACTGGCGCGCAATTAGGTGACCAAACCTCTCCTTAGATAGAACTTTCTAGACATTGCCAATAATGTTATCTAATAATATATTCAGATAATATGAATTATTGCTCCGATAATGAAAAATACTGTGTAGTGACAATTATTAAAACAACAGTAATATAAATTATCAACGTAGCAATTATTGAATCAATGAAATAAAATATTGAACAATAATTACTGTAAAAATTATTGAGTAGTGCCTTCTTACGTAAGAATCAATAATTGGTGCAATACCGTGTGTTACTATGCAACAACGCGTATTACTATGTTTTAACCACCGGGTATTCCAAAGAAGATAATTCTGCAGAATAACTACGCCGTTATTTATAAACAACTTATACTTGTCGTTTTCTTCATCCAATCGCTTTCCGTATGGGGCCCACACAAGGCTGCGCCGTCGTACGAATATTCCCCGATAGGAAGAATATTCCACGACCAAATGAATATTCTCCGATAAAAATGAATATTTTATAACCACTTGCTTATTTAAAATATTTGCGCATTTTACCCATAACTAACCACATTAATCAAATCAACCCTTACTATTTTAAAATAATAAATAGAGGAAATTTAATTTATTTATAATAAGTTGGGGTCTTACAACCTCCCCTCCTTATGAAATTTCGTCCTCGAAGTTGACATACGTACCTGGTGTTTCGAAAAGATGAGGATACCTCGCTTTTATTTCCGTTTCCAACTCCCAGGTCATTTCCTCAATAGCATGGTTTCTCCATAAAACTTTAACTTGTGGTATGACCTTCGTGCGTAGGACATGCTCCTTCCTATCCAAGATCTTGACAGGTACCTCTTCGTACGTTAAGTCTTCGGCTATCTCGTCCGGTTCTAACTCAATAACGTAGTTTGGGTCTTTCACATATTTACGTAGCACAGATATATGAAAAACATTATGAACACGAGACATACTTGGAGGTAACGCGAGTCTATAGGCATAGGCCATTTCCTACTCGTCAAGAATGAATGGACCAATAAATCGTGGATTGAGCTTTCCTCTCTTCCCAAATCTTGTAACTCCTTTCCATGGAGCAACACGGAATAATAAATGATCCCCAATACTAAATTCCACGTCCTTTCGATGAAGATCCGCATAACTCTTTTGTCGATCATGTGCCATTTGTATAAGTTGTCGAATCATTTGGATCTTTTCTGTAGTTATACGTACCAACTCGGGTCCCAACAATGTTGCTTCACCCACCTCATCCCAACATATTGGATAGCGACACTTTCGTCTATACAATGCTTCGAATGGAGCCACACCTATACTTGCCTGATAACTATTGTTGTAGGAGAATTCCACCAATGGTAAATACTTATCCCAACTGCCTTTGAAGTCTAGGACACAGAGTCTTAATAGATCTTCAAGAGTTTGAATAGTCCTTCGATTTCCGTCCGTTTGAGGATGGTATGCGAATCGAATCAGTAAATCTGCGCTCATAGCTTTTTGCAAGCTAACCCAAAATCTTGAAGTGAATCTTGGGTCACGATCCGAAACTATGGACACTGGCATGCCATGCAACCTCATAATCTCATTTACGTACATACTAGCAAGACGTTCAAGGGAATAAGTCTCCCGTATCATCAAGAAATGAGCAGACTTGGTTAATCTATCAACAATAACCCAAATAGCATTTATGCCTTGAGAAACCGTGGGAAGACCCGTAACGAAATCCATGGTAATGTGTTCCCACTTCCATTTCGGAATCTCAAGTGGTTGCAATGGACCCTTTGGCACTTGATGCTCCGCCTTTACTTAACAAGTTAAACACCTCAAGATAAACTTTGCAATCTCTCTCTTCATATTGTTCCACCAAAATGTATGTCGAAGATCACGATACATTTTGGTACTTCCAGGATGGATTGCAAACGGTGTATTATGTGCCTCCATCATGATCTTGTACTTCAAATCGTAATCGTTAGGAACACAAAGTCCGAGGTGGACTCAAGTATTCCTTCTTCATCGATTCTTGCTTCTTCATCTCGCCAGAGCGCCAAGAGATTGAAGTCGGTCGCATTTAAACAAGCATTTTCGGGGTTATCACGAAAGCGCATTCCTTGGGGTCATCACCAAGGTTGGTGTCTATTCCCATGGTTGGGACCGAGACCGATACCTCGTGGTTATCTCCAGAGATTAATCGGTCTTCTCTCGGTGGTGCCCAGATTAGATCTCGCAGCCCTCGGGGTTACATCCGAGGTTGAAATCGTTATTCTTATTGCGATCCGGGGTTGATCTTTGAACTTTCGGTAGTATCCTGTGTATGGATTTGGATTGTCTTTCGTGGTTCTCTCTAAAAACTGACTACTGCCCTCCTCGCAATGTTAGTAACAATGAGAGTACGTAAAAATTTTGAGTGTCTACACCACGTACGCCTAACTTGAAAAAACTTAGGAAAATAGTCGAAAAAGAGACCAAAACCCGCCTCGGTCGTCCGAACGACACACAAACACAGGCATTAGCACCGCGTAGGCAATAGACATGTGTTATAACTTACGGGACTCGATCCTGATATACGGAGCCCGAGTTCGAGCCCCGTACGCCTAACTTGAAAAAACTTAAGAAAATAGTCAAAAAAGAGACCAAAACCCGCCTCGGTCGTCCGAACGATAGGCAAATATAGGCATTAGCACCGCGTAGGCAATAAACATGTATTATAATTGATGGGACTCGATCTCGATATACGGAGCCCGAGTTCAAGCCCCGTACGCCTAACTTGAGAAAACATAGGAAAATAGTCAAAAAAGAGACCAAAACCCGCCTCGGTCGTCCGAATGACAGGCAAACACATGCATTAGCACTGCGTAGGCAATAGACACGCGTTACAACTGATGGGACTCGATTCTGATATACGGAGCCCGAGTTCGAGCCCCGTACGCCTAACTTGAGAAAACTTAGGAAAATCGTCGAAAAAGAGACCAAAACCCGTCTCGGTCGTCCAAACGACACACAAACACAGACATTATGACCGCGTAGGCAATAGACATGCGTTACAACTGATGGAACTCGATTTCGATATACGAATCCCGAGTTCGAGCCCCGTATGCCTAACTTGAAGAACACAAACTAAAATAATGTAAATATGTTTTCATTTTGATTTTGTTATTAATATTTTAATTTTGTAGGGTCTTATTGACGAGACTCGTGGAGGTGGAGGCACTGGTGATGATGATCGCCGAGATGATGATGAACAACCTCCTCCAGTACAGGGCGATGACCGTCGAGTTGATGATGAACATCCTCCTCTAGTACAGGGTGATGACCGCCGAGTCGATGACATGGAGACAGGCGACGGGTTGTAATTAGTTTAGTTTATGTTATATTCTGAGTTTCATGTATGTATTTGTACAATTTTTAAGTTGTACCGACAACCATTAATTATATTTTTGATCTATATATTTGATTTGGATTACTACTTTATAACATGTATAGTTGTTATTTGATGGTTGTTATTAGTTTATAACATGTGTATATTTGTAAATGAACAGGGAATTTTTGAAATTATAAAAAAAATCCAAAATATATATAGTCATTCCCGATGGGGGTAATGTCGACGGCATTGTCGTCGCCAATGACATATAGCTACAGTCATGTGTAAAAGTCATTGCCGACGGTTATAAAAGGCATTGCCGACATCCGTGCCGTCGGTAATGAGTTTTTTCCTCAAACCTTTTATGGGATAGTTGTCGACGGCCTTGCCGTCGCTATAGCCGTCGGTATTGACATTAGGCCGTCGCCAATGAGTACCGTCGGTAATGACAATGATGCCGACGACTGGCGATGGGAGACTGGGGCGACGGGTATGCCGACGGTATCTGCCTTCGCCAAAGACCTCACTGCCGACGACACTATAGTCATAGGCGACGGCAGTGACCATTGGTAATGACAGATTCTTTTGTAGTGAAATAAATTAAATAAAAAGTTTGACTCAAATAAAAGACAAAGTCCAAATATATGTTTTAAGAATATAAGTTTTTTTTGTTTGAAGGTTTGGCAACCAACTGCATGAAGATTTGACTACCAACTGCATCACATTCAAAAAAATATTGGTAACCTACTAAAACTAAATAGGATACCTTGGTATCAAAGTTTTGTTAAAACTGCATCACATTCAAAATAAATTGGCAACCTAATAAAACTGAATAGGTTACCTTGGTATGGAGGTTTGGCTACCAACTGCACTATGGGAAAAAAAATTCAGGAGGCGGAGGAGGAGGCGGTCATAATAGAAGCGACAAAGGAGGATGTGGAGGCGGCAGAGGAGGAGGTGGAGGTGGCGGCGAAAGGCGACAATAATAGTGTCGGCGATCAATCTCTTCAGCAGACACCGGTGAGGTGTCCGGATAAGTTATCGGAAGGGAAATCGCGTCATCGTCGTCGGTTAGGTAGCTCTCTCAGTCACATGACCACCTCTTTTTCTCGTCTAACGAGGGGAGGGTCGACGACACGACGACCAGACTTTACTACGATGAGGAGAGAGAGAGAAAAGAAGAGTTTGTGTAACAATGGAGACTGAGTTTGTATTTCTGAGAGAGAGAAAAGAAGAGGAGTTTACTTATTAATTACTTAATTTAATAAGTAAATCAATACTAATTACCTAAATTAAGGAATCCTAATTATATACTAATTCCCTAAATTAAGGAATCCTAATTGCACTAATATTGTAAATAAATATGAAAAGTGTATTAATTGTATAAATATCTTATGAGTGCACTATTGTTGTAATTATTTTAAAAAATGTAATAAAATATGTAATTGATCCTAAATTAAATACAATTTGACCAAAATTGCCAAACATAAGAAAAGTCCAATTTTACTAAGTTAATTTATCAATCACTTATTAATACTTATTAGCCCAAATAAATTAAATAACAAGTTTGACTCAAATAAAAGACAAAGTCCAAACAATATCTTTTAAGAATATAATTTTTTTTTCGGGTATTATATTACATACCCCTTAAAAAGGATTCCATCACCGGAATCAAAAGAATGAACATACCTAATTATCAAAAGATGCGGATACTCCGCTCGAATAGACTCCTCCATCTCCCAAGTAGCTTTGCGCTCCGGATAATTTCAGGAAAAATAAAATTAATTATTAACAAAATTTTGGATTATTATAATAAAAATCAATACAAATTACAATCGAGGTTTGTTCCCCTTAAAAATCAAGCGCCTAATAGTTACAAAGACTCGATTGTAACCATTAGGTTAAGACATCAGTGAGTAAATTTCAATTATATGGCAGTAACTAAACATTCGATAAATTCATAAAATTTTGTCGAGTTTTATGCATAATAAGTTAAATACAAAATTAAAATATATCAAATCATTACTTGAGTAGTTGGTGGATTAAGGTTTATAAATAAAATATCTCATTTTTATTGATTCCCTATGGATTATATGGAAAAATCGTAACAAAGAAGGGAATGAAAATATTGTGCCTTCTTTCTTTGAAACTAATCGTGCTATCTCGATCTCTACTTTGTTTATGTTTTGGGCTTACTTTTTAAATTATTTAAATTTTGTTTATTTTAGGGTTAAGATAGTATAAATAGTCTCTTAGGGTTATTATTATGAAACAACTTTTATTACTCAGATTTATAAAAACTTGTGGTTGCTTATAGTCAATTTATCCAACTTTGTTAATTCCTGTGATTAATGTAAAATTACATAAATTCAATTCTTGTGATTTATTTTTATTCTTTGTTGTATTCCGCTGTAGCAGTTTGCATCAGAGTCTTAGAGTTATCCCACGACAATGACGATTCTACTGATTAAGCAAGAGATAACCCACTCCAATGTCAGTGTGTATAAATGTGGAAGAATTATTGATTGTTTTTCCAATATATATTTTTACTAATACATGAGAGTATATATATAAATACTTTACTTGACTCTTCTAAATGATTGCTTGTTCCACTGCAGTTGTTGATGTAAACCTTTTGTTTATTGTATTCTATCAGATTTTACACTGTTGAAGACTAAGGATAATTTATTCTATATTATCTTAGTCATAATATTCTTTACTGGGCTACTTGAGCTCACCCTTTTCTTTCATTATTCTCTTCAGGAAATGAGAATATATCTGGGACTAGTCGGGAAATAGAGTGATGGTCTAAGATGGTGGCTATAGTAGTCCTAACTATTTTATAAAATAATGTGATAATAATTGTAATGAGGACTTATTTTGAGTTTGGATATTGTCTACGAGATAATATTTTGCACGATAATTCAATAGTTGTATAAATGAAGTTTGTATTTAAATTATGTACCATGTATTTGGCGACTCAGAATGGGGTGCGTAGACCTATTTTGGGGGCATCACAGTTGGTATCAGAGCTTAGGGATATGATCCATGGCAGAGATCTAAGGCTAGAAGTAGGAGGGGAGATACGAGTAAATCCTTCACTAGTGTGTCCTACCTAAGTTTATTTATTATTTAATTGGTCGGTTGGAATATAGGGATAATATGTGACATGTCAATTAACCCTTATTTTGTGGCAGTGTTTGAGAATGGCATCTGAAAATTTTGAGATAAGCAATGGAGCACATGAGACTGTTGAGACACCACCAATCAATAACTAGGATAATGTTCATTAGGAAGGCAATAATCCTCATAAATACAACAACACCGACCAAATGATGAACGGTGGGATGTTTAGGAGCTTTCTGCAATTCATGCAACACCAAACGAGAGAGATTTCTATTCAAAATGCAGGTGGAAATAATGGCAACTCACGGTTTGTCACTGCTAAGCAATTCAAGGAGCTGAGACCACATAAGTTTTTGGGAAAGCCAGAGCCACTTAAGGTAGAGACGTGGATTAAGTATATCACCAAGATAGTTGATGTCTGGGATGCTTAGAGGAGTAAAAGATTCTATTCGCCACCTTTATGTTACGAGGAGAGGCAGATTACTGGTGGGAATCTGTAAAACGTACTCATCTTTCCGCATTGAAGATGTCTTGGGAGAAGTTCCAAGACTTATTCAACGATAAGTATTTTCCAGAAAGTATTCGTCACATGAAGGAGGTGGAATTCATCAAGCTGGAACATAACAATATGACCGTATCATAATACGAGGCTAAGTTTGCGGAGTTATCCCGGTTTGCATCTCATTTGGTGGATAATGAGGAGCGAATGACGCGAATGTTTCTGAGAGGTTTGAAACCCAAAATTCGTCAATACCTCATTTCTCACAAACTTTGTTTGTATTCAGATGTTGTGAATAGGGGTCAATTATTGGAGCGCGATAATGAGTCAACCCAACCAAAAGATAACAGTCGGCAAAACGATAATGGTCATACCAGTGGCAACAATCATCGAAGCGGTGATAACAAACGTGGGGGAAATTATCATGCGTAAAAGCCAGAACCACTTCCTATGGTAATCTCCGGACAAGATAATAGAAGAAATGAGTCAATTGGAAATTTTAAAAAGAGAAAATTCAACAATGATGGAAAGACAACAGCACCAGCACTCATTTAAGGATGGAGAACGACCACCGGTCGTATGCTACAGATGCGAAGAGGAGGGACACATCAGTCCAAACTATAAGTAGCAACCCAAAGTGTGTTTCAATTGCAGAAAGGAAGGTCACCTAGCTCGATTTTATCGTGCAGCGAAGTCAAGTCCAGCTGGGATGGTGACACCAAAGGCTGTCCCAGAAAAGTAAAAGTCGATAGTTCAAGGGAGAGTGTTTGTCGTGACCTCCCAAAAAGCGAGGAACCCGAACAAAGTTATCACAAGTAAGATAATCATAAACTCTTGCGAAGTATATACCTTATTAGATATCGGTTCTATCCATTCTTTTATTTCACCTGCTTGTGCTCAACGTTCAAATTTGACTCCAGAGAAATTAGACTTTGACTTATCTGTTGCAACTCCATTGGGATAAACCTTCATTACATCCACTATTTATAAATCTTGTTTGATTCAAATTGACACTTTCACATTACCTGTTGATCTCATCTCTTTGAAAATACTTGCATTTGATGTGATTTTAGGGATTGATTGGTTAATTACTCATCATGCTAAAATTGATTTTTTTGTAAGGTTATTAGCTTTTATATTCATAACCAACCTACTATGCGAATTCAAGCAACCAAACCACTAAAGTCAATCACTGTCATATCAAGCCATAAAGCCATTCATTTATTGAAAAATGGATGTCAAGCTTTCTTAGCCCATGTCATGGATTTAAACAAAAATACGTCAGGTTTGAATAATATTTCTATTGTTAATAAATTTCTTGACGTATTCCCTGAAGAACTTCTTGGCCTTCCCCTAGAGCGTGAAATTAAATTTTGTATTGACCTTAAACCCGGTACAAAACCCATTTTCAAAACCCCATATCGAATGGCTCCTATTGAACTTCATGAGTTAAAAACCGAACTGCAGGAATTGTTAGACATCGGTTTCATTCGTCCTAGTACATCTCCTTGGGGTGCTTCTGTTTTATTCGTAAAGAAGAAAGATGGTAGTATGCGACTTTGCATTGACTATCGGTAGTTGAATCATGTCACCATAAAAAATAGGTACCCGGTACCTCGCATTGATGATCTGTTTGACTAGTTACTAGGTGCTAAATTCTTTTTATAGATTGATCTTCGTTCCGGATATCATTAGTTAAATATTAAAACTGATGACATTCCAAAGACTGCTTTCAGAACTTGGTACGGACATTATGAATTCCTAGTCATGTCTTTTGGATTGACTAATGTTCTTGCTGCCTTCATGGATATGATGAACCGAGTATTCAAGGAATATTTGGATCATTTTGTGGTTGTCTTTATTGATGACATCCTCATATACTCCAAAAGTCATGAAGATCACGAGCAACACTTGAGGCTGATACTCCAAAAGCTGCGTGAAAAAAAGCTATACACCAAGTTGAAGAAATGCGAGTTCTGGCTTGAGGAAGTAGCGTTCCTTGGGTACATGATATCAAAACATGGAATATCAGTTGATCCGACAAAGATTGAAGCAATACAAAGTTGGGAGCAACCTAAGTCAGTAACCGAAGTACGTAGCTTTCTGGGCTTATCTGGTTATTATCGGAGATTCGTGGAAGGATTTTCTCGAATCGCCACTCCATTAACTCAGCTAACTCAAAAATATACAAAATTCGGATGGAGCAAGGAATGTGAGAAGAGTTTCCAAGAACTCAAGAGTAGACTCATTTTAGCACCTGTTCTGACAATACCATTAGGTTAGGAGGGATTTATCATCTACAGCGATGCTTCAGGCAAAGGTTTAAGATGTGTTCTCATGCAGCATGGGAAAGTCATAGCCTATGCCTCACGACAACTCAAAGAATATGAGAGGAATTATCCTACTTATAATCTAGAGTTGGCAGCAGTCATTTTCGCGCTAAAGATCTGGAGACATTACCTGTATGGTGAGAAAGTGGAGATCTATACATATCATAAAAGCCTCAAATATTTCTTCCCCCAAAAGGAACTCAACATACGACATCGACGATGGCTTAAGCTGTTGAAAGATTACGATCATACCATAAAATACCATCCTGGTAAAGCTAACGTGGTAGCTGACGCGTTGAGTAGAAGATCATATGCGGGTACGGGTGCGATATTATCAATGCAAAGGCCCATTTTGTATGACTTACAAAGGATGGAGATAGAGTTAAAAACTTCAGGGACCCACATGATGATGTCAAATATACGAGTAGAACCAACTTTAATCGATAAAGTTAAAGCTGCTCAAGCTACAGATCTGGAGCTGATGAATATGAAGAAGAAGGTGCTATTCCCAAAGCAAGAATCGATGAAGAATGAATACTTCGAGTCAACTCCAGACTTTGTGTTCCTAACAACTCTGATTTAAAGTATAAAATCATGGTGGAGGCACACAACCAATCCATCATGAGAGTACCAAAATGTATCGTGATCTTCGACATACATTTTGGTGGAGCAATATGAAGAGAGAGATCGCAGAGTTTATCTCAATGTGTTTAACTTGTCAACGTGTCAAGGCAGAGCATCAAGTGCCAAAAGGTCCATTTCAACCACTTGAAATTCTCGAATGGAAGTGGGAGCACATTACCATGGATTTCGTTACTGGTCTTCCCAAGGTTTCTCAAGGCATAGATGCAATTTGGGTCATTATCGATAGATTAACCAAGTCTGCTCATTTCTTACCTATACGAGAAATATATTTACTTGAACGTCTTGCTCGTATATACATAAATGAGATTGTAAGACTTCATGGTATGACAGTATCCATAGTTTTTAATTTAGACCCTAGATTCACTTTACGATTTTGGGTCAGTTTGCAGAAAGCTATGGCCACGAATTTACGATTCAGTTCTGCATATTATCCTCAGAAGGACGGGCAGTCAGAGAGGACTATTCAAACACTTGAAAATCTATTAAAATTATGTGGCCTAGACTTCAAAGGAAGTTGGGACAAGTACTTGCCATTAGTGGAATTCTCCTACAACAGTTATCAAGTAAGTATAGACATGGCTCTATTCGAGGAGTTGTATAGAAGAAAGTGACGTTCTTCAGTATGCTAGGACGAGGTGGGTGAAGCAACATTGTTAGGACCAGAATTCGTATGCATGACTACGGAAAAGATTCAAATAATCCGGCAACGTATACAAACCTCACAAGATCGACAAAAAGAGTTATGTTGATCTTCATCGATGGGACGTGGAATTCAATATTGGAGATTATGTATAACGTGTTGCTCCATGAAAGATTTTTTAGAAAGAGAGAAAAATTTGATATTCATTAGTCCATTTGAAATTCTCGTAAGAGGAATTTTATGATACCGCCAAGTATGTCTCGTTTTATTTTTCACATATCTATTTAATAAATATGTGGAAGACCCAACCACATTATTGAATTAAACCAGGATGAGATAGCTAAGATTTAATGTGAAACGCTAAAATCTTAGATGAAGGAACATATTCTACGCTCAAAGGTTATACATCAAGTCACTTTATGGAGAAACCACCATTAGGAAATAATTTTGGAAAAAACATTATCCTCAATCTTCTACTATCAAATTATATTAACTTGAGATTTTCTATATAAAATAAATAAGAAATTTTAATAAATTTTTTTTTTATTATTTATTTAATGACGAGAATAAATGTTTTGTGAACGATATTAATTATTTATTACTTGAAAAATTAGAAATAATTTTGGAATTATTAATTACTACAAATTATATTGTTATGATTAATTTACAGGAAATATTAATATTTTCCATGAAAACATGATTGGAAATAATATATGAAGTTAATTAGAATTATAATAAATATTTTATTATATGATTTGTTTAGAATATTTAAGTTAATTATTTTAACTTGATTATTGATGCTGTGTACGAAGAATAAGTTAGATATGAGATCCAAACCTGGATTGGGATTGTGATCAAGAGATGAGAATAATAATGCTGTATACGAAGAATAAGTTAGATATGAGATCCAAACCCCGGATTGGGATTGTGATCAAGAGATGAGAATAGATGAGAATAATAATAAGTTAGATATGAGATCGAAGAATAAGTTAGATATGAGATCCAAACCCGGATTGGGATTGTGATCAAGAGATGAGATTGTGATAATAATATTATATTATTGATATTATGATTTTACAAAGACCCTATTTATATACTGTGTATGTGCGGACAGATAATATTGAGCAATGACGGTCAATTAGGTCATAACATATTACCGTGCTGTGAAACCCTAATTATTAAACTCAGTTATGAGAAATGACTGAGAAGTGAATGTGTTATATGAAGTTACTGTGTATAAGAATGTCGATAATTAGAAGAAACCCTAATTACTATTTTTGTGCCGATAATTAGACAAACCTCCATTATTATAACCCTAATCGGTTGAAGATAGAAATCGTAATGACTGTGTTAGTAACATACACAGATAATTAGAGAACCCTAATGGTCAATTAAAAACCCTAATTGATGACGTTAAGAAACCCTAATTAGAAAACCCTAATTTTCTATAAGAAAACCCTAATTTAAAATTATTGGGTTTAATTACGATGTTAATGTACAAGTGTTTTAATTTACCAAAGATAGAAAGTAATTGGTAAATGATAAGAATTACCATCTAGTGATTAAATACTACATTTAATTGCTATATACAAAAATGCCCTTGAAATTTTATGCGAAATTACCAAAATACCCTTTTAGTGTATTATTAGTTAATTATTGTGTATTATTGGTCACATTGTTGGTGGAATCTTCACAAATAATGCTAGCCAACATGTCTACCCTACTGATTTAACATTTATGCAACACATTTATCAACTATTACAAATACATGTTATCAATTACATGATAGAAGAGAGAGAAAGTGTACATTTTTGGCCTATATATTCACCCACACTTGGCCATATTTTTCCAAGCTCAAACCTACGAATTTCTCTTACCCATAAGCTCATAATCAAAGCCCAGCCATCACAAATAACAAATCAGAAGCATCAAGAAGTCAGAAATCAAAAATCAAAGCAAAAAGAGGTAAAAACCCTAAATTCTAGAAATCCTTCGATTCGATGTTAATTGATGCAATTGATTGTTTAAAGTTGTGTAATAGGGAGTCTATTAATGTTATGGGTTGATAAATCATGAACCCATAACATCAAAGTGCACAAATTTGAAGATTTAAGCAAGTTGGAAAAACCGAATTCTGTGATTTTTCAGCAAATGTCAGGGCTTATAAATCTTTTCTCGATCATGATTTTTGTGGTTTAAAAGTTGTTATGTGTAGCTTGTTATGTGTTATTTAACTTCCAAAAAGAATCAAGTCCATATCTATTGTGGATAAAAATTTATTTAAGGTCAAAATGGGTTGATGGGATTGTTGGCCATTTGTTTTTAAACCCAAAAAATATTCTAAGTGTCCAGAAAATATTTTTTGGCAAATGTCCGGCCTTATATCTCGGTGATATTTAATGTGTTTAGTGTTTTGAAAGTTGATATGTGTAGTCCGTTATGTAGTCTTTAATCTCCAAAAAGAATCAGGTCCATATCGACTATGGATCAAACTTTATTTAAGGTCAACGTCCATTGACCGACATTGACCGGACAATTTTTGGGCAGTCCAGAATTTTTGAAGTGTTGTTTTTCGGACAAGGTTTGACCATAATTTAGCTGCTTTATTTCTTGTTTTTATGATGATGTTAAGTGTTATAGTTGTATTCCTACATGTTTTATACACACTGAAGTTGATATATCACATAAACGTTACACGATCATCAAGTTATAGAGGTCCCAAGTAGGCACCTCGAACTGTTCTTCGTGAAGAACATCTTTGAGAGCTACTTTGATGGACAATATCTCCTAGATCTAATGTTGGATAGCCATGATGTTTATTGGATCTTGTATTCTGGTAATTCCTCTACAAGTCCCAAGTCATATATTTCCCAGATTCATTAAGAGATGAGAGTTATTCACGGTCAAAGTAGGCAACTCGGTACTGACTTTAAAAATCTGGGCTTGGTGAAGAACACCTAAGGCGACAGATTTCTGTCGCTAAAGCCCTTTAGCGACGGATTTTATTTATTTTATTTTCTGTAATTTTGAAAATAATTTAAAAATTAGAAAAAATAGATTTTAATTATTAAAATACCAAATAAATTACGAAAAATTATTTTAAAGTCCTAAAAATAGTTTTTAATTATTTTGAGTATATTTCATAAATATTTAATATTTTTGGAATATAAAAGGTATTTATTTATTTAATTATAATATTAAATAAATTATTTAAAAATAGTTTTAATTCATGAAAAATCATGAAAAATTATATTATGGTATAAGAAAATATTTTAAGTTATTTTCCATGACTTTTAATATTTTGTGATGAATTTTATTAATTAATTATATATTAATGATATTAAAGTTATTTATTGATTATATTAAATAATTAGTTTAAAAATGATTTTAATATTTTAAAAATCATTTTAAATGAAAATAAAGTATTTAAAGATATTTTGAGTTATAAAATATAACTTTTAATATTTAGAAGATAATTTCATTAATAATTATATATTAATGATATTTAGTTAATGATTTGTGATATTAAGTTTATTTAATATTTATATTAAATAAATAGTTTAAAAATGATTTTATTTATTTAAAAATCATTTAAAGAGGATATTAAGGATTTAAAAATATTTTAAGTTATAATTAATGACTTTTAATATTTGGATAAATAGTACATTAATATTTAAATATTAATGGTAATTATTTAAAAGTGATTTTAATTATTTTAAAAATCATTTAAGGGTAATATAAATGTTTTAAAAATAGTTTGAGTTATTATAAATAACTTTTATATTTTTAGCGATGGTTTCATTAATAATTTAATATAAATTAATTATTAATGATAATGAATTGTTTAATGTTTAAATCATTTAATTATGATTCCAATGTTTGAAAGTTATAATTAATCAAACTAGTGACTTGAGAACCTATTATGAAGTTTAGGATTTGATGAAGATCACCTATATAGACAATGCTAGGTCACTATAGGCCCTTTTATGATGATTTGAATTATTTTAAATTTTTCAATTTCTCGGAAAATTCAAAAAATGATTAAAAATAAAATGTCTGATATTTACAGATGTTGAAGTATAGAATAAGAGTCTTAGACTCAGTATTTACCCGATAAGGCTGTCGATACACCAATAATTGTCAGAAATTGACCCGAACTTAGATATTTGACCGCGTTAATGATTGTTTAGGACGTAATGACTGTTAGAGATATGTGATGACGTGATTAGACTATGTCTTTGACTATAATAGATGCATCTTATGTGTTATGATATATTATTCTAATCGAACGAATGATCCGATTATTGATAGGTTGTGATAAAAGAGATAGAATCTAAGTTGAGATTTGTAATCACCGTCGTCAAAAGTATCTTACCTTTGCATTTCCTTTATGCAATGGACATGAGTAAGAAGTTTCGAGGATTATTCTATTCTCAGCATGATTATATACGCTTTGATTATCAACATGTTAGCTCGGATATATATTTCATTAAGTTGATTTCTAAATGGTTATACAAGTGTCCCCACTTGGATAATCATGGCATTTATTCACATGTTGATACACTTTTTCAATTACCCGTATATATATATATGTTGAATTACATATTATTGTTGAGCAAGATTAAAAACCTTCGGGTTTGGAACCAGGCATGTATGAACATCCCTATATGGGAAAATTTTTGTGCTTTATGGAGATAATAGAGAAAAAGCGATGAATTTCGTTCGAGTTATGTAGTATTGATCAATATAGGTACAACGGGCCGATCACCTCCGTGCAAGTAAGCTAGAAACATTTTGCGGATGGATTTCTGCCAAACCTTTTCGAAAATAAAAAACAATGTTCATAGTATGTTTCTTAAACCCTATTCATGGGTAGAGCTAGAGCCAAATTTAAATAATTTGGAAGAGAGTTGTTATGTGAATTTTTATCAGTACAGATTACTTCACAACTTTCGATTCGTTGTAGAAGTGTTATATAAAGAGAATACTTATATTCCTTCAGCCTATATATATAATTGCTATTACTTGCTGGGCACTCAAATGCTCATCCTTGCTTAAATTAAATGTTTTCAGTTACGTATGAACAACCTGAAGGTTCAGACACGCATAAAGGGAAAGAAAAGCTGTTCGAATGAAAATTAGTATGAGTTAATGGTTATAGTTAGTAAGATAATGGAATCTATTGTCAGGTATTATAAGAAATGTATTTTGAAGGTCACGTACCTAGGGAAGTAAACTTTGATGTATGTAAATTAAATTCGAATTATATTATCATTTAGTATTATTATCATTTGCAAGTATTATTCAGAAAACCCCAACTTTTTTATGAATAAAGATTTAATTTTCTCTAAATGTTATTTTGAATAATAAGGTGTGGATTTGATATAATGCTATAGTTATGGGTGATATGTGCAAATTTTGCAAAGTAAGCAAGTTGTCATAAAATATTCGTTTGGTCGGGGAATATTCTTTTTTGTCGGGGATTATTCGTACGACGACACAATCATTGGTGAACCCCACAACAGAATTACTGTCAGATATAGAAAGCGACATAAGTAACTTTTTTTATAAAAATAACGGTAAAACATTTATCGTTAACTGTTGAAATACCCGGTGATAAAAGTACAGTAATATGAGTGGTTGCACAGTAGCACACGGTATTGTATAGTATCTCTGATTATTGATGCTTACTTAAGAAGTCACTTAGTTTTATTCAATTATTGCCACATTAGTCGCTGCTTAGTATCTCATATTATTGATTCAATTATTGTCACATTATCATCGACATAATATTTTATATTATTAAATCAATAATTGAGACGACACAGTTATTCATATTATTATTTGCATTATTGACAATATCTGGAAAGTTTTGTCAAGGAAAGAGGTTAGGTTATTTAATTGTGCGCCAATAAAGAGAAGTCCATATCGAAAAGCCTCCTCTTTTCTGGGAATGATCTGGTTGTCAATATGGTGAGTTATAATATTAATGATGAATAATTTTTGAAATATTAAAAATATATTTATTGAAGATAAGTGATTTGAGGTAAATATTTATTCAATTTTTGATATAAATAGAGGGCTTTTTTATGAAGTATTTGTTGTAAGTTTGACTTATTACATGGACCCCCCACTTACTCATTTTTCAAAATCGCTGGTAGAAAGTTATCTCAGTTTTTTTATTATAATAGTAATAAAATAGAAAACTTTTTATATAAAACAAATACTTTTTATATTATATATAAAGTTATTTGTTTTATTAGATTATAAATAGAATATATTATATTTTATATAAAGTTTTTATTTTATTAGAATATTTTATTACACAGTAATGAACAGTAAAAATTAGATTTCTCGCTGAATTGCGCTTGTGAATTCTTTACTGTCTGTCCGTGATTATTTTCTTAAATAGTACCCTGCCATTCTCCTATAAATAGGATGCTTAGTTAAGAAAAGAAAATCACACCAGAATCAGAGAATTCTTCTTGTATAATATTGTGCGTATTTCTTTTGAGCATAATGATACTTTGAGTGTAGTAAATAGTGCAAGTTTTCTTCAAGAATATCTCCGCTATACCAGTCGAAATTACTTTCATACTAAGATAAGGGATATTATTTTCATTCAATATTCGTAAGAAATATTATTTTCTTCCATACTCTATAGTATGTAAGTAATATTATTCCATTTCATATTCTTAAATCTACACTTATTTTGATAAGTATTGCTTTTATACTTCCTAAAATTAGTAGAATATCCTTAAATTTTGCGCTTCATCTAGTATCGTTTCACTGAATTTTTTTTTGAACTTTTTTATTAAATTTTAATCTTTTCATGCCGGGGTACTATTCACGGGGTACTATTCACCCGGATACTATTCACGGGGTGCTATTCACTCGGGTACTATTCACCCGGGGTACTATTCACGGGGTACTATTCACGATAAAATTGGTTTCTTTTCTGTCCAAAATATTTTTGATACATGAATATCATTCTTGAATTTTACTCCACAATTACTTATTATGTTGAAAATTTGGACATTCTTAAACTCTTATTAAATTGAATTATAAATCTTTAATATTTATCCTTGATCTCACTTGATTGATTTCTTATATCATTGTCATCATCCTCATGCTTATATTGTGGAGAAAGTCATCTTTGGCCTGTAGTGCATAGATGAACTGTTGATTGGTATGATTATAACTATGAATTGTGTATTGGTATAATCATGACCTGAAATGTTAAAGACAAATGATGTGGTAAATGTCCTCTTTGGTCCGTAGTGCATAGATGGACAGTTGTTTGGCATGATCATGACCACTGGTGATACTAACGAATATCCTTGGCCCGTAGTGCATGGATAATTCGTTGATGTGAAATATTTATTGAGTTGTGTTACAGAGATAAAATATTGATGATGAACTTTTAAATCATAGAAGATAGTAAACATCATGCTTTACTTGACTCTTCTATTGGCTTGCTTGTTCCGCTGCAGTTGTTGATCTATTGTCTATTGTTCTCTTCAGGAAATGAGGATATAGCTGGAACTAGTCGGTAAATGGAGTGATGGTCCAAGATGGTGGCTATAGTAGTCCTCATTATTCTATAAAATAGTGTGATAATAATTGTAATGAGGACTTATTTTGAGTTTGGATATTGTCTACGAGACAATATTTCTATTAAAACTCATAGTTTATGTTTTGTCGTATTTTGCACGACAATTCAATAGTTGTATAAATGAAGTTTGTATTTAAATTATTTACCATGTATTTGGCGACTCAGAATGGGTTCTGTAGACCTATTTTTGGGGCATCACAAATAATATATAAATACGGAAGAATAATTGATTATTTTTCTAATATATCTTTTTACTGATACATGAGAGTATATATATAAATACTAATAACTATGCATGATAAGATTCTATAACTTGTTGGTTAGTTGTTATGATTTTCCTATGTTATGGATCAGATGACATGTTTATCTATTATCAACTAATTTGATCTAATAGTGTGAATAAGAATGATGTCGAGCGAAGCTACTTAGACGAAAATTGCAAGCATCCGTTTGTTCATCATAGGGACTAGGTAAAACTAGTCAAATCTATCTTTTAACTTTTTGTTTATCCAAAAGAAAATAAATAAATTGTTATTGCCAAATTACATCATCACATCCGTTGCTCATCACATAATCTACCGCACAGATTATCAACTAGTTCATACACAAGTGACATATAACCCTTAAGACAATTTGTATTGACGATTTGATTCTTAATTCGTGTTATTTAAAATATCTCGAGCAACAAAGGCACGAATTGACCAAGTAAGGAATTATAGGGAATTGCTTAATAATGAATGTGATTTATTGCATTATGATATTTATGTTTGCTATTGTAAAAACTTGACCCAAATATGATGATCTTTTGGAGGAATTAGAGGAACCACGTTATAGACTTGTCGGATTGAAAAATCAGTATCAAGTTGAGAAAAGAAGAGCTAGGGAAGAACGTCAAATGGAAATTTCTTTTCTGATTAATGAAGTTAGAAGGTGTTGCAAGAATTTAATATGATGCACGAAAAAATCTTCAAGAAAGTTGTATTATCATCAATCCTATTTGTCAAACATGTGATTTGTCCTTTTTCGTAGAAAGCGTGGAAGACACAAATGAGGTAGTTAAACAAGCGATTATAATTAAAGACGAATCAAGCTTTGTGGTTGAGGAGGATCATGATTTGGAGTCATCACGATAGAAGGATATGGATATCGTACGTAGAAATTGAGATTAATCATGAGATTGTTCAAAATCTTATGTTTGGTAACTTGGAAAATTTTGATTTCATCATTCCTAATCATTTGTTCCAAGTGTAGGTTAATACGAAGTTTTTGATTATTTCATAATTATTTCCATTTTTTTAGAAACAACATCGTGAGTACATTGAACAAAGAAGATTGTCAATGTCTACTAGTTGGTGTTTGATACTACTTCATTTCAAAAAAAAATCGAGGTTGAATTTTCTCCATGAAAAGGGGAATGATACAGGAATGATTATCCATTAAGATTCACTATACTTTATGTTTTGGTATATACGAACAATTTAAATATTTGATGTATTTTTATTTATTAATTAGTATAGTCTAATAGGTTTAATTATTTTTGGATTCGTTTATGTTTTGGGCTTACTTTTTAAGTTTATTGGATTTAATTTATTTTTAGGTTTTATATAGTATAAATAGTCTCTTAGAGTTATTATTATGAAACAACTTTTATTACTCAAATCTATAAAAAAAACATGTGGCTGCTTATAATCAATTTATCCAACTTTGTGAATTCTTATGATTGTAAAGTTGCATTGCTTATAATCAATTTATCCAACTTTGTAAATTCTTATGCTTGTAAAGTTATATATATTTAATTCTTGTAATTATTTTTATTTTTTACCGTCTTTCGCAGTGTCATTAGGACATGTCTCTTACTGTCATGGGATATGAGGATTCCTTTGATGAAAATTGAATTGGACTCGAAAAAAGCGTTGAAACTCATTGAAAAGACTCATCCTGACAACCATATGTTAGAATATTTTATTTTTTATGTGGCCTCTACTATTTATGTAATTATTGGGCTTACATATTGTATTAATTTAATCATTTTATATATTGGTTTGATAATTAATTATGTGGCCTATAAATACATTTTTTAATAGTATTTGGCATAATGGGCCATAGGATTTCATAATCTTGACGGACGATTATGACCCTTACCTATTCTATAAATAAAACAGTTAGGGTTTGGTCCCAATTGTCGTCTCAAAAAATTTATACACACCTATACATCTATCATAAGATAGAGAGAGACAATTGAAGACCTTCACCCTTAAGCGCAACGGAAGCGTGATACATACAAGATGTCTTCTCTCAATTCATATAAGTACCTAATTAATTAATTGATTTTATTCTATGTAATAACACATTCTAATATAATTTTATTTAACATCTGGCATCAGAGCATGGTTACACTATTGCATAAAATAAATTAATTACGTTATTATACCAGAATTTTAATTCCGTAGAACCTCTTGAACGGAATCATGTTTCAGAATATTGAAACATATATATAATTCTTGCATAGATATATAATTATACTTTCGCAGAATTGAGAATAGTCATGATCTTGTTCTCGCAAAACATAATATTAAAGCACGTTATACTGCTTTATAACATGTCATGTATTTTGTTTCAATCACTTCGGAATCATGTCTTATGGATTAAACTTCATGTATTCTACATATATATAATGTTCCCACAAATTAAGCACTGTTCATGCAAGTTTATTTTAATATAATATTATGGTGAACATTTTGGACATAAATATTAAAATATTTTATGTTAGATTTATTAGTTATTATGTCTAGATAATATTATGATATTCTTATACCCTCGTGTATTTAATTTAAAATTAACGTGATTATTTTATAATCAATTCATGTTCATAATTATATATTTTAATTTAAGATTCTAGAACATGATGTGATATATTATTAGGGCTTTTAAGTTGTTACATGTAAATAATAAATAATGTTACTTTTCAAACTTGATTAATATATTGTTTAAACAAAATTGAGCTTGATCATAATAATTTACATGTATGTGCAACTCTTTTATTGTTAAAATTAATGATCAACCTAACGAAGGGTTATTAATTGAAATAATTAAAGATTAAGAAAAAGTCACATAATGTTACATTTAATAAATGAATATTTTAAATTTACCCAATGGAAAATTAGAATTAAAATTTATTTAATGGAATTTTATTGCATAAGTAACATGTTTAGTTCGTTTCTGCGTAACGGTGATGCGTGGATAAAAGTGTTGTGCATTATTTTTTTGGGAATGTTATTAGTATATTATTAATTGGACCAGCGAAAGATTGATAATTATGCATCAACGTCTAATTAAAATATATTTTGGGTGTTGTAAATAGATTTGAGGTAACTAATTGCTTGCTCTACAGTTGGTTTTTATTATGATTAATTATTAATTATTAATTATTTTGTACATAGTGGATTTCTTTTAGTTTTTTGTAAGCATACTTATGAGCATGATTGTGTTTTAGCATTGACTCCAACTAATATTTTTGGGTATCTCTCTGGAATTGAAGCCTTGAATGGAACTAATTTTAATACTTGAAAAGAGCAAGTGAAAATTATTCTCGGCGTTATGGATTTGGGCTATGCATTACGAGTGGATCATCCTGCTCCACTTACAACTACTAGCTCAATTGAGAAAAAGGCTATTTATGAAAAGTAAGAGCGATCCAAACGCATGTCCTTTATGATTATGAAAAACTCTATCACGACAGCCATTCGAGGAGCAATTTCTAACTCTGAGAATGCTAAAGAGTACTTAACTTCGGTCGAGTAACAATTTAAAAGTTTTTCTAAAACTAATGCAAGTACCCTTCTTTTGAAAATGCTCGCTAATAGGTATGATGGGTTAGTGGAGTGTGGGAGCACATTATGATGATGGACGACATGACCTTTAAATTAAAGGGTATAGACATGGCGATTTCTGAGGGTTTTCTTGTTCAATTAATTATGACTTTTCTTCTTGCACAGTTTGATCCATTTAAGATCAATTATAACACGCAGAAAGAAAAGTGGAAGATGAGCGAGTTAATCGCCATCTGCGTCCAAGAAGAAGAAAGGTCGATGAGTATGAAATATGTTATATTTTTATTCCTTAATACTTAATCTTTTGTATTTATTTTGTGCCTAAATAAACTCATTATTCTTATATTTTTATTTTAGGTACAATTGAAGGGGTTCCATGATTTTGCAAATAAATTGGAGGAGGTTTACGGGATTCCTAGCAGATCAAGGATTGAACAATTGGTATCATAAATGGATTTGGATTCAACTTATTTTCACGCGACAAGGAGTTTAAGAACATTGCAGTTGTGGGGTTTAATTCCAATTTTAAATCTGATTTTTGGATTCTAGAAAATTAGTTTTTACAATTCTATTATAATTAGGATTTCTTTTTGACTGAGATTTATTTCCAAATTGGATTTTATTTCTTTATGGAAATTAGTTATGATTTGAAATTCCTTTTAGGATTTGGATTTTTAATTCTCATAGGATTTAGGGACTTGTCTAGCACTATAAATAGAGGATGATAGTCAGAGTTTTATTCATTCAATTATCAACTATCATATATTAGAGTACAGACTCAAGAGCATGTCAGGCTAGTTTTTTTCATTCAGTTCTAAAGGGACGTGGAACCTTGTTACAAGTAATTTATTAATTGAGTATTATTATTTATTCCTTATTATATGAAATTTCTTCTGATAATCTGTTTTCATTGATTGCATGCTAATTGATCTAATTAATTTGATATGGCCAATTGAGTTAATTTGATCATTATCATCTGCTAGATTAAGATTGGTATTACGTGTAATTGATATATGTCTTCATCATAAGTAGCAACTTGGTAATACTAATTGTGGACAAGCTTTTGTGTATTGCTAAGGTTATCAGAAAATAAGTTAAATTAATAGAGCTTATGTGTTTGTTGCTTGGATTAACCTAATTCTCTATTTCTTAATGCTTCTGTCATATTAAATCTAGAGAGCTTGTTCTAAGTTATATAACAGTTGAATCTGGTGAAGAGCTTATTTCATATAGTGAAAATCTAAGGAGAATTTCGGATAGCAGAGCTTATTGTTATCTAGGGCTAATAGTTTCATTGAAGGGAAAATAATAACAACTTGATTAATTGATTGTTGTACTTGGTGAAACTAAACTGCAGAACTGAAGTTTTATATATTTGGTTAACATCATCATTAATTCTTGTTCTCTTAGTTTAAAAATAAATTTCAAAAATCCCCATCTTTATTTTCTGTTGAAATAGTAGAATAATTCTAAAATAACTTTACTCTCTGTGAGATCGATCCTTACTTGCTACCGTGCTAATTAATATAAATTATAAATCGAAAGTGAGGTTAATTTAGGAGTGTAAACGACAGCTCCCAAAGGCTTAAGATTGAAAAACCTAATGTTGCACATTTGACTACCATTGGATTCCATAAGAAGAAGGGTGAGAAAATTTGGTGATTGAAAAATCTACTTCAATGTCCATTGTGCGAAATAACTGGGTATCCAAGCCATGGGAAACATTGATATTCACGCTGAAAAGTGTGATGGATAAAAGCAGCTTGACTAGTCGACTTTTGTGGCCTTTGTTACTTGAATAAGTAAGCCCTAGGGGTGTCTCTACACCCAACACCCTAAGATCATCTAGTTTGGGAGTCGTTGGTGGAAAGTTCACTACATGGGTAACTCTGAAAAGCCTAAGAAAAAGAGACATTTCACATGTTAAGAAAATAAAAAAAATACGAGAAAAACATGAAAATACATTCATTGATGAGTATGAAATATGTTATATTTTTTATTCCTTAATACTTAATCTTTTGTATTTATTTTGTGCCTAAATAAACTCATTATTTTATATTTTTATTTTAGGTACAATTGAAGGGGTTCCGTGATTTTGAAATAAATTGGAGGAGGTTTTCTTATATTTTATTTCTAGCAAGATCAAGGATTCAACAATTTAGGTATCATAAATGGATTTGGATTCAACTTATTTTCACGCTTTCACAAGGAGTTTAAGCACATGGCAATTGTGGGATTTAATTCCAATTTCAAATCTGATTTTTGGATTCTAGAAAATTAGTTTTTACAATTCTATTGTAATTAGGATTTCTTTTAGACTAAGATTTATTTCCAAATTAGATTTTATTTCTTTATGGAAATTAGTTATGATTTGTAATTCCTTTTAGGATTTGGATTTCTAATTCTCATAGGATTTAGGACTTGTCTAGCACTATAAATAGAGGATGATAGTCGGGGTTTTATTCATTCAATTATCAACTATCATCTATTGGAGTGCAGACTCAAGAGCATGTCAGGCTAGTTCTTTTCATTCAGTTCTAAAAGGAGGTGGAACCTTGTTACAAGTAATTAATTAATTGAGTTTTATTCCTTCTTGTATGAAATTTCTTCTGATAATCTGTTTTCATTGATTGCATGCTAATTGATCTAATTAATTTGATATGGCCAATTGAGTTAATTTGATCATTATCATCTACTAGATTAAGATTGGTATTACGTGTAATTGATATATGTCTTCATCATAAGTAGCAACTTGGTAATACTAATTGTGGACAAGCTTTTGTGTATTGCTAAGATTATCGAAAAAACAAGTTAAACAAATCGAGCTTATGTGTTTGTTGCTTGGATTAGCCTAATTCTCTATTTCTTAATGCTTCTATCATATTAAATCTAGAGAGCTTATTCTAGGTTATATAACTAGTTAGAATCGGTGGAGAGCTTATTTCATACGGTGAAAATCTAAGGAGAATTTTGGATAAGCGAGCTTATTGTTATCTAGGGCTAATAGTTTCATTGAAGGAAAATAATAATAACTTGATTAATTGATTGTTGTACTTGGTGAAACTAGGCTATGAGAATCAAGTTTTACATATTTGGTTAACTTCATCATTAATTCTTGTTCTCTTAGTTTAAAAATAATTTTCAAAAATCCCCATCTTTATTTTCTCATTGAAATAGTAGAATAATTCTAAAACAACTTTTACTCTCTGTGGGATCGATCCTTGCTTACTACTTGTGCTAATTATTATAAATTGTGAAGTGAAAGTGAGGTTAATTTAGGAGTGTAAACGACAGCTCCCAAATTTTGGCTCCGTTGTTGGGGAGTAATTTGGCATTTTTATTCTATTATTTGTTTTGTTTTTGTTTATAACTCGATCTTCTCAGGCTACTACATTATCTTCTGACCAAGAGATTAAGAAAACTACAAAGGAGACTAAGGAAGGAAAAACTTAAAATCAACAATCTTTTACATAGATATAGGCGAGGCTTCTCATCATCATCATTGGACTCAACTTAGCTTTGGAATTATTATCCAACAAATCATCCACCGAATCCGATAAGGAAAAAGAGATGGCGGTTCCAAATAACAGCAGAATTCTCTGGGAGTTGGCAACTCCTAATTTAAATCAGCAACCTTAGTGCATTGAATATCCTAATTTAGATGCTGCATTGGAACTTAAAACCGGACTAATCCATTTACTGCCTACTTTTCGTGGCCTTACAGGTGAGGACCCTACAAACATTTAAAGGAATTCCATGTGGTGTGCTCCACCATGAGACCACATGGGATCACGGAAGAGCAAATCAAGCTTAGAGTCTTTCCCTTCTCACTAGCAGATCTGGCAAAGGATTGGTTATACTATTTGCCCTTAGGTTCAATATAATCTTGGGATGACATGAAACAATTGTTCCTAGAGAAATACTTCCCAACCTCGAGAGTAGCGAACATAAGGAAGGAGATCTATAGGATTAGACACTTCAGTGGGGAGACATTATACGAGTATTGGGAAAGATTCAAAAAGCTTTGTTCCAGCTTACCACCGCATCAAATAGATAAACAACACCTGATCTAATATTTCTACTAAGGGTTAGTACCGATGGATAAAAGCAAAATCGATTCAGTTAGTGGAGGAGCACTAGTTGACAAGACCCAGAGGCTGCAAGGAATTTAATTACAAACATGGCAGCGAACTTGCAACAATATGGCACTAGAATAAATTATGCACCAGTAAGGGTAAGCGAGGTAAACATTTGTGAGTATGGTCAACAAATTTCTGAATTAACTGTTATGGTTAGACAATTAGCTACAGGTTAACTTCCAGTTTCAAAGGTTTGTGGAATTTGTCTACAACCCAGTCACAATACAGATGAATGCCCAACATTACAAGATGATGAGACTGTGCAACAAGCCAATGCCATGGGAAACTACCAAGCACCACAAAAGAATTGTGATCCCTATTCAAACACATACAACCTAGGCTGGAGACTTCATCCAAACCTTAGTTATGGAGGAAATAAGCCACCAACACAAGGAATGTTCCCGCCCAGACAGTAAGGGTTTCCACTGGCCCAACCTCAAGATCAACCAAGACAAGCAGCTTCTGCAAATAGTGGACAGTCCATGGAAGAGTTGTTTAAGACATTCATGGGGCAATCACAACAAATCATGGATCAAACACAACAATTCATGAATCAGACACAACAGCTTCAGCAGGAGACAAAAGCTTCGGTTCAAGATTTAAGGAACCAAGTGGGACAACTGGCTACAACTGTGGGGATATTGGAATCTAGAGGCTCAGGAAAATTACCATCTCAAACAGTAGTCAACCCAAAGGAGAATGCAAGTGCCATAACTTTGCGGAATGGAACACAGTTGGATACACCACCGACCCCCGTAGAGTTTGAGGAGGAAGCAACTAAGGAGGAAATAGAAAAATCCAAGGTACAACCTAAACCTCCTAATCAGCTTAAAAACATTCCTCTTCCCTTTCCTCCAAGAAATTCTAAAACCTCAAAGAAAGATGAAAAAGAAAAAGAAATTCTGGAAACTTTTAGGAAAGTAGAAGTGAACATCCCTCTATTTGATACAATTAAACAAATGCCACGGTATGCTAAGTTTTTAAAAGAATTATGCACTAATAAAAGGAAATTGCAAAATAATGAAAAAGTCACGGTCGGGGAAAATGTATATGTTGTTCTTCAAAGAAAAATGCCTCCTAAATGTAAAGATCCAAGAATGTTTACAATCCCGTGCAAAATAGGAAACACCATATTTAAAAAAGCCATGCTAGATTTAGGAGCTTCAATTAATGTTATGCCTTTATCTGTTTATGCTTCCTTAAATCTAGGTCCTTTGAAAAACACTGGTGTGATTATTCAATTGGCTGATCGTACTAACACTTAGCCCCGAGGGGTAATTGAGGATGTCTTAGTGCAGGTGAATGAACTAATCTTTCCTTCAGATTTTTACATTGTGGACATGGAGGATGATACATCACCAAACCCTTCCCACATCTTGTTAGGAAGACCATTCCTAAAAATAGTAAGAACCATGATTGATGTACACAATGGGACCTTGACAATGGAATTTGATGGGGAAAAGATTCAGTTTAATATTTATAAAGCCATGAGATATCCTATTAATGTGAATCATGTTTTTGAGATTGATGTAATTGACTCCTTAGTGTAGGAAACTTTTGAACATTTTCATAAGGACAACTTGGAGGTTGCTATCACTAATAGTTTGGACATGGATATGGAAGATGAGATAGAATGGCATCAAGAATTGAAGGAAACTGTGGCTTCCTTACACTCGTTACCAAAATATTCAGATAAGTATCAGATTTTGTTGGATGACGGAACTAAGCCCACAAGGAAGGCATAAAGAAGGTTGAGTCTACTGATGATGAAGTTCATAGAATTTTTTGATGCCGGTTGAGAAGAGAGGCATGCCATCGAGCCAAAGACGTTAAACAAGGGCAACTACTTGGTAGGCAACCTAAGCACTCAGATTTGATCTTTCTATCCCTTTATTTTATTTTTTATTTTTTTAGTTGCATGTTAGCTAGTAGTTCTTTCTTCTGTGCATGATTTTCTTATATTAGGGACAATGTAAGGTTTGAGTGGGGGGGGGGGGGGAGATTTAGGTTTTATTTTATTTAGCAATAATAATCCAATTTTGATGGGAAGTTGAAAAAATTTTGAATTTGTTTGAAAACTTGGGTTTCATGGTTCTATTTGCCTATGTGCTTAAAAGGTTAAAGTCAAAGATTGAAAGTTGATGCTAAAATTCAGAATCTGTTTGATGTTTAATTTGTTAATGAATGATGAAGACTAAGCAATGATCCATAGTAACTGTTTTGAATTGAATTTGTGGTACATGGGTACTTGAATATGAGAAATATGTTTATTTGGCTAAGTTATTTGTGGAGTTGTCTATGTACACTGATTTCATAACATAGAACTATTTAACTTGCTTATGTTATTGTAGAACCATGTGAGAAAAAATGATGAATGAAAAAAAAGAAAAAAGAAGAGAAAAAAATGAAAATTGAAAAATCTACTTCAATGTCCATTATGCAAAATAACTGGGTATCCAAGCCTCGGGAAGCATCATCGATATTCATGTTTGAAAAGTGTGATGGATAAAAGCAACTTGACTAGTCGACTTTTGTGGCCTTTGTTACTTGAATAAGTAAGCCCTAGGGGGTGTCTCTACACCCAAATACCCTAAGATCATCTAGTTTGGGAGTCGTTGGTGAAAAGTTCACTACTTGGGTAACTCTGAAAAGCCTAAGAAAAGGAGACATTTCACATGTCAAAAAAAGAAAAAAATACGAGAAAAGCATGAAAATACATTCATCTGTGCTAAAAAGAAGGTTCAATGAAAAAAATTGAAAAGCAAGAAAAATTTATTCTTGGTTGTGAGTCAGTACGGTTTTTGCTCCATGGTAACTAAGTTGAGAAAGTATGAAGATTTTGGGAAAGTTACTTATGTGACTACAGTTTAGTTTAATGAAATTCATTGGTGAAATAGTAAGGTTGGTAATTATGAGTTGACTAATAAGGCATTGATTAGATTTCTGCAAATTTAGTGTTGATAGTCATGATTTGTACCTTGAAATCTTTTGACATAATGGTTGAATAATTTTTTTTTGAAAATCAAACTTTTGGTTTACACGAGGACATGTAGAAATATAAGTGTGTGGGAATTTGATGAGTATGCAATATGTTATATTTTTATTCCTTAATACTTAATCTTTGTATTTATTTTGTGCCTAAATAAACTCATTATTCTTATATTTTTATTTTAGGTACAATTGAAGGGGTTCCGTGATTTTGAAAATAAATTGGAGGAGGTTTACGGGATTCTAGCGCAGATCAAGGATTCAACAATTAGTATCATAAATGGATTTGGATTCACTTATTTTCACGTGACAAGGTTTTTAAGCACATGGCAATTGTGGGATTTAATTCCAATTTCAAATCGATTTTTGGATTCTAGAAAATTAGTTTTACAATTCTATTGTAATTAGGATTTCTTTTAGACTAAGATTTATTTCCAAATTGGATTCTATTTCTTTATAGAAACTAGTTATGATTTGTAATTTCTTTTCAGATTTGGATTTCTAATTCCCATAGGATTTAGGGACTTGTCTAGCACTATAAATAGAGGATGATAGTCATGGTTTTATTCATTCAATTATCAACTATCATCTATTAGAGTACAAACTCAAGAGCATGTCAGGCTAGTTTTTTTCATTCAGTTCTAAAGGGACGTGGAACCTTGTTCCAAGTAATTGATTAATTGAGTATTATTACTTATTCCTTATTATATGAAATTTCTTCTGATAATATGTTTTCATTGATTGCATGCTAATTGATCTATATGGCCAATTGAGTTAATTTGATCATTATCATCTACTAGATTAAGATTGATATTACGTGTAATTGATATATGTCTTCATTATAAGTAGTAACTTGGTAATACTAATTGTGGACAAGCTTTTGTGTATTGCTAAGGTTATTAGAAAATACGTTAAACAAATAGAGCTTATGTGTTTGTTGCTTGGATTAACCTAATTCTCTATTTCTTAATGCTTTATCATATTAAATCTAGAGAGCTTGTTAAGGTTGTATGCTAGTTAGAATCGGTGAAGAGCTTATTTCATATAAAGGATTATCTAAGGAGAATTTCTAATAGCAGAGCTTATTGTTATCTAGGGCTAATAGTTTAATTGAAGGAAAAATAATAATAACTTGATTACTTGATTATTGTACTTGGTGAAACTAAACTGCAGAACTGAAGTTTTTTTACATATTTGGTTAACTTCATCATTAATTCTTGTTCTCTTAGTTTAAAAATAAATTTCAAAAATCCCCATCTTTATTTTCTGTTGAAATAGTAGAATAATTCTAAAACAAATTTACTCTCTGTGGGATCGATCCTTACTTGCTACTGTGCTAATTATTATAAATTGTGAAGTGAAAGTGAGGTTAATTTAGGAGTGTCAACATCGACTCCCCAAATTTTGGTTTCATTTCGGGGAGTAATTTCTTATTTTATTTTTATTCTATTATTTTCTTTGTTTTTGTTTATGACTCGATCTTCTCAGGCTACTACAATATATTTTGACCAAGAGATTGAGAAAACTACAAGGAGACCAAAGAAGCAAAATTAGAAAACTCAACAGTCTACTGCAAATTTGGTCGGGCTTCTGCATCATCACCATGCCTCAACATAGCTTTGGAGCTACTTTCCAACGAATCATCCACTGAATTCGATAAGGAAGAACAGATGGCGGTTCCAAATAACAAAAGAATTCTTTGGGAGTTGGCAACTTCTAATTTAAATTAGCAACCTTTGTGCATTGAATATCCTAATTTAGATGCTGCATTGGAACTTAAATCCGAACTAATCCATTTACTGCCTACTTTTCGTGGCCTTACAGGTGAGGACCCCTACAAACATTTAAAGGAATTCCATGTGGTGTGTTTCACCATGAGACCACATGGGATCACGGAAGAGCAAATCAAGCTTAGAGTCTTTCCCTTTTTACTAGCAGATCTGGCAAAGGATTGGTTATACTACTTGCCCTCAGGTTCGATACAAACTTGGGATGACATAAAACATTTGTTCCTAGAGAAATACTTCCCAGCCTCGAGAGTAGCAAACATAAGGAAGGAGATCTATGGGATTAGACAATTCAGTGAGGAGACATTATATGAGTATTGGGAAAGATTCAAAAAGCTTTGTTCCAGCTATCCACCGCATCAAATAGGTGAACAACACTTGATCTCGTATTTCTACGAATGGTTGGTACCGATGGATAAAAGCATGATCGATGCAGCTAGCGGAGGAGCACTAGTTGACAAGACCCTAGAGGCTGCAAGGAATTTAATTACAAACATGGCAGCGAACTCGCAATAATATGGCACTAGAACAAATCATGCACAAGTAAGGGTAAGCGAGGTAAACACTTGTGATTATGGTCAACAAATTTCTGAATTAACTGTTATGGTTAGATAATTAGCTACAGGTTAACTGCCAGTTGCAAAGGTTTGTGGAATCTTTCTACAATGCAGTCACAATACAGATGAATGCCCAATATTACAAGATGATGAGACTGTGCAACAAGCCAATGCCATGGGAAACTACCAAGCATCATAAAAGAATTGTGACCCCTATTCAAACACATACAACCCAGGCTAGAGAGATCATCCAAACCTTAGTTACGGAGGAAATAAGCCACCAACACAAGGAATGTTCCTGCCCAGACAGTAAGGGTTTCCATCGGCCCAACCTCAGTATCAATCAAGACAAGCAACTCCTGCAAATAGTGGGCAGTCCATGGAAGAGATGTTTAAGACATTCATGGGGCAATCATAACAATTCATGGCTCAAACACAATAATTCATGAATCATACACAACAGTTTTAGCAGGAGACAAAAGATACGGTTCAAGATTTAAGGAACCAAGTGGGACAACTGGCTACAATTGTGGGGATATTAGAATTTAGAAGCTCGGGAAAATTACCATCTCAAATAGTATGCACCCCAAAGGAGAATGCAAGTGCCATAACTTTACGGAATGGAACACAGTTGGATACACCACTTACCACTGTAGAGTTTGAGGATGAAGCAACTAAGGAGAAAATAGAAAAATCCAAGGTACAACCTATACCTCTTAATCAGCTTAAAAACATTCCTTTTCCCTTTCCTCCAAGAAAGTCTAAAACCTCAAAGAAAGATGAAAAAGAAAAAGAAATTCTGGAAACTTTTAAGAAAGTAGAAGTGAACATCCCTCTCCTTGATGCAATTAAACAAGTTCCATGGTATGCTAAGTTTTTAAAAGAATTATGCACTAATAAAAGGAAATTACAAAATGATGAGAGAGTCACAGTTGGGAAAAATGTATCTGTTGTTCTTTAAAGAAAAATGCCTCTTAAATGTAAAGATCCAGGAATGTTTATAACCCCGTGCAAAATAGGAAACATGTTGGGTAAAATCTAAATACGCACAACACATAAATATACGTGGTCAACAAGTAATATAATGATAAGTCAAGTATCGTTCCCACATAGACTAGCAAGAAATTAACCCTCACAATTACCAATTTTCTATTAATCCAAATTTTATTAAACTTACCAATTTCAAGATTATAACTAAAAATATTAAAAATACTAAAATTACCAAACAATCAACAACCCTAAAAACTGAATTTTCAAACAAGTATTGGAAAATTAGGCTTACAACTTCACTCTAAGCATCACTTTGATTATTATATCTTATTTCAGTTTAATTCACTATCCCAGTTTATTAGTCAAGAACACTCAAGTAGAATTAGCCACCTCTCGATGCACTAATACCATATTAAATCAAATCCACAATTTAGATAGAATTAAGTTAAACACCTTAATTAACGAACTCACTATATCTCTTTGTGAATTATAACCAAAGAAGGTTTAAGTTCAAGTTCTTTATCCAATTATATGTGATGTCAAGCATATCTCTACCCTAACATTCATCAAGAATCTATTCATTCACAGAATTCAAGAACACATGCTATACTGACTAAGTCTAGACTCGTATTTCATCTCTCGAATTCATACAAGTCCACATAAAATTGGTGATCAAGGAATTCATAAATTCAATCCCAAATCAATATAGATAAACTGAATAATAGCTTATTAAACTGAAAATTAAGGTTACCTAATCATCATTCCACTCAAAGATCCGTTACAAGCCTAATAAAGAATTTAGCCCATCGTCAATGAATTAAAAACTGAATTAATTAAAGTAAACATCATCCCAGTTACAGAATTTAAACTAAAGAAGAAGAATAAATCCAGAACCACCCTTCTCTCTAGGTCAATCTGCAATTATGGTGAAATTGCCTTCAACGTCCTTCTCCAATGCTCCTGCTCAAAAATCCGTCTTCTATGCTCTATTTGCTTGTACGATGATCAATCTTGTGTTTGTTGATAATTTGTATGCCAAAGAACGTATTCTAATTACAATTCCATGCGCGATAGAGTTCCAAGGCATTCCCATCACTTAAGCTTATGTTTCTGTAACATTTGAAACCAAGTAGGAAACTATTCTTCCCCGTACCCATTCCTACGGGGTTTAGTTTATCAAGGGCTCATTTACGGTGCATGTCCTCTACTAACTCGTATCAAGGCCCCCCTCCCCGCCGGGGGTCCTTTCTGCTAGTTGTCCTGTTTTGCTCCTTTTCTTGCCACATTTCGCCATAATGTCACCCGTTTAGTCCATTTGCCACTCCACTATACCTAAACACAAAAATACACTAAACAAGTAAAAACGGAACATAAACACAAAGAATTAACACCGTTTAAGCTCAAATTAGACGTCGATTCGTAGGTATAAAACCCACTTATCAAAATCCCCCAAACTTAAACCGTGCTAGTCCTCGAGCACGAAACAAAACTGACAAGCTATACAATGCAATGCAATTATATGTGATGCATCTAATCTATATGCCTATGAATCCAATAGTTATCATAGATTCAAATTTATTCATCCGGCCTCAAAAAATCAAGCAAACACGATAATACTTCATATCAAAACCAATCAATAATTCCTTATCAATCCTCGAATCTTAAACCGTTATTACAGGTATAGTGTGTGTGTGTGCTCAACATTTATGCTAACTGATGCAATTTTCAAATTTAATACATAACAAATCTCTTAGAAGGCATCGTAGAGTATAAACTCAAAAATTTCAAAAACAGACAAGATCCAACTAAAATCAACCAGTCACCAATATCAAGGGTCCAAATAGGGTATTTATGCTTTCTTTTTCTTTAACGGGGGCTTTTTGCTCTTATTTCCCATCTTATTCTTCTCTCTTTTTTCTTCAAAGTGAGTGTGTTTTACACTCCATCTCACGCCTATGTTTATGGGGAGTGCTTTTCATGCTTCTTCTCAACCCACCATAGGACTCAATTTATTCACTCGGGAAAGTTCCCATATTTTTTTAAAAGCTTATATACCCCAATCTTTCCCCCAAACTTAGGTTCTTGCCTAATTCTTCGTCTTCACTGCCTATCCTTATCATTCTTTCATTTATCTAGCATTATCCTTTAGACGTCCTTTATGTATCAATTTGAAATAATCAGTCCTCATAAGTGTTATTAACATGCTAACCTTTTTATACCAGTGTCAAACATGAAAAAGATCTAATTCATAACTCAAAATTACATCACAGTTCTAGTATTCGGTATCGTACTTGTCTACTTAATCCCAATCTCATCATTGGCCCAAATAAAATGAACTGCATCAAACTACTGGACATGTGCAATATAACACAATACTTAACTAAAATGATTTTTTCATTTTTTTGTATGGTAAACATAACATGATTGTGAACTAAATAAAAACTATTTACAATCCTAAACATTTATGCAACTAAATGACTACATGAATGCAAAAATTTAGTAATCCTAATTCTAATCATGAAATAACATATGCAAAGCTAACTAACGAAATTAAACATGCAAACATGAAAAATTAAACTAACTAACTCCCCCAAACTTGAAAACTACAATGTCCTCATTGTAAAGAATAAGGCAATAATGTATGAGGACTTCCCTGTAATCTTCTAAGCTGGAGGTGGTGGTGGTGGTTATTTGTCATCTGAATCACTAGGTGGAAACCTTGGCATCAGGGCTGGCTATTGGTATGGGAACTGAGCAGTTGGATTGAAACTTTGGAGTGTCGCGTTAAATGAGGCAAAGTATAGATTCATGGCCTCGAACATATGGTCTTGCCTCGCTGCGAGTCTCCGCATCTCTCTGCGAGCTTCGTTGTTGTACCCATCCATTTGTTGCTGAAGGCTCAAGAATTGAGGGCTAGATATAGTGTCGGGTTGTGGTGTCGCCTCTGTTCCTTGCGCTCCCATCATCGTATCCCCCTGAAACTCATCATCATCTGAGGTGTCCTCAACGTCAACCTCATCTTCCAAGGCTGATGAAAATATAAACCTGACTCTTCTAGGGTGCGACTCACCCCCGGGCCACACCGAATACCGTGCAATCATCCTCGTGTCTAACATCTGAAGCGGCATCTGGGTGGTTTTATCATCGAACCATCGTACTCTCTCCTGCCTACATAACCCATAAATGATCGATGGGTGTGGCAAACCCCCAGAGAATAGTCCTCGCAGGCATCTTCGAATGGAAAAGTTGATAATAGCCCCCACATCGATGATAAAATCTTGGACAACGACATATAAAAGCAATGCCTTCTCTTTGGTCACATCCGACGTGTGTGTATGGAAACAGCTTGGCGCACACAAATGCGTACCATATCTTTCCGTACTGGCTGAGATCCTTACTATGGAAGACAGTGCCCCCTTTTGGCCCTTGATCCATGTGGTACCCGACTTTGTCATTTCCTTTAAAATAGCCTCGTAATAAGGATTATTGTCACGTAGGTGAGTGTACTGGAAATGTCTAGGAACTCATAATTGGTAGTACATGTTGATGGCGTCGGCACTGAACGAAACTAACCTACCCACACAAATGCGTTGAATGGAGCCTTATCCTCAGCGTGGGCGTAGAACTCCTTGACCACACTCACAATTGATGGCTCAGGTTCTTCCATGAACTTATTCCAACCTTTCTGATAGATTTGTTGCATCATTTCACCGTCACCCCCGCTCTGGTGTGAGTGCTTTTGTTACAAGGTAGTCGTAACAGTCGGCGGCGGTGGCACTTATAATTTTTTGCCTATTAAAGGTCCGTGTTGGTGGTGCGGACCCCGAACGTTCTTCACGTTGTCGTTTAGATGCCGGTTTAGATGCCATGGAATTGGAATTGGTGAGCTTCCACCATAATTTTCCCCAAAAACTCCACTCAAGCACTATGTCGAACACATGGTGTGAAAGACGTGCAATTCCCCAAACTTGGTGATTTTGTTTCAAATATGGTGATAGATATTGCGGAATTGGAAGACAACTACTCACGCTCAGTATGAACCCTACCCTTTTTTTGAATTGGTGTAGATTGAGATGGTTAGAATGTGTGAAGGTGTGGTTCTATAGAGAGGAGATGATGGAGATAGTTATGGGTTGAAGTAGTGAATGAGTGGTTTAATTGAGTGGGGATATGGAGATTAATTGGCTAAATCATGTGTAGAAAATGTATGGGCGTAGTGGGGTGGTAGGAAGTTGAAGTGAAAGAGTGGGGAAGGTGGTACTGTTGATTTGTAATCGCTTAAACGCCCTTCAAATTCCGCACCCATACCGGAGGGGGGTACTATGCCTCAAAGGCCCGTCCCGATGGGGGGTATAAGGCATATAAGTCCCGCCTCGGCTGGCTAGTAGTCTGTTATTGAACTTAGGACCCCCACCACGGTGGGGGTATTACGCTTGAAGGGGCACACCCCGGTGGGGGTGTGGTTTTCTATTGAGCTTGAATTTTCTCCTTATTTGCATTCATACATATCCATTTGCTTCTTAAGTACCTGAAACATCATTAAAACATGAATATAAATCCATATTAAGTAAATTGAGCATGGTTGGTAAGATTATCTATAAAATTATAACTTAACTAACTACTTAATGAACTTATTCTATACTAATTATTATTCTAAACTACAATTTGACTAACATGACTAAAAATAATTAGAATAAAAGTAGAATTAGGTTGCCTCCCAATTAGCGCTTGATTTTAAGTCGTTCAGCCTAACTACTCCCTGTTTATGGCGCATCTGCAAGGGTGATTGCGATGACATCCCAATTAGATTTGCCACCCCAATAATTCTTCAACCATTTACCATTGACCTTGAACGTCTCCAATGGGTTTCTACTGTATAGTTCAACTGCGCCATGTGGCAAAACCCTCTTTGTAGTGAATGGACCAGACCACCTTGATTTTAGCTTTCCTGGGAACAACCGCAATCTTGAGTTGAACAATAGTATTGATTTCCCTAGTTCAAACGTTCTCTGCATGATCTTCTTGTCATGCCATTTCTTGACCTTTTCTTTGTACAACTTCGAATTCTCATAGGCTTGTAGTCTGAATTCTTTGAGTTTGTTCAATTGAAGTAGCCTCTTTTCTCCTGATACTGCTTGATCGAAGTTGAGCTTATGAATTGCCTAATAAGCTTTATGTTGTAACTGGACAGGTAGGTGACATGTTTTCCCGTAGAGCAACTGATATGGTGACATCCTAATTGGTGTCTTGTAAGCAGTTCTATAAGCCCATAATGCATCATCCAATCTGAAAGACCAATCTTTTCTATTCGGGTTCACTACATTTTCTAAAATTCTCCTCACCTACCTGTTCAAAACTTTAGCTTGCCCTCTTATTTGGGGATGATATGTCGTCGCCACCTTATGGTTGACCCCATATTTTTCCAAAAGAGCTGTGAACGATCTGTTGCAGAAGTGACTATCCTCATCACTTATTATAGCTCTAGGCGTGCCAAATCTTGTAAAAATATTCTTTTGCAGGAATTTTAGAACCACTTTGGCATCGTTAGTGGGGAGTGCTACGTCTTCAACCCATTTTGATACATAGTCAACCACAAAAAAGATGTACTGATTACTGAATGATGATGGAAATGGCCCCATAAAATCAATGCCCCAAATGTCAAAAATTTCAACTTCCAAGATAGTTTGTAGTGGCATCTCATTCCTTTTCGATATGTTGCCCACCCTTTGACATCTATCACATCTTTTTACGAATTAGTGGGCATCCTTAAATATTGTAGGCCAATAGAACCCTGCTTGAAGAATTTTCGCTGATGTTCTCTCACTTCCATAATGTTCTCCGTATGCAGACGAATGACACTCGTGCATTATATTCTTCACCTCGCTGTAGGGCACACACCTTCTAATCATCTTGTCAGTGCACTGTTTGAATAGGTATGGTTCATCCCACATGTACCACTTTACGTCATGTAGGAATTTCTTTTTCTGCTGTCGTGTAAGATCAGGGGGAAGGATGTTGCTCACTAGATAGTTAGCAAAATCCGCGTACCACATAAATTCTGCATTGACTCCAAACAGTTGCTCGTTCGGGAATGACTCGTTAATTACACACTTATCTTCTTCATTTTTACCTGGATTTACCAGCCTCGATAAATGATCTCCAACTTGATTCCCCGTCCCCTTTCTATCCTTTATTTCCAAATCAAATTCCTGTAAAAGGAGGATCTGTAACATTCCAGAATTTTAAATGTAATATTAAATATTTATTGATTTATATAAATATTTAATGGATGTGATTATCGTTGAATAAATATTTGTTTAATTGATTTAATTTTATTTGGAGAATTATTTGTTAAATAAATAATTGATGAATTAAGGAAATTATTATTATATTGATATTTTAATTTAAATGATTAATTATTTGTATTGTGTTATGTGATTAAATGATTTATTTAATTAATTGTGATTTGATTAATTAAAATAAATATGAAAGCTTGATTAAATATAGTGTGACAAATAACTATATTATAAGGAGTTATTAAAATAAATTAAAATAGTTTAATTTAGTTTTTGCCAAACAAGGCTTAATATATTAATTCTTTAATATTTAAAGGATTTTGCCAAACAAGCCTTGTGGCTTTTAGAATTTCTAGTTTATTTAAATTAAATAAAATAAATTAAAATAATAAATATAATATAATTATAACTTATACGTTATATATGATATCCTAATTAGTATTAGAATTAAGGTTTATCAGTTTATTGTTTACGCTTAAGTTAGTCTAGCCAATATACTGAGAAGAGAGAAGAGAAGAGAGCTTGACACAGAGAATTGAGAAGGAGCTTGATAGAATTTGAGAGGGAACGTAAGCAATTTCCAGAAATTAGCAAGGATTATATTAGCAAATTAAAGGTATGTTCATAATATTAGTATTTTATATATACATGTATGAATTTACGGCATAAAGTTTCAAACTCTATGAATTCTAGTTTTCTGTGAATTGTGTTATGTAATCTGTTGATGATAATTAGTTATAGTTATGATTAGAGATTATGTTTAAACAATAATTGCATGCTAATTTCGGTTTACAATGAAGAAAATTTTGAAAGTATATGTTGTGTATATTTTGTTTTCATATGGCTCATGTAAGCATCAATTCTAGTGGCTAAATTGTATGTTAAAGTATAAATTGAAGCTTGTATATGTTAGTTCATTGAGATACGAACATAACGTAATTTGAATGAGATGATTTGGCCATGTTTTGAAATCACAGTGATGATTTTTAGGATGAATGTCAAGAAAATTGAGTTTTTCATGAAAACATGAAAATTGAGAAATTAAAATAGTTTTAGTTAGTGTTAAATTGTTCTAAATGGTTGTAAATGTGAACATTCATGTTTATGATAGTTGTATATTTATTTTACGTGTTGATATTACTATCTATTGGGTGAAATTCATGTTAGTTGGCTTAAAAAAAGTGTTGAAGTTCTGTTTTGCAAAATCGAGTTACGTAAGTCATGGCAGACTCATGACTTTTATATGCAAGGCCTTGACCTCCTAGTACAAAACTCGCGTCGTCGCGCAAGTGCCCATTTCCAGACACTGAAGTTTGCTAATTCTGCAGACTTTAGTCGTTCTTTGTGGCTTAGCTAAAGGTTATGGTAATGTGTCCAACATGTAACAACAAGGCTAATACAGAGTTGTGTTATATTTATTATGAATTCAAAGTTACAAAAATGTTTAGTAAATCAAAAACACGTTATTTGATAACTTAGTTTATACAATGAACGTTAGTTAAGTGTTATGATGATTAACACTTGGGAATTCAGAAATGTAAATGGTAGCTTAAGACTTGTGCTTAAATAACAAGTTTAGCTAGTAATGCGTTTTATATTGAAAAGTGAATATTAGTATGTCTAATAGATGTTGTGGTTTTAATATTGTGTATAGGTTAACGTGAGTTTTAATATTTTAGCTTACGCTCGAGGCAAGTTTTCTAACTCTACACTTTCGTTGAGCTAGTTCATTTATTACATTGTGCAAGTTTTCTAACCCTACACTTTCGTTGAGCTAGTTCATTTATTACATTGTGCAAGTTTTCTAACTCTACACTTTCGTTGAGTTAGTTCTATTATTATAACTTCATGCTTTTGATTGAGCAAGCTTTTTTTCTTAAAGTTCAGGAATTTCATTTCTAATGTTATAACACTTGAACCTTAGCTTATTTTACTGTTCAAGCAAAGGTTAACCATTTTATTCATTTTATTGAATGCTTATGCTCTATAGTTATTTCAAGCATGAGTTTGATATGTAGAATCAGTTCATTTATGATTCTCAAATGTTCTAAGTTATGTTGTTATTAAACAACTATTGTATTATCAAGCATTGTTGATTCAACTAGTTCCCTAGTTGATGATCATTAAACTTCAATTATCCTTGAAAGCTTATCCAAACCAAACTTTCTTTGGTGCAGACTTATACTCTAAATACTGAGATGAACAACCCTATGTTTAGGGGTTTACGCTTAGCGTTGAAATGGTTGTGCACAATACATTGTACGAAGGATTGATCCCCCTAAGTACGTGGAGTCCTTATAGTCATATGACTGTTAAAGTTAAAGTTGAAAGATTACTTATAACTGTGGACATGGTTTATGGTCATTTGACCCTCAGTAGTATATTTAAGAATGTTAATAGAATAAATCATTCAGTTCTATTGAGCCTATGGATTGGCAAATGTTGAAATATTAATAGAACATATCATTTAGTTCTATTGAGCCTATTATTTGGCAAATGATGTAAAGATATTTATTCTTATTTCAATTGAGCTTTGCTTGCTCGCTCTTGCATATTTATACACTTATTGCAGCTATGGTTGAGAAGGTAGATAAACCTACAACTAGCAAAGGAAAGGGAAAAATGTACAAGTGATGAAGACTTGTAATTTTGCTTAAATCGTTATGATGATAGACTTTTAATAATGATGTGATGTAATAATTTTATTTCCGCACTTGAATGATTGTATTAAAGGTTAGAGAACCTGGGAAATATTGTTTTTATTAATGTAATCCTGTATGGGCAGGTTTTATTATTCAATTTATTATGATTGGGTAGTTAGATATGAATGTTTTGACTACGTGAACACCAAATCTTGAAGTAATGAAGTACTGGGATTTGGGGGTGTCACAAGTTGGTATCAAAGCTTTAGGTTATGAACCTTAGGTGGGGAAAAGCCTTAGGAAGTAACCTTTAAAAATATAGTGGTGATTAACTCTTATCAAGTTTTAAGGAAGAAGTAATAAAACACTAATGTGATTATGTGTTTATACTTATGTGCTAATGAGTGTTGAGTAGTAATGATTAATAATTGAAACTTCAAATTTTGTTGTCAGGATGACTAATGTCAGAGAATCCAGTCAGGCTAAGGAGGATAGACCTCAGGTGCCTACAGAGGAGGAGCCTCGTGACATTCAGGTTATTTGGGAACAACTACTGCAACGGGAGTCAGCCCCGTTGGTCACAGTGGTTGAAGATGAGGATTATGATGTAGAGACGGATGAGGAGGATCCCGTTGAGTTGCCACAGGAGGATGAGGAGACTCCACTAACCTCGATAGCTGATCGAATGTACGATGAAGTCTATGACCATAACGTGGAACTTCATGATACAATCGAGGAATTGCAAGAGATAGTAGCTGAACAACAAACTGCAATGACACAGAAAGATGATGAGATCCAAGATCGTGAGGAACGACTGACTAATGTCGAGGAGAAGCTAGAACAGACTGAAGGAGAGAAAGAACAACTGATCGAGGAGGTCGCTGAATTGAAGAATAAGCTAAGGGAAGAAGCTACGAAGAGGGAAAGAGCTGAGGACGCATATGAGGAAATGTTTCAACTAGATGGGATAGAAGTGAAAGACGCACATGCAAAGAGAATGAAGATGGAAGAGATGAATAGAGTATTCAACACCGTGGTTAATCAAGCTCAAGATCGGGTCATGAGTTATTCGATTCAGTTCGAGATGCTGCCATCGTACGTATTAGATCGCAGAACAATGTTTCGGATTACGGAGGAAGAACGTAGTAAGGCTAAGCAGTATCTTAGTAGAACATCGTAGTTGTTATGCGATTAATAAATATTAAATAAATTGTAAAGCCAAAGTGTTATGTAACCTATGGGATATGACGATGATGTTGTCCTGAAACTTTTTTAGTTCAGGAAAGTAATGTAAATAGCAGTGATGCTATTGTTTTATGTTTTCAAAGAGATTATGAATAAATAAAAGTTGTTATTTTATTCAAAGTGTTACGTGATTATGTGGTTATTTCTTTTTTGGAGGCAAATTAAGTAGAAATTACTTAAAAGAGTTGAATAATAACCTAATGAGTGTATTTTTTAAACAGAAAATGCCTCCCAGATGTCAACCACCACAACAAAGAACCACTAAAGGAACCAACAATAACGACAATGTTGATGCTAATCCAGTTCAACAATTAGTGACGTTACTGACAAGAGCGTTGTAGAATCAACCACAGAACCAAGGAACAACGTTTAAGGAGTTCAAGGCGGTTGGACCACCTGAATTTCGAGGGTCCGTGAATCCAGTCGGGGAACAGACTTGGATTATGGAGATAGAAAAGGTGTTCGATGTTGCTAGGGTAGGAGATGATCAGAAGACTGCTTTCGCAACATTCATGTTGAAAGCAGAGGCTAGTTATTGGTGGCAGGCCAATAAAACTCGAGAAGGACCAGGGATGATGACCTGGGATAGGTTTAAGGAGATATTCTTTGAGACCTATTTTCCCGAGAGTTCGAAGGGTCAGCTGGAAGTGCATTTTCTCGAACTGAAGCAGGGAATGATGATGGTATCTGAGTATGCCGCAAAATTCAATGAGTTGGCGAGGTTCGCGCCTTATCAAGTCATCACAGATGAACGCAAGGCGAAGAGGTTTGAACATGGACTGAAGCCCCGGTTTGTCTGAGAGGGTTTCCTGTTCGAGCTTGAAGACTTTCGCAGTAGTGATGGAGAAAGCAATACTCGCTGAAGGTGGAGGTGAGGCAGTGACAAAGTTCAATCAGGAACAGAAGAAGAAGAAGAATGAGGTGGAAATTAAGAATGAAGGTGGTAGTGGTGGAAACAACAACAACAATAACAACAACAACTTAAAGAGGAAGTGGAATGGAAACGTGGGTGCTGGAAACCAGCAAGGTAACTAGCAAAACAAGAAGTTTGAAGCATGTGCTACATGCGGGAAGTTTCATAAGGGTGCGTGCTTGATGGGGAAATGAGTATGCTTCAATTGTGGCCAAGATGGTCACACGCCCCAAATTGCACTCAACCTAAGAAGAACGTGTGCTTAACATGCGGATCCAAGGATCACTTTACTCGTGAATGCCCTAAGAAGAAGGATGGAGTGACAACTAGAAGCAATGGAGGTAACAATGGAGGTACAACATCAAACAAACCCATAGCTAGAACTTTCAACATGATTGTGCAAGATGTTGTGCAATCAAAAGATGTGGTGTCAGGTATTATCCCAATCAATGATATTGATGCTTATGTATTATTTGATTCGGGTGCTACTTGCTCGTTTATCTCTGATGAATTTGCTATGAGGTTAGAATTGCCTAGAGAAGAACTAAATTTCCCTTTGAACATAGAAATTGTGAATAAAGAGATAATCCCTGTTAGATTCGTATACAAGAACTGTAGGGTGAACATTAAGGAGAATATCTTGATGGTAGATTTGATCCCGATTAGACTTGGGAAAGTTTGATGTTATTTTGGGAATGGATTGGTACATTCAAATATAGAAGCGGTAATTGATTGCCAAAAAAGAAGTGTGTAAACCTTATGACCCTCCAAGGGTAGTATTTTATGGTAGCAAGTCGCCTAGACAAATGAAATGTCTGATGATTATGTAGGCCAAGAAATTGTTGAGTCAAGGCTGTGTGGGCTATTTATCTTACATAGTCAATACTCAGAAGAAGAATGTGAAACTAGAAAAGATACCAGTGGTGAGGAAATTTGAGGATGTGTTTCCAGAGGATTTGCCAGGACTTTCGCTTGACAGAGAAATTGAGTTCGTGATCGACTTAGTGCCGGGTACAACACCAATATCGAAGGCCCCGTACAGAATGTGTGACACCCCCAAATCCCGGTACTTCATTACCTCAAGATTTGGTGTTCACGTAATCAAAACATTCATTTATAACTACCAAATCATAAATAAAATTGAATAGTAAACCTGCCCATACAGGAATTACATAAAATAAAATCTTCCAGGTTATTTAACCTTTACAAACAATCATTCATGTGGAAAATTTAAAATAAACTTCATTACAATCTTTAAATCAAGGTCTGATAATGAAACTATCAAACTATTACAAGTCTTCAGTACTTGTTCATCTTTCCCTTTCCTTTACTGGCGCTAGGTACGTCACCCTTTCCAACTTTCCTCGCTTGGTTCAAAAATCGAACCTCTAATCGACTTTCTTCGAACTCTCTGGGAAATAGGTGTCGAAGAATAACTCCTTGAACCTATCTCAGGTCATCACTCTTGGTCCTTCCCGGGTTTTATTGGCCTGCCACCAATAACTAGCTTCTGCTTTCAACATGAATGTTGCAAAAGCAGTCTTCTGTTCATCCCCTACCCTAGCGACTTCAAATACTTTCTCTATTTCCATAATCCAGGTCTGTGCCTCGACCGGATTCATGGATCCACGGAATTCAGGTGGTCCAACCGCCTTAGATTCCTTAAATGTTGTGCCTTAGTTTTGAGGTTGATTCTGTAACGCTCCTGTTAGTAATGTCACTAGTTGTTGGACGGAATTATCTTCAACATCGTTATTGTTAGTTCTCTCATTGGTTCTCTGTCGGGGTGGTTCACGTCTTGGAGGCATTTTCTGTTAAAACACAACATTTATTAGACTATTACTCAACTTCTTTAAGTATTTTCTAATTAACTTGCCTCCATAAAAGAAATAACCACATAACATATAACACTTTGAATAAAATAATAACTTTTATTTATTCATCATAACTTCGAAAAACATAAAAATAATAGCATCACTGCTATTTTCATTCCTTCCCTGAACTACAAAAGTTACAGGTCAACATCATCATTCTCATATCCCATGGTTACATAACACTAGGGAATTTACACATTACTTAACATTTATTACGTGCATTACAGGCACATTTCCTACGATGATCTATTAAGATACTCCGTAGCCTTTCGAAACTCTTCTTCCTTAACTCGAAACATTGTTCGGTGATCTAACACGTATGATGGCAGAGTCTCGAACAGAATTGGATAACCCATGACCCGATCTTGAGCTCGATTGATCACGGTATTGAATACTTTATCCATCTTTTCCATCTTCATCCTCTTTGCTTGTCGTCCCTTCTTTGGTCTTCCGATTCGTTGATAAGCTTCCTCAGTATGCATCTTCGACTCTCGCCTCTTTGGTAGCTTCTTCCTTCAGTTTGTTCTTCAGTTCTACGACCATCTCGATCAGTTGTTCCTTCTCTCCTTTAGTCTGCATCAGCTTCTCTTCAACATTAGTTAGACGTTCATCTCAATCCTGGATGTCGTCATCCTTTTGTGTCATTGCAGTCTATTGTTCAGCTACTATCTCCTGCAACTCCTCAATCGTGGTCCCAAGTTCCACGTTATGATCGTAGACTTCATCATAAATCTGAAAGACCATTGAGGTTAGTGGAGTCTCTTCCTCCTCATCCTCGTCATCCTCCTCCTCCTGTGGCAACTCCACGGGATCCTCCTCATCCGTCTCCACATCATCATCCTCATCTTCAACCATCGCGGACCAATCTGGTCGACTCCCGTGGCGATGAGTTGTTCCCAAACAACTTTAGAATGTCATGAGGCTCCTCCTCTATAGGCATCTGAGGTCCATCCTCCCTAGCCTAACTGGATTTTTTGACATTAGTCATCCTGACAACAAAGTTTTAAAGTTTTAATTATTAATCATTCTACTCGACACTCATGAGCACATAAGTTATAAACACATAAACACATAAGTGTTTTGCTACTTCTTCCTTCAAACTTGATAAGAGTTCTCTCCACTATCTTTTCAAAGATTACTTCCTAAGGCTTTTCCCCCACCTAAGGTTCATAACCTAACGCTTTGATACCAACTTGTGACACCCCCAAATCCCGGTACTTCATTACCTCAAGATTTGGTGTTCACGTAATCAAAACATTCATTTATAACTACCCAATCATAAATAAAATTGAATAGTAAACCTGCTCATACAGGAATTACATAAAATAAAATCTCTCAGGTTATCTAACCTTTACAAACAATCATTCATGCGGAAAATTTAAAATAAACTTCATTACAATCTTTAAATCAAGGTCTGATAATAAAACTATCAAACTATTACAAGTCTTCAGTACTTTTTCATCTTTTCCTTTCCTTTACTGGTGCTAGGTACGTCACCCTTTCCATCTTTAGTTGTAAGGATTTTACAGGCAAGAGTGAGCAAACAATGCTCACTTGAAATATCAATGAATAAAACTTTTACATTCTTTGCCCATTCAGGGGCTCAATAGAACTGAACAATTAGTTCTATTAACTTCTTATACGTTCCTTGCCTATTCAGAGGCTTAAAAGAACTAAAACATTCTTTGCCCATTCAGGTGCTCAATAGAATTGAACAATAAATTCTATTAACATCTTAAACATTCAACTGAGGGTCTAATGACCACGAACCTTGTCCACAGTTATAAGTAATCTATCAACTTTAACTTTTACAGTCATACGACTATAATGACTTCAGGGTACTTAGGGGGATCTACCTTTCGTACATGTATTGTATACAAATATTTCAGCGCAAAGTACAAAACTAAGCGTAACCCCTATAAATAGGGTTGTTCATCTCAGTATTTTGAGTACAAGTTCGCCCCAAAGATAGTTTGGTTTGGATACACTTCAAGGTAATTTGGAATTCAACGGACACCAACTAAGGATTAGTTGAATAAAAGATAATAACACTATGTTATTGAATAATCCTGACTGAATAAACATTTCGTTCTCAGTTCATGCTTTAGGGATAATCTAATAACATAACCATTGAATAACATATCATACCTTGCTTTGAATAACATTAAGCTAAGGTTACATCTTAGAATTTAATATCAAGCATGTATAACAACAATAATTGGAACGATAAACTGAATCAACAGAATAAAGGTACTTGCATGCTAATATAACAAGTTTAGTTAGGAAAAACTTGCATAATCATAATAACTATCTCAACGAAAGTGTGGAGATGGGAAGCTTGTATCATCATGAATAACTGGATACAATTAAGTTGCTTAATGGAAATACTTTACTCCATAAAGTATAGCATATGAAATTTGCATAACGAAGCTTTAGGATTAGAAAACTTTCTCGATTAAAAAAGATAGGATTTAGAATCTTGCCTCATAGCGTAGATTAAACCGTTATAATCCAAATCACAATTATCCTATATACATATGTTAACATGACATGATTAGTCAGAATCAACACTACATCACGTATGGTTTAAATGTCTAACCATGTAATCAAATCGCATAATCAAATTCTATCTAATAAAACTAATAACAATATTTGTTAATTAGTAATTCCATGTTCACTCATAGTATTAACATACTATAATACAAGAAATACATACTCAACATTTATCATATATCATTCCTTTAAAATATCAGACTTTTGTGCAAGACAAAAGTCATTTTTGAACTTTTTGTTAAGTGGCGCCATGACGCCACGCTTTGAATCATGGGTCGCATGCTACTGGCCGAGAGGTGGCGCTCGACGCCGAGACTTACATAGGGACTCACATATGATGCGAGTGCGAAGTCCGGGTCAGGTGCGACTTTTGGCTCTAAAGCTAAAAACTTGACGTTTGGGCGTGAATTTTGACGTCAAGCGCCAAACTCATAGAAACAAAATGAAGAATAGAGCCAAAGCTACTGTCTTAATTTCAAACAACAATTAACACCAATTAAGATGTATAACTTCACATAAATTACACATGAATGTTAACAATCAACTATATGCCAATTATCAACCACTAATCAACACCATCATAAACTAATTCCTTGAAAACACTATTTTTAAAACAAAAACTCCATTGTTGATATATTACTTAACACAGTGAACTGAAATTCTACTGGTAGCAACCAAATTGATTTCTTTGTACTACGTGATCTTACATTCATAACCAAATACCCATTCTCAGTTAAATTTCACAATTAGCATATATTAATTTTAATATCTCTACAAATCATATACGTGCATATATACTCACTGCAAAACCAATTTCTTCCTTTAGCCTATAATTAGCATACAGTCATATATATATATATATATATATAGATACACATGCTAGTGATAACAATTAAAAAAATTGATAAACAGAGACCTATAATTTCATAGAGACTATATACTGTAAAACATTTATGATTACATAAACATAGATTAAGGTTATAAATACCTACCTTTCTTTGTTAAGAAATACTTGTTAAACCCTTAGAAAAGCTTGAAGAACTCTGTATTTCCTAGAATCCCAGCCTTTTCTCTCTCAACTATCTATGTATTCCTTTCTTTCTTTTAGCAGCCAACTCTAAGGTAAGCCAAATAACAGTATACATATACTAAATAAAAACCAACGTCAATCTTTTCAATTATTAAAAAAAACTGACGCTCACTAATGATTCGTATTAAATTAGCAGTTACCAAAATAATATATATATATATATATATATATATATTATTTATTAAATTAATAATTTATATTCAAAAGAAAACCAAAAGCCACAAGGCTTTGTTTGGAAAACCATTTAAAAATTAAAGGATTAATATACTTAAACCTTGTTTGGCAAAAACTAATTAAAATTAGTTTAATTTATTTTAATAACTCTTATAATATAGTTATTTGCCACACTTTATTTAATAACAATTTATTAAATAAATTACTTAATCACATAACTCAATCCACATAACACATTAATTATTTAACAAATAAATAATTAACTAATCACATTAATTATTTAACAAATAGATAATTAACTAAATCAACTCAATCAAATTGAACAATTATTTATTCAATAATAAACACATCCAATAAATATTTATATAAATCAATAAATATTTATAATTTACATTTATAAAATCTGGAATGTTACATCATTCCCCTCTTATAAGGATTCTGTCCCCAGAATCACAACTCAAACAACACATTCATTACATTTTTCCCTACTTACAAAGATTCTGTTCCCCGAATCAAGAAGACTTCGAATCAACAAATAACTCAGGTTAATCTTTCATCATTTTCTCTTCGAGTTCCCACGTAGCTTCTTCAGCATTGTGGTTCCTCCATATCACCTTCACAGAAGGTATCACTTTATTCCTGAGCACTTGTTCTTTCCTGTCGACTATCTGGATAGGAATCTCTTCATAAGATAAATCTTTCTCGAACTACAACGGTTCGCACTCGATCACGTGATTGTAATCGGGTTTATATGGTCGTAACACCGAAATATGAAAAACATTATGAATGTTTTCCAACTCTGGAGGTAGGGCTACCTCGTAAGCTAACTCTCCAACTCTTTGCAGCACTTCGAAGGGTCTAATAAACCTCGGGCATAGTTTTCCCATCTTTTTGAAATGAATTTTCCCATTCCACGGAGAAACTTTTAAGAATACGTAGCTTCCTACGTCTAATGCACGATCTTACCTGTGTTGATCAGCATACTTTTTCTGTCGGTCTTGAGCTGCTACCAATCTTGTCCTGATGAGTTTGATAATCTCAGCAGTTTGTTGCACTAGTTCTGGTCCTAGCAGTTGACGTTCACCAACTTCATCCCAGCACAGTGGAGTTCTGCACTTTTTGCCGTATAACGCTTCGTAAGGCGGCATGCCGATGCTCGCATGATAAATATTATTGTAGGAAAATTCCACCAACGGTAATTGTTCTTCCCAGCTTCCTTTGAAATCCAAGACGCAGGCTCTCAGCATATCTTCCAATGTCTGGATCGTTCGTTCGCTTTGGCCATATGTTTGTGGATGATAAGCCATACTCATTCGCAATTGAGTTCCCATTCATTCTTGTAGTCTCTTCCAAAAATTTGACGTGAATCATGGGTCTCTATCGAACACAATTGACACTGGCACTCCATGTCTCGAAACGATCCCGTTGATGTACAATCTTGCGAACTGATCAAGATTGAACCTAATCTTTGTTGGTAAAAAGTGTGCTAATTTCGTCAGTCTGTCCACTATCACCCAAATTGCATCGCATCCTCTCTGAGTAGTTGGAAGACCAACCAAAAAATCCATCGTGACGTGTTCCCAACTCCATTCCGGTATTTCCAATGGTTCAAGTAATCCGCTGGGTCTTTGGTGTTCAGCTTTTACTCTTTGACATGTCAAACATTTCGCCACGCATTCTGCAATATCCCTTTTCAACTTTTCGCAGCACTTCAAAGGGTCCAATAAACCTCGAGCATAGTTTTCCCTTCTTTCCGAAATGAATTTTCCCATTCCACGGAGAAACTTTTAAGAATACGTAGCTTCCTATGTCTAATACACGATCTTTCTTGTGTTGATCAACATACTTTTTCTGTCGGTCTTGAGCTGCTACCAATCTTGTTCTGATGAGTTTGATAATCTCAGCAGTTTGTTGCACTAGTTATGGTCCTAGCAGTTGACGTTCACCAACTTCATCCCAAAGACAATGGAGTTCTCAGACTTTCTGTAGATAACGCTTCGTAAGGCGGCATGCCGATGCTCGCGTGATAACTATTATTGTAGGCAAATTCCACCAATGGTAATTGTTCTTCCCAGCTTCCTTTGAAATCCATGACGCAGGCTCTCAGCATATCTTCCAATGTCTGGATCGTTCGTTCGCTTTGGCCATCTGTTTGTGGATGATAAGTCGTACTCATTCGCAATTGAGTTCCCATGCATTCTTGTAGTCTCTTCTAGAAATTTGACATGAATCGTGGGTCTCTATCGGACACAATTGACACTGGAACTCCATGTCTCGAAACGATCCCTTTGATGTACAATCTTGCGAACTGATCAAGATTGAACCTAATCTTTGTTGGTAAAAAGTGTGCTGATTTCGTCAGTCTGTCCACTATCACCCAAATCGCATCGTATCCTCTCTGAGTAGTTGGAAGACCCACCACAAAATCCATCGTGATGTGTTCCCACTTCCATTCCGGTATTTCCAATGGTTCAAGTAATCCGCTGGGTCTTTGGTGTTCGGCTTTTACTCTTTGATATATCAAACATTTCGCCACGCATTCTGCAACGTCCCTTTTCAACTCTTCGCAGCACTTCAAAGGGTCCAATAAACCTCAGGCATAGTTTTCCCTTCTTTCCGAAATGAATTTTCCCATTCCACGGAGAAACTTTTAAGAATACGTAGCTTCCTACGTCTAATGCATGATCTTGCCTGTGTTGATCAGCATACTTTTTCTGTCGGTCTTGAGCTGCTACCAATCTTGTCCTGATGAGTTTGATAATCTCAAGATTTGTTGCACTTGTTACGGTCCTAGCGAATGGACGTTCACCAACTTCATCCCGGACGGTGGAGTTCTCATAGCTTCTTCCAGATAACGCTTCGTAAGGCGGCATGCCGATGCTCGCGTGATAACTATTATTGTAGGCAAATTCCACCAACGGTAATTGTTCTTCCCAGCTTCCTTTGAAATCCTTGACGCAGGCTCTCAGCATATCTTCCAATGTCTGGATCGTTTGTTCGCTTTGGCCATCTGTTTGTGGATGATAAGCCGTACTCATTCACAATTGAGTTCCCATGCATTCTTGTAGTCTCTTCCAGAAATTTAACGTGAATCGTGGGTCTCTATCGGACACAATTGACACTAGCACTCCATGTGTCAAAACGATCCCTTTGATGTACAATCTTGCGAACTGATCAAGATTGAACCTAATCTTTGTTGGTAAAAAGTGTGCTGATTTTGTCAGTCTGTCCACTATCACCCAAATCGCATCGCATCCTCTCTGAGTAGTTGGAAGACCCACCACAAAATCCATCGTGATGTGTTCCCACTTCCATTCCAGTATTTCCAACGGTTCAAGTAATCCGCTGGGTCTTTGGTGTTCGGCTTTTACTCTTTGACATGTCAAACATTTCGCCCACGCGTTCTCAGAACGTCCCTTTTCATATTCGCCACCAAAATGTCGGCGTAAATCTTGGTACATCTTCGTGCTTCTGGATGAATTGAATATATTGAGCTATGAAGCTTGATCAAGATTTCGTCTTTCATTTAAGCGTTCATTGGAACCAGATTCTTCCTTGTCTTAGTAGTAATCCTTCTCGGCATCGACCTTGTATTTCGGGACGCTACCATCATCCATATTCTCTTTTATCTTCCCACATTCTTTATCTTGTAATCGAAATCTTCACCTTGTCTAGTAAAGTTGGACCTACTTAACTCAAATAGTCGTCATTTGATTCTGTGGAAATTTGATTTCCACTTCTAACTTTGTCATTGCTGAAATGAGCTCTCCTCCTGAGTTGTTATCAGCATCAACTTCTCCTCGACCTTTCTCGCTTCAAAGCATCTCGCAAACCACATTCGCTTTTCCTGGATGATAAAAGATCTCACAATCGTAATCTTTTATCAATTCCATCCACCTTTTCTGACGCATGTTCAAATCCTTAGGAGTGAAAATATACTTCAGAATTTTGTGGTATGTGTAGATCTCATATTTCTCTCCATATAGATAGTGTCTCCATATCTTGAGAGCAAATACTACTGCAGGCAATTCCAAATCATGAGTCAGATAACCTTTCTCATAATCCTTCAGTTGTCTTGATGCATAGGCAATAACTTTGCCATTTTGTATAAGAACACAACCCAATCCTTTGTGTGAGGCATCACTATACACCACAAAATTTCCTGTATTATCCGGCAGGGTTAACACAGGTGCCACACTTAGCTTCTTCTTCAAATCTTGGAAGCTCTTCACATTTCTCCGTCCAAACGAATTTCACAGCTCTCCGTGTCAAATTTGTTAACGGATGGCTATCTTGGAAAAATCTTGAATGAATCTTCTACAATAACCGACCGGTCCCAAGAAAGTCCTCACCTCCGAAGGTGTCCTTGGTTGTTCCCAATTGATTACAGCTTCTACTTTTGATGGATCCACTAAAATCCCATCTTTGTCAATCACATGACCCAAAAATTATACACGATCGTGCAAAAATTCGCACTTAGAGAATTTCGCGTACAACTTTTCCTTTCTTAGTGCCTCCAATGTCAAACGTAAATGTTCCACGTATTATTCTTGAGTTTTGGAATACACCAGAATGTCGTCGATAAATACCACTACGAACTTATCTAAGAATGGTTTAAACACCCTGTTCATCAAATCCATGAACGCGGCAGGGGCATTTGTTAAACCAAAAGACATCACCAGAAACTCATAATGTCCATAACGAGTTCTGAATGTCGTTCTAGGTATATCCTCCTTTCTTACCTTCAATTGGTGATACCCACTTCTCAAATCTATTTTCGAGAAATATTTAGCACCCTTCAACTGATCAAACAAGTCATCTATTCTAGGCAACGGATACCTATTCTTAATAGTGACTTTGTTTAACTCTCTATAATCAATGCAAAGACGCATTGATCCATCCTTCTTCTTTACGAATAATACTGGCGCTCCCCACGGTGATACACTTGGTTGAATATATTTCTTATCCAGCAGCTCTTGTAGTTGCACCATCAATTCCTTCATTTCTACTAGGAGCCATTCATGCGGGCCTTCAATATCGGTGCGAGTCCTCAAAGTGCTAAGTCGATTACGAACTCAATCTCTCTGTTAGGTGGAAGTCCTGGCAAATCTTCTGGAAATACATCTACGAATTCCCTAACCACTAGTCTCTATTCCAGTTTCACACCCTTCTTTTGAGTATCGACTATGTAAGCTAAATAACCCACACAGCCTTGACTCAACAACTTCTTGGCCTGCATAATCGTCAGGCATTTCATTTGTCTAGGCGATTTGCTACCATGTAAAACTACCTTTGACGGAGTCATAAGGTTTAAACACTTCTTGTGACAATCAATTACTGCTCCATATTTGAACAGCCAATCCATTCCCAAAATTACATCAAATTCCCCGAGTCTAATCTGAATTAAATCCACCATCATTATATTCCCTTTTATCTTCACCCTACAGTTCTTGTATATGAACCTAATAGGAATCACCTCCCTATTCGCAATTTCTATGTTCAAAGGGAAATTCAGTTCTTCTCTAGGCAATTCTAACCTCTTTGCAAATTCATCAGATATAAACGAGAAAGTAGCAGCCGAATCAAATAATACATAAGCATTAATATCGTTGATTGGGATAATACCTGACACCACATCTTTTGATTGCACAACATCTTGCACAGTCATGTTAAAAGTTCTGGCTGTGGGTTTGTTTGATGCTGTAGGTCCAACAATGGCCCAAGTACCTCCACTCCTGCCTCCCTTACTTCTTGCTATTTCTTCCACCTTCCTCTGAGGGCATTCAGGAGCAAAGTGATCCTTGGATCCGCACGTGAAACATACATTCTTCTTAGGTTGGGTGCAATTTGAGGCGATGTGACCCTTGACCACAGTTGAAACATGCACGTTTCCCCATCAAGAACACACCCTTATGAAACCTCCCGCATGTAGCATATGCTTCAAACTTCCTAAACTGCTGGTTACCTCATTTGGTTTCCGATGAGTCCGTTTAGCTCCACTTCCTCTTAAAGTTGTTGTTGTTGTTATTTCCATTTCCATTTCCTCCGCTACCATTCTTCACTTCCACCTCATTCTTCTTCTTCTTCTTCTTCTTCTTCTACTTCTTCTTCTTCTTCTTCTTCTTCTTCTGCTCTTGATTGAATTTTGTCACTGCCTCGCCTCCACCTTCAAGTGAGTCTGCATTTTCTCCATCATCTGCAACGAACGTCTTCAATCGAACAGAAACCCTCATCAGATGCCAGGGGCTTCATCCTGTTCAACCTCTTTGCTTTACGCCGTCTGCATCGACCGATATGGCGCAAAGCTCGCCAATTCGTTGAACTTCACGGCATACTCAGATACCATCATCGTTCCCTGCTTCAGTTATAAAAAATGAACCTCTAACTGACTCTTCGAACTCTTTGGGAAATAGGTCTCGAAGAATAACTCCTTGAACCTATCCCAGGTCATCACTCCTGGTCCTTCCCGGGTTTTATTGGCCTACCACCAATAACTACCTTCTGCTTTCAACATGAATGTTGCAAAAGCAGTCTTCTATTCATCCCCTACCCTAGCGACTTCAAATACTTTCTCTTTTCCATAATCCAGTCCATGCCTCGATCAATTCATGGATCCACTCGAATTGTGGTCCAACCGCCTTAAATTCCTTAAACGTTATGCCTTGGTTTTGAGGTTGATTCTGTAACGCTCCTGTTAGTAATGTAACTAGTTGTTGGACGGGATTATCTTCAACATCGTTATTGTTAGTTCTCTCATTGGGTTCTTTTGTCCGGGGTGGTTCACGTCAGGGAGGCATTTTCTCATTAAAACAAAACATCTATTAGACTATTACTCAACTTCTTTAAGTATTTTCTAATTAACTTGCCTCCAAAAAAGAAATAACCACATAACACATAACACTTTGAATAAAATAATAACTTTTATTTATTCATCATTACTTCAAAAAACATAAAAATAATAGCATCACTGCTATTTTCATTCCTTCCCTGAACTACAAAAGTTACAGGTCAACATCATCATTCTCATATCCCATGGTTACATAACACTAGGGAATTTACACATTACTTAACATTTATTACGTGCATTACAGGAACATTTCCTACGATGATCTATTAAGATACTCCGTAGCCTTTCGACGTACTTCTTCCATAACTTGGAATATTGTTCGGCGATGTAACACGTATGATGGCAGAGTCTCGAACAGAATTGGATAACCCATGACCCGATCTTGAGCTCGATTGATCACGGTATTGAATACTTTATCCATCTCTTCCATCTTCATCCTCTTTGCTTGTGCGTCCCTTATCGCTTCCATTCGTTGATAAGCTTCCTCGTATGCATCTTCAGCTCTCGCCCTCTTGGTAGCTACTTCCTTCAGCTTGTTCTTCAGTTCTACGACCATCTCGATCAGTTGTTCCTTTTCTCCTTGATGCAGACGCCTTCTCTTCAACATTAGTTAGGCGTTCATCTCGATCTCGGATGTCGTCCCTCTTACCGTGTCATTGCGATCTCATTGTTCACCATTATCTCCTCGAACTCCTCAACTGTGGTCCTAAAGTTCCACGTTACGATCGTAGACTTCATCATAAATACGAGTAGCCATCGAGGTTAGTGGAGTCTCTTCCTCCTCATCCTTGTCATCCTCCTCCTCCTGTGGCAACTCCACGGGATCCTCCTCATCTGTCTCCACATCATCATCCTCATCTTCAACCACTGTGACCAACGGGCCGACTCCGTAAGGCGAAAGAGTTGTTCCCAAACAACCTGAATGTCACGAGGCTCCTCCTCTATAGGCATCTGAGGTCCATCCTCCCTAGCCTAACTGGATTCTCCGACATTAGTCATCCTGACAACAAAGTTTTAAAGTTTTAATTATTAATCATTCTACTCGACACTCACGAGCACATAAGTTATAAACACATAAGCACATACGTGTTTTGTTACTTCTTCCTTAAAACTCGATAAGAGTTCTCTCCACTATCTTTTCAAAGGTTACTTCCTAACGCTTTTCCCCCACCTAAGGTTCGTAACCTAAAGCTTTGATACCAACTTGTGACACCCCCAAATCCTGGTACTTCATTACCTCAAGATTTGGTGTTCACGTAATCAAAACATTCATTTATAACTACCCAATCATAAATAAAATTGAATAGTAAACCTGCCCATACAGGAATTACATAAAATAAAATCTCTCAGGTTATCTAACCTTTACAAACAATCATTCATGCGAAAAATTTAAAATAAACTTCATTACAATCTTTAAATCAAGGTCTAATAATAAAACTATCAAACTATTACAAGTCTTCAGTACTTGTTCATCTTTTCCTTTCCTTTACTGGTGCTAGGTACGTCACCCTTTCCATCTTTAGCTGTAAGGATTTTATAGGCAAGAGTGAGCAAACAAGGCTCACTTGAAATATCAATGAATAAAACTTTTACATTCTTTGCCCATTCAGGGGCTCAATAGAGCTAAACAATAAATTCTATTAACTTCTTATACGTTCCTTGCCTATTCAGAGGCTTAAAAGAACTGAAACATTCCTTGCCCAATCAGGGGCTCAATAGAATTGAACAATAAATTCTATTAACATCTTAAACATTTAACTGAGGGTCTAATGACCACGAACCTTGTCCACGCTTATAAGTAATCTTTCAAATTTAACTTTTACGATTATACGACTATAATGACTTCAGGGTACTTAGGGGATCAACCCTTCAGACATGTATTGTATACAAACATTTCAAATAAGAAAGTACAAAACTAAGCGTAACCCCTATAAATACGGTTGTTCATCTTAGTATTTTGAGTACAAGTCCGCCCCAAAGATAGTTTGGTTTGGATACACTTCAAGGTAATTTGGAATTCAACGGACATCAAATAAGGATTAGTTGAATAAAAGATAATAACACTATGTTATTGAATAATCCTGACTGAATAAATATTTCGTTCTAAGTTCATGCTTTAGGGATAATCTAATAGCATAACCATTGAATAACACATCATACCTTGTTTTGAATAACATTAAGCTAAGGTTATATCTTAGAATTTAATATCAAGCATGCATAACAACAATAATTGGAATGATAAACTGAGTCAATAGAATAAAGGTACGTGCATGCTAATATAACAAGTTTAGAGTTAGGAAAAACTTGCATAATCATAATAACTATCTCAACGAAAGTGTGGAGATGGGAAGCTTGTATCATCATGAATAACTGGATACAATTAAGTTGTTTAATGGAAATACTTTACTCAATAAAGTATAGCATATGAAATTTGCATAACGAAGCTTTAGGATTAAAAAACTTGCTCAATGTAAAAAGATAGGGATTTAGAATCTTGCCTTGCGCGTAGATTAAACCATTATAATCCAAATCACAATTATCCTATATACATATGTTAACATGACATGATTAGTCATAATCAACGCTACATCACGTATGGTTTAAATGTCTAACCATGTAATCAAATCGCATAATCAATTTCTATCTAATAAAACTAATAACAATATTTGTTAATTAGTAATTCCATGTTCACTCATAGTATTTGTAAGACCCCGAATTTTATGAAATAAAAGTATTCAATTTTTCTTATAATTACAATTCAGTAAATGGTTAAATTGAAAAAAGTTAAAGTTAAGGGTGATATATGAATTTTTTTTCAAAATACACAAATGGTTATAAAATATTCATTGTTGTCGGGGAATATTCGTTTGGTCGTGGAATATTCTTTTACGTCGAGGGAATATTAAATGCGACCAGTGCAAAACCATTTGTGGGCCCCATAATGTAATAATTGTCGGATGAAGAAAATGACAAAATTGAGTTTTTATAAATAACTACAGAAGTTGTTACTGAATTAACATTGTTAGAATACCCGGTGGTTAAAATACGATGTCTACGCGTTATTGCACAAAGAGTACTACGGTATTGAGCAAAGATTTTTGAATTATTGATTCTTACGTAAAGACACACTACTCAATAATTGTCACGATGAATTCTTGTTCAATATTTTATTTTATTGATTCAATAATTCTTTGCATTGATATTTTATATTATTGTTGTTTCAATTATAATCCATCGCATGATATCTCCTTTATCGGATCGAGAATTCATATTATTTGGAATAATATTATTAGATAACATTATTGGCAATGTCTAGAAAGTTTTGTCAAGGAGAGGTTTGGTCACCTAATTGCGCGCTAGTAAGGAGAAATCCTTATTGGAAAGCCCCTTCTTTCCTCGGAACAGCCTGGTTGTCATAAATGTGATTCTGTAATATTATTTGTGAATAATTAATCATTGATTCATATGATAAGAAAATATTTATTTGATGTGGATATAAATGATGGATTTATTTATGTGGTTATAAATGAAGGAATTAATGTTGAGGTATTTTATCAGTATTTTGTCGGATTGGAGGTATTAAAAGATCAAATCGTTGTTCTTACAGCTTTATTGTGTGAGTTATAATATTTAATTCGACCGTTGGATTGTTATAATTTTTGGATATGTTATACATATATAAGTTGAGTATATGTCCACAAATTTTGAACCGTTAAAAATGAGCGTATAATTTGTTATGAATTTTAAGAGGTAACTGATTCGAAAATTAGGTTTTGGTAGAAAATTCTAGAATTAAGTGGGCCCCACTCTTGGTTGTTGGGGGAGATGGCTGATTTTTGGTGGGTGAAATAGTAGCAAGTAAAGCCATCAGGTAGCAGGTCAAGTCTGCTTCGGCGTGCTAACATTTTCCTATAAATAAAGGGCGGTTAGAATTGAAAATCACACCCGAAATTCATAAGTTTCTCTCTTTTCTCTCTAGATTATTGAGTGTATTTGGTGAGTATTTAGATACTTGGTGAGTTGATATTCATCGATTGTAAGTTTTCTTGACGTCACATCCGATATCCAAATGTAAGTCTTTCTTTTTTGAGGTAAGGGATAGTAAGGGATTTTAAGGGTTATTATGTTTTTCAGTTTGTACTTCTTCCATTCTTCAGAAAATTCTGGAAAAATTTGAAATGATATTTTGATGAGTTTTATTGATTGTGTCCAAAACTGGTGATTTTTGGATGTATATATTAAGAGTTATGAATTTTATGAGAAAAACTATTTTAAAAGTAACCGCTTATAATTCCTTGTGGTTAACTCTAAAATTGATGAAATTTTTATTGAGAGTACATCTATATAATATTAGTGTACTCTGTGAATTTCGAAATTTTTGGATAAAAGTAAAATTTATGATAAATGTCTAAATATTCGGCGGTTTTAGCCATATGAAAAATAGTAAATGAATTTTAAAAATTCTGAGAAAAATATATGTTCACTATGGGACTATATTATACTCAATCCCAGAAAAAAAATATTTTTGGAACGGATTTGTTATTTTTCATGAAAATGGACTAGTTATGAATAAATGAATTAAGTATGTTATGTGAAGGGAAAAAAATTGGAAAATAGGATTTTATGGCTTGATAATCCTATATGAGGTATATGCAGATCTTTGATAAGGGTTTTGGTTATTGGTGATGAAAACTTATGAGTTTGGCATTTTAGGATGATTAAATGCATTATTTAGTAGAGTGTAAACAATTAAAATAAATTGTTTATAAGTTTAAGAAATGTTATTCTTTCAATATCATTATACTGAAATATTGGTATGGATTTTATTGTGGAATTTCTACCTTTTTGAGTCGGGGTTACTATTCATGAGTTACTATTCATAAGTTACTATTCATGAGTTACTATTCATGGGTACTATTCACGACAAAGTTGGTTTCTTTTTCTGACCAAATTATCGTTGATTTATGAATATTGCTCTTAAGATTAAGTGCAATTGTTGATCATATTATTTTTATTATCATATATAACATTTTTATAACCATGATGTTGAAATTCTCTTTCACTTGAGTATAAAGATGGGTAGATTATTGGTATGATCATGAATAGGGTTCTCTTTGGCCAGTAGTGAAAAGTTGAATTGTGACTGGTATGATCATGACCATTGAATTTATAATTGAATATCTTTAGCTTAAGTGAAAAGGTGAAATGATCAACATGGTTATAATTATTGTTTATATAAATTCTGAAATGATTATGTATTTCTTTGAGATATGAATATCTTTGGCCCGTAGTGCAAAGATGACATGTTGTTGAATATCTTTAACCAGTAGTGCAAAGATGAACAGGTGTTGAGATGAACATGACCAACTGGTGATACAAATGAATATCTTTGCCATAGTGCAAAGATGAAGTTATTAGTATGATTATGAACATGAAATGTGATTTGGTGTAACCATGATCTTTGATGTTTCAGGTAAAGATAGGTGATGAAAATTATTTTCGTCCTGGATGAGAAGAGGAATTTAGAACTACAATTATGATTATGAGTTATTTATATGATTGTGGACCAGAACTGTTGATTGATGTTACATGGATAAAACATTGTTGGTGGATTTTTAACATAGAGAAGATAATAGACTTTATGGTCTATTTAACTCTTCTAATGGATTGCTCGTTCCGCTGCAACTATGGTTGAAATTTTTATCATCTACCATATGTTCTAAATCTCTGATTTATTATTGATGAAGGCTATTGATAATTTAATTATCTTTAGTCATGATATTCTTTCTCGAAGCTAGTTGTGCTCACCCTTTTTGTTTCACAATTCCTTTCTGTGTAATAAGAGTGTAGTTGGGTCGAAAGGGGTAATGAGGGAATAGAATCTGGCCATTATCATTTAGTAGTTATATTTGGTGAATCAACTAGAGTGAGGTGAACCCAACGTTGGGAGGGTGTTTTGTCACTATCATACAAGATGTCTAATGACATACAACCTCGTATCATCATAAGACAGGGATGTGCTCATCCACTTGCTGAGTATATATACGAGCACTACCTATATAATCTTGGTGTTTGTTTGAAGTATAATTCTCAATTAGAGACAGTGGAGATAATGATATGTCAAGAAAAGACTTACAATTGGGAAGAATATGATAGTAATCTTCTCATTTTTCTTTGGGGTCTATTGGGTCAACCAAGGATAATTCTGTGGCCATATGATATCTATCATAACCTAGACGCATGGATGTACGAAGGTTTCCTTGAGCACTTCCCAAAGATTCTAATTTCTAAAATAGTTTTTGACTATACCTTTATGTAAGGTGTCATTGTGACGTGCTATCCAAGGTTGGGATGAGAGTCACAGTTGGTATATATTTGTATCCAAACTCACAGTATATGTGTTGTTGTATTTTGCACAAAAAATGTTGTAATAAAGTTGTAGTTGTTTTCTGTACCATGTATTTGGCGACTCAGAATAGGTTGGATGGTATGGACCTATTTTGGGGTTGTCACAGTATTAACATACTATAATACAAGAAATACATACTCAACATTTATCATATATCATTCCTTTAAAATATCAGACTTTTGTGCAAGACAAAAGTCGTTTCTAAACTTAGCGCCGTGGCGCCATAGTTTGAAATGTGGGTCCCGCTTCGGCGCTGAGGTGGCGCTCACATGAGACTTACATATAGGGACTCGTATTTGCATAAGTCCCATTCTCAAGGCCGACTTCTACAATGAAGGCGATTTTAAGCTATATAATGGCCGAAACTTAACGCTGGAGCGTGAATTTTGACGTCACCAAACTCACGTAAACAAAACGAAGAACAGAACCAAAGCTACTATCTTAATTTCTAACAACAATTAACACCAATTAACATGGATAACTTCACATAAATTACACATGAATGTTAACAATCAACTATATACCAATTATCAACCACTAATCAACACCATCATAAACTAATTCCTTGAAAACACTATTTTTAAAACAAAAACTCCATTGTTGATATATTTCTTGACACAGTGAACTGAAATTCTACTGGTAGAAACCAAATTGATTTCTTTGTACTACGTGATCTTACATTCATAACCAAATACCCATTCTCAGTTAAATTTCACAATTTCACAATTAGCATATATTAATTTTGATATCTTTACAAATCATATACGTGCATATATACTCACTGCAAAACCAATTTCTTCCTTTAGCCTATAATTAGCATACATATATATATATATATATATATATATATATATATATATATATATATATAGATACACATGCTAGTGATAACAGTTAAAAAAATTGATAAACCGAGACCTACAATTTCACAGAGACTATATATTGTAAAACATATATGATTACATAAACATAGATTAAGGTTATAAACACCTACCTTTTGTTGTTAAGAAATACTTGTTAAACCCTTAGAAAAGCTTGAAGAACTTTGTATTTCCTAGAATCCCAGCCTTTTCTCTCTCAACTATCTATGTATTCCTTTCTTTCTTTTAGCAGCCAACTCTAAGGTAAGCCAAATAACGAAAGATATCGATACTAAATAAAAACCAACGCTACCTTTTTTCAATTATTAAAAAAAACTGACGCTCACTAATGATTCGTATTAAATTAGTAGTTACCAAAATAATATATTATATATATATATATATTTTATTTATTAAATTAATAATTTATATTCAAAAGAAAACCAAAAGCCATAAGGCTTTGTTTGGAAAACTATTTAAAATTAAAGGATTAATATACTTAAACCTTGTTTGGCAAAAACTAAATTAAAATTACTTTAATTTATTTTAATAAATCTTATAATATAGTTATTTGCCACACTTTATTTAATAACAATTTATTAAATAAATTACTTAATCACATAACTCAATCCACATAACACATTAATTATTTAACAAATAAATAATTAACTAATCACATTTATTATTTAACAAATAGAAAATTAACTAAATCAACTCAATCAAATTGAACAATTATTTATTCAATAATAAACACATCCAATAAATATTTATATAAATCAATAAATATTTATAATTTACATTTATAAAATCTGGAATGTTACAGAATGGCTCCAGTAGAAATGAAGGAACTGATGGTACAGTTACAAGAATTGTTAGACAAGAAGTATATTAAACCAAGCGTATCACCGTGGGGAGCGCCAGTGTTATTCGTGAAGAAGAAGGATGAGTTAATGCGTCTTTGCATTGATTATAGAGACTTAAACAAAGTCACTATTAAAAATAAATATCCATTACCAAGAATAGATGACTTGTTTGATCAGTTAAAGGGTGCTAAATACTTCTCGAAAATAGATTTGAGAAGTGGGTATCACCAGTTGAAAGTGAGGAAGGAGGATATACCTCGAACGACATTCAGAACTCAGTATGGACATTACGAGTTTCTGGTGATGTCTTTTGGTTTAACCAATGCTGTGACGCCCCTAAAACAGGTATACATCACCCATCTTGGGTCGCCAAATACATGGTACAAAATTCAAATACAACATACAAACTCAATGGTGAGGAATATTGTCAAAATATTAAGACAGAATTTCGTGTAAAATACGACAAAATATAATCTAAGAGTTTTTAATAAGAATACTGTCATCTAGACAATATACAAACTCAATGGAGTCCTGATTACATTTATTATCACACTATTTAACAGAATAGTGAGGACTACTAATGCTATCATCTGGATCGTCACTCCGTTCCCCGACTAGTCCCACCACGCTCTCATTTCAAGAAGAAGAAAGAAAGAAAGGGTGAGCTCAACTAGCCCAAAGAAGAAATATTATGACTAAGATAATGCGTATAAATTTATCGTTAGCCTTCAAATGTTGTTAAACCGATAAAATATAACAACCATCAAGTTTAACTCAAATCTTAACAAGCAATCCATTAGAAGAGTCAAGAGAGAATAAAATCTACTATCTTCTATAATTTAAAAGGTTTTTCATCACTTTTATCACGAGACTCACTTTTAATAAATAAACCACATCATCCCTACATTACTTTGCCAAGGATATTCATTAAGATCACGACCACAAATTATCCATGCACTACGGGCCAAGGATATTCGTGGTATTCATCAATGGTCATGATCATGCCAACAACTATCCATCAATGCACTACTAGGCCAATGAGGACTCTTACCACATCATTTATAACATTACTACCATGATTATAATCAATAATCCTCGGTCATAATCATACCAAGTCCATCTATGCACCACAGTGCCACGTATGACTTTCAACATAATATAAACATGAGGATGATGACAATGATATAAGAATTCAATAAAACAAGTTCAAGAATTAATTTATCCAGAACCAATAACGCCTAAATTGTCAACATGATACATCGCTTTGTGGAGTAAAATTCAAGAATGCTCGTAAGAATATTTTTCCATGAAAGATATCGGATGAAGCGCAAATATCAAGGATATTCCACTAATTTCATGGAGTATAAAAGCCAAAACTTTAACCAACCGAGTATAATAAAGAATGGAATAACAAAAGAATTCACCAGTATGCGATAGACCGCATTGCAATTCTGCTAGTTATTCAAATGTAATAATAAATAATGGAACCAGTCATGCAGAACGCACGTATATGATATATTCCAACTCAATAATAAAGAATGGAATAACAATGTAATTCACCATACATGCGATGTAATCGCCGTCATATAGGTTATTCCAACAAAATAATAAATAATTGAACTGTGTCATGCAATAATACGCATGCATGTGATGTTCCAAATGTAATAATAAAGAATGGAATAATGTAAGAATTTCACCAGTATGCGGTACTTTGCATGTATGTAAAGTTATTCCAATGTAATAATAAATAATGTAACTAGGTGCAGTGCGTAATTCGCATGCATGTGATGTTCCAATGTAATAATAAGGGATGAAATAACAATAGCTCTCTTCAAGAACACGAAAAGAAATAATACCCTTTACATTAGAAAAATTGGATCATCGGAATAGTGAGGTAAACAGACTTCTCTTCTTCTTTCTCTCTATAATTTCTCTCTATAATAATTGATTTAAAGCTTTTGTGAATTGGTGAGAAATGAAGGAAGAATGAGCTTCATTTATAGGTAAATATAGTTTCGATAATCAGACGTTTTGGGGCTCAAGTATTACAAAGATAATACCTTTCTTTTTTATTCATTTTAATTTAGTCCCGCAAGTATTATCAAACTTGCACCACCTCCCCTAATAGTAAATAATGTGAATTAATAGTTCATTCATGTGACTCAATAGTATAATCATGTGAAAAAACTAATTACAGTATAGTACCTTCAACTATACCTCCATTTTTAACTTAGTCATGCAAGTATTATCAATCTTGCACCAACTCCCCTAATAGTATAAGAATGTGATTCAATAGTGCACACATGTTATATAAGCATTTGAATTAGTAGCAATTAATTGCTCATTTATCTGATAAAATACCCGATTTATCAATATAACCCCCAGACATCAATTATCATCGGAATAGATGTCGATTTCCACTAACACTAATAATCCCAACACAATAGAACTATCAAATTCATCTTTAATCAACACAACTTATTCATCATTAATATTATAACTCACAATATTTAACAACCGTGTCGCTCCTGTGAAAGAGGGGCTTTTCGATAAGGATTTCTCCTTATCATGCCAGCCAATTAGGTGACCAAACCTCTCCTCGATGTAACTTCTAGACATTGTCAATATTGCAAATAATAATATGAATAACTTTGTCATCTCAATTATTGATTTAATAATAATAAATATAATATAGATGATATCGCGGATAATAATTGAATCAATCATACGAGAGATATGATGCAAGAATTCTCAGTAGCAATAATTGAGAATAACCGAGTGACTTCTCACGTAAGCATCAATAATCAATACCGTAAAGCTACTATGCAACCACGTGTATTCATTTACTTTTACTACCGGGTAGTTCAATAGTTTTAACGGTAACACTTTCGCCGTTATTTTTATAAAAAGATAATTCTATCATTTTCTAACTACGACAATACTTCCATTGTGGGGTCCACCAATGATTGTGCCGTCGTACAAATATTTTCTGTTAAAACGAATATTCCCCGATCAATCGAATATTATATAACCACTTGCTTACTTTACAAAATTTGTAAATATTACCCACAACTATAACATTATATCAAATCCACACCATAATATTCAAAAATATATTTTGTGAAAATTATTCTTTATTCATAAAAGTTGGTGTCTTACAAATGCACCTGTTGCATTCATGGATTTGCTGAATAGGGTGTTTAAACCATTCTTAGACAAGTTTGTAGTGGTATTCATCGACGACATTTTGGTGTATTCCAAAACTCAAGAAGAACGCGTGGAACACTTACGTTTGACATTGGAAACACTAAGAAAGGAAAAGTTGTACGCGAAATTCTCTAAGTGCGAATTTTGGCTAGATCGTGTGCAATTTCTTGGGCACGTGATTGACAAAGATGGGATTTCAGTGGATCCATCAAAAGTGGAAGTCAGAATAAATTGTGAACAACCAAGAACACCGCCTAAGTGAGGAGTTTCTTGGGACCGGCCTAATTATTACGCATTTATTTATTCAAGATTTTTCTAAGATAGCCACTCCATTAACAAATTTGACAAGGAAAACTGTGAAATTTGTTTGGACGGAGAAATGTGAAGAAAGTTTCCAGGATTTGAAGAAGAAATTAAGCAATGCGCTTGTGTTGTCATTACCAGATAGCACATGAAATTTTGTGGTGTATAGTGATGCCTCACATAAAAGGTTGGGATGTGTTCTTATGCAGAACAACAAAGTTATTATGTATGCATCAAGACAACTGAAGGATTATTAGAAAGGTTATCAGACTCATAATTTGGAATTGGCTGCAATAGTATTTGCTCTCAAGATATGGAGACACTATCTCTATGGAGAGAAATGTGAAATCTACACAGACCATAAAAGTCTGAAGTATATTTCCACACAGAATGACCTGAATATGCGTCAAAGGAGATGGATGGAATTGATAAAGGATTACGATTGTGAGATCTTTTATCATCCGAGCAAAGCGAATGTGGTTGCATATGCTTTGAGCAGGAAAGGCCGGGAGAAGTTGATGCTGATAACTACTCAGGAGGAGCTTATTTCAGCAATGATAAAGCTAGAGTTGGAAATCAAATTTCCAAAGGAATACGATAAACGACTATTTCAGACAGATGTCAGTCCAACTTTGGTGGCCAAAGTGAAGAATGCTCAACTACAAGATAAAGAATGCGAAACAATCAAAAAGAAAGTAATTGACGGTAGTGATGTAAAATACAAGATCGATACCGAAGGACTACTACGATTCGAAGAAAGAATTTGGGTTCCAGTAGTGCCAGAGCTTAAAGACGAAATCTTGACCGAAGCACACAACACAAGATATTCGATTCACCCAGGAAGTACAAAGATGTATCAAGATTTGCGGCGACATTTTTGGTGGCCGAATATGAAAAGAGACGCTGCAGAATGCGTTGCAAAATGTTTTACGTGTCAGAAAGTGAAAGATGAACATCAACGACCAAGCGGGTTACTTCAACCGTTGAAAATACCGGAATGGAAGTGGGAGCATATCATAATGGATTTTGTGGTAGGACTTCCAATGACTCAGAAAGGATACGATGCGATATGGGTTATAGTGTACAGACTAACAAAATCTGCACACTTTTTACCAATAAAGATTAGATTTAATCTTGATCAGCTAGAGAAACTGTACGTTAAAGAGATCGTGTCAAGACATGGAGTTCCAGTGTCAATTGTGTCAGATAGAGATCCAAGGTTCACATCAAACTTCTGGAAGAGACTACAAGAATGTATGGGAACACAGTTGCAAATGAGTACAGCATACCATCTGCAAACCGACGGGCAAAGAGAATGAACTATCCAAACGTTGGAAGATATGCTGAGAACATGCATCATGGATTTCAAAGGAAGCTGGGATGAACATTTAACGTTGGTAGAATTTTCCTACAACAACAGTTATCACGCGAGCATCAGCATGCCACCTTACGAGGCATTGTACGGCAGAAAGTGCAGAACTCCACTGTGCTGGGATGAAGTCGGTGAACGCCAACTGTTAGGACCAGAACTGGTACAACAAACTGCTGAAGTTCTCTTTTCTCTTATCAGTATATTGGCTAGACTAACTTAAGCATAAACAATAAACTGATAAACCTTAATACTAATACTAATCTTTTTGCCAATAAAGATTAGATTTAATCTTGATCAGCTAGAAATCAGACGTTAAAGAGATCGTGTCAAGACATGGAGTTCCAAAGGTCAATTGTGGTCGATAGAGATCTAAGGTTCACATCAAACTTCCGGAAGAGACTACAAGAATGTATGGGAACACAGTTGCAAATGAGTACAGCATACCATCTGCAAACCGACGGGCAAAGAGAATGAACTATCCAAACGTTGGAAGATATGCTGAGAACATGCATCATGGATTTCAAAGGAAGCTGGGATGAACATTTAACGTTGGTAGAATTTTCCTACAACAACAGCTATCACGCTGAGCATCGCGATGCCACCTTACGGCATATCAGACGCACAGAAAGTGCGTAACTCCACTATGCCGGGATGAAGTTTGTGAATGCCAATCGTTAGGACCAGAATCGTACAACAAACCGGCAAGTTCTTTTTCTCTTATCAGTATATTGGCTAGACTAACTTAAGCATAAACAATAAACTGATAAACCTTAATACTAATACTAATCTTTTTGCCAATAAAGATTAGATTTAATCTTGATCAGCTAGAGAAACTGTACGTTAAAGAGATCGTGTCAAGACATGGAGTTCCAGTGTCAATTGTGTCAGATAGAGATCCAAGGTTCACATCAAACTTCTGGAAGAGACTACAAGAATGTATGGGAACACAATTTGTAAATGAGTACAAAGATACCATCCGCAAAACCGACGGCAAAGAGAATGAACTATCCAAACGTTGGAAGATATGCCGAGAACACGCATCATGGATTTCAAAGGAAGTCGGGATGAACATTTAACGTTGGTAGAATTTTTCCTACAACAACAGCTTATCACGCTGAAAGCATCAAGATGCCACCTTACGAGGTATCAGACGGCAAAGTGCGAACTCCACCGTGGCCGGATGAAGTCGGTGAACGCCAACTCGTTAGGGACCGTAATCGTACAACAAACCAAGTTCTTTTCTCTTATCAGTATATTGGCTAGACTAACTTAAGCATAAACAATAAACTGATAAACCTTAATACTAATACTAATCTTTTTTCCAATAAAGATTAGATTTAATCTTGATCAGCTAGAGAAACTGTACGTTAAAGAGATCGTGTCAAGACATGGAGTTCCAGTGTCAATTGTGTCAGATAGAGATCCAAGGTTCACATCAAACTTCTGGAAGAGACTACAAGAATGTATGGGAACACAGTTGCAAATGAGTACAGCATACCATCCGCAAACCGACGGGCAAAGAGAATGAACTATCCAAACGTTGGAAGATATGCTGAGAACATGCATCATGGATTTCAAAGGAAGCTGGGATGAACATTTAACGTTGGTAGAATTTTCCTACAACAACAGTTATCACGCTGAAAGCATCAAGATGCCACCACGAGGCATTGTACGTTGAAAGTGCGAAACTCCACCGTTTAGGATGAAGTCGGTGAACGCCAAACCGTTAGGACCAGAATCGGTACAACAAACCACCGAAGTTATCAAACTCATCAGACAAGATTGGTAGCATTTCAAAGACAGATGTAAAAAAGTATGCCGATCAACACAGTGAATCGCTAATTTGAAGTAGAAAGTTTTGTTTTCCTAAAAGTTTCTCCTTGGAAGGGGAAGATTCATTTTGGCAAGAAAGGAAAGCTCAGCCCAAGATTTATTGGACCGTTTGAAGTACTACAAAGAGTGCGGGGGGGGGGGGGGAAATGGCTTATGAGGTAGCTCTACCTCCAAAATTGGAAAACATTCATAATATTTTTCACATTTCAGTGTTACGACCGTATAAACCCGATTACAAGCACGTGATTGAGTACGAACCATTGCAATTCGATAAAGATTTTTCTTATGAAGAAGCTCCTATCCAGATAGTCGACATGAAAGAACAAGTGCTCAGAAATAAAGTAATACCTTATGTGAAGGTGATATGGAGAAACCACAATGTCGAAGAGGCAACGTGCGAACTCGAAGCTGAAATGATAAAAAGTTACCCTGAGTTATTTGTTTAATCTATGTCTTCGATTCTGGGGACAGAATCTTTGTAAGAAGGGAAGAATGTGACGGTTTGATTGTTTGAATTGTGATTCTGAGGACAGAGTCCTTTTAAGGAGGGAATGATGTAACATTCCAGAATTTTAAATGTAATATTAAATATTTATTGATTTATATAAATATTTAATGGATGTGATTATCGTTGAATAAATATTTGTTTAATTGATTTAATTTTATTTGGAGAATTATTTGTTAAATAAATAATTGATGAATTAAGGAAATTATTATTATATTGATATTTCAATTTAAATGATTAATTATTTGTATTATGTTATGTGATTAAAGGATTTATTTAATTAATTGTGATTTGATTAATTAAAATAAATATGAAAGCTTAGTTAAATATAGTGTGACAAATAACAATATTATAAGGAGTTATTAAAATAAATTAAAATAATTTAATTTAGTTTTTACCAAACACATCGATTTTGCCAAACAAGACTTGATGCTCACGAAATACAACATACAACATCATCTATCTAAGTAAACTTTAACAATAATAATAATATTATATTACCCATTACATAAATAGTCGAAATAACATCCCAAGTCTTTACAACCTTAAAACATACTAGAACTTAGTCTTAGCGTTTATCATTACATTACATCATATCTTAAATAATTAACTTATTACATAACCATTAACATCACTTCATCTTGGACTTTCCTTGTCCTTGCTTAGTCTTAACCCTCATCCTTCTCACCCTTAACTGAAATAATTAACTTTTAAGCAAGAATGAGCATCTTGAATTGCCTTGCAAAGAAGTATATATCTCTAAATTTGAAAACATACATCGAAGAGTGAAAGCAATTGAATAGCTAAACCTCAATTTTGAAATGATTGTCAAGTGTTAAATAGGAACATCAAGAATGGAAATTTAAGAATTTTCAATATCATACTAAAGGGTGTAAAATACCACGAACATATTTTCATTCATCAAAAATCATCGACGGTTTAACAATCCAATAGATCATAAACGGTCTCTCGCAAGTACGCCAGTGATCAACCTATTATTGTACCCTATGTTGTGCACAAGTATTAAGTTTTAAGTTTGCATAAGCGAAATGGGACTATTTGTCCACATCTATTTGCCCGATTATTCTAGGGTTGTTCATCTTAGTAATCATGTGAGACCGCACTAAAGCAATTTGGATTGGTAAACATTTAATAGCTTCGAAAGATTTATTTTAAATCACTTTTTCCATCAATAATAACTAGCCTAAACAAAGGCCGTGAACATACTTAGAACAGTTCGATAATGAAATGAAATTTAAACATATGGCAGTTAAAATAATAACTGAATAATCATCGATAAGCTTGCAAGATAATTGAAGTTTGTATGACTTTTCAACGAAGAAACTTGCATGAATAAATAACTAACACAAGTCCAATACTTACCCTTACTGCGATAATATTAGTAAGGATTTAATAAATACCCAAAAGAAATTAGGGTTAGGAAACTTGCCTGGTAAGCCTGCTACAATTAACGCTAGCAATTAACCTTCACATAACATAATCACACGTGTCTCGTTAATCACCATTCATACACAATCTAGTTTGAAGTATAAGGGTCTCCTATTGGATATGCTATAAACATCATAAGAGAATATATTTAGAAAATATATGCCACCCATTTTAGACATCATAGGCAACCCCAAAAAATGTAACTTAAAAATGCCCAACATAATAGCTTTTTTTTTTTTTTCAGCTTTACCATATCTCGCTAAAATAGTCATAACTAATTCGCTTTAAAACATTTTTGAGATGATTCTTGGGCCAAGCTAACTTCTGGGGCTACAACTTTCGTTCATGGACCATCTTCAAATTCCAAGCACAAAATTCTAGAAAATCCGTGCAAGGGATTGCTCCGAATTTGTTGGAAAGATTTGACGAACTACTTTGAAAAGTCATAACTCCTTGCTCAAGTCGAATTAGTCCGTTCCGAGTCTATGGAAAGCTTATTCAGTTTACTATAATAACCCAAAAGCCCAAAATTTTTTTGAAAATTGTAGCTAGCCCCTGAATTTGTCCTTAGGGTCAGCAGTTCACAATTTTTTTGGTTTCTAACATGTTTATTTCATGACCTTACGATTTTCATATCTCACTCAATATAGCTTCGATCCAAATGAAATTTGGACATGTTATACCTCATGCTACATACTATTTTACAAAATTATTACATGCAACAAATGGATTATCTAAGACATGATTTCGAGTGACCAAAAATCCTGAAAAATCATGCAAACTAGTTTAACCCAACTTTTGAGAAAATCATGATTTTGATTCTAGCATGCATGGATTTGATTCCTACTGTCCAGACCACATTTACTAACATATATACACATGTTACAACAATCAAACCCTCTAACTTTTCATGTTTTGATCAAATTAGCAACTAAGAGGCATAATATCAAACACTTAGCATGTATGGCATAACTCTTTGGATTTTTAAAGCATACATGGCATGATTTGTCCAGAACTTATGTTCTTATTACACCATAACAATCAGACCACAATTACACAACATCACATACTCCAAAACAAACCATTTATAAAGGTCTCCTATGCATATTCTCTCATAGTTTTGGAAGAACATAGAGAATGGGTTCATAGCTTACCTCTTTGGCGAATTCCTCTTGATTGGAGCTTGATAACCACCCTCCTTGCTTGCAAGATTCTCCAGAATTTGTAGCCCACCTTGAACCACTCTCAAACTCTCAATATTTTCTTCTCTTTTCTCTATTATTGCTCTCTTAGTTGTATTTTATCAAAGTAAAGAAATGTTTGAGTTGGGTGTATATGTATATATGTTAATAGGGGCTGATGTCTCCATCTTTTCATCTCTCAAAACATCGCCATACAAGCATATTCATCATACTTTAATTTAGTTATGGGGTGAGGAGTTAGGAACATGAAAAGGTTTGCTTATTATGTTTAAGGAGTTATCACCTTTCTTCCTCCTTATTGTTATATACGTATATACTCTCCCTTCTTGTCCCATATTATGTGTCACAAGACCCCCCCCAGCTGCTGTCCAATTAAACAAATGCATTATAATGTTATTTTAATCATTTAAATACCGATTTTGACCGTTTTGCCCTCCGTAGCCACACGTGTTCGATACTTATATCGATTCCTACTAAAGTCGACGTCCCAGACGTCATGGAACTATCCGTTTTGTCAAACTCAACTTCAAAATTCGTAGTTGACTTTTTCCCCAAAAAGTCAACCGGTTGACTTTGACCAAAAAGTCAACCGTGACGCATTTTCGTGGTTACAGTCTATCCTGACTAATTTCGACGTTCCGGACTCAAATACGCTGTCCGCGTCACTAAATTCCACTCCGAACTCAAAGTCATGTTTTAAAGTCATCCCACGAAATTAATTAGAATTAATTTCATACTTATCCAAATTGAATAGTTGACTCAACTATACCAACCATTCCAATACATCTTATCACATAACATATAATGAAATTAAATAATTCATTTATGAATAATTGTCACATAAGAATTTCACATAAGTTTGTTTATTGAAATTGTTAGATTACATAGAAATCTCGGATATTACATTCACCCTCCCTTATAAGGATTTCGTCCCCGGAATCATTACACATCAAACAAATAGATTAGGGTAGTTTTTCATTATTTTGTCCTCGAGTTCCTATGTAGCCTCCTCGGCTTTGTGGTTCCTCCATACTACCTTAATAGAATGTATTATTTTATTTCTTAACACTTGTTCTTTTCAATCAATTATCTGCACTGGAACCTCTTCATAAGTTAAGTCTTTTTCGAACTGAAAGGGTTCATACTCTATGACATGCTTGTAGTCCTGCTTATATGGTCTTAAGACTGAAATGTGGAATACGTTGTGTATATGTTCCAGCTCCGGAGGTAAAGCTATTTCATAAGCTACCTCACCAACTCGTCTCAGAACTTCAAAGGGTCCTATGAATCTGGGACTAAGTCAAAGGGTCCTATGAATCTGGGACTAAGTTTTCCCTTCTTCCCAAATCTCATTTTCCCTTTCCAAGGTGATACTTTCAGAAACACATAAGTGCCGACGTCGAAGTCTCGTTGTTGCCGATGAAGATCAACATATTTCTTCTGTCGATCTTGAGCCGTCACTAGCCTCGCTCGAATAGTTTTGATCATATCTGCAGTTTTTTTACCAATTCTGGCCCTAGCAGTTGACGTTCTCTACTTCTTCCCAACACAATGGCGTTCGCATTTCCTTCCATATAAAGCTTCATAAGGTGGCATCCCGATGCTCGCGTAGTAAGCCGTTGTTGTATGCAAATTCCACCAACGGTAGGTGGTCATCCCAACTCCTTTGAAATCCATCACACATGCTCTCAAAGATGTCCTCTAACATTTGAATAGTTCTCTCGCTCTCGCCCATCTGTTTGGAGGATGATACGCGGTGCTCAACCTGGATTCATTCCCCCATCGTTCTTGAAAACTTCTCCGTAAATTCACTTTGAACCGCGGATCGCGATCCGACACAATTGATCTTTGGTACACCATGCCTCGAAACGATCTCTTTGATATAAAGCTTTGCCAACCGATCCAAGGTATATTTGATCTTGATTGGCAAGAAATGCGCTGACTTGGTCAATCGGTCGACGATCACCCACACTGCATCGTAACCCTTCTGCATAGTTGGAAGTCCTACCACAAAATCCATCGTGATATGCTCCCACTTCCATTCTGGAATCTTTAAAGGTTGAAGTAACCCACTCGGTCTCTGATGTTCCGCCTTGACTCGCTGACAAGTTAAACACTTACTAACGCACTCCGCGACCTCTCTTTTCATATTGGGCCACCAATAATGTTGACAAAGATCCTGATACATTTTTGTGTTTCCCGGGTGGATTGAGTAACTTGAAATATGAGCTTCTCAAGAGATTTCTTCCTTTAACTCGAGAATTACTGGCGGCACCCAAATTCTCTCCTCAAATTTTAACAGACCATCACCACCCATGCTGAATTTAAGCTCCTCTCCGTCGAAAATTCTTTTCTTCATTTTCTCACATTCTTCATTACTGCCTTGTGCTTCCTTGATCTTGTCCAATAGAGTCGGACGAACCTCCACTGCGAATAATTTCCCATCTGGCTCTCTCGGCCTCTTTATCTCTAGCTCCAAACTGGCCATCTCCTTGATTAACTCCTCCTGAGCTGTTAGCATTGCCAATCTACCACTGCCCTTTCTGCTTAACGCATCCGCTACCACGTTCGCTTTCCCCGGATGATACAAAATATCGCAATCGTAATCCTTTATTAGCTCCAACCATCTTCTCTGCCTCATATTTAACTCCTTTTGCGTGAAAATATACTTCAGACTTTTATGGTCCGTGTATATTTCACACTTCACACCATATAAATAGTGTCTCCAAATCTTGAGGGCAAATACTACCGCTGCCAATTCCAGGTCATGGGTAGGATATCCCTTCTCATAATCTTTCAACTGGCGCGATGCGTACGCAATGACTTTACCATGTTGCATAAGCACACAACCAAGCCCCTTGTGTGACGCATCACTGAAAATCACGAAGTCACCTGTATCGTTTGGTAACGACAACACCGGTGCCTCACTCAATCTCTTCTTGAGTTCTCGAAAACTCTCTTCACACTTCTCAGTCCAGACAAACTTCACCGACTTCTTCGTTAAATTTGTCAATGTTCCTGCTATCTTCAAAAAATCTTGAATGAACCGTCTGCATAGTAGCTCCGCCAATCCTAAGAAAATTCTTACTCCGCTTGTGTCCTTGGTTGTTCCCAATTAACCGCTTCCACCTTTGTTGGATCCACGAGATTCCGTCCTTGTTGATCACGTGACCTTAAATTGAACTTTTTCTAACCGAACTCGCACTTCAAAAATTTTATGTATAATTTATCCCTTCTCAATGCTTCCAATACTAATCTTAAATGTTCAGCATGATCTTCCTGAGTCTTGGAAAAGATCAGGATATCATCTATGAACACAACTACGAATTTATCTAAATACTATTTGAATACCCGATTCATCATGTCCATAAACGCTGCCGGCGCGTTTGTTAACCCGAACGACATTACTAGAAACTCGTAGTGACCGTAACGAGTTCTGAACGCTGTCTTAGGTACATCCTCTTTTCTCACCTTCAACTGGTGATACCCCGTCCTCAAATCGATTTTGGAAAAATATTTTGCTCCCTTCAACTGATCAAATAGGTCATCTATCCTAGGTAACGGGTACTTGTTCTTGATCGTCACCTTGTTCAGTTCTCGATAATCGATGCACAGTCTCATCGACCCGTCCTTCTTTTTCACAAACAACACTGGTGCTCCCCAGGGAGACACACTTGGTTGAATATACTTCCTATCCAATAATTCCTCGTGAATCGCACTACCATCGCCTCCTTCATCTCTGCCGGTTACCATTACATGCAGGGGCTTTCGAAATCGGTGCCGTTCCCAGTACTAAATCTATAACGAATTCGACCTCTCTATCCGGCGGAAGACCTGGCAATTCTTCCGGGAATACATCTGGAAATTCATTCACTACTGGTATTTGTCCCATTTCTAACCCTACTTTCTGAGTATCGACGATATGGGCCAAATAACCTACACATCCCTTTTTTAGTAACTTCCTCGCTTGCATCATCGTCAGACAGCTCGAGTGTCTCGTTACCTACTCCCCATAGAACACTACTTTAGACCGCTTCGAGTCTTAAGGTTTATACACTTTTTCCGCAATCTATCATCGCCCCATGGTTAAATAACCAATCCATCCCTAAATTACATCAAATTCTCCTAATTGAATTGGGATTAAGTCCACAGGTAACATATATCCCCTGATATCTATAACGCAATTCCTATGGACATGGTTAATGGGAATGACTTCCTTATTAGCAACTTCTATGTTCATAGGATATTCTAATTCTTCCTGAGGTAAGTTTAATCGTTGGGAGAATTCATGCGAAACGAAGGAACAAGTAGCACCCGAATCAAATAATATGTAAGCAGATATATCATTGATCGGAATGATACCTGAAACCACGTCCCTGGATGCAACCGCATCCTGAACCGTCATGTTGAAAGTCCTTGCTGTTGGTCGATTCTGAGTTGGTGGTCCACCAATTGTGAGAGTTCCACCGCTTGGTCCCCTCCCTCCATTTCCTCCCCGCTTGAGTTCTTCTTTGGGCTCTCCTCGCTTTGATGATCTAATGCTCCACAGTTGAAACATCCATTTCTCTTGATGCGGCAGCAGCAATTGGGAGAGATGTGCCCTCCCCGCCTGCAATTGAAATAGACATTCTTCCCTTTAGACATGCCCCCGAGTGATTCCTTCCACACTCCTTGCACGCCTCAGTCCTCTTCTTTGCTTCCCCTGATTTGCCCCCAGGGTTTCCCGAGTTGACATTATTGTTGTTGTTGTTATTGTTGTTGCTGTTCCACTTCCTCTTATTTGCACCGTTGCTGCTGCTGCCTTCTCCACGGTTTCCTCCTTCAGTCTTCTTCTTTTTCTCCTTGTTGAACTTCATTAGGGCTTCACTTCCACCCTCAGCGATTATAGCTTTCTCCAGGAGAGTCATGAAATCGTTAAATCTGCAGCACCGAAAGTCTGCTGTATAGCCATGGTTTGAGGCCTTGCTCAAACCTCCTCGTCTTTCTCTCCTCAGTGTCGACCTGATGAGGTGCGAACCTCGCCAGCTCGTTAAACTTTGCAGCGTACTGCAGTACCGTCATATCTTCTTGTTTCAGCTCCAGGAATCGCATCTCCATGCGACTCTGCATACTAACAGGAAAATAGTTCTCGAAAAAGATTTTCTTGAACCCTTCCCAAGGTATCACACCTTCTCCAGCTCGGGTCTGATTTGCCTCCCACCAGTAGTTGGCTTCACCTTTCAGCATATACGTGGCGAAGATAGTTTTCTGGTCGTCTCCTACTCGGGCGATAGCGAACGCCTTTTCGATTTCCTTAACCCAAGTCTAGGCTTCGATGGGTTCCGTAGTTCCTTTGAACTCAGGTGGTCCCGCGCTTTTGAAGTCTTTAAAGTGTGCCATCGGGCCACTGGAGGGTTGTTGACATTCGGGGTTCGATTTTGAAGTGCCCCCACTAACATGTCTACAAACTGCTGCATAGGGTTCGGTGGATCCCCAGCATTACCGTCTGACCCCTCGGGTGCTTGGCGACGTCTTCCTCTAGCCATCTATCTGTTCAAAATGAACTTAATATTATTATCTCATAACTTACTCTACAGCATATAGAATTTGTAAAAACTGAACCATCACATCCATACTTAAATAAAAACATATTTATTTATAAACATAATACTCAAAGTATTTCATCGTCTTATGGCATTACGCCATTTACATCACGTGGCATCAATCACTTGGTAAAAACAGAAACCAAGCTTTTTATTACATAGGTAAGCATTTTATTTGCTACTAGGAAAAGTTTATCATAATAACTAAAGACCCACTTAATGGCGCCCTCATGCTCCCTCATCCGCTATCTCTTTCACCAGCTCTCGGCATATAACACGGCCATACCGGCACTCCTCACGTGGAAAGTGATGCACCCTATGTTGGAACCTTCCATGTGCCGACTTAAACACGTATTTCATCTTGTCTATCTTAACCTTCTTGTCTCTAACTTCTCCCTCCAACTCTCCGGTTAGCTTCTCAGCCCTAACACGGTCTCTTCTCTCATCTCCCCAGAAAGTGGTAATAATCTGCTTGTCAAGTTGGAGACTCTGAATCCTCGACTCCAACCCATTAATGGTATGTCCCAAGTGGGTTCTGATAGCATCCCTCTCATCCTTCAGCCTAACCGACTTCTGGCCTTCAACCCGCAGCTTGTCAGCCAGATCCCCATTCCTAATTACCAGGTGGTCCACCAATGCTCCCAGCAAAGCTGCAGCTTGTTGTTCCCCCCGATATGACTCCTCTCAACTCGTGGACCTTGTCGTCCAGCTTTCGACGATCCTGTCCATCAACTCATCCAGCATAGTGTCTTCAGGTACCTCCTCGGAGTCCTCCTCGGGCTCCTCTTCCTCTTCCGGATACTCCTCAAGGTTCCGACTCAACCGTCTTGCCTCATTATAGGCTCAGTGTACAAATTGCCACTAATCGCTCACTTACTACACGAATATCTCTAACTTCCTCTTCTCCTGACATCCTATAATCAAAACACAAATCAACTCGATTAGAAAAATAGATATTGATTTTGTTTTTAGAAAAAATAGATTTGACACTACACTTAGAACTCTATGTGAGTTCATCTCCTATCATCTCCACTAACTCTCTAAGGTTATAGCCCAAGGTTCCCCACCCAAGGTTTATAGCCTAAAGCTTTGATACCAACCTCAGATGCCCCCAAATCGGTGTAACATCGATTCACGGGACTTGATGCTCACGATACAACATACAACATCATCTATCTAAGTAAACTTTAACAATAATAATAATATATATATTACCCATTACATAAATAGTCGAAATAACATCCCAAGTCTTTACAACCTTAAAACATACTGAACTTAGTCTTAGCGTTTATCGCTACATTACACATATATCTAAATAATTAACTTATTACATAACCATTAGCATCACTTCATCTTGACTTTTCCTTGTCCTCGCCTTTAACCCTCAACCTTCTCACCCTTAACTGAAAGGTTTAAGCAAGAATGAGCACGAATTGCCCAGCAAGTATATACAGAAATTTGAAAACATACATCAGGAGTGAAAGCAGTTGAATAGCTAAACCTCAACAGTTGAAATGATTGTCAAGTGTTAAATAGGAACATCAAGAATGGAAATTTAAGAATTTTCAATATCATACTAAGGGTGTAAAATACCACAACATATTTTCATTCATCAAAAAATCATCGACGGTTTAACAATCCAATAGACTAGAAAACAGGTCTCTCGCAAGTACGCCAGTGATCACTTTATTGTCCCTACGTTGTGCACAAGTATTAAGTTTTAAGCTGCATAAGCGAAATGGGACTATTTGCCCGACATCTATTTGCCCGTTTATTCGGGTTGTTCATCTTAGTAATCATGTGAGACCGCACCAAAGCAATTTGGATTGGTAAACATTTAATAGCTTCGAAAGATTTGTTTTAAATCACTTTTTCCATCAATAATAACTAGCCTGAAACAAAGGCCAAGAACATACTTAGAACAGTTCGATAATGAAATGAAATTTAAACATATGGCAGTTAAAATAATAACTGAATAATCATCGATAAGCTTGCAAGATAATTGAAGTTTGTATGACTTTTCAACGAAGAAACTTGCACGAATAAATAACTAACACAAGTCCAATACTTACCCTTACTGCGATAATTTTAGTAAGGATTTAATAAATACCCAAAAGAAATTAGGGTTAGGAAACTTGCCTGATAAGCCTGCTACAATTAACGCTAGCAATTAACCTTCACATAACCTAATCACATGTGTCTCGTTAATCACCATTCATACACAATCTAGTTTGAAGTATAAGGGTCTCCTATTGGATATGCTATAAACATCATAAGAGAATATATTTAGAAAATATATGCCACCCATTTTAGACATCATAGGCAGCCCAAAACAGAACTTAAAAATGCCCAACATAACAGTTTTTATTTTTTTTTTTTTCTCAGCTTTACCATATCTCGCTAAAACAGTCATAACTAATTCGTTTTAAAACATTTTTGAGCGATTCTTGCACCCACGCGAAGCTAACTTCTGGGGCTACAACTTTCGTTCATGGACCATCTTCAAATTCCAAGCACAAAATTCCAGAAAATCCGTTCAAGGGACTGCTCCGAATTTGTTGGACAGATTTGACGCAACTACTTTGAAAAGTCATAACTCCTTGCTCCGAAGTTGGAATTAGTCCGTTCCGGAGTCTATGGAAAGCTTATTCAGTGTAATATAATAACCCAAAAGCCCAAAATTTTTTGGAAATTGTAGCTAGCCCCGAATTTGTCCTTAGGGTCAGCAGTTCACAATTTTTTTCGATTTCTAACATGTTTATTTCGCGACCTTACGATTTTCATATCTCACTCAATATAGCTTCGATCCGAATGAAATTTGGATATGTTATACCTCATGCTACATACTATTTTACAAAATTATTACATGCAACAAATGGATTATCTAAGCCATGATTTCGAGTGACCAAAAATCCTAAAAAATCATGCAAACTAGTTTAACCCAACTTTTGAGAAAATCATGATTTTAATTCTAGCATGCATGGATTTGATTCCTACTGTCCAGACCACATTTACTAACATATATACACATGTTACAACAATCAAACCCTCTAACTTTTCATGTTTTGATCAAATTAGCAACTAAGAGGCATAATATCAAACACTTAGCATGCATGGCATAACTCTTTGGATTTTTAAAGCATACATGGCATGATTTGTCCAGAACTTATGTTCTTATTACACCATAACAATCAGACCACAATTACACAACATCACATACTCCAAAACAAACCATTTATAAAGGTCTCCTATGCATATTCTCTCATAGTTTTGGAAGAACATAGAGAATGGGTTCATAGCTTACCTCTTTGGCGAATTCCTCTTGATTGGAGCTTGATAACCACCCTCCTTGCTTTGCAAAGATTCTCCAATTTGTAGCCCACCTTGAACCACTCTCAAACTCTCAATATTTTCTTCTTTTTCTATTATTATTGCTTCTCTTAGTTGTATTTTATCAAAGTAAAGAAATGTTTGAGTTGGGTGTATATGTATATATATTAATAGGGCTGATGTCTCCATCTTTTCATCTCTCAAAACATCGCCATACAAGCATATTCATCATACTTTAATTTAGTTATGGGGTGAGGAGTTAGGAACATGAAAAGGTTTGCTTATTATGTTTAAGGAGTTATCACCTTTCTTCCTCCTTATTGTTATATACATATATACTCTCCCTTCTTGTCCCATATTATGTGTCACAAGACTCCCCCAATTACTTGTCATCAATTAAACAAATGCATTATAATGTTATTTTAATTATTTAAATACCGATTTTGACCATTTTGCCCTCCGTAGCCACACGTGTTCGATACTTATATCGATTCCTACTAAAGTCGACGTCCCGGACGTCATGGAACTATCCGTTTCGTCAAGCTCAACTTCAAAATTCATAGTTGACTTTTTCCCCGAAAAAGTCAACCGATTCTTGACTCAACCGTGACGCATTTTTGTGTTCGATCTATCCCGACTAATTTGACGTTCCTTGACTCAAATACTGTCGTCAAGGCGTCATTAAATTCCGCTCCGAACTCAAAGTCATGTTTTAAAGTCATCCCACGAAATTAATTAGAATTAATTTCATACTTATCCAAATTGAATAGTTGACTCAACTGTACCAACCATTCCAATACATCTTATCACATAACATATAATGAAATTAAATAATTCATTTATGAATAATAATTGTCACATAAGAATTTCACATAAGTTTGTTTATTGAAATTGTTAGATTATATATTACATAGAGAAATCTCGGATATTAGTTAAGTGTTATGATGATTAACATTTGGGAATTCAGAATGTAAATGGTAGCTTAAGACTTGTGCTTAAATAACAAGTTTAGCTAGTAATCGTTTTATATTGAAAAGTGAATATTAGTATGTCTAAATAGATGTTGTGGTTTTAATCACAGTATAGGTGAACGTGAGTTTTAATATTTTAGCTTAGCTTCACGCCGAGGCAAGTTTTCTAACTCTACACTTTCGTTGAGCTAGTTCATTTATTACATTGTGCAAGTTTTCTAACTCTACACTTTTGTTGAGCTAGTTCATATATTACATTGTACAAGTTTTCTAACTCTACACTTTCGTTGAGTTAGTTCTATTATTATAACTTCATACTTTTGATTGAGCAAGCTTTTTTTCTTAAAGTTCAGGAATTTCATTTCTAATATTATAACACTTGAACCTTAGCTTATTTTACTATTCAAGCAAAGGTTAACCATTTTATTCATTTTATTGAATGCTTATGCTCTATAGTTATTTCAAGCATGAGTTTGATATGTAGAATCAGTTCATTTATGATTCTCAAATGTTCTAAGTTATGTTGTTATTAAACAACTATTGTATTATCAAGCATTGTTGATTCAACTAGTTCCCTAGTTGATGATCATTAAACTTCAATTACCCTTGAAAGCTTATCCAAACCAAACTTTCTTTGGTGCGAGACTTGTACTCTAAATATTGAGATGAACAACCCTATTTTAGGGTTTACGCTTAAGCGTTAAAATGGTTGTGCACAATACATTGTATGAAAGGATTGATCCCCCTAAGTACGTGGAGTCCTTATAGTCATAATGAATATTAAAGTTAAAGTTGAAAGATTACTTATAATCGTGGATATGGTTCACTATCATTTGACCCTCAATAGTATATTTAAGAATGTTAATAGAACAAATCATTCAGGTTTCTATTGAGCCTATGAATCGGCAAATGTTGAAATGTTAATAGAACATATCATTCAGTTCTATTGAGCCCATTATTTGGCAAATGATGTAAAGATATTTATTCTTATTTCAAGTGAGCTTTGTTTGCTCACTCTTGCATATTTATACACTTATTGTAGCTATGGTTGAGAAGGTAGATAAACCTACAACTAGCAAAGGAAAAGGAAAAATGTACAAGTGATGAAGACTTGTAATTTTGTTTAAATCGTTATGATGATAGACTTTTAATAATGATGTGATGTAATAATTTTATTTCTGCACTTGAATGATTGTATTAAAGGTTAGAAAACCTGGGAGATAATGTTTTTATTAATGTAATCCTGTATGGGCAGGTTTTATTATTCAATTTATTATGATTGAGTAGTTAGATATGAATGTTTTGATTACGTGAACACCAAATATTAAGGTAATGAAGTACCGGGATTTGGGGGTGTCACAGGATCCATCTGATAAGTCAAGTCTTAGCATCCTCCTACAAAATTAGATATCAGATTTTTGAGTGATCCGTGTAAACCACAACCCTTGTCCCAATTAAGTATGCCCGGAATTTGTCAAAGGCATATACTACTGCAAGTAACTCCTTTTTTATTGTTGTGTAGTTCAATTGGGCATCCAATATGGTTTTTCTTGCATACTATATGGTGTGGAATTTTGTCTCTTGGTATTGACTCAAAACAGCCCCTACCTCATAGTCGCTTGCATCGCATATTAACTTGAACGGCATATTCCAATCTGGTGCGACGATAACTGGAGATGTGGTTAATTTCTTCTTCAATAGCTCAAATGCTAACTTACACTCCTCATCAAATTTGAAAGTTGAATCCTTCTCTAAGAGACTGCACAATGGTTTTGCAATCTTAGAGAAGTCTTTTTTGAATATCCTATAGAACCCGGAATGGCCTAGAAAACTTCAGATTCCCTTAACTGAAATTGGCGGTGGAAGATTTTCAATCGTTTCCAGTTGTGCTCGATCAACCTCTAAACCCTTCGCTAAGGCCTTGTGCCCCAAAATTATTCCTTCTTCGACCATAAAGTGGCACTTTTCCCAGTTAAGCACCAAATTAGTCTCTACGCAGTGCTTTAAAACCATGACTAAGTTTTCTAAACAGACATCAAAATTGTCCCCAAAGACCAAAAATTCATCCATGAAGACTTCCACATTTTCATCCACCATGTCTGAGAAGATAGCCATCATACACCATTAGAAGGTTGTGAGTGCATTACACAAGCCAAAAAACATTCTACTAAATGAAAAGGTGTGGTATGGACACGTGAAAGTTGTTTTCTCTAGATCTTCAGGAGCAATGACTATCTGATTATATCCCAAGTACCCATCTAATAAGTAGTAAAATTCATGGCCTGCCAATATATCCAACATCTGATCGATAAAAGGCAGAGGAAAGTGGTCTTTGTGGGTTGCCTTATTCAACTTCCTGTAGTCCATGCAAACCCTCCAACCGGTCACTGTCCTCGTTAGAATTAACTCATTGTCATCGTTCTTTACTACGGTCATTCTCCCCTTTTTCGGCACACATTGAACGGGGCTGACCCAAGCACTATCTCAAATTGGGTAGATGATTCCCGCATCCAACCACTTCAGAATCTCTTTCTTCACCACTTCTTTCATTATCGGGTTTAGCCGTATCTGCTATTCCATATTTGGCTTTTAATCCTTTTCCATTAGAATTTTGTGCATGCAGAAGGATGGATTGATTCCCTTGATATATGTGATTGTCCATCCGATGGCTGATTTGTATTCTCTTAGCACTCTCAGCAACTTATTTTCCTGCATTTTGTTAAGCGCAGAAGAAATAATAACAGGTAAAGTATTAGAAATTCCTAAGTATGCATACCTAAGGTGTTTAGGAAGTGGTTTTAGCTCAAGTGTAGGTGGCTCCTCCAATGAAGGTTTCATCCTTGCCGTGGCTTTTTCTTCCATGTGTAATGGCTCAAATAGTGCTTTGAATCTATTAATTTGTGGCAAGGAATCCAGCATATTCAAATAATCTACGAACTCTAGATCATCCAAATCTTCATCCCATAGTAGTGTCGTTTCCAATGGATCATTAGCCAAGCTTTTAACCATGTCTTCGTTGATTATCTGATCAATGACATCCATCCTGAAACACTCTTCTTTATCCGTAGGAAATTTCATGGCTTTGAATACGTTGAACTTCACTCCCTAGGATGAGTGGGATGCTCTTATCTTTCTCAAAATCCATAATTATGAAGTCCGCGGGAAATATGAAGTTGTCTACCTTTACCAAAATATCATCCACAATGCCTCTTGGGTACGTGACTGATCTATCCGCCGGTTGTAGAGATATGTTGGTCGGCTTTGGAGCCGGTAAACCCAATTCTGTATAAACTGATAACTGCATAAGGTTCACACTTGCCCCAAATCACATAAACATTTGTTGAACGCCATGTTCCCAATCGTGCACGGAATAGTAAAACTCCCCGGATCTTTCAACTTTGGCGGTAACTTTTGCTATAAAACTGCACTATATTCCTCTGTTAATGCCACAGTTTTAAAATCCTCCAACTTCTTTTTCCTAGACAGAATTCCCTTCATGAATTTTGCATAATTAGGCATCTGCCCTAAGGCTTCTGCGAAAGGAATGTTAATCTGAAGTTTCTTAAAAACTTCTAAAAATTTTGCGAACTTCTTATCTAATTTTAGTTTTTGGACTATTTACTGAAACGGCGGTGGAGGATACACAACTGGCTTGTCATTCGACTTTGTCTGTTCAACTTGCTTTTCCTCTCCCTGTTTCTTTTCAACCACTTTTTTGTCATCAAATTTGTCATCTTTTGTAGCTAAATTTTCTACAATTTCCCCCTCTAGATGTTTTCAGCTTCTCAAGGTGATTGCCTGACACTGCTCGTGATTTCCCTTCGGATTCTTTTCGGTGTCACGTGGTAGAGTCCTTTGCGGTCTATTGTTCAATGCTAAGGCCAGTTGTCCCATCTGATTTTCTAGATTCTTGATGGCTACTGCTTGTGACTTCATAACTGCCTCGTTGCTCATAATATACTTTGACAACAATTCTTCTGAATCTTATTTTCTCTCTTGATGCTGAGTTGTTTGTTGATGCTGATTCTAAAATCCTGGGGGATAAGATTGTCGTGGAGCTTGCTGATTCTGATTGTTGGTCCATGAAAAATTAGGATGGTTTCTATTCCCCGGGTTGTAGGCATTTTGATACATATTATGTGGCGGCATCCTGTTATAGTTGCCCATAAAATGAACCGATGCTGGGTTGATGGCGCATTGCTCCGTAGGATGTTCTCCAACACATAACTCGCACACATACGCCACCTGCTGTGGTTGTGCACATGTCATGGTGTCCATTTTCTTTGATAAGGCAGCAATATGTGCTGCCAACGCAGTCACTCCATCTACCTCTAAAACCCCAGCCACCTTCGGTTGTGTCATCCTCGAAGTAGGCCACTGGTAGTTGTTAGCCGCCATTGTCTCAACTTACTCATACGCTTCCTCATATCTCTTAGCCATAAAGGCTCTACCCGAAGCTACATCGATACTTGTCCTGAGATTTCCATTTAACCCATTATAAAATGTGTTCATCTGCAGCCATTTTGGTAATCCATGATGTGGGCATTTCCTAAGCAATTCCTTGTATCTTTCCCATGCCTCATATAACGATTCCCCGTGCTGTTATTCGAACATAGTAATCTCATTCCTCATTTTCGTAGTTTATAATGCCTCTTAAATGTAAAGATCCAGGAATGTTTATAATCTCGTGAAAAATAGGAAACATGTTGGGTAAAATCTATATACGCACAACACGCAATTATACGTGGTCAACAAGTAATATAATGTTAAGTCAAATATCGTTCCCACAGAGACTAGTAAGAAATTAACCCTCACAATTACCAATTTTCTATTAATCCAAATTTTATTAAACTAACCAATTTCAAGACTATAACTAAAAATATTAAAAATACTAAAATTACCAAACAATCAACAACCCTAAAAACTAAATTTTCAAACAAGTATTGGAAAATTAGGCTTACAACTTCACTCTAAGCATCACTCTGATTAGTATATCTTTTTCCAGTTTATTTCATTATCCCAGTTTATTAATCAAGAACACTCAAGTAGAATTAGCCACCTCTCGATGCACTAAAACCATATTAACTCAAATCCACAATTTAGATAGAATTAAGTTAAACACCTTAATTAACTAACTCACTATATCTCTATTTGAATGATAATCAAAGAAGGTTTAAGTTCAAGTTCTTTATCCAATTACATGCGATGTCAAGCATATCTCTACCCTAACAATCATCAAGAATCTATTCATTCACAGAATTCAAGAACACATGCTATACTGACTAAGTCTAGACTCGTATTTCATATCTCGAATTCATACAAGTCCACATAAAATTGGTGATCAAGCAATACATAAATTTAATCCCAAATCTGTGACGCCCCCAAAATAGGTATACAACACCCATTCTGAGTCGCCAAATACATGGTACAGAAAGCAAACTTCAACTTCAATAATACAATTGTCGTGCAAAATACGACAACACATACTGTGAGTTTAAATACAAATATTGTCTTCTAGACAATATCCACACTCAAATAAGTCCTCATTACAATTATTCAAACACTATTTTACAGAAATAGTGAGGACTGCTAAAACATCTTTCTAGAACCATCACTCCGCACTCGACTTAGTTCTCGCTATGTTCTCACCTCCCGAGAAAATGGAACAAAAGAAAAAGGGTGAGCTCAACTAGCCCATTAAATAATATTATGACTAAGATAATATACAACAAATTATCGTTAGTCTTCAACAGGAAAAATCGATAAAATACAATAGATAACAAGTTTTAGATCAACAACCGCAATGAAAATGAAAAATTCATTAGAAGAGTCAAGTAGAGAATGGGTTCTACTATCTTCTAAGATTTAAAAGTCCATCATCAATATTTTATCCCCAGTAATAACAATCAATATACATCTTTAATCAAATATTCATCTTTTGCACTACAAATCCAAAGATATTCATTTGTATCACCAATGGTCATGTTCATCTCAACACTGCTCATCTTTGCGAGACGGGCCAAAGATATTCATCGATTAATCATTTATCTTTGCACTACGTGCCAAAGATATTTAGTAATATCATCATTTAGGACCGAGGATGATGAAAATATTTTAAAGAAAAGCGAATCCAAATGAGACGGAAGGACAAATAGTAGGAATTCAGATAACAGTTTATCCAAGATCAATAATACTCCATAATAACCAATTTTGAAGCAAAATTCAAGAATAAAGATCAAAACATGGATACAATCAAAGATAGTAACCATAATAGACATCTTGGATAAAAAGAAGAAAATTTCATTTTTCTATGAATAGTGCCAGATTTGTGAATAAAGTCTTAGATAACGTGAATAAGAAACCCCAGACACAAAAATTTTCAAATTTGATAAAAAGTTCATACCAACATTTCTTAGATAATGATATTGAAGAAAATATCATTTTAAGAAGAATATAACACCCCTTACCTCAAAATATCAATTATTTCGATCGGAATATCTAGATAAGACCAAGGAAACTTGGACCGATGAATAGAAACTCACAAAGTATGTAAATACTCACAAAATACACTCAATAATCTAGAGAGGTCGTTCCCAGGAAAGAGGGGGCTTTCCAATAAGAATTTCTCCTTACTGGCGCGCAATTAGGTGACCAAACCTCTCCTTGACAGAACTTTCTAGACATTGCCAATAATGTTATCTCATAATATTATTCAAATAATATGAATTATTGATCCGATAATGGAAAATATTGTGCAGTGACAATTATTGAAACAACAATAATATAAAATATCAACGCAGCAATTATTGAATCAATAAAATAAAATATTAAACAGTAACTACTATAACAATTATTGAGTAGTGCCTTCTTACGTAAGGATCAATAATTCATCAATATTGTGTATCCACGTGTATTACTATATTTTAACCACCGGGTATTCCAACAGTGTTAACGGTAACAACTACGCCGTTATTTATAAAAACTCAAACTTATCGTTTTCTTCATCCGACAGCTTATTCTTACATTATGGGATCACAATGATCATACTGGCTGCATTTAATATTCCCCGACAACAAGAATATTCCACGACTAAACAAATATTCCCCGACAACAATGATTATTTTATAACCACTTGCTTATTTTGCAAAATTTGCACATTTCACCCATAACCAGAGAATTATATCAATTTAATACCTTATTATTCACAATAATAATTAGAGGAAATTTGATTTTATTTATAATAAGTTGGGGTCTTACAACCTCCCCTCCTTATGAAATTTCGTCCTCGAAATTGACACACGTACCTGGTGTTTTGAAAAGGTGAGGATACCTCGCTTTCATTTCTGATTCCAACTCCCAGGTCATTTCTTCAATAGCATGGTTTCTCCACAAAACCTAACTTGTGGTATAACCTTGGTGCGTAGGATATGCTCTTTCCTATCCAAGATCTTAAAAGGTACTTCTTCGTACGTTAAATCTTCGGCTATCTCGTCTGGTTCTAATGCAATAATATGGTTCGGGTCTTTCACATATTTACGAAGCATGGATATGTGAAAAACATTATGAACACGAGACATACTTGGAGGAGGTAATGTGAGTCTATAGGCCACATTTCCTATTCGGTCAAGAATCTCAAATGGACCAACAAATCGTGGATTGAGTTTTCCTCTCTTTCCAAATCTTGTAACTCCCTTCCATGGAGCAACAAGTAACAGTACATGATCCCCAATATTAAATTCCACGTCCTTTCGATGAAGATCAACATAACTCTTTTGTCGATCTTGTGAGGTTTGAATACGTTGTCGAATCACTTGGATCTTTTCTGTAGTCATGCGTACTAATTCTGGTCCCAGCAGCGTTGCTTCTCCCACCTCGTCCCAGCATACTGGAGAACGACACTTTCATCCATACAGCGCCTCAAATGGAGCCATGCCTATACTTGCTTGATAACTGTTGTTGTAGGAGAATTCTACCAATGGCAAGTACTTATCCCAACTCCCTTTGAAATCTAGGACACAAAGTCTTAATAGATCTTTAAGACTTTGAATAGTCCTCTCTAATTGTCCGTCCGTTTGAGGATGGTATGTCGAACTAAATCGTAAATCCGTGCCCATAGCTTTCTGCAAGCTAACCCAAAATCGTGAAGTGAATCTTTGGTCACGATCCAAAACTATGGATACTGGCATGCCATGCAATCTCACAATCTCATTCACGTACATGCGAGCAAGACGTTCAAGGGAATAAGTCTCACGTATAGGCAAGAAATGGGCAGACTTGGTTAATCTATCAACAATAACCCAAATAGCATCTATGCCTTGAGAAACTTTGGGAAGACCTGTAACGAAATCCATAGTAATGTGTTCCCACTTCCATTTCGGAATCTCAAGTGGTTGTAATGGACCCTTTGGCACTTGATGCTCCGCCTTTACATGTTGACAAGTTAAACACCTCGAGATAAACTCTGCGATCTCTCTCTTTATATTGTTCCACCAAAATGTATGTCGAATATCATGATACATTTTGGTACTCCCAGGATGGATTGCAAACGGTGTGTTGTGTGCCTCCATCATGATTCTATGCTTCAAGTAAGAATCGTTAGGAACACAATGTCTAGAGTTGAATCTAAGTATTCCTTCTTCATCGATTCTCGCTACTGGAATAGCTCCTTCTTGCACTTTCTTCTTCATACGTATCAGCTCCAGGTCTGTAGCTTGAGCAGCTTTCACTTTATCGATTAAAGTCGATTCTACTTGTATATTCGCCATCATCATGTGGGTCCCTGGAGTCTTTAATTCTACCTCCATCCTTTGTAAGTCATACAGAATGGGCCTTTGCATTGATAATATCGCACTCGTACTCGCATATGATCTTCTACTCAATGCGTCAGCTACTACGTTCGCTTTTCTAGGATGATATTGAATAGTGTGATCGTAATCTTTCAATAGTTCAAGCAAACGTTGTTACCGCATGTTGAGTTCTTTTTGGTTGAAGAAATATTTGAGGCTTTTATGGTCTGTATAAATCTCCATTTTCTCCCCATACAAGTAGTGTCTCCAAATTTCAACGTGAATACGACTGCTGCCAACTCTAGATCATGAGTAGTATAATTCCTCTCATATTCTTTGAGTTGTCGTGAGGCATAGGCTATGACTTTCCCATGTTGCATGAGAATGCATCCTAACCCTTTGCTCAAGCATCATTTATATAACAAATCCATCCGCATCGGATGGTATTCCCGAGCAGTGCTTAAAAATGAGTCTCCTCTTGAGCTCTTGGAAACTCTTCTCGCATTCCTCGCTCCATACAAATTTTGTATCTTTCTCGAGTCACCGAAAGTTATCTGAGTAGCGATTCGAGAAAATCCTTTCACGAATCTCCGATAATAACCAAATTAAGCCCGTAAAGCTACGCACTTCAGGCCACCAACTTTGGTTGCTCCCAACTTTATCAGATTGCTTCAATCTTTCTTTGGGTCAATGATACTCCATGTTTTGACACCACGTGCCCAAGGAATGCTACTTCCTCAAGCCAGAACTCACATTTCTTCATCTTGGCATAAAGCTTGTTTTCTCGAAGCCTTTCAAGTATCAGCTTCAAATGGTGCTCATGATCTTCACGGCTTTTGGAATAGATGAGGATGTCATCAATAAAACAACAACAAATTGATCCAAATATTCCTTAAATACACGGTTCATCATATCCATGAAAGCAACAGGAGCATTAGTAAATCCAAAAGACATGACTAAGAACTCATAATGCCCGTCTCGAGAGTTAAGGCGGCGCTTTGGAATATCCTCGCTTTTAATCTTCAAATTGATGATATCCGTAATGAAGATCGATCTTTGAAAGAATTGTGCTCCTTGCAACCGGGTCTAATGGTCATCAATGCAAGGTAGCGGATACCTATTCTTGATGGTGACATGGTTTAATTCTCTAGAGTCAATATAAAGTCGCATACTCCGCTCTTTCTAATTTACTTAATAAAACAGAGCACCCCAAGGAGATGTACTAGAGACGAATAAAACCTATGTCTAACAATTCCCGTAGTTGGACTTTTAACTCTGAAGTTCAATAGAGCCATTCGATATGGGGTTTTAGAAATGGGTTTTGTACTTTACCAAGGTCAATAAAGAATTCAACATCACGCTCGGGGTGACCGGAAGTTCTTCAGGAAATACATCAGGAAATTCTCTAACAACAGAAATATTATTCAAATCTGACTTGTCTTTGTTCAAATCGATAACATGGGCTAAGAAATCTTGACATCCATTTTTCAATAAACGAATAGCTTTATGGCTTGATATGATAGTGACTGATTTTAGTGGTTTAGCTATTTGAATTCGTATGACAGGTTGGTTAGGAATATGAAAACTAACAACCTTACGAAAACAATCAATTTTGGCATGATGAGTGGTTAACCAATCAATTCCTAAAATCACATCAAAAGCAAGTATCTTTAAAGAGATAAGATCAACAGGTAATGTGATAGTGCCAACTTGGATCATGCAAGATTTATAAACTGTGGATGTAATGAAAGTTTCACCCAACGGAGTCTCCATTGATAAATCAAAGTCTAATTTCTCCGGAGTCAAGTTTAAACGTTGAGCACAAGCAGGAGAGATAAAAGAATGGGTAGAACCAGTATCTAGTAAGGTATAAACTTCACAAGAGTTCAAGATTAGCTTACCCGTGATCACCTCGCTCGAGTTTCTCATGTTTTGGCCATTCACGACAAACGCTCTTCCAGGAACCGCTGATTTTGACTTATCCGGGACATCCCTTGGAGTTACCATCCCCGTTGAACTTGGTTTTGCTACAGAATAGTCTCGAGCTATATGGCCCTCCTTTCCACAGTTGTAACATACCTTGGATTATTGTGGACAGTTTGGGCTGATATGTCCCTCTTTCCCGTATTTGTAACATCTAAATCAAGGTCGTTCTCTCCTCCCTAGAATTTGTTGTTGTTGGTCTTTGGTGCTCCTCTGATGATGTCTTCCCGTCATTGTTGAATCTCTCTTTCGAAATTTCCACTCGACTCACCTCTCCTATTATCATGGCAACGATGACCACCCGAGTGGTTACCGCTTTTTGTTCGTATTTTTTCCCTCCTCGTTGGTTATCATCGCTCGATGACCGCCACCCACGCAGATGACCCAGTTGTGGTCCCTCGGTTACACATACTCATTATCTCGCCTAATAATTGAGCCTCATTTTACAACATCCTGAATATAAAGAAAATTTATGAGATATAAGATATTGCCAATCTCTGCTTTAGACCTCTCGTAAACATCCTTGTCATTCTTTCCTCATTTTCGACCAAATGAGGTGCAAACACTCGATAACTCGCAAACCTCGCCGTATTGGGACACCATCATGTTGTTTTATTCGATCCGATAAACTCCACCTCCTTCATATGACGAATACTTTCAGGAAAGTACTTGTCATTGAATAGTTTCTGAAATGTTTCCCAAGACATGCTGAGTGCGGCTGGCTGGGTACGCTTTACAGACTCCCACTAGTAGTTTGCCTCACCGTGGAACATAAAGGTGGCGAATGGAACCTTCTATTCCTCCGTGCATCCCAAGACATCGAATATCTTGGTAATTTGCTTGACCCACATTTCTGCCATGATCGGATCCGGCTTTCCCTTAAATTCTGGTGGTCCCAACTCTTTGAACTGCTTGGCTGTGACAAGCCGCGCATTGCTAGCATTTCCACCCGTATTCTATGCACGAGTTTCCCTCGTCTGGTTTTGCATAAAATGCAAAAAACTTCTGAACATCCCATCATTCATCATTTGTTCGGTAGTGTTGTTAATAAGAGGATTATTGCCTTCCTGTTGCACGTTCTCCTGGTTTGTAACTAAAGGTTGTTCCACAGTCTCATACACTCCATTGTTAACGCTTCTCGTGACCATTCTTAAATCATCGCCATAAAATAAGGGTTAATTAAACAAATTAACATATCACATAATATCCCTATATTATGACTGACCAACAAATAAGCTTAGATAGGACACACTAGCGAAGGATTTACTCATCTCTCCCCTCCTAGTACTATTCCTCGATCTCCTCCAGAGACCATATCCCTAAGCTTTGATACCAACTATGACAACCCCCAAAATAGGTATACAACACCCATTTTGAGTCGCCAAATACATGGTACAGAAAGCAAACTACAACTTCAATAATACAATTGTCGTGCAAAATACGACAACACATAATGTGAGTTTAAATACAAATATTGTCTTCTGCATAATATCCACACTCAAATAAGTCCTCATTACAATTATTCAAACACTATTTTACGTAAATAGTGAGGACCTGCTAAAACATCTTTCTAGAACCATTACTCCGCAGTTACTTTATTAGTTCTCGCTTGTGTTCTCACTTCACTCGAGAAAAATGGAACAAAAGTAAAAGGGTGAGCTCAACTAGCCCAATAAAGAATATTATGACTAAGATAATATACAATAAATTATCGTTAGTCTTCAACAGGAAAAAATCTGATAAAATACAATAGACAACAAGTTTTAGATCAACAACTGCAGCGGAAACAACATTCCATTAGAAGAGTCAAGTAGAGAATGAGTTCTACTATCTTCTAAGATTTAAAAGTCCATCATCAATATTTTATCCTCAGTAATAACAATCAATATACATCTTTAATCAAATATTCATCTTTGCACTATATAGCCAAAGATATTCATTTGTATCACCAAATTGGTCATATTCATCTCAACACCTATTCATCTTTTGCTTACTGGTAAAGATATTCATCGATTAATCATTTATCTTTGCACTACACAGCCAAAGATATTTAGTAATATCATCATTTAGGACCGAGGATGATGAAAATATTTTAAAGAAAACGAATCCAAAGGAGACAGAAGGGACAAATAGTAGGGATTTGTATAACGCTTTATCCAAGATCAATAATACTCCATAATAACCAATTTTGAAGCAAAATTCAAGAATAAAGATCAAAACATGGATACAATCAAAGATAGTAACCATAATAGACATCTTGGACAAAAATAAGAAAATTTCATTTTTTAATGAATAGTCAGATTCGTGAATAAGGCAGTATCGTGAATAAGAACCCCAGACACAAAAAGTTCCAAATTTGATAAAAAGTTCATACCAATATTTCGATATAATGATATTGAAGAAAATATCATTTTAAGAAGAATATAACACCCTTACCTCAAAATATCATTGCTTGATCTAATATCGGATAAAGACCCAAGGAAACTTGCACTGATGAATAGAAACTCACAAAGTATCTAAATACTCACAAAATACACTCAATAATCTAGAGAGAGAAAGAGAGAAAGATTATGTTTTTGGTGTGATTTTCAATTCTAACTTAGCCCTCTATTTATAGGAAAATGTTAGCAAACTTGACCTGCAACCTGATGGCTTTACTTGCTACTATTCCCACCCACCACATTTGAAATAAAATTTAGCACATTTCTTCACCAACCACAAGTGGGGCCCACTCAATTCTAGAATTTTCCACCAAAATGCTAAATTCGGATACTTCAACAATTTCTGAACCAGTCACCTCTTAAAATTCATAACAAATCATACGTTCATTTTTAACGGTTCAAAATTTGTGGACATATACTCAACTTATATATGTATAACATATTCAAAAATTACAACGATCCAACGGTCGAATTAAAAATTATAACTCACGCAATATATCTCAAAAACACTGGTTTAATTTTTAATACCTCCATTCCGACAAAAATACTGATAAAACACCTCAACATTAACTCCTTTATTTTTAACCACAATAAATATATCCAACATTTATATCCACATAAAATAAATTTTTCCTTATCATATGAATCAATAATTAATTATTCACAAATAATATTACAGAATCACATTTATGACAACCGACGCACTCGCTCCTCAGAAAGAGGGGGCTTTCAATAAGAATTTCTCCTTCTCGGGCGCCGCATTAGGTGACCAAACCTCTCCTTGATAGAACTTTCTGGACATTGCCAATAATGCTATCTCATAATATTATTCAAATAATATGAATTATTGATCTGATAATGGAAAATACTGTGCAGTGACAATTATTGAAACAACAATAATATAAAATATCAACGCAGCAATTATTGAATCAATAAAATAAAATATTGAACAGTAAATAATATAATAATTATTGAGTAGTGCCTTCTTACGTAAGGATCAATAATTCATCAATCTGTATCCACGCCAGACATTCTTGTATTTTAACCACCGGGTATTCCAACGTGTTAATTGGTAAATAACTACGCCAATTATTTATAAAACCTCAAACTTATCGCTTTCTTCATCCGGCGCTTATTCTATTATGGAGCCCATAAATGGATCGCGTCAGGTAATTTAATATTCCCTCAGACAACAAGAATATTCCACAACCAAACGAATATTCCCCGACAACAATGATTATTTTATAAGCACTTGCTTATTTTGCAAAATTTGCACATTTCACCCATAACCAGAGAATTATATCAATTTAATACCTTGTTATTCACAATAATAATTAGAGGAAATTTGATTTTATTTATAATATGTTGGGGTCTTACAAAATCAATATAGATAAACTGAATAATAGCTTATTAAACTGAATTTAGCTCATCGTCAATGAATTAAAAACTGAATTAATTAAAGTAAACATCATCCCAGTTACAGAATTTAAACTAAAGAAGATGAATAAATCCAGAACCACCCTTCTCTCTAGCTCAATATGCAATTATGGTGAAATTACCTTCAACGTCCTTCTCCAATGCTCTTGCTCAAAAATTTGTCCTCTGTGCTCTATTTGCTTGTTTGATGATCAATCTTGTGTTTGTTGTTAATTTGTATGCCAAAGAACGTATTCTGATTACAATTCCATGCACGGTAGAGTTCCAAGTCATTCCCATCACTTAGGCTTACGTTTCTGCAGCATTTGAAACCAAGTAGGAAACTGCTCTTCCCCATACCCCCGCCCCGGTGGGGGTTTAGCCTTATAAAGGTCCCACCCCGACGGGAATGTCCTCTACTAACTCGTATCAAGACCCCCCGCCCCGGCGAGGGTATTAGGCATAAAGAGGCCCGCCCCTGCGGGGGTCCTTTCTGCTAGTTGTCCTGTTTTCCTCCTTTTCTTGCCACATTTCGCCATAATGTCACCCGTTTAGTCCATTTGCACTCCACTATACCTAAACACAAAACTACACTAAATAAGTAAAAATGAAACATAAACACAAAGAATTAACACCGTTTAAGCTCGAATTAGACGCCGATTCGTAGGTATAAAACCCACTTATCAAAACACCATATTTGAAAAAGCCATGCTGGATTTAGGAGCTTCAATTAATGTTATGCCTTTATTTGTTTATGCTTCCTTAAATCTAGGTCCTTTGAAAAATACTGGTGTGATTATTCAATTGGCTGATCATACTAACATTTACCCTCGAGGGGTAATTGAGGATGTCGTAGTGCAGGTGAATGAACTAATCTTTCCTATAGATTTTTACATTGTGGATATGGAGGATGATACATCATCAAACCCTTCCCACATCTTGTTAGGAAGACCATTCCTAAAAATAGTAAGAACCATTATTGATGTGCACAATGGGACCTTGATAATGGAATTTGAAAGCCATGAGATATCCTAGTGATGTGAATCATGTTTTTGAGATTGATGTGATTGACTCCTTAGTGCAAGAAACTTTTGAACATTTGCATAAAGACAACTTGGAGGTTGTTATCACCAATAGTTAGGACATGGATATGGAAGATGAGATAGAATGGCATCAGGAATTGAAGGAAACTATGGCTGCCTTACACTCGTTACCAAAATATTCAGATAAGTATCATATTTTTTTAGATGACGGAACTAAGCCCACAAGGAAGGCATAAAGAAGGTTGAGTCTACTGATGATGAAGTTTATAGAATTATTTGATGCCGGTTGAGAAGAGAGGCATGACGTCAAGCCAAAGACGTTAAACAAGGGCAACTACCTGGGAGGCAACCCAAGCACTCAGATTTGATCTTTCTATCCCTTTATTTTATTTTTTTAAGTTGCATGTTAGCTAGTAGTTCTTTCTTCTGTGCATGATTTTCTTACATTAGGGACAATATAAGGTTTGAGTGGGGGGGGGAGATTTAGGTTTTATTTTATTTAGGAATAATAATCCAATTTTGATGGAAAGTTGAAAAAATTATGAATTTTTTTGAAAACTTAGGGTCCATGGTTCTATTTGCCTATGTGCTTAAAAGGTTAAAGTCAAAGATTGAAAGTTGATGCTAAAATTTAGAATCTGTTTGATGTTTAATTTGTTAATGAATGATGAAGACTAAGCCATGATCTATAGTAACTGATTTGAATTGAATTTGTGATACATGAGTACTTGAATATGAGAAATATGTTTGTTTGGCTAAGTTATTTGTGGAGTTGTCTATGTGCACTAATTTCATGACATAAAACTGTTTAACTTGCTTATGTTGTTGTAGAACCATGTGAAAAAAATGATGAATGAAAAAAAAGAAAAAAAAAGAAAATTTGGTGATTGAAAAATCTACTTCAATGTCCATTGTGCGAAATAACTGGGTATCCAAGCCATGGGAAACATCGATATTCACGCTGAAAAGTGTGATGGATAAAAGCAGCTTGACTAGTCGACTTTTGTGGCCTTTGTTACTTGAATAAGTAAGCCCTAGGGGTGTCTCTACACCCAGCACCCTAAGATCATATAGTTTGGGAGTCGTTGGTAGAAAGTTCACTACATGGGTAACTCTGAAAAGCCTAAGAAAAAGAGACATTTCACATGTTAAGAAAATAAAAAAAATACGAGAAAAGCATGAAAATACATTCATCTGTGCTAAAAAGAAGGTTCTATGAAAAAAAATTAAAAATCAAGAAAAATGTGTTCTTGGTTGTGAGTCAATACGGTTTTTGCTCCATGATAACTAAGTTGAGTAAGTATGAAGTATTTGGGAAAGTTACTTATGTGACTACAATTTATTTTAATGAAATTCATTGGTGAAATAGTAAGGTTGGTAATTCTGAGTTGACTAATAAGGTATTGATTAGATTTCTGCAAATTTAGTGTTGATAGTCATGATTTGTACCTTGAAATCTTTTGATATAATGGTTGAATAAATTTTTTCTGAAAATCAAACTTTTGGTTTACACGAGGACATATAAAAAGATAAATGTGTGGGAATTTGATGAGTATGAAATATGTTATACTTTTATTCCTTAATACTTAATCTTTTGTATTTATTTTGTGCCTAAATAAACTCATTATTCTTATATTTTTATTTTAGGTACAATTGAAGGGGTTCCGTGATTTTGCAAATAAATTAGAGGAGGTTTACGGGATTCCTAGTTGATCAAGGATTCAACAATTGGTATCATAAATGGATTTGGATTCTACTTACTTTCACGCGACAAGGAGTTTAAACACGTGGCAATTGTGGCATTTAATTCCACTTTTAAATCTGATTTTTGGATTCTAGAAAATTAGTTTTTATAATTTTATTATAAATTAGGATTTCTTTTAGACTGAGATTTATTTCCAAATTGGATTCTATTTCTTTATAGAAACTAGTTATGATTTGTAATTTCTTTTCGGATTTGGATTTCTAATTCTCATAGGATTTAAGGACTTGTCTAGCACTATAAATAGAGGATGATAGTCATGGTTTTATTCATTCAATTATCAACTATCATCTATTAGAGTACAGACTTAAGAGCATGTCAGGCTAGTTTTTTTAATTCAGTTCTAAAGGGACGTGGAACCTTGTTACAAGTAATTGATTAATTGATTATTATTATTTATTCCTTATTATATGAAATTTCTTCTGATAATCTATTTTCATTGATTGCATGCTAATTGAACTAATTAATTTGATATGGCCAATTGAGTTAATTTGATCATTATCATCTGCTAGATTAAGATTGGTATTACGTGTAATTGATATATGTCTTCATCATAAGTAGCAACTTGGTAATACTAATTGTGGACAAGCTTTTGTGTATTGCTAAGGTTATCAGAAAATAAGTTAAACAAATAGAGCTTATGTGTTTGTTGCTTGGATTAACCTAATTCTCTATTTCTTAATGCTTCTGTCATATTAAATCTAGAGAGCTTATTCTAAGTTATATAACAGTTGAATCTGGTGAAGAGCTTATTTCATACAATGAAAATCTAAGGAGAATTTCGGATAGCAGAGCTTATTGTTATCTAGGGCTACTAGTTTCATTGAAGGAAAAATAATAATAACTTGATTAATTGATTGTTGTACTTGGTGAAACTAAACTGCAGAACTGAAGTTTTATATATTTGGTTAACATCATCATTAATTCTTGTTCTCTTAGTTTAAAAATAAATTTCAAAAATCCCCATCTTTATTTTCTGTTGAAATAGTAGAATAATTCTAAAATAACTTTACTCTCTGTGAGATCGATCCTTACTTGCTACAGTGCTAATTAATATAAATTATAAATCGAAAGTGAGGTTAATTTAGGAGTGTAAACGACAGCTCCCAAAGGCTTAAGATTGAAAAACCTAATGTTGCACATTTGATTACCATTGGATTCCATAAGAAGAAGGCTCATAAAAATGGCAAAGGTTTTAAGAATAAGGATAAGTCAATTTCTACCAAAACAAATAAGGCAAATTATTCGATCAGGTAACAACTCTAAGGCAAGTACTAAATGTCGCTTCTATAAGAAGCAAGGACATATTCAGAAGAATGCCCTAAGTTCAGAGAATGTCTTGAAAAGAAATGCATGTCCTTCAATTATGTAACTTATGAACCCTTTCTAATTGATGTTCCTTCTAATACATGGTAGCTTGACACTGGTGTTATGGTTCACATTACTAATTCATTACAGGAATTCCTTTCAAAGAAGACACTCCAAAAGGGGGAAAGAACCATTAAAGTTGGCAATGAAGAGTCTATACAAGTTGAAGCTGTAGGAACTCTTCCTTTAGTTTTGGAGAGTAGTTTCACCTTGTATTTATATGATAATCTTTATGTTCCTAGTATGACACGGAATTTAATTTTTTTTATCTAAACTTGATGTTGATGGTTTTTCGTTTAAGTTTGGGAATAATAAAAAATTTATTTATCATTACTCTCATGTTATTTGTTCAAGCTCCTTAGAGGGAAACCTCCATAAGTTAAATTTGGATAATGTGACAGAAAGTTTTGAATCCTTGTTGAATGTGACAGAAAGTACCTCTAAAAGTGGAAATAAGAGAAAACTAGATAATGAGAATTCTTCAAAATTGTGACATCAACACTTAGGCCATATTTTAAAAGACAGAATGCAATGTCTTATAAAGGATGGAATTCTTCATTCACTAGATTTTTCTGATCTTCACTATTGTATTGAATATATAAAAGGAAAATTTGTGAAAGGAAGTAAGAAAAGAGCCACTAGAAGTATAATTCACTTCTTGAGGTGATTCACATTGATATATGTGGACCATTTTCTCTTGGAATTGGTGGACACAAATTTTTTATTACATTCATTGATGACTATTCTTATTATACTTATAATGCCTACCTGATTAATGAAAAATCTGAATCACTAAATATGTTTAAATTTTTAAGGATGAAGTTGAAAATCAACTTGACCGAAAAATTAAAGTAGTGAGATCAGATCGAGGCGGAGAGTATTATGGTAAACACTCCGATACATGTCATAGTCCTGGTCCATTTGCCTTATTTTGTCAAGAAAATAGAATCGTCACTCAGTATACAATGCCTGGTACACCGCATCAGAATGGTGTAGCTGGGAGGCGAAATCGTACCCTTATGGATATGGTACATATTATGTTATGAAATTCTAACTTACCGATATTTTTATGGACTGAGGCATTAAAGACAATTGTTAATATTTTAAATCGGGTTCCTAGCAAATCTGCCCTTAACACTCCTTATGGAATTTTGACATGTAGGAAACCTAATTTAAAATACTTACGGGTGTGGGGTTGTCTAGCCGAGGCTAAGATTTTTAATCCACAAATGAAGAAACTTGAATCTAAATCCATTAGTTGTCATTTCATTGGATATCCTGAGAGATCTAAGGATTTTTGATTTTACTGTCACTCACATACCACTAGAATTGTTGAGACTAGTTATGTAGAGTTTTTAGAAAATGGTAATTTAAGTGGGAGTGGTGAGCCTAGAAAATTAATCTTGAAGAAAACAGGTTTTATGTTCTTAATCCTTTAATTAAAAAGAGTGAGGCACAACAACCTCCTATTGAGGCAAATTATGTCCCTAAGATAGTTGAGCTACCACCTTATGTTAAACCCCAGATTATTGAAAATCATATTCCGAAAATTATACAACCTTTACGTAGGTCCGAAGGACCTAGAAAGCATGTTAATTTTGATGATTTTATAACCTATCTAAATGAGATTGACTATGATTCAAGTAAGATTAATGATCATATCTCCTATAAAGAGGCCATTACGAGTGCTCAATCAACTCAATGGCTTGAAGTGATCGATGAATGATGAGTTGAAATCAATGGAGCTTAATAACGTTTAGGATCTTAAAGAGTTACCAAAAGGTGTAAAACATGTTGGTTACAAGTGGGTCTATAAGACCAAAATAGATCCTAAAGGGAACATTGAAAGGTATAAAGCTCGATTAGTTGCTAAAGGTTTCACTCAAAAGGAAGGTTTGGATTATAATGAAACTGTAACGATCGAGAAATTTATAAATTAATTTAAATATTTATTGAATTAAATAAATAATTTAAATAATTTATTTATTGAGGAAAAAAAATAATTGATAATTGTGATGAATTAATTTAGTAACTAAATTGATAATTTTATTTAATGGATTTAATTTAAGAAAATAATTAAATCAAATCAATTGCTTAATATTTAAGAAGACAATTAAATTAAATAAATTGTTTAATTTAATGGAAATAAATAAAATAAATAAAGTGATGTTTCTAATTTATTAATTAAATTAGATATATAATTATTTTTTAATTATAAGGTATAATGATAATAAGGTTTTTATTATTATTATTATAAGTTATTTAAATTAGCTAAACTAAAGTTAGTTAAATAGCGTGTGACACAAAGTACCTATATAATATAAATAATATAATAATAATTTGGTTTGGTAATTATGTGGTTAGCCAAACATGGCCTTGTGGCCTTTGGTTTTTTCAACTGACGCTAGCTGTTGGTTTTTTACCTGACGTTAGTGGGGAAATGGGAGTTAGTATATTTTCTTACGCGTATTATTTTTCCTAAGGCTAGACAATACAGAAAATACAGAAAGGGTTTGAGAGAGAAGAGAGAAAAACACTGTGTTCTTGGTGATTGACAAGAGGAGGAAAGGGAATTGCTAAACCTAGTCACCATCCTTTGGTAGCATATAATCAAAGTGGAGGTATTTTTTAAACCTTGGGATTATATATATATATATATATATATATATATATATATATATATATATATGAGTTTTACTAAGATAATTTGTAAACTCTGTGAATTCTAGTTTCTGTAAATTGTTGTTATGAAACCTGTGTATGATGATTATATATAGTTATGATGTTAGAGGTTGTAATTAGACATGAATTATATGCGAATTACAGTTTAAAAAGAAGAAAAGTATGACAGTGTTGTATTTCTTATATGGCTTGTGAAAATTACCAATTTTAGTGGTTAATTCGTATGCTAAACTGCAAATTGGGTTTTGTTTATGTTAGTCTAATAAGAAACACACAAAACGTAATTTGAACGAAGTAATTCGGACAAGAATCGAAGTCACAGTGTTCAATTTTGTGAAGAAGTTCAAAAATGGAGTTTTATAAAAAAAAAAAATATGAATTTTGAGAAATTAAAATAGTTTTAGTGGTTGTTAAATTGTTCTAATTGATTGAATATGTTAGCAATCATGTTTATAATGGTGTTATATTTATTTTGTGTGTTAATTTCACTGATTTGATGGTGAAATTTATGTTAGTTGGTCTAAAAACGGCTACTATTCATGCCGAAGTCTCAAGGCTCTGTTCGCATTAATAAGAATTGTACTGCTATTACAAGTGCAAAAAAATTATGGCAGCTAATGTAGCCTACTCCACTAGGTTTTCTATAGTCGAAGCACCAAGTATGAATCACTTGCAAGGCAAGGAAAGGGAACAAGTAATTGCAATAGTACTTCGAGCCCAAAACAAAGGCGATCCTATTTTATTGCAGATCATGTGTAACGGACTTATATTAGTTTAGTATGCATGTTAAGGATATTAAAACATAAAGTGGACTATATTACCAGATTGTAAGATGTTGTAATTCAAAGTGTGAACATTTTAAGTAATTATTTAAATAAGTTATATAATGAACCAAATGTGATGTTTTCAAAAGTTAAATATAAATGATAAGATTCATAGTGTGATTTTAGATTTGTTAAGTGTTAACCTAAATGGTTAAGTACTAGGTTAGGGTTATGATCTAAATGATTGTTTAATACCCATAGTGTTAATATTCATGCAACTAATTGTTGTTGCGATTGTAATGATGTATGTAGGGTAATTGGAGATTATTTTACACTTGTGTAGCTTACAAACAAGGCAAGTTCTCTAACTCTACTTTCATAATTGTGCAAGTCTCTAAACCTAAACTTTCATTGAGCAAGACTATTGATTCTATTTTTATGTACATTTAATAAGCTCTTGTAACTTAATTCGTTACATCAAATGAGTTTTACATTCTCATTTATTGTTATTGTTATTCAAAACGTATGTTGTTCTAACACATTGATTCAAAGGAGATTGTTCTACTTCTTTTAACATAGTACTTTGCATGTGTATCATGTTTATTCAGTCATACATTCTTGTATTAAACCTTTATTGACGGAAATTGAATAAGTGTTCTAAAATTCTAGAAACACTGATAAGCTAGTTCCAAACTAAACTTTCTTTAGTGTGGAAATTATAAATTCAAACTGAGACGAACAACCCTAACATAGGGGATTTTGTACGTGTAACGTTTAGATGTTTGTGCACAATACATAGTGCAAAGGGCTGATCCCCCTGAGTACGTTAAGAAGAGTCTGTACAGTCTAATGACTGTCAAGGTTAAGGTAATAATACCTAAACATCGTGGACATAGTTCGTGGTCTTAAGACCCTTAGATAATTAAAGTTCGAACTTGTTTTCTATTTTGATTCGTAGAACAAGTTCTTTATTATAAAGTATTCGTTGTTCACTCTCATGTTGTTGTTATACTATCTTTATGTCAGTGAGAAATTGTTTGCTCACTCTTGCAATTAAACAATGCAGCTAAAGTCGAAAGAGGTGATGAGCCATCTACTAGTAAGGGAAAGGGCAAGATGTCTAAGTGATGAAGAATTAGTTAAAGTTTATTTAAATGCTTGAAGTTATAAGACTTGTTTTATTTTATAATGTATTCCGCAAACTGATGTAATAATTTTAAGGTTAGATTACCTGGGATTGTTTTTGAGATGATGATGTAACCCTTTAATGGGAAAGATTATTGTTTAAAGTTATTTAATGTTTTATCTTTATTATGGGTAGTTAGATGTAATTATTTTAATAGTGAGCACCAAATTCAGTGGAAATGAAGTACCCGGATTTGGGGGTGTCACAGGTTGGTATCAAAGCTTTAGGTTATGAACCTTAGGTGGGGAAACCTTAGGAAGTAACCTTTAAGGAGACAAAAAACATAGAGGTGTTTAACTCTTACCGAGTTTTAAGGAATGGATTGAGGTATCCATTGAAGTTAAATAATAAAATACATTATGTGCTATGTGTTAATAACTTATGTGCTCGCGAGTATCGAAAATACTAAGTAAAACTTAAAATATTTTGTTGTCAGGATGTCTGACGAAGGAGGATCCAGTCCAGCTAGAGAGGTGATACCTCAGGTACCTATAGACGATGAACCCCGGGATATTCACGTAGTGCGAGAATGGGGATTGATTCACGAGGATGAGCACATGGATCGATCCCGAGGAGGATAGTCCTGAGGAGATAGAGGAGGATAATGATGAGGAGGATCCTGAGGAGTTTCCACCAAACTCTGTATCAGCTGAGATGTATGACGCTATGTATGACCGTAACATAGAGTTACAGGATAATGTTGAGGAGTTGAAGGAAATGGTTGAGATGCATCACGTTGCGTTGGAACAGAAGGATGTAGAGATTCAGGAACTCGATTCAAAACTCGGAAACACAGAATGGGATCTAGTTCATACCAAGGGTCAGCATGAAGACCTATTGGCAGTGAACGAGAAGATGAAGACTGACATGGAGAAGTTGAAAGATGACTTCAAAGAGGAATCAGCTAAGCGTGCAAGAGCAAAGGATGCTTGGATGAAGGCGACTCAACGTGCAGATCGTGATGAGGCTAAGGTCCAAGTGAAGAAAGCCAAGATGAAGGAGATGGATTATGCTTTTAATTCTATGATTGATAGGGCCCAGGATCGAGTCCATTATTACCCACCTTAGTTTGAAGACTTGCCTTGGTTCGTGATGGATCGTAGGACGACGTACCATATCATGGAGGAAGAGCGTCGAGAGGCCTTACGACGTCTTAATATGCCTAGATAGAATAAGAGTGATAATAATATGAGGTTAATTATGTGAATAAATAAGTTATGAATCCCTTATTTTGAGTATACTTCGAGGGGTTGGTGAAGTAGCGTACGAGGTAGCTTTACCTCCAGAGTTGGAGCATATTCATAATATTTTTCATATCTCGTTATTGAGACCGTATAAACCTTATTATAGACATGTTATAGAATATGAGCCCTTAAAGTTTGAGAAAGACTTAATATATGATGAAGTCCCTGTTCAAATTGTTGACAGAAAAAAGCAAGTACTGAGGAATAAAGTGATACCTTCTATTAAGGTAATCTGGAGAAACCACAATGTTGAAGAGGCTACGTGGGAACTTGAAAGCGTTATGATGAAAAATTATCCTCAGTTGTTTGCTTGATCTTGTATAGCGATTCGGGGGACAGAATCTTGTTGAGGGAAAAATGTAACAAATAAATTTTTCGAGTGTGATTCTAGGGACATAATCCTTTTAAGGAGGGAATGAGGTAACGATCAAGAAATTTGTAAATTAATTTAATTATTTATTGAATTAAATAAATATTTTAAATAATTTATTTATTGAGAAAAATAAATAATTGATAATTGTGGTGAATTAATTTAGTAACTAAATTGATAATTTTATTTAATGGATTTAATTTAAGAAAATAATTAAATCAAATCAATTGCTTAATATTTAAGAAGATAATTAAATTAAATGAATTGTTTAATTTAATGGAAATAAATAAAATAAATAAAGTGATGTTTCTAATTTATTAATTAAATTAGATATATAATTATTTATTAATTATAAGGTATAACGATAATAAGGTTTTTATTATTATTATAAGTTATTTAAATTAGCTAAACTAAAGTTAGTTAAATAGCGTGTGACACAAAGTAACTATATAATATAAATAATATAATAATAATTTGGTTTGGGAATTATGTGGTTAGCCAAACATGGCCTTGTGGCCTTTGATTTTTTCAACTGACGCTATCTGTTGGTTTTTTACCTGACGTTAGTAGGGAAGTGGGAGTTAGTATATTTTCCTACGCGTCTTATTTTTCCTAAGGCTAGACAATATAGAAAATATAGAGAGGGTTTGAGAGAGAAGAGAGAAAAACACTGAGTTCTTGGTAATTGGCAAGAGGAAGAAGGGGAATTGCTAAACCTAGTCACCATCCTTTGGTAGCATACAATCAAAGTGGAGGTATTTTTTAAACCTTAGGATTATATATATATATATATATATGAGTTTTACGGCATAATTTGTAAACTCTGTGAATTCTAGTTTCTATAAATTGTTGTTATATAACCTGTGTATGATGATTATATATAGTTATGATGTTAGAGGTTGTAATCAGACATGAATTATATGCGAATTACAGTTTAAAATGGAAGAAAAGTATGACAGTGTTGTATTTCTTATATGGCTTGTGAAAATTACCAATTTTAGTGGTCAATTCGTATGCTAAACTGCAAATTAGGTTTTGTTTATTTTAGTCTATTAAGAAATGCATATAACGTAATTTGAACGAAGTAATTCGGACAAGAATCGAAGTCACAGTGTTCAATTTTGTGAAGAAGTTCAAAAATGGAGTTTTATATGAAAAATATGAATTTTGAGAAATTAAAATAGTTTTAGTGGTTGTTAAATTGTTCTAATTGATTGAATATGTTAGCAATCATGTTTATAATGGTGTTATATTTATTTTGTATGTTAATTTCAATTTGATTTGATGGTGAAATTAGTTATTGAATTGGGCTAAAAACGACTCTCGTCTCATGCCGAAGTCTGCGTGCATCGTCAGGCACCAAATAAGAATCATTATTTGTGCCAAGGCAAGGCAAAATCACTGCAATTTGCTACCACTAGGGTTTTCTACAATGAACACCCAGTAGTGCTGCGTACTAAGGCAAAGGATAAATAGCAATTGCCAGGCCGTGCCTTGAGCCCAGGCAGTGCAGTCTATTTTATTGCAGATCATGTGTAACGGACTTATATTAGTTTAGCATGCATGTTAAGGATATTAAAACATAAAGTGGACTATATTAACAAATTGTAAGATGTTGTAATTCAAAGTGTAAAGATTTGAAGTCATTATTTTAATAAGTTACATAATGAACCAAATGTGATGTTTTCAAAAGATAAATATAAATGATAAGGTTCATAGTGTGATTTTAGATTTGTTAAGTGTTAACCTAAATGGTTAGGTACTAGGTTGGGGTTATGACCTAAATGATGGTTTAATACCCATAGTGTTAATATTCATGCAACTAATTGTTGTTGCGATTGTAATGATGTATGTAGGGTAATTGGAGATTATTTTACATTTGTGTAGCTTACAAACAAGGCAAGTTCTCTAACTCTACTTTCATAATTGTGCAAGTCTCTAAACCTAAACTTTCATAGAGCAAGACTATTGATTCTATTTTTATGTACATTTAATAAGCTCTTGTAACCTAATTCGTTACATCGAATGAGTTTTACATTCTCATTTATTGTTATTGTTATTCAAAACATATATTGTTCTAACACATTGATTCAAAGGAAATTGTTCTACTTCCTTGAACATAGTACTTTGCATGTGTATCATGTTTATTCAGTTATACATTCTTGTATTAAACCTTTATTGACGGAAATTAAATAAATATTCTAAAATTCTAGAAACACTGATAAGCTAGTTCCAAACTAAACTTTCTTTAGTGCAGAAATTCTAAATTCAAACTGAGACGAACAACCCTAACATAGGGGATTTTGTACGTGTAACGTTTAGATGTTTGTGCACAATACATAGTCAAAAGGGCCGATCCCCACAAAGTACGTTAAGAAGAGTCTGTACAGTCTAATGACTGTCAAGGTTAAGGTAATAATACCTAAACATCGTGGACATAGTTCGTGGTCTTAAGACCCTTAGATAATTAAAGTTCGAACTTGTTTTCTATTTTGATTCGTAGAACAAGTTCTTTATTATAAAGTATTCGTTGTTCACTCTCATGTTGTTGTTATACTATCTTTATGTCAGTGAGCAATTGTTTGCTCACTCTTGCAATTAAACAATGCAGCTAATGTCGAAAGAAGTGATAAGCCATCTACTAGCAAGGGAAATGGCAAGATGTCTAAGTGATGAAGAATTAGTTAAAGTTTATTTAAATGCTTGAAGTTATAAGACTTGTTTTATTTTATAATGTATTCCGCAAACTGATGTAATAATTTTAAGGTTAGATTACCTGGGATTGTTTTTGAGATGATGATGTAACTCTTTAATGGGAAAGATTATTGTTTAAAGTTATTTAATGTTTTATCCTTTATTATGGGTAGTTAGATGTAATTATTTTAATAGTGAGCACCAAATTCGGTGAAAATTAAGTACCCGGATTTGGAGGTCTCACAGAAACTCTGTCTCCAATATCCATGAAAGATTCATTTAGAATAGTCATGGCTCTAGTAACTCATTATGATTTAGACTTACATCATATGGATGTTAAAACTGCAATCCTTGATGGTAACTTGCATGATAATGTCTATATGGCACAACTAGAAGGTTTTCTAGTTAAAGACAAGGAACATATAGTATGTAGACTTAAGAAGTCCATTATGGGTAAAAACAGGCTTCTCGACAATGGTATCTTAAGTTTCACGAGGTGATGAGTAATTTTGATTTTAAAAATAATATAGTGGATTAATGCATATACTTGAAGGTTAGTGGGAGTAAATTTGTTATTCTTATTTTGTATGTAGATGATATACTACATGCAAGTAATAACTTAGACATGTTGCATAAGACTAAATGTTTCTTTTCTAAAAAATTTGATATATGTAAAGTATCTCAGTGAAGCCTCTTACGTTATAGGTATTGAAATTCATCGAGATAGGTCTCGCGGGATATTAGGATTGTCCCAAAGAGCTTATTTTGACAAAGTTCTTAACAAATACAACATGCAAAATTGCTCCCCTACTGTCGCCCATGTTGTTAAGGGTGATAAATTTGGCTCATATCAATGTCCTAAGAATCAACTTGAACGTGATCAAATGAATCTTATTCCTTATGCTTCTGTGGTGGGTGTCTTATGTACGCTCAAGTTTGTAGAAATCCAGATATAGCGTATATATAACTGGCATGCTTAGACGTTACCAGTCAAATCTAGGTTTGGATCATTGGAAAGCAGCAAAAAAAAAGGTTTTACGCTACTTACAGGGTACTAAGGATTTTATGCTTACATTCAGAAAAACAGATAACCTTGAAGTTGTTGGTTATTCTGATTTTGATTTTGCTATGTGTAAAGACGAAAAGAAATCTACATAAGGGTACATCTTTATACTTTCAAGAGGGCATATTTCGTGGAGAAGTCATAAGCAGGAGTTAACTACCACTTCCACGATGATGGCAGAATATATGGCTTTTTATTATGGCACTTGTCACGCCGTATTATTGAGGAATCTTATTTTAGGACTTAAGGTTGTAGATTCCATTTTAAGGCTATTGAAAGTATTTTCTGATAATGATTTTGCTGTTAGTTTTTCCAACAGCAGCAGTTTGAGTGGTGCTGGACTATACCTCGACACTAAATACTTATTTACTAGGGAAAGAGTTGAAGATCAAAGCGTTGTCATTAAGTATATTAGTATTCACTTACGAAAGGCTTACCAGCCAAGCTCTTTTTAGAGCATGTTGCCTGCATGGGTTTAAATGGTAATCTTAATTAGTAAGTTTTTTTGATGTAAGACAATATTTTTTGAGCTCGTTATTTTGAACTTCACATTATGTTTATGGTTTGCTATTCTCTTTATTGTGCACACTTAAGAACTTGTGAGCAAACAGTTATGTTTTTGACCATATGAATGATTTTAATCTATTACCACTTATGTAAACTCTATTCATACATGTTATGCTTAATGTTAATCTTTGTTCTAATAAAAGTACTAATTGTGTAACTAATGGGGATCTTGTGTTAATATTGACACAAAGATTGTATTAATTCGCATTGGTGTTTTTATTTGAACAAGATGTAGACATTAAATTAATACTTGGCCAAATTAATGATTGTAAGTGTTATGTTTTGTATATAAATAGTATTTCGGCCAAGTGGGAGAATGTTAGAATATTTTATTCTTTATGTTGCCTTTACTATTTATGTAATTATTGGGCTTACATATTGTATTAATTTAATCACTTTATTTATGGGTTTGGTAATTAATTATGTGGCCTATAAATAATATTCCTAATAGTATTTGTCATAATGGGCCCTATGGTTTCATAATTTTTATGTACGATTATGACCCTTAGCTATTCTATAAACAAAAAAGTTAGGGTTTGGTCCCAATTGTTCTCTCAAGAACTTTATACACACCTATACATCTATCATAAGATTGAGAGTGGCAATTGAAGACCTGCATCCTTAAGTACAACGGAAGCGTGATACATACAAGATGTCTTCTCTCAATTCATATAAGTACCTAATTAATTAATTGATTTTATTCTATGTAATAACATGTTCCGATATAATTTTATTTAACACCAGCCAGATGGAGCTTTGATTCAAGATCGTAGAAGATTACTTAGAAAGACTTGGACCGTCAAAATTGGGCATTCATGGAGAGAGGAAAATAGATGTGCTGACAAATTGGTTGTTTAGGACATTCTTCGGAATTTGTTATTAATTAATTTATGGATCCACCACTTGATCTCCTTATGCTCTTGGATAATGACTATTATGATTTATCTATTAAATATGTGGACATGAAAATTGGACATGAGTGTATTTAACTTTCACTTATTTGTATTTTCATGTCCAATTTTCATGTTTGTCTAGAAAAGCTCATGCATTAATAGATTCTAAGCCTTTTGGCCTCTATTGCACTAAATAATATTAATAAAAATACTTAGTCTTGCGCAATCGTAATTGGTAATGTAGATAGAGAGAAGAAAATCAGAAGAACTCAAATTTAAAAAGTTACTAATCGATAACATTACAAAAGGAAAATAATTTTTGATCAAGTGATTTAGCACGGTTTCAATGAGAAAAATAAAATCCGGGGTTCCAACTACTCCTAGAAGTCTAGAAGGCGTGCATACAAGTTTATCTTTTATCAACGGAGAAACAATAAAATTAGAGACACCAAAACTAAATCCCCCAAAAAAAAAAAAAAATTTAAATACAACTTTTTTGTACATATTTCCAATGTGATTTTATACCTAGCTTTAAAGTCTTTCCTTTGATTGGAATGAAAACAAAACTGATCATTAAACTATGTTATTCTAAAATTTTAAAATGAATGGAAAAGAAAGAAAGGACATTAAATTTTTTTGCTTATGAGTTTTTTATGAATATAAAACGTAAAAGTTATAATGGAAAATTTGTCATTTTTCTTACTATAGGTTTTCATCAAAAAGATAATTCATCAGAAAAATTAAATAACAATGACAACCTTATATAATTGATGCAGGAGGATCCGAGTCCGAAGATGTTAACCTGTAAGATAACACATTTTAGCATTAAAGTACCATGATTTGGAGGATCGACGTAAGAATGATGGTTGTTGACTTCTTTGGGTTCAGACTCAAGTTCAGTTTCAGGCATTGATGTCTTCAGAATCAAATGTTCGGCTTCAGATGGCGTAATGACTTTGGTCGTCGTTATGGCTTCGGAAGTTGAGTTCAGCTCTTCGGGAGTTCGAATCAGATTACTATTGGCTTCAATTACTATTATTTAATTATTTTTTGGTAGTAGTGTTTTATTAGGAAGTAAATCTTTTTATTATTATGTAATAGAAAAGTTGTTACTTAGTAGGGGTTTATTTCCATAATTATAGGAATTATGTTCTATTTTGATAAGGAAACCTTTAGCTATAAAACCAAGCTTGTGGGTTGAATTCAAGTTAGTTTTTTTTATTTGATAATAATAATTCAAGAATTAGAGAATTTTCTTTGTGTTTAGGGTAATTCTTTTATTTTCTTGCATGTGAATTTATTGTTACCCTAGCCCGCGGGATAATCGTTATTATGTCTGGCGTTAGTTGGTATCAAAGCATCAACATCTTCCTGGGAATAGATTTCATCAGTTCAATGGCTGGTGGTCGTGGTCGTTGAGGACAAGTTCCGATTGAGGAAGTCCCACACCGTGGTTGTAACATTCATGATGTGATGATTGAGGATTTACAGAGACAAGTTGCGGAGTTAATCTAGCGTCTAACGGCGTAAAATCGGGGTCGACGTGGACAGTTTCTAAATGAGGAAGTCTCATACCTTTATCACTAACGTGGATAAGTTCTGGTTATAGAAGCCTCATTCCTTGATCATGACGAGGAGGGTTATTAGTCTCGTGGACAGATTCCGGCTGAGGAAATCCAGAAGTATTTCCCACACCTTGATTGTGATAAGGAATCTTATGATTCTAAGTCAGGTTTTGATAATCCTTACCACCATTGGGATAAATTATGGGAACGACGTGGTCATGATGACCGTCGTAGAGATCTACTGATAGCCCAGAATGATCTATCCAAAATTGAATAACAGTTTGTTTGGGACGACGTAGTTGACAAAGTAGAGGAGTATGGAGAACTCGTATATGATGAATATTCAGATAAAGAAGTATTTTTTGGAGAACCTATATATGACGAATATTAGGATGACGAGGTACTTTATGGAGATATTGTGGATGAGAATACTACAATTAACAAAATTATTCATGAGATTATTCCTTAAGAAAATAGCTCAGTAGGTGAAAGCACTGAAGTGCCAACTAATGTACAGGAATTGCCCGAGGAGCTTGCCCCTGATTTAACACCGATGAGGGATACTCAAAATCAAATTAACCTTGTGTCAAGGTAAATTTTTTTGAATAAGTCAGCATATAGACTCAGTCCCAAAGAAGCCGAAGAAAGTTTTCAGCTGTTTAAGAAGAGGATGATCGACGAAGCACCCACGTTGGCATTTCCTGACTTTGAAAAAAAAATGAAGTAAATTGTGATGCATCAGGAGTTGGCATTGGTGGCGTTCTCAGTTAAGAGAGTCGGCCAATGGCTTTCTTTAGTGAGAATTTATCAAGGTCAAAGAAGAATTATTCGACCTATAATTTGGAATTCTATACCATAATTTAGTCACTGAAGCATTGGCACCATTATCGGTTACAGTGGGAGTTCATTCTTTTTATTGATCATGAGGCTTTGAAGTACAACAATGGTCAGCACAAGCTAACCCAAAGGCATGCCAAGTGGGCGGCATACTTGCAGGAATTCACTTTTACATTAAGGCATCAAGCAAGAAGTCTGAATCGTGTTGTCGATGCGTTAAGCTGACGCACATTACTCCTTAACACTATGAGTAACAAAGACGTAGGGCTTGAAGTCTTCACCAATATATACAAAGAAGATCCTTTTTTCGTGAAGATAGTTCAGGAGGTGAGTGAAGGCTGACGATATGACTTTTTTTATTCATAATGGGTATATGTTTCGAGGGTTACAATTATGCATTCCAGACTTCTCACTTCGACAATAGATAATAAGTGAACTCCACAACGAATGTCACTTCGGACGAGATAAAACATTGGTCTTGGTGTCGGCTGACTACTATTGGCCGAAGATATAAAGTGATGGGGTTCATTATGTGGAGCGTTGCTATGTATGCCAGCGATCTAAGTGAGTTCTAAATAATGTCGGATTGTATACTCCCTTAACTATTCTTGAATTCCCCTTGTGTGATGTTAGCATGGATTTTGTGTTGGGAATACCTTGAACCCAGTGAGGTACGGATTCTATTATGGTAGTGGTTGATCGGTTCTCTAAGATGGCTCATTGTTTTGTTGGAAGACAATGGATGTTAATCGGATCGCACACCTTTACTTTCAGGAGATTGTACATTTGCATGGCGTTCCTCAGACTATTATTTTGGATCGTGATACCAAGTTCATAAGTGATTTCTGGAAAATTTTATTGGAGAAGCTCAGAACACAAATAAATTTCAGCAGTGCATACCATCCCCAGACAGATGGACAGACTGAAGTGGTGAATCAAAGATTGAGTAATCTTCTACAATGTCTGGCTGGGACAAAGCCGAAGCAATGGGATCTATCACTTCCTTAAGCAGAGTTTACTTACAATCATTCAAAGAATAGGACTACTAACATGAGTCCTTTGAGGTTGTCTATGGTCGAAATCCTTACGGGGTCCTGGATTTGGTTCCTATTCCACGGATTGGCCGAGTGCAAGGAAAATGAAATGGCAAATCATTTTCGGAGTATCCATGAACAGGTGTACTGATCTATTCAAGAGAGCAATGCTAAGTATAAGGATCGGGTTGACAATCATCTTCGTAAGGTACTTTTTAAAGTTAGTGATTTTGTTTGGGAAGTGTTGACTCGTGATTGATTTCCGGCTGGCGAATAAAACAATCTTAAGGATTATAAGATTGGTCTGTGCTAGATTCTGCAGAAAATTAATGATAATGCCTATCGATTGCGTATTCCAAGTCATTTTAAGGACTTCAGACGTCTTCAACGTGAAGCACTTGAGTCCTTATTTTGTGAAGTCTGATGAACAAGCTGTGAACTTGAGGATGAGTTCTTTTCAACCCAAGGTGACTGATGCAAGACGATCCGAGTTCGATGATGCTGACCTATCAGATAACATATTGTTAGCATTAAAGTACAATGAGTTGGAGGATTGACGTAAGAATGACGGTTGTTGACTTCTTTGGGTTCAGACTCAAGTTTGAATTTGAGCATTGATGTCTTCAGGATCGGATGTTCGACTTCGGATGACCTAATGACTTCGGTTGTCATTATGACTTCGGAAGTTGAGTTCAGCTCTTCAGGATTTTGAATCAGATTAATATTTTCTTCGATTACTATTATTTAATTCTTTTATGGTAGTAATGTTTTATTAGGAAGTAAATCTGTTTATTATTACGTAATAGAGAAGTTGTTAGCTATTAGGAGTTTATTTCCATAAATATAGGAATTTTGTTTTGTTTTGATAAGGAACCCTCACTACTAGAAATTCGACATATAGCGACGAGCTATAGCGACGGTCGGCACGGAACCGTCGCTATAGGGTATCTATAACGACGGTCAACACGGAACCATCGGTATAGAGGTATTTTTAAGATAAAACCCTCCCACTTTCCCCCAAATCATTTCAGTATCTTAACTCTTTCTCTCTCGTTACAGACAAACGGTGCAGTAGTACTTAGGGTTTTAGTGCAAAATTGAACAGAAATTTTGAGCTATTGAAGCTTAATCAAGGTACTTTTCTCTTCCTTCCACAAGGTACTTTTCTCTCTTTTTCTCCATATATATATAAGCTTTCTGCAATTCAAAAATCAGATATGTTTTGAACTACATACGTTATAACTTGATCGATCTATTTAATATAATTACTGGGGTTAATTAATTACAAATATAACAATTGTGTTTGGTGCAGATGGTGGTCCAAGGAGACGGTGATGATCGTGACTTGAGCGAACAAGGGTATAGGATATGCGATGGTGGTGAGGCTACCGACAGTAGTCGGGGTGACGGTGATCTTAACTACCGATGAGTTGGTCGGGTTTCTCTATCATTAGTACATATCTTCTCTCTCCTTAAATTGTCAAGAAGAGGGACTGGTGTTTCTCTTCCTTATGCTTATAACCCATCTCGTAGACTTGCTCTATTCCACCTAAGCAGCGGTATGTATGTTTCTTCCAAACCCCTCTATCAATTTCCTGTTTGAAATTTATGTATTATGGAGTAAATGTTTTCATTTAATTATATATATAGGTAATGTTTTCAAAGCAATACAAATTTATCAATCATCAATCTAATGGATAATATCCCTGTAAATGTACCTTTTATCGCAAATTTGTTATCTATGGTGTTTTTCGGCACCTATTAAGTCCAATTTCAAGTTGCACATCAATATTGGGGATTCTTGAAGCATTGCAGTTTCTTTTTGTTTTAAACTAACTCTAATCTTATTAGTTAACTTTTTTCCATTTAAATCGGTGCTTAGTTTTTGCATCTCACTTTTTAGTGATCTTGTTATTGTTTGTAGATTACGTTTGTTAATCGAGTATTTATTTAATACATGATCAGAGGATGAAGTTAGTATCTTTTTGCTGAAGTTTAATTTATTTTTATTTAATTTTAATCATCACTAAATGAAGTTAGTGTCTTTTTGCCATTTTTGACAAATTTCTGTTGGACTTTCAGCTATACCTCAATCACAGTTGTTTGGTGTAAAAGAAACCACATTGCTACAAGCGGAGGGAAACACGATAGAGACCATAACAATAGCATGACAAATAAAAAATGCTTCATGTTGTTTATCGTGTTGGGGATTTGGACAAGACTATAAAGTATGTTCTTTTCATTTACTTCTTCAATCAGATCTGCAACACTACTATATGTGATGTGCGAATCAAATGTAAGTCGATTAGTTCATTGCATCTCAGATTCTATAATTGAGTGCTTGGTAATGAAGCTTTTGAGGCAACGTGACATACCGTAAGAAAAAATACTCTAATGCCTTTCTTGGATATGGACCTAAAGATTTTCATTTTGTTTGTTGAACTTACTTACGATGATGTAGTAGTCTAATTGATCGCTGTGTTCATCACATATTTGCTTGACGCTTGAATTTCTGTTGGCACTTTGTTTGGGTGTTTAAATGTATTAGTTGTCTTTTTATGCTTATTATGCTTGCAGATGATAGGGATGAAAGTATAATGACATCTGGTTTTGGTTTTCTTGCAGATTATGGAGTTGACAAGTATGATATTGGGACAGGTTTTGGACACTTTGGTGTTGCAGTTGAGAACGTAAGTTAGCTTTACTTGGAATCTTAGCTTGTAATTGCATCTTAACTACATATCATATTTATTCAATTTTGCGTCCTTGGATGTGACACCCCCAAAATTGGGTATACATCACTCATTCTGAGTCGCCAGATACATGGTACAAAATTCAAATACAACTTCATTTATACAACTGTTGAGCTGTCGTATATAATACATTAGAACGAGTAATCCATTAGAAGAGTCAAATAGACCATCAGGTCTATTATCTTCTCCATGTTAAAAGTCCACCAATAATGTTTTATCCCTGTAACATCAATCAACAATTCATGTCCACAATCATATGAATAACTCATAATCATAATTGTGATTTTAAATTCCTCTTCGCACCCAGGACGAAGATAATTTTCATTACCTATCTTCACCTGAAACATCAAAAATCATGGTTATACCAAATCATAATTCTTGTTCATAATCATACTAATAAATACACCTTTGCACTACGGCCAAAGATATTCATTAACAATTCATCTTTGCACTACAAGCTAAAGACATACAACTGTATTTTAGAATAGTCAAGTAGAGCATGATATCTACTATCTTCTACAAATTAAAAGTGTATAACCAATATTTTATTGCTGAGACTCAGCTTAATAAATAATCCACATCATCGAATTATCCATGCACTACGGCCAATGATATTCGTTAGTATCACATCCATGAATTATCCATGCACTACGGCCAAAGATATTCATTATTATCACATCCATGAATTAATATTTCATCGCTGAGACTCAGCTCAATAATTAATCTACATCATCAAATCACCCCTGCACTACGGCCAAGGATATTCATTAGTATCATGACCACGAATTATCCATGCACTACGGGCCAAAGATAATCGTGTTTTCATCAACGGTCCTGATCATGCCATAAAATAATTCATCTTTGCACCCTTGGCCGTAGAGAATCCATAGCCATAATCATACCAAAAACTGTCCATCAATGCACTACGGGCCAATGAGGACTTTTTCCACATCATTTGTAACATTACGGTCATGATTATACCGAATAATCCCTGGTCATAATCATATCAAGTCCATCTATGCACTACATGCCACAGATGACTTTCAACATAATATAAACATGAGGATGATGACAATGACATAATAATTCAATAAAACAAGTTCAAGAATTAATTTATCCAGGAACCAATAATGTCCAAATTGTCAATATGATACTTCTTTGTAGAGTAAAATTCAAGAATGCTCAGAAGAATATTTCCATGAAAAGATACTGGATGAAGCGCAAATATCAAGGATATTCCACTAATTTCATGGAGTATAGAAGCCAAAACTTTAACCAACTGAGTATAATAGAAAATATGAAACTGTAAATGGATTTTCGCCGCCATGCGCAGAATCCACTTAGATGTATCATTTCCACAATTTAATAAGGAATGAATACAAAGGATCATTCACCATGCATGTGGTAATCCGCATAAACAGGTTATTCCAATAGAATAATAAAGAATGGAATAACATGAGGATTCACCATACGTGCGATAGACTGCACCGACAGGTTATTCCCAACAGAATAATAAATAATGGAACTAGGTCCGACGTAAACGCATACGCATGTGATATTAAGCGCGAATAATAAATAATGGAACCAGTCCAAATAGAATGCACGTATGATATTACGACGTAATAATAAATAATGGAACCAGTCCGGTAAAACGCACGAACCACGATATTCCGATAAAATAATAAAGAATGTAATATTAGAAGAATTTCACCATGTATGCGGTGATTAGATAAATAGGTTATTCCAATGTAATAATAAGAATGGAATAATGTAAGAATTTCACCAAGTATAGAGTATCCTCCGATACATGTTATTCCAATAGAATAATAAAGAATGGAATAACAAAAGTTCTCTTCACGAATAAGAAAGAAAGAATACCCCTTACGAAAGTACAATGAAATAATATCCCCTACCTTAAAAGAAAAGTATTACATTTGGTAGTAGTGAATATACTTGAAGAAAACTTGCACTACGCTCAAAGCTTTCTTAAACTCTAAAGAAATACGCCGGGATTATAGAAGAAGAACTCTCTCTATAGTTTCTCTCTCTAGAGTTTCAATTGGTCGTCAGAAGAAATAATGAAGGAATGAACTTCTATTTATGAAGAATGGACTTATATAGTAACTAATTTATGAATGGTCCAGATTGATTTACTTTTAATCTGGACGGTCCATATTTAAAGCAAAATCTTTTAAATAAAATATAATATATTCTATTTATAATCTAATAAAACGAATAACTTTATAAAAGTATTCTATTTTATATAAAAAGATTTTACTATGCAAAACACTATGCATAATAGAATATAATATATTCTATTTATAGAATAACTTTATAAAAGTATTCTGTTTTATATAAAAAGTTTTTCTGTTTTATTACATTAATAATACTAATAAAATAAAATTGAGTGACTTATCACGTAAACATCAATAATCAATACTATGTGCTACTATGCAACCACGCATATTACTGTACTTTTACTACCGGGTAGTTCAACAGTTTTAACGGTAACACTTCCATCATTATTCTCATAAAAATATTTTTGTTATTTTCTTCATTCGACAATAATTCCGTTGCGGGGTCCACCAATGATTGTACCGTCGTACGGACATTTCCCGACAAAAAGAATATTTTATATCAACTTGCTTACTTTACAAAAAATTTCACATATTACCCTTAACTTTAATCTTTTATCAATTTAACTATTTACCAAAATAGAAAAAATTTAATACTTTTATTTCATAAAATTCGGGTTCTCACATTAGAGGTCTGTAGTCCCAGAGACATTTCTATATCAACTAAACAATGAATAATATTTTGGCAGGATTTTGTATTATTCCAGGCTCTATGTTCTTCAAGTCTCCAACGTAGACAATGTTGGACAGAATATCACTTTATTATATTGAATATCATAACTTTCTCTACTTGAAGTTGACCTTTTTTTACATATCCATAGGAAAATTTAGAGCATTGTTTGCATCAATACCTTTCACAATATTCGCAGCTATATATTGTGTTCTGTTTGGTTTAGTTGGTAAGTTTCTGAATCTCATTTTATCTCCTGCTCTATACTTTCATAAGGTACACAATAACATTTTAATTAGTAATCTGTTGCTATTTCCAGCTTCGATCGGAACCTCCAGATCTTTGGATTGCCTGGTGAGGATGGTTCAATGGAGTCTTGATAAAAATACTTTCACCACACCAATGTAGGGTGGGTAATTTCTAGTAATTTTGCAGTATTTACTGTTGCTATCACAGGATCATTGAATTTAATGTTGATGTCACCAATGTGGGATCATTATATCATATTGTTTTATCATATTGAAATTTAACTAGGCACACTTAGAAGGGGGGTTGAATAAGTGTGGGAGCAATCTATGACCAATTTTTAATTCTTAGATCAAGTTATTAAATTCAAGCTACTATATTCAATAATTCAGTTTACTGAATTAATATAGTCTACTGAAGTGACTAAATATCCTGCTTAATTTATAATTTAAATAAAATACTTGGTGTTAAAGAATTATCTTAATATAATGCAAATATTCAAATTTTAATTATTAAGATAATTAAATAACTTATGTGAATAAATAAAGTAAAGCAAGTATTAAAATCAACACCAAGATTTTTTATGTGGTTCAGCTATTACCTTCTATAATAATAGCATAGTCCACGTCCAATACCAACTAGTATTGGAGACTCACTTTATTTATATCTTTATAAATAAACACCAATTATAAAACAGATTCTTACAAAAATTAATTAACAATTAATTTCTCTTGAGCACTCTTGCTCCTTGTGCACATATACACTATTCAAGCACCTTAGCTTCCTTGAACCTGTTTGTAAACTTTTTCTCTAATCCACTAGGATTAACACCTTTAGACTACACTTGGTCTAAATCAGAAAATTCAATACAAATATAGAGGTCTATGATCAATGCAAGAATAATCAATTTAACAATTAAAGGCTCAACTATATGCAATGATCAATTAGCACAAAAAGATAAACAATTAATTTCTTACCAAATACCATCTCAATGATATCAGAAATAAATTGCTTAGCTGCTCAAAAATTTGCCCAAACCAAATCAAGTTGCTCAATAATATCATTGGTTCGTGCAAGTATAAATTCGTGAGTTGTATTTATTCCATACCATAAACACGATTTATATAGCTCAAAATATTACCGTTAAAATAAAGATATGTTCTGATATGTTCAAATATTCAAACGGTATATAAATCCAACAACAAAGGTAATATTTATCCAAATAACAAATCAAGCTTATGTTTAGTGATTGAGATAAATATAAACAACCCTTTAACAGATAACCCACTTTCAAAAATAGCTTTGACTTTATCTTTCTATATATCAAGTGGGGTGTGACATCAAAAAGGAGACTGACGTGAGACATTTAACTTTTTAGACTTCCAACATTCAAGGCATTAAAGTCCCAAGACTCTATAATCATTATCCTTGTAAACCGTGCACATATCATATTACAAAGGTGTATAGATGGCATGCACAAGTGAAACACTTATACATATACTTCAAATTTTACACGGATGTCCAATAGATTTTCTAAGCATGCATAATACATATATGTCCACGTGTATGCTCTCTACTGATTTCAGGATATAACCCACGGACTAATGCATATAATATACACATATAATATATATCAAATAAAATATCAATCCCTTTTTGTACTTGATGATATATATTAATCTGATCTTATTTTGTTTTTGGAAAAACCATTTTCATCATTTATTATTTAAGACATATAACAAAAATGCAAATAATATGTCCTAGAGCGTTTAAATGAAAAATCAATTATTATGCAATTGACCTTATGACGCCCCCAAAATAGGTATACATCGCCCATCTTGAGTCGCCAAATACATGGTACAAAATTCAAATACAACTTAATTATACAACAGTCGTGTAAAATACGACAAAATATAATCTAAGAGTTTTAATAAGAATATTGTCATCTAGACAATATCCACACTCAATGGAGTCATCATTACATTTATTGTCACACTATGTTATAGAATAGTGAGGACTACTAAAACAACCATCTGGACCATCAATCCGTTCCCCGACTCGTCCCAGCTATATTCTCATTTCCTAAAGAGAACAGTGAAAGAAAGGGTGAGCTCAACTAGCCTAGTAAGAAATATTATGACTAAGATAATGCAGAATAAATTATCCTTAGCCTTCAACAGTATAACCACTGATAGAATATAATAGACAACAAGTTTTAGATCAAAAATTGCAGCGGAATAATCAATCCATTAGAAGAGTCAAGTAGGGCATAAAATCTACTATCTTCTATGATTTAAAAAGTATTTCATCAACTTTATCGCTAAGACTCAGCTAAATAAATAAAATCAAATCATCCCTGCATCACGGCCAAGGATATTCATGTAATCATCAATGGTCATGATTATAACAAAAAATCCCTGGTCATAATCATACCAACAACTGTCCATCAATGAACTACAGGCCAATGAGGACTTTCACCACATCATTCATCACATTACAGTCATGATTATACCGAATAATCCCTGCTCATAATCATACCAAGTCCATCTATACACGTAAGCCAAAGATGACTTTCATCACAATATAAACATGATGATGATGGAAATGACATAATAATTCAATAAAACAAGTTCAAGATAAATTTTAAAGATTTATAATTTAATTTATCCAGAAATCAATAACTTCCAAATTGTCAACATGATACTGCTTTGTGGAGTAAAATTCAAGAATGCTCAGAAGAATATTTCCATGAAAAGATACTGGATGAAGCGTATTCTACTAATTTCATGGAGTATAGAAGCCAAAACTTTAACCAACTGAGTATAATACAATATATAAAACCGCAAATGGATTTTTGCCCGCCATGCGGTAATCCATGTAGACAGATCATTTCCACAATTTAATAAGGAATGAATACGAAGGATCATTCACCATGCATGCGGTAGTCCACATAAGACAGGTTATTCCAACAAAATAATAAAGAATGGAATAACAGAAGAATTCACCATGCATGCGATAGCCCCCGTAGACAGGTTATTCCAACAGAATAATAAAGAATGGAATAACAAAAGAATTCACCAGGCATGCGATAGACCGCGAAGATCAGCATAACTCTTTTGTCGATCTTGTGAGATTTTTATACGTTGTCGGATCATTAGAAACTTTTCCGTAGTCATATATACCAACTCTGGTCCCAACAACGTTGCTTCACCCACCTCATCCCAGCATACTGGAGAACGACACTTTCTTCCATACAACGCCTCAAATGGAGCCATGCCAATACTTGCTTGATAACTGTTGTTGTAGGAAAACTCCACCAATGGTAAGAACTTGTCCCAACTTCCTTTGAAGTCAAGGACATAAAGTCTTAATAAATCTTCAAGAGTTTGAATAGTCCTTTCCGACTGCCCGTCCGTTTGAGGATGATATGCCGAACTAAATAGTAAATCCGTGCCCATAGCTTTTTTAAAACTAACCCAAAATCTTGAAGTGAATCTTGGGTCTCGATCAGAAACTATGGATACTGGCATACCATGCAATCTAACAATCTCGTTTATGTACATACGAACAAGACGTTCAAGTGTATAAGTTTCTCGCATCGGTAAAACATGAGCAGACTTAGTCAATCTATCAACAATGACCCAAATCGCATCTATGCCTTGAGAAACCTTGGGAAGACTAGTAACAAAATCCATGGTAATGTGCTCCCACTTCTATTCTGGAATTTCAAGTGGTTGCAATGGACTTTTTGGCACTTGATGCTCCGCCTTAACTCGTTGACAAGCTAGACACCTTGAGATAAACCCCGCTATCTCTCTCTTCATATTGCTCCACCAAAATGTATGTCGAAGATCACGATACATTTTGGTACTCCCAGGATGGATTGCAAACGGTGTGTTGTGTGCCTCCATCATGATTTTATACTTCAAGTCGAGAATCGTTAAGAACACAAAAATCGGAGTTGACTCAAGTATTCCTTCTTCATCGATTCTTACTTTCGGAATAGCACCTTCTTGCAATTTCTTCCTCATAATGCATCGGCTCAGTGCGTAGCTTGAGCAGTTTTAACTTTATCGATTAAATTCAGTTCTACTCGTATATTCGCCATCATCACATGGGTCCCTGGAGTCTTTAACTCTATCTCCATCCTTCGTAAGTCATACAAAATGGGTCTTTGCATTGAAAATATTGCACTCGTACCCGCATATCTTCTACTCAATGCGTTAGCTACTACGTTCGCTTTTCCAGGATGGTATTGGATTGTATGATCATAATCTTTCAACAGCTCAAGCCATCATCGTTGCCACATGTTGAGTTCCTTTTGAGTGAAGAAATATTTGAGGCTCTTATGATCCGTATAGATCTCCACCTTCTCTCCATATAGGTAATGCCTCCAAATCTTAAGGGCAAAAACGACTGCTGTCAACTCTAGATCATGAGTAGGATAATTCCTCTCATATTCTTTGAGTTGTCATAAGGCATAGGCTATGACTTATCCATGTTGCATGAGAACACATCCTAACCCTTTTTCCTGAAGCATCACTATAGATGACAAATCCCTCCGAGCCAGATGGTATTGTCAGAACAGGTGTTGAAATGAGTCTTCTCTTGAGTTCTTGAAAACTCTTCTCACACTCCTCGCTCCAACTGAACTTTATATCTTTTCAAGTCAGCTAAGTTAATGGAGTAGCGATTAGAAAATCCTTCCACGAATCTCAGATAATAACCAATTGCTAAGCGAGAAAGCTACGTCTTGATCATTTGACTTTGGTTGCTCCCAGCTTTAAATTGCTTCAATCTTCGTTGGGTCAACAGATATTCCATGATTTGATATCACGTGCCCAAGGAATGCAACTTCCTCAAGCCAGAACTCACATTTCTTCAACTTGGCATAAAGCTTATTTTTACGAAGCTTTTGAAGTATGAGCCTCAAGTGTTGCTCATGGTCTTCACGGCTTTTGGAGTATATGAGGATGTCATCAATAAAGATGACCACAAAGTGATCTAAATATTCCTTGAATACTCGGTTCATCATGTCCATGAAGGCAGCAGGAGCATTAGTCAATCCAAAAGACATGACTAGGAATTCATAATGCCCATCTGAGGGTTAAAGCGATCTTTGGAATGTCATCGGTTTTAATCTTCAACCGATGATATCCGGAATGAAGATCAATCTTTGAAAAGAATTTGGCTCCTTGCAAGCTGGTTAAACAAGTCATCAATGCGAGGCAGCGGTACCTATTTTTTGATGGTGACATGATTCACTCCAGATAATCAATACAAAATCGCATACTTCCATCTTTCTTCTTCACGAATAGAATAGGAGCACCCCGAGGAGGCGTACTAGGTCGAATGAAACCGATGTCTAACAATTCCTGCGGTTGGGTTTTAACTCTTGAAGTTCAATAGTAGCCATTCGATATGGGGCTTTGGAAATGGGTTTTTATCTGGGGGTTCAAGGTCGATACAAACTCGATTTCACGCTCTCAGGGGTAGGCGGGGGAAGTTCTTGAGAATCGTCGGAAATTTATTAACAATAGAAATATCATTCGAATCTGACGTATTTTTGTTTAAATCTGTGACATGAGCTAAGAAAGTTTGACATCCAATTTTCAATAAAAGAATAGTTTTATGGCTTGAGAGGACCGTGATTTATTTTAATGGTTTGGTCGCTTGAATTCGCATAATAGGTTGATTAGGAATATGAAAGCTAATAACCTTACGAAAACAGTCAATTTTAGCATGATGAGTAGTTAACCAATCAATCCCTAGAATCAAGTCAAATGCAAGTATTTTTAAGGAGATAAGATCGACAAGTAACGTGCGGTTACCGATTTAAATCAAACAAGACTTATAAACAGTGGATGTGATGAAGGTTTCTCCCAACAGAGTTTCAACAGATAAATCAAAGTCTAATTTCTCTTGAGTCAAATTTAAACGATGAGCGCAAGTAGGAGAAATAAAAGAATGGGTAGAATCGATATCAAATAAAGTATAAACTTCGCTAGAGTTTATGATTAGCTTACCCGTGATCACCTCGTTTGGATTTCTCGCTTCTTGGGAGGTTACAACAAACACTCTCCCTTGAACTACCAGTTTTGTCTTGTCTTGGACGACCTTTGATGCCTCCATCCCAGCTGGACTTTACTCCGGTGCATGACAAAATCGGGCAAGGTGACCTTCTCTTCCGCAATTATAACACGCTTTGGATTCTTTGCGTATAGTTGTGATGATATGTCCCTCCCTCGCATTTTTGTAACATATGATTGGTTGTCGTTCCCTTCCCTTAACAACGGTCTTTGGTGATGACGTCTTCCCATCATTGTTGAATCTCCTCTTCTTGAAATTTCCACTTCTATTATCTTGGCCATGATTACCACTGAAGTGGTTACCATTTTTGGCATGTTGATTCCCTCCACGTTTGTTGTCACCGCTTTGATGACTGCTACCACTAGTATTATCATTTTGTCGGCTGCTCTCTCTTGGTTGAGTTAACTCGTTATCGCGCTCCAATAACTGAACCATATTTACAACATCTAAATACAAACACAGTTTGTGAGAAATTAAGTATTGACGTATCTCGGGTTTCAAACCTCTTAGAAACATCCGCGTCATTCTCTCCTCATTATCAACCAAGTGGGATGCAAATCCGGGACAACTCGTAAAAACTTAGCTTCGTCTTTGTGACACGGTCATATTATTACGCTCTAGACTTGATGAACTCTACCTCCTTCATGTGACGAATACTTTCGGGAAAGTACTTGTCGTTGAACAGTTCTTGGAATTTCTCCCAAGACATCTTGATCTGCGCGAGTTAAGTTAAACTTTCTGGAATTCCCACCGATGTCTTCCTCTCCTCGCAACATAAAGGTGGCAAAGGGAACCTTTTGCTCCTCGGAGCATCCCAAAACATCAAATATCTTGGTGATCTGCTTTATCCACGTCTCCGCCTTAAGTGGTTTTGGCTCTCCAATAAACTCCGGTGGTCCCAGCTCCTTGAACTGTTTAGCGGTGACCGTCCGAGAGTTGCCAATGTTTCCACTGCATTTTGAGCAGGGCCGCTCTACTTTGATGTTGCATGAATTGCATAAAGCCTCTGAACATCCCATCGTTCACCATTTCATCAGTGTTATTGTTTACCTGAGGATTATTGTCTTCCTGTTGCACATTATCCTGGGTATTGATCGTTGGTGACTCAACGGTCTCATGTACTTCATTGCTTTTCTCAACATTTTCTGATGCCATTTTCAAATACTGCCACAAAACAAGTGTTAATTAACATATCACATATTATCCCTATACTCTGACCGACCAATTAAATACCAAATAAACTTAGGTAGGTCATATTAGCGAAGAATTCCCGTCTCTCCCCTCCTAGTTCTTGTCTCACATCTCGGCCGGGATCATATCCTAAGCTTTGATACCAATTGTGATGCCCCCAAAATAGGTATACGTCACCCATCTTGAGTGCCAAAAATACATGGTACAAAATTCAAATACAACTTAATTATACAACGATGTAATTGTAAAATCACGACAAAACATAATCTAAGAGTTTTAATAAGAATATTGTCATCTAGACAATATCCACACTCAATGGAGTCCTCATTACATTTATTGTCACACTTTATTTTATAGAATAGTGAGGACTACTAAAACAACCATCTGGACCAGTCAATCCGTTCCTCATACTCGTCCCGGCTATATTCTCATTTCACGAAGAGAACGGTGAAAGAAAGGGTGAACTCAACTAGCCCGATGAAAATATTATGACTAAGATAATGCGAGAATAAATTATCCTTAGCCTTCAACGATATAACCAGCGATAGAATATAATAGACAACAAGTTTTAGATCAACAAGCTGCGGTGGAATAAGCAATCCATTAGAAGAGTCAAGTAGAGCGCATAAAATCTACTATCTTCTATGATTTAAAAGTTTTTCATCAACTTTATCGGCGAGACTCGACAATAAATAAAATCGAATCATCCACGCATCACGACCAAGGATATTCATGTAATCATCAATGGTCATGATTATCTTAGAATAATCCTGGTCATAATCATACCAACAAGCTGTCCATCAATGAACTACGAGCCCAATGAGGACTTTCACCACATCATTACGTCACATTACGGTCATGATTATCTTAATAATCCACGGTCATAATCATACCAAGTCCATCTATGCGTAAGCGCGAGATGACTTTCATCACAATATAAGCATGAGGATGATGACAATGACATAATAATTCAATAAAACAAGTTCAAGATAAATTTTAAAATTTATAATTTAATTTATCCAAAATCAATAACGTCAAATTATCGACATGATCTTTGCTTTGTGGAGTAAAATTCAAGAATGCTCGGAAGAATATTTCCATGAAAAGATCTTGGATGAAGCGCAAATATCCGGGATATTCTACTAATTTCATGGAGTATAGAAGCGAAAACTTTAACCAACTAAGTATAATAGAATATATGAAAGCGCAAATGGATTTTTTTTGCCGCCATGCGGTAATCCACGTAGACGAGATCATTTCCATAATTTAATAAGGAATGAATACGAAGGATCATTCACCATGCATGCGGTAGTCCACATAGGCGAGTTATTCAAATGAATAATAAAGAATGAAATAACGAAGAATTCACCATGCATGCGGTAAGCGTGAATAGGTTATTCAACGAATAATAAAATGGAATAACAAAAGAATTCACCGGGCATGCGATAGACCGCTTTTATACAAGAGTTATTCAACGAGAATAATAAAGAATGGAATAACAAAAGAATTCACCATACGCATGCGATAGATCCTACGCAGACGAGGTATTCCAACAAAATAATAAAGAATGGAATAACAAAAGAATTCACCGAGCATGCGATGAGATCGCACACGAGACGAGTTATTCCAACGAGAATAATAAAGAATGGAATAACAACCCTTACAGTATTGAAAGAAAATAACTCTCTTCATGAATCTGAAAGAAATAATACCACTTACCTTAGAAGAAAGCTGATCACTTTGGAATAGTGAGGTAGCGAGACTTCTCTTCTTCTTTCTCTCTATAATTTCTCTCTATAATAATTGCTCTTGTGAGACTTAGTGAATTGGTGAGAATGAAAGAAGAATGAGCTTCTATTTATAGGAAAATATAGTTTCGATAATTGCACGTTTTGGGGCACCAAAATATTACAATATAATACCTTCCTCTTTTTTTCTTCATTTTTTAATTTAGTCCTGCAAGTATTATCAAACTTGCACCACGTCCCTAATAGTAAATAATGTGAATTAATAGTTCATTCATGTGACTTAATAGTATAATCATGTGAAAAAAACTAATTACAGTATAGTACCTTCATCTATACCTCCTTTTTTAATTTAATCATGCAAGTATTATCAATCTTGCACCAACTCCCCTAATAGTAAATCATGTGAATCAATAGTACACACATGTGAACACATAGTTATAAGCATGTGAATTAATAGCAATTAATTGCTCATTTATCCGATGAATTACCCGATTGGTCAATATAACCTCCAGACATTAATTATTATCGAAATAAATGTCGATTTCCACTAACACTAATAATTCCCACACAATGGAACTATCAATTTCATCTTTAATCAACACGAACTTATTCATCATTAATATTATAACTCATAATATTTAACAATCGAGTCGTTCCGGGAAAGAGGGCTTTCGATAAGGATTTCTCCTTATTGGCGTGCATTAGGTGACCAAACCTCTCCTTGTGAACTTCTAGACATTGTCGATATTGTAAATAATAATATGAATAACTTTGTCGTCTCAATTATTGATTTAATAATATAAAATATTATCGAGATGATCTTTGTGACAATAATTGAATCAATAATATGAGAGATATTATCACGACAATTACTATAGCAATAATTGAGTATAAGCGAGTGACTTCTCACGTAAGCATCAATAATCAATCTGGTGTACTACTATGCAACCACGCGTATTCACTATACTTTTACCATAGGGTAGTTCAACGGTTTAACGGTAAAACTTTACGTAGTTATTTTTATAAAAAGATAATTACATCATTTTCTAACTACGACAATACTTTCGTTGTGGGGTCCACCAATGATTGATTGATTGTGTCAATGCGAATATTCCTATTCAACGAATATTCCACGCGTTTACTATAACTTGCTTACTTTGAAAATATTCCCACAACTATAATCGAATATTATATAACCACTTTGCTTACTTTTTGCAAAATTTTCAATAAATAATACCCACCATAAAACAATTTATAACATTATATCAAATCCACCATAATATTCAAAATATATTAATTAGAAAAATTAATCTTTATTCAACTAAAAGTTGGGGTTGCTTGTAAGTCAATAAACTCATCCTCAAAATTCTGATACATTTTGTTAATCTCGGGAGCACCCAAAGGCAATTTGCCTTTCTCCAACATAGACATACGAGTGTTAAGGCCAGACATCTCAAGTTGCATTTTTTCTTGATTACTAAGAACCAGTTTTAACATCTCAACAATCTCAGAAGAAGATTGAATTGGAGGCAGAACATGTGAAGATGGATTTAACACATGAGGGGGAATAGGATTATCAGAAGTGCTTCGAACAAACTTACCATCAATTAAAATAATACGCGACATTTTCAAGGAACCAATGCTGATGGAATCAGTAACAGAAACAGAGACTTCATTTTCAAAAGAGATTTTAAAATGATTGAACAGAGTAGTTAAAGTAGCACTGTAAGGCAAACATATTTTGGTTTTTCACAAACAAGTGGTCATTTGGTGAAGCATCATTTGAGATAAATTAAAAGAGACTCCTTTTAAAATCATGGCAACAATTATCAGGTCTTGATAGGTAAAATCTACTCCTCCACCTAAACGAGGCAACAGATTGTATCTAACAAGATGATGAAGTACACAAGAAATAGGGGAAGCATCCACTGTTTTTGGAGTAACAACATCACCTATCAAAGAATTGTTCATAACATTTTGTAACTGTTCCAGAGGGGTAAATGGAAAATGAATAGCTCCTTTTCTAGTAAAGGACAAACACCAGAAGATGGAATGTTCAAAATACTACCAAAATCCATGACCGTAAAATATAAAGATTTTCTTTTGACAAAACTTGTATAAAAATCCCCATGACACTCTAGATTTGTATAAAACTGTTGGACAAGTTTAGGGTATGCAATCGATGGTGGAAAAGCATAGAAGAAATACCACAAGAATCAAATAATTTTTTTAAAGGAGATTATTGATAACAGATTTGATCGACAGACTTTTCATAAACCAACTGTTTTGAAAAAATAACAGTTTTAAAACGCACCTCATAAGCATTACTTCAAAAGAAGTTGTCAAGAAGATCAGCGGTGAGGTTAGGGTTTACCGAAACCAGTGGAGGTGTAATCTCCGGCTTAAAAGATGGAATATTTGACTGTCGTCGCCGAGAGGGTCCATATGATTTCAGTAAGGAGGGACTGAAAGTTGATTCATCAGAAGACGAAGAGTCCACATACTCCGTTTCCTCATACACGACCTTCTTTAGTTTTCGTTACTTTCGTGAAGGTCCGGCAGTTGATTTTGGAGGAACCATCGTCTAATTGTCGTCAGAATCCATCATCGATCGCTTATGCGTTCTAGTTCTCGTGATGTTTAAAGGATAAAGGTAGAGAAGATGACCGAAATAAGAGAGAGATAGAAATAAAATCAGAAAGGTTTTGAGAAGTATAGAAAATGGAGAGAGACAGAAAGTTATATAAAAGGACAGATGCATGTACAATGAATACTCCTACACGGTTACGTCTCCTAAGAAACTCAACCGACTTGTCTTTTCGAATTTCAAAAAATCATCATGGAAAATATTTGGAATACCGTGTCCACGATTTAAAGACATTTAATGAGCAGCTGAAAACTCACCATATCAAATATCCAAGTTCTTAACAGTTATTAAGATTAGAATGCATGCATAATAGGATAACATAACGATAATGCAAATTTAAAAACATTTAAGCGATACACATCCCAAGTTCTCTACGCAACATGCAAAATCTATCTTCATTTAATGGTTTTGTAAAAATATTTGCAATTTGATTTTCAGTAGGAATAAAAATTAATTTAATAAAACCTTTTGACACATTATCATGTAAAAAATGATGTCTCACTTCAATGTATTTTGTACGTGAGTGTAACACGGGATTTTTAGATATATCTATAGCACTAGAATTATCACAATAAATAGGCACACAATCACATGATATATCAAAATCACATAGGGTTTGTCTCATCCATAATATCTGAGAACATCAACTTCATGCAGCTAGGTATTCCCCCTCAGTAGTTGAAAGAGCCACTGAGGTTTACTTTTTACTATGCCATGACACGAGACTTTGTCCCAAGAAAGTACAAGCACCCCTCGTACTTTTTCTATCGATTTGACATCCTGCATAGTCAGCATCTGAATAACCTATTAGTTCAAAGTGATTGGAAATTAGATAAAATAACCCTAAATTAATAGTACCACTTAAATATTTCAAAATTCTTTTAACAGCATTTAAGTGTGATTGTTTGGGTTTAGCCTGAAATCTTGCGCACAGACAAACGTTATATATTATATCGGGTCTAGAAGCAGTTAGATATAGTAAGCATCCAATCATACCTCGATATTTTGTTATATCAACATCAATACCTTTCTCATCAGTGGTGAGCTTTATTGATGTGCTCATTGGTGTACCTTTTGAGTTAGATCCTTCAAAGCCAAATCTTTTGAGTAATTCTTTTATGTATTTGGTTTGATGGATATAAATCCCTTCCTTTGTTTGCTTGATTTGTAGTCCCAAGAAGTATATACATCACCTATTACGAAGTGCTTCAAATACATGATACAATATACAAATACAATCTTTAATATACAACAAAGAGGCATGAGTTTTAATACAAATCTTGTCTTCTAGACAATATCCAATCTCGAGAATAAGTCCTCATTACATTTATTGTCACACTATTTAACGAGAATAGTGAGGACTACTAATACTATCATCTGGTCCATCACTCTTCAGTTCCACAGGCTAGTCCCGGCTATATTCTCATTTCTGAAGAGAAAAGGTGAAAGAAAGGGTGAGCTCAACTAGCCCGATAAAAAATATTATGACTAAGATAATGCGAGAATAAATTATCATTAGCCTTGAACGATGTTAAAGCGATAAAATATAACAAACATCAAGTTTAAGCTGCGGTGAACAAGCAATCCATTAGAAGAGTCAGTAGAGAATAAAATCTACTATCTTACATGATTTAAAAAGGTTTTCATGACTTTTATCGTTGGGACTCGACAATAAATAATCCACATCATCGAATCACCCTACTTTTTCTACGACGAGGATATTCTTTAGTATCCGCGACCACAATTATCCATGCACTTTCTGGGGCGAGAATATTTGTGTATTCATTAATGGTCATGATCATGCCAACAACTATCCATCGATGCACTACGGGCCAATGAGGACTTTTACCACATCATTTGTAACATTACGGTCATGATTACAAGAATAATCCTGGTCATAATCATACCAAGTCCATCATGCACTTCTACAGGCCACAGATGACTTTCAACATAATATAAACATGAGGATGATGACAATGATATAAGAATTCAATAAAACAAGTTCAAGAATTAATTTATCCATGAACTAATAACGTCCAAATTATCGACATGATCTTCTTTGTAGAGTAAAATTCAAGAATGCTCGGAAGAATATTTCCATGAAAAGATCTTTGGATGAAGCGCAAATATCGAGGATATTCCACTAATTTCATGGAGTATAGAAGTCAAAACTTTAACCAATTTGAGTATAATAAAGAATGGAATAACAAAAGAAATCACCGTGCATGCGGTACTTGGCATAGGCGAGTTATTCAATGAATAATAAATAACGGAACGGTCGGTAAAATTACATGCCAAGCGGGATGTTCAACGAGAATAATAAAAGGCGGAACCGGTCAAAAAACGTAAGCGCGATATGACGAGATATTCAGCAATAATAATAATAAAAAAGATGGAACCCGGTCGGCGTAAAATACGCGAGAGGAGGATATTCCAACGAGAATAATAATAAAAAGATGGAACCGGTCCGTGCGTAAAAGCGCAGAACGAGGATATTCAACGAGAATAATAATAAAAATGGAATATTAGAAGAATGTCACCAAGTATAGGGTAGTCGCGTATCTTTGGTTATTCAATGAGAATAATAAAGAATGGAATAACAAAAGTTCTCTTCATGAATACAAAAAGAAATAATACCCCTTACGAGTACAACAAATAATATCCCTTACTAAAAAAAAGCTGAATATAAGAGTAGGGAAGGAGCGAGAATACTTTTCTATAACTTCTCTCTATAATTTCTCTCTCTAGAGTTTAATGAATTAAGTAAGAAATAATGAAGGAATGAGCTTATTTATAGAAAAATGGATTTGCATAGTAACTAACTCATGAGCAGTCCGAGATTGATTTACTTTAATCGGACGGTCCATATTTAAAAGCAAAATCTTTTAAATAAAATATAATATATTCTATTTATAATCTAATAAAAGCGAATAACTTTATAAAAAGATTTTATGCAAACTTTATCTAGACCTTTTATATAAATAACTATTATATATATAATAAAATATAATATATTAATTATTGTCTAATAAAAAGCAGATAACTTTATAAAAAGTATTACATTTTATATAAAAAGATTTTACTATTAGCCTAATAAAGCGAATAACTTTATAAAAGTATTACATTTTATATAAAAAAAACTTTTTATTACATTAATAATACCAATAAAACAAAAGCGGTGACTTATCACATAAGCATCGATAATCAATCTGGTGTCTAACTCTTATGCAACTACTGGCGTATTCTTGTACTTTTAACAAGGGTGTTTCAGCGATTAACGGTAAAACTTCCGTAGTTATTTTCATAAAAATATTTTTTCGTTTTTCTCGATCAAATAATAATTTACGTTGTGGGGTCCACCAATGATTGTCTTGTTATGCGAATATTCCTGTTAAAAGCGAATATTCCCAGACCAATCGAATATTATATAACAACTTGCGTACTTTGCAAAATTTATAAATATTACCCACAACTATAACATTATATCAAATTCATTCCATAATATTCAAAAATGATATTTATAGAAAATTCATCTTTATTTATAAAAAAGTTGGGGTCTTCTGACCTCCCTTCTTATGAAATTTAGCCCTCGAAATTAGAGTGCGTACACTGGTATGTCGAAGAGGTAAGGATACCTTGATTTCATTTGATTCTAACTCCCAGTCATTTCCTCGACATCGTGGTTTCTCCACAAAACTTTGACTTGAGGTATAACCTTGGGCGTAGAATATGTTCCTTCTTATCAAGATTTGAGCAGGAACCTCTTCATACGTCAAATCTTCCTATTTTAAATCGGGTTCTAACTTCGATAATGTGGTTGGGTCTTTCCACATATTTACGTAACATGGATATGTGAAAAGCGTTATGAACACGAGACATACTTGGCGGTAAAAGCGAGTCTATAGGCCCACAGTTCCTACTCGATCGAGGATTAAAAATGGGCCGATGAATCGAGGATTGAGCTTTCCTCTCTTTCCAAATCTAAGTAACTCCTTTCCATGGAGCAACACGTAACAACACATGATCTCTATATCGAATTCCACGTCCTTTCGATGAAGATCGGCATAACTCTTTTATCGATCTTGTGAGGTTTTTATCGTTGTTGGATCGTTTGAATCTTTTACGTAGTCATACGTACCAACTCACGGTCCCAACAACGTTGCTTCTCCCCACCTCATCCCGCATCTTTGGAGAGCGACACTTTCTTCCATCTGGCGCTTGAATGGAGCCATGCGATACTTGCGATAAGCTTTGTTGTTGGGAAACTCCACCGATGGTAAGAACTTGTCCCAACTTCCTTGAAATCAAGGACCACGAGTCTTAATAGATCTTGAAGAGTTTAAATAGTCCTCTCCATTGTCCGTCCGTCGAGGATGATATCTTAGAAACTAAATCGTAAATCTGTGCCCATAGCTTTTTGCAAACTAACCCAAAATCGTGAAGTGAATCTTGGGTCTCGATCGAAACTATGGATCTTGGCATACCATGCGATCTTACAATCTCGTTTATGTACATCTGAGCAAGGCGTTCAAGTGTATAAGTTTCTCGTATCGGTAAAAATGAAGCGGACTTGGTCGATCTATCAACAATGACCCAAATCGCATCTATACCTTGAGAAACCTTAGGAAGGCCGATAGCTTGAAATCCATGGTAATGTGCTCCCACTTCCATTACGGAATTTCAAGTGGTTGCAATGGACCTTTTGGTACTTGATGCTCAAACTTTAACTTCGTTGACAAGTTAGACACCTTGAGATAAACAACGCTATCTCTCTCTTCATATTGCTCCACCAAAATGTATGGCGAATATCATGATACATTTTGGTACTCCCGAGATGGATTACAAGCGGTGTGTTTATGCGCCTCCATCATGATTTTATACTTTAAATCGAAGTCGTTAGGAACACAAAGTGCAGGTTGACTCAAGTATTCCTTCTTCATCGATTCTTGCTTAGGCATAGCACCTTCTTGCACTTTCTTCCTCATACGCATCGGCTCCAGTGCACGTAGCTTGGCGACTTTAACTTTATCAATTAAAGTCGGTTCTACTCGTATATATTAGCCATCATCACATGGGTCCTGGAGTCTTTAACTCTATCTCCATCCTTTGCAAGTCACACAAAATGGGCCTTTGTGTTGACAATATCGCTTTTCGTGCTTGCATATGATCTTCTACTTCGATAAATCGGCTACCACGTTAAACTTTTCGGGATGGTATTGGATGGTATGATCATAATCTTTCAACGATTTCAAGCCAGCGTCGTTTATCGCATGTTGAGTTCCTTTTGAGTGAAGAAATATTTGAGGCTTTTATGATCGTAAAGATCTCCACCTTCTCCCCCCATACAAGTAATGCCTCCAAATTTTAAGTCTGAAGACAACATTTTGCTAACTCTAGGTCATGAGTAGGATAATTCCTCTCATATTCTTTGAGTTGTCTTGAGGCATAGGCTATGACTTTCCCATGTTGCATGAGAACACATCCCAACCCTTTGCAGAAGCATCACTTGTGATGACAAATCCCTCAAGGCGGATGGTATTGTCGAGCAGGTCTTTGAAATGAGTCTCTCTTGAGTTCTTGAAAACTCTTCTCACATTCTTAACTCAATAGAAACTTTGTATCTTTTAAGAGTCAATTTGAGTTAATGGAGTAGCTATTAGAAAATCCTTCCACGAATCTCAGATAATAACCCGGCTAAGCAGAAAGCTCGTCTTGATCATTGATTTAGGTTGCTCCCGACTTTGAATTGCTTGATCTTTGCTTGGGTCAGTGATATTCCATGACTTGATACTACGTGCCCAAGGAATGCTACTTCCTCGAGCGAACTCATTTTCTTCAACTTGGCATAAAGCTTGTATTCACGAAGCTTTTGGAGTGTCGACCTCAAGTGTTGCTCATGATCTTCACGGCTTTTGGAATAAATAAGGATGTCATCAATAAAGGCGACCACAAAGTGATCCAAATATTCCTTGAATACTCGGTTCATCATATCCATGAAAGCGGCGGGGCATTAGTCGATCGAAGGACATGACTAGGAATTCATAATGCCGTCTGGGGGTTAAAGCCGTCTTTGGAATGTCATCGGTTCTAATCTTCAATTGGTGATATCAGGAGCGAAGATCGATCTTTGAAAAGAATTTGGCTCCTTACAAGCTGGTCGAAGCGGGGTCATCAATACGTGGCAATGGGTACCTATTTTTGATGGTGACATGATTGACTCCAGATAATCAATACAAAATCGCATACTCCCATCTTTCTTTTCACACGAATAGAGCAGGGAGCACCCCGAGGAGAAGTACTAGGATGAATAAAGCCCGATGTCTAACAATTCCTGCGGTTGGGTCTTTAACTCAAGTTCAATAGGAGCCATTCGATATGGGGCTTTGGAAATGGGTTTTGTCTGGGGTTCAAAATTCGATACAAAATTCAATTTCACGCTCTGAGGGTAGGCGGGGAAGTTCTTGAGGGAATCGTCGGAAATTTATTAACAATAGAAATATCATTCAAAAGCGGCGTATTTTTGTTTAGATCATGTGCGTGGGCTAAGAAAGCTTGACATCCAGTTTTTCAATAAGCGAATAGCTTTATGGCTTGAGATGATAGTGATTGATTTTAATGGTTTGGTCGCTTGAATTAGCATAATAGGTTGATTAGGAATATGAAAGCTAACAACCTTACGAAAATAATCAATTTTTGCATGATGAGTAGTTAACGAATCAATCCACTAGAATCACGTCAAATGCAAGTATTTTCAATGAAATAAGATCGACGAGTAATGTGAGGTGCCGATTTGAACCAAACAAGACTTATAAGCGATTGGATGTAATGAAGGTTTCTCCCAGCGGAGTTTCCACGATAAGTCGAAGTCTAATTTCTCGGTCAAAAATTTAATCGTTGGCGCAAGTAGGAGAAATAAAAGAATGGGTAGAACCAGGTATCAAATAAAGTATAGACTTATTTAGAGTTTATGATAAAGCTTACCGTGATGACCTCATTCGGGTTCCTTGCTTTACAGGAGGTCACAACAAAGCGCTCTCCCTTGCACTTTCTGGCTTTTGACTTTTACGGGGCGACCTTTGGTGCCTCCATCCTAAATTGAACTTGTCTTGGTGAGCGACAAAATCGGGCTAAGTGACCTTCTCTTCCACAATTATAACATGCTTTGGGCGACATCATGCGATTTGGGTGATGTGTCCCTCCCTCCGCATTTGAAGCATATGATGGGTGGTCGTTCTCCTTCCTTAACAACGGGTCTTTGGTCTTTGGCGTCTTTCCATCATTATTGAATCTCCTCTTCTTGAAATGTCCATTCTTATTGTTTTGCCCTGATTACCACCAAAGTGGTTACCATTTACGGCTGTTGATTCCCTCCACGCTTGTTGTCATAAGCTTGATGTTTTTCTCATTTGGTATTATCATTTTTTTGCAATTTGCTCTCTTTTTGGTTGCGTTGACTCGTTATCGCGCTCCACTAAGCGAGCCCTATTTACAACATCTGAATACAAACCACGGTTTATGAAAAAAAGATGTTGGCGTATCTCGACTTTAAACCTCTTAAAAACATCGCGTCATTCTCTCTTCATTATCCCACCAAGTGGGGCCTGAAGCCAGGACAACTCGGCAAACTTTGCTTCGTCTTTGCGACACGGTCGTATTATTACTGTTCGACTTGATGAACTCCACCTCCTTCATGTGAGCGAATACTTTTGGAAAGTACTTGTCGTTGAATAGTTCTTGGAACTTCTCCCAAGACATTTTGGTCTGGCGGGTTGAGTCGCTTTCTGGATTCCCACGATGTCTGCCTCTCCTCATGACATAAAAGGCGTGAAAGGGAACCTTTTGCTCCTCGGAGCATCCCAGACATCAAATATCTTGGTGATCTGCTTTATCCATGCTTCACCTTAAGTGGTTTTGGCTCTCGATAAACTCGGTGGTCCCGGCTCCTTGAAGCTGTTTAGCGGTGGCCGTCAGAGAGTTTCGATGTTTCACCTACATTTTGGATGGGGCAGCTCTTTTTTTGTTGCATGAATTGCATAAAACCTCTGAACATTCCATCATTCATCATTTGGTCGGTGTTGTTGTTTGCATGAGGATTATACGCCTTCTGATGCACATTATCACGATTATTGATATGTGGTGAATCAGCGATCTTTGTGCTCTCATTGCTATTCTCAACATTCTCGGATGTCATTTTGAATCTTGCCACAAAAAAAAAGGTTAATTGACATATAACATATTATCCTATATTACGTGAGCCAATTAAATACCAAAAAAAAAAAAACTTAGGTAGGTCATACTAGCGAAGGAATTCCCGTCTCTCCCCTCTAGTTCTATTCTCACATCTTAGCGGGGATCATATCCTAAGCTTTGATACCAAGCTGTGGCGCCCCAAAAATAGGTATACATCACCCATCTATTACGAGTACATGCCAAATACATGATACAACTTATACAAATACAATCTTTAATATACAACAAAGGCAGTGAGTTTTAATACAAATATTGTCTTACAGACAATATCCACTCTCGAAATAAGTCCTCATTACATTTATTGTCACACTATTTAACGAATAGTGAGGACTACTAATACTATCATCGGTCCATCACTCCAGTTCCCAGGCTAGTCCCGGCTATATTCTCATTTCACAAGAGAACAGTGAAAGAAAGAAAGGTGAGCTCAACTAGCCCGATAAGAAATATTATGACTAAGATAATGCGAAATAAATTATCATTAGCCTTGACGATGTTAAGCGATAAAATATAACAAACATCAAGTTTAAGCTGCGGTGGAACAAGCGATCCATTAGAAGAGTCAAGTAGAGAATAAAATCTACTATCTTACATGATTTAAAGGTTTTTCATGACTTTTATCGGCTGGACTCGACAATAAATAATCCACATCATCGAATCACCCCTTTTTACTGACGAGGATATTCTTTAGTATCACGACCACAAATTATCCATGCACTACGGGACGAGAGATATTTGTGTATTCATTAATGGTCATGATCATGCCAACAACTATCCATCGATACCTTACGGGCCATGAGGACTTTTTCCACATCATTTGTAACATTACGGTCATGATTACATTAGAATAATCCACAGTCATAATCATACCAAGTCCATCATGCACTACGAGGCCACGAGATGACTTTCAACATAATATAAACATGAGGATGATGACAATGATATAAGAATTCAATAAAACAAGTTCAAAATTAATTTATCCATGAACTAATAACGTCCAATTATCGACATGATCTTTGCTTTGTAGAGTAAAATTCAAGAATGCTCGGAAGAAATATTTCCATGAAAAGATCTTTGGATGAAGCGCAAATATCGAGGATATTCCACTAATTTCATGGAGTATAGAAGTCAAAACTTTAACAATTGAGTATAATAACGAATGGAATAACAAAAGAAATCACCGTGCATGCGGTACTTGGCATGAAGCGAGTTATTCAACAGAATAATAAATAACGGAACCGGTCGGTGAAATTACGCGCAAGCGGGATGTTCAACGAGAATAATAAAAAGGCGGAACCGGTCCGGCGTAAAAAGCGCTGAGACGAGGATATTCAACGAATAATAATAAAAAAACCGATGGAACCGGTCGGCGTAAATAAAAGATGCGCGGATATTCAACGAGAATAATAATAAAGAGCGGAACCGGTCCGGCGTAAAAGCGCTGAGACGGGATATTCAACGAATAATAATAAAAAGATGGAATATTAGAAGAATGTCACCAAGTATAGGGTAGTCGCGTATCTTTGGTTATTCAATGAGAATAATAAAGAATGGAATAACAAAAGTTCTCTTCATGAATACAAAAAGAAATAATACCCTTACGAAGTACAACAAATAATATCCCTTCTAGTAAAAAAAGCTGAATATAAGAGTAGGGAAGGAGCGAATACTTTTCTATAAACTTCTCTATAATTTCTCTCTCTAGAGTTTGATTGAATTAAGTAAAAAATAATGAAGGAATGAGCTTATTTATAGAAAAATGGATTTGCGTAATAACTAACTCATGAGCAGTCGAGATTGATTTACTTTAATCGACGGTCCATATTTAAAAGCAAAATCTTTTAAATAAAATATAATATATTATATTTATAATCTAATAAAATGAATAACTTTATAAAAGATTTTACTATACAAAACACTATATCTGAACCTTATCTGAAACACTATATAATAAAATATAATATATTATTCTAATTATTGTCTAATAAAGCAGATAACTTTATAAAAGTATTACATTTTATATAAAAAAGATTTTACTATTAGCCTAATAAAGCGAATAACTTTATAAAAGTATTACATTTTTATATAAAAAAAACTTTTACTGTTTTATTACATTAATAATACCAATAAAACAAAAGCGGTGACTTATCACATAAGCATCATAATCAAATCTTCTGTGTCTTTATTCTGTGCTTACTATTCTTTATTACTTTTAACACAATAGGTTGTTTCAGCGATTAACAGTAAAACTTCGTAGTTTATTTTCATAAAAAATTTTTTCGTTTTCTCGATCAAATGATAATAATTCCGTTGTAGGGGTCCACCATGATTGTCTTGGTTGTCTGAATATTCCTGTTAAAAATGAATATTCCACGACCAATCGAATATTATATAACAACTTGCGTACTTTGCAAAATTTATAAATATTACCCACAACTATAACATTATATCAAATTCATTCCATAATATTCAAAAATGATATTTATAGAAAATTCATCTTTTATTTATAAAAGTTGGGGTCTTTTTGGTTTCTTTGAATACATTTCATTCAGTCTCTGTTTGTTCGTTTTGGGTTTGCTAAAATTTCGACTCTCCAAATTTCTGCATCATCTTCACTTTCTTTTGGAAGATCCTTTATTAGTCTCATTGAAAGTGATATGAACAGATTCTTCTACACATGACTTTCTAATATTGAAAATGCGATAAGCCTTACTATTTTGAGAATAACCAATAAATATTCCTTCATATGACTTAGCATCAAATTTTCCCAAATTGTCACTTGTATTTAAAATGAAACATTTAGAACCAAATATTTTGAAATAACTTATGTTGGAAATTTTATTATTTAAAAGCTCATATGGTGTTTTCAAAATAATAGGACGAATGAGTACTCTATTTAAAACATAACAAGATGTACTTACTACTTCGGCCCAAAATTTCTTTGGAAGCTTACTTTTTTGTAATAGAGTTCTAGTTGTCTCTTGTAGAGTCTTATTCTTCCTTTCCACCACCCCGTTTTGTTGAGAAGTCCTTGGTGCTGAGAATTCATGGCTAATACCTCTTTGATCACAAAAGGTTATAAAATCTTTTGAAATTCAGTGCCATGGTCACTTCTAATTCTAATGAGTTTGTAACTATATTTTGTTTCAAGTTTTCTTATTAATCTTTCAAACTCTTTAACCGCTTCGTCCTTAGTTCTCAAGAATAATACCCATGTGTATCTAGAAAAATCATCAACTATTGCAAATGCATAAAATTTCCCATTAATACTAGAATGTCTTTCTGGTCCAAATAAATCAAGATGAAGTAATTGCAAGGGAGAGGAGGTTGATACCATATTCTTTGTCGTGAAAGAAGTTCTTACTTGTTTTCCCAGTTGACAAGGAATGCATATTCCTTTCTTTTCAAACCTTATTTTTGGCAGTCCTTTTACAAGATTTCTTGTAGATAACTTTTTGATTAGATCCATATGAACATGTTCCATTCTCTTATGCCATAGATAAGCTTCATCTTGTACTGAAGTAAGACATAGTTCTTCATCCTGTTGCTCAAAATCAATAGTATATATATTTTCTTCTATTTGTGCAACTAGAGTAGTATTGTTAGTACCATGAAATATTGTGCATTTATCTTTTTCAAAATTAACTTGATGACCATTATCCATTAATTGACTTATGCTTATTAAATTAAATTCAAGACCGTTAACTAGGTGAACATTATTTATACTTACCTTGCCATTTCCAATTTTACCTTTTCCGATGATTTCGCAGGTTCTATTCTCCAAATGTGATCGTTCCATTCTTTTTCTTGATGTTTAGTTCCATGAACTTTGATTTATCACCTGTCATGTGACGAGAACATCCGTTATCAAGAATTCATTTTTGAGATGCAACTCTTTCCTTTAAATATACCTGTCAAGAAAAGATAGTTCATCTTTTTGGTACCCATATCTTTTTGGGTCCATTTATGTTAGTAGCAAGTAAATCACTCTTTTTAATCCATACCTTTTTAACCATATTTCGTTTCTTAAAGCAATTTATATCTAAATGACCTTTAATACCACAATGTTTGCAAGTTGTGAAAGGAATAATTTAAACTAAAACGTGACTTTGAGTTTAATATTTTCATATTACTCTTTTTATGCATAGAATTAAAACCAATTCCTTGTCTTTCAAAACTAGGTCTTTGTTTTCCTAATATGACATTTAGATTTTCTTCACCTTGAACAAATTTAGCAAGAGATGATTTTAGTGAGTCTATTTCTTTTTGAAGTTCATTATTAGTAAATGTTTTAATAAGAGATTTATCACTAAATGCATCAATACACACATCTCTCACTTTTAACTCATTAGTCAATTTTTGGACTTCATTATTTAAGAATTTTACCTTATTGAAAAGTATTTTATTAAAATTGTCTAAATAATCAATCTTTGCAATCAAAACCTTTTCTTCTTGACATGTGGATTCCTTTTCAATTTCTTTCTTTTCATCTATTAGTGAATCTACTTCATCCATTAATGTACTAACTAATCCTTTTAAGCATGCATTCTTTTCTCTTAACTTCTTTTTTTCTTGTTCTAAAGAATTTAGTTCATTAGGAAATACCTGATTCGATTCACCTTCAACTCCCACGAAACATATTTGTGATATCTCATCTTTAGCATCGATCTCCACTTCAGATTCTTCATCACTCCAAGTAATAAAGGCTTTGTTCTTCTTGTTGTCTTTGTAGTTTATCTTCCCTTTATTCTTTAGTTGAAAACAGTATTTCTTGAAGTGACCAGGACGTCCACATTCGAAGCACGTTTCTTCAGTTTGCTTTCCTTTGACTTTATTCGAATTGAAAGTGTTTCTCCTCTTGTTTTTCCTTTGTAGTAACCCCTTGAGTTTCCTTGACATCATAGTTATTTCTTCATCGGAGTTATCATCAAGTTCCTCCTCATTATCTGCAGTAATAGCTAAGACCTTTCTTCGAGGAGTTTCCTCCTCATCATCATATCTCTTTAACTGATGTTTATATTCTTCTAGTTCACCAAACAAGGTTAAAGTATCCATGGAAGAAATAGTAGCAGAATCTTGAAGAGTAGTGATTTTAGAAGCGAACCTTTTGGGCATAGCCCGAAGCAACTTACGATTGATCACACTTTGAGGAATAGTCTTGTCCAGCAATTTCAAGGATTTTATAAGGACTAGAAATCTTGCTTGAGCTAGCTTGATGGTTTCATCTTTTTCGAGCTTGAACATTTCATAATCGTGCATAAGCATGCTTAGCTTGACTTCTCGTACTTTTGAAGTACCCTCGTGACTTACCACTAAAGTATCCCACATCTCTTTGGCAGTGTTGCATGAAGAGACTTTATCTATCTCGGATTGTACCATGCCGCTGAGAAGTGTGTTCATAGCCTTTGAATCATATGAGACCATGTAGATTTTGGTTGAATCCATTTCTAGCAGAATCTTTGGTGTCCCATCATCTCTTCGTGGAACAACTGGTCCGTTCTCCACAACCCACCATTCCCAAGGATCTCTTTTAAGATAGATCCTCATTCGAATTTCGAAGTTGTAATTTTACATTCCCAAGCGACAAATGATGAGGTCTATTGGTTGATTGACCTTCTTGATTGTTGTTCCCGAACGGTGCCATATCAGAATTTTTCCCTACAAGTCACCTTTAAGACCAAGATAAATAGAGCCAAGCTCTAATACCAAATGAAATTTAACTAGGCACACTTAGAAGGGGGGGTTGAATAAGTGTGGGAGCAATCTATGATCAATTTTTAATTTTTAGATCAAGTTATTAAATTCAAGCTACTATATTCAATAATGCAGTTTGTTGAATTAATATAGTCTACTGAAATGACTAAATATCCTGCTGAATTTATAATTTAAATAAAATACTTGGTGTTAAAGAATTGTCTTAATATAATGAAAATATTCAAATTTTAATTATTAAGATAATTAAATAACTTATATGAATAAATACAGTAAAGCAAGTATTAAAATCAACACCAAGATTTTTTACGTGGTTCAGCTATTACCCTCTATAATAATAGCCTAGTCCACGTCCAATATCAACTAGTATTGGAGACTCACTTTATTTATATCTTTATAAATAAACACCAATTACAAAACAGATTCTTACAAAACTTAATTAACAATTAATTTCTCTTGAGCACTCTTGCTCCTTGTGCACCTATGCACTCTTCAAGAACATTTGCTTCCTTGAACATTTTTGTAAACTTTTTCTCTAATCCACTAGGATTAACACCTTTAGACTACACTTGGTCTAAATCAGAAAATTCAATACAAATATAGAGGTCTATGATCAATGCAGTTTAACAATTAAAGGCTCAACTATATGCAATGATCAATTAGCACAAAAAGATAAACAATTAATTTATTACCAAATACCATCTCAAAGATATCAGAAATAAATTGCTTAGCTGCTCAAAAAGTTTCCCAAACCAAATCAAGTTGCTCAATAATATCAGTGATTCGTGCAAGTATAAATTCGTGAGTTGTATTTATTCCATACCATAAACACGATTTATATAGCTCAAAATATTACCGTTAAAATAAAGATATGTTCTGATATGTTCAAATATTCAAACGGTATATAAATCCAACAACAAAGGTAATATTTATCCAAATAACAAATCAAGCTTACATTTAGTGATTGAGATAAATATAAACAACCCTTTAACAGATAACCCACTTTCAAAAACAGCTTTGACTTTATCTTTCTATATATCAAGTGGCGTGTGACATCAAAAAGGAGACTGACGTAAGACATTTAACTTTTTAGACTTCCAACATTCAAGGCATTAGAGTCCCAAGACTCTATAATCATTATCCTTGTAAACCGTGCACATATCATATTATAAAGGTGTATAGCTGGCATGCACAAGTGAAACACTTATACATATCCTCAACATTTTACACGGATGTCCATTAGATTTTCTAAGCATGCATAATACATATATGTTCACGTGTATGCTCTCTACTGATTTCAAGATATAACCCACGGACTAATGCATATAATATACACATGTAATATATATCAAATAAAATATCAATCCCTTTTTGTACTTGATGATATATATTAATCTGATCTTATTTTATTTTTTGGAAAAACCTTTTTCATCATTTATCATTTAAGACATATAACAAAAATGCAAATAATATGTCCTAGAGCCTTTAAATGAAAAATCAATTATTATGCAATTGACCTTACATTTGGTTTTCCTAGTAAAGAAAAACTCTTCAATCCAATAAATGTTCTTTATCGTCAGATACCTGAAATATCATAAAATAATTTAGTATACGAATAATACATCATCAAAACTTAAGGATAAAATATGACTAGGTCAACACATATTAATATTTTTTATATTTTTTATATTGTATTTGTGTTTGTTGAATAAATGTGCATTATTAATTAATTTTTTTTAAATATAAAAGGCTATAGCGACGGTCATCGACCGTAGCTATAGTGTTATATAAAACACAGACCTATAGCGACGGTCGCCTAGCGTCGCTATAAACATCTGGTAAAAAAATACATTATTTTGTCATGACCTATAGCGACGGTCGATGATCATCGCTATAGGCCAAACGACCATCGCTAAAACCTACAGTGATGGCTTCTATGATGACGATCGCTAAAACCTTTAGCGACGGTCTTTTGGCCTATAGCGACGGTCGGAGACCGTCGCTATAGGTCGATTTTCTAGTAGTGTCTTTAGCTATAAAACCCGACTTATGGGTTGAATTCTAGTTAGTTTTTTTTTTATTTGATAATAATAATTCAAACATTAGAGAAGTTTTTATGTGTTTAGGATAATTCTTTTGCTTGTGAATTTATTGTCATCTTAACCCGCAGGATAATCGCTATTATGTTCAGCGTCAATAATCCTATTTTATTCTCTCCACACAAATACAACAAAATTAATATGAGAGTAAAATAGTAACGTAATTGTATATAAAATAGTTAAGTGTAACAACATGAAATAAAATTTATATATGTTCAATAAATAGAAATATTCAATCCTAAGCTAGCTCTCTCCAGTGAATCATAGGGAGCGAATTAAAAGCAAACCGGCTATAGCGACGGTTTATTCCGTCGCTATAGCATAGAAAACCGAATTTATATGCTATAGCGACGGATAAAATCGTGGTTATAGCCAATTCGTTTTTAGTTCACTACCTATGATTCGCTGAAGAGATGGACCGTTCAATCTTAATAGTAACTTTTTTATTTTTATTTTTTTCAATCATAATTTTTCGTTCTATTCTTCTTCTTGAAAAATTAAAAAACATAGTGTTAGGGTTTGGGGTAACTTGAGTTTTATCTCTTTCACCCCTTGTCCACAGTTCCTATTATATTCGCTCCACACAAATACAACAAAATTAATATATATGAGAGTAATACAACAAAATTAATGAGAGTAAAATAGTAACGTAATTATAAAATAGTTAAGCTTAACAACATGAAATGAAATTTATATATGTTCAATAAATAGAAATATTTAATCATAATAGTAAGTTTTTATTTTTATTTTTTTCAATCACAATTTTCCGTTCTATTCTTTTTCTTAAAAAACTTAAAAACATAAAGTTAGGGTTTGGGGTAACTTAGTTTTATCTCCTTCACCTCTTGTCAACAGTTGACCGGTTTGCCCTTTAGATTGGAAACTAGATACAAACCCGCGCGTTGCGGCGGGATTATTTAATTTTTTAATAATAATTGCCCAATATAACGGTAGATTGTTGTGCGATGATCATATTTTACATAGAAAAATAAATGAATATACATTGTAAGGGGTAGTGGTGAGAGTTTACCGGTTTGTGCATTACACTCTAAGTATGTTACTTTTGCTTTTAGGCTAGTGGCAAAGTAAGTGACCTCAACTTGCGGACAAATCATTTTTTCTACTCTTCTTTTTTTCTATTCAAGACATTATGTAAGTGAACCATATCAAGTTTTTGAAAGAAACAAAAAACATTTGTTACAGTTACTTGTCAATAATTGGTACCTTTTTTCTAAACAATTTTCTTGACAAAATCGTTTCACTAAAAGAAACTACCCTACATGAAGTTTTTGAAAGTGAGGCTCTTTGTTGTCTCAAATTTGTATGACATTCTATTATTTTTGCCAAAAAAAACACCACAGCTAAACTGGAGGCTTAATTTATTGGAAACACAATTGTAGATATTTAGTGTTTTTACTTTGCACAAACATGTATATATTTAGTGTTTTTACCAAGTGACAGGTACTTTCTATGAAAAATGAACTACAATTAATTGGAAAATATGTCCCAAAAAAAGGGTCGTTTCATATTTTCAAAATATACTTCCAAATTGAGGCCAATGAAAATTAACGTGATGTTAAACTTAACAACAAAAATGTTCTTAGACACTAAACTCAGCAACCTAATGTGCAAAGCTCTGTCAAATCCAATGGTACAACAGGTTGTATTATGTATTGTTGCCTTTAATACAATGACAGTTACGAAAACAGACCTTGTAAATCATCATCAAGCAATTTCAACGATTTCTCATCTTGAATCAACTTCTTTTTACTCTCATCTCCCAAAATCCATATTCATTTATGTCTTTTACAGATGCAACATCATTATGACAACAAAATTAAGAATGTGACATTTTTTATACTACTATGAAAAGAGAACAAAATAAATAAAAAAGAAGGGCGAGTGTAACTCATTGTTAAGGAAGTATATATAATATACATAGAAAAACAGGATGAGGTTAACCCATGAGTGCCTTTACATTGTTCCTAAATTAGCAGAACAAATCTACTAATTAGTTATACAAAAATGAATCCCAAGACCAGGATAAAAACATGATATATACATATACATATAAGGGCAAAAGGAGGTGCTGCATATCTACATACACATGTTAAGCACTACGAAATCCTACTTTTTGTACAGGTGTTTACACATAATTCTCTCCAGCTATTTCTAGGCAGTGATGTTTTGCCCATAAAAAAATGAATCTGCAAATCAGAATACAGCTCATTGTGTATTAATCTTTGATTCATACACAATATTTGATCCATGCAATCCATGATATTTAAAGCTCAGCATGTAATCCATGTGGCAATCGATTTGATCTCTTTATTACAAAATATCTGGCATAGACAGTGAAAAATGTAATAGAAGGTGGGTCTAAAAGTAAAAGTTTGAGTGATAAATTATGTGTTAGTCACCTAATTTAGAGTCTTGGAGCCTGTGATCATCTGTAAGACCCCAGCTTATTATAATTAAAATCGAATTTCCTCTAATTATTATTGTGAATAATAAGGTATTAATTTGATATAATTCTCTGGTTATGAGTGAAATGTGCAAATTTTGCAAAATATGCAAGTGGTTATAAAATAATCATTGTTGTCGGGGAATATTCATTTGGTCGTGGAATATTATTGTTGTCGGGGAATATTCGTAGGATGGCGCAGTCATTTGTGGGCCCCATAACAGAATAATTGTCGGATGAAGAAAATGACAAGTTTGAGTTTTTATAAATAACGGCGTAGTTGTTACCGTTAACACTGTTGGAATACCCGGTGGTTAAAATCTGATGTCTGGCGTGGATGCATGTGATTGATAAATTATTGATCCTTACGTAAAAGGAACTACTCAATAATTGTTACTGTTCAATATTTTATTTTATTGATTCAATAATTGTTTGCGTTGATATTTTATATTATTGTTGTTTCAATAATTATCAACGCCTTGAATATTTCCATTATCGGATCAATAATTCATATTATTTGAATAATATTATTAGATAGCATTATTGACAATGTCTAGAAAGTTACATCGAAAGAGAGTTTGGTCACCTAATTGCGGCGCCAAGAAGGAGAAATTCTTATTGGAAAGCCCCTCTTTCCGGAGAACTGACTGGTTGTCATAAATGTGATTACGTAATATTATTTGTGAATAATTAATTATTGATTCATATGATAAAGAAATATTTATTTTATGTGGATATAAATGTTGGATATATTTATTGTGGTTAAAAATGAAAGAGTTAATGTTGAGGTGTTTTATCGATTTTTTTTTGGAATGAAGGTATTAAAAATTAAACCGGTGTTTTTGAGATATATTGTGTGAGTTATAATTTTTAATCGTAGTTGGATCGTTGTAATTTTTGGATATGTTATACATATATAAGTTGAGTATATGTCCACAAATTTTGAGCAGATTAAAATGAGCGTATGATTTGTTATGAATTTTAAGAGGTGATTTGTTCGAAATTGTTGAAGTATCCGAATTTAGCATTTTGGTGGAAAATTCTAGAATTGAGTTAGCCCTACTTGTGGTTGGTGAAGAAATGTCTTTGAATTTTATTTCAAATGTGGTGGGTGGGAATAGTAGCAGTAAGGCCATCGATTCTGGTCGTGAAGTCTCGCTAACATTTTTCTATAAATAGAGGCTAAGTTAGAATTAAAAATCACACCGAAAACATAAGCTTTCTCTCTTTCTCTCTCTAGATTATTGAGTGTATTTTGTGAGTATTTAGATACTTTATGAGTTTCTATTCATCGATTGCAAGTTTCCTTGACCTTATAATTAGATATTCCGTCGAAGTATGCGATATTTTGAGGTAAGGGGTGTTATATTCTTCTTAAAATGATATTTTCTTCAATATCATTATACCGAAATGTTGGTATGAACTTTTTATCAAATTTGGAACTTTTTGTGTCGGGATTACTATTCACGTATACGGTACTATTCACGTATACGACATTATTCACGAATACGGCACTATTTACCGAAAAATGAAATTTTATTCTTTTTGTCCAAGATGTCTATTATGGTTACTATCTTTGATTGTATCCATGTTTTGATCTTTTATTCTTGAATTTTGCTTCAAAATTGGTTATTATGGAGTATTATTGATCTTGGATAAACTGTTATACGAATCCTTACTATTTGTCCTTCTGTCTCACTAGATTCGTTTTCTTTAAAATATTTTTCATCGTCCTTAGTCCTAAATGATGATATTACTGAATATCTTTGGCCTGTAGTGCAAAGATGAATGATTAACTGATGAATATCTTTGGCTCGTAGTGCGAAGATAAACAGGTGTTGAGATGAACATGACCAACTGGTGATACAAATGAATATCTTTGGCCTGTAGTGCAAAGATGAATATTGATTAAAGATGTATATTGATTGTTGTTACAGGGATAAAATTGATGATGGACTTTTAAATCTTAGAAGATAGTAGAAATCATTATCTACTTGACTCTTCTAATGGATTGTTGTTTCCGCTGCAGTTGTTGATCTAAAACTTGTTGTCTATTATATTTTATCAGATTTTTCCCTGTTGAAGACTAACGATAATTTGTTGTATATTATCTTAGTCATAATATTCTTTACTGGGCTAGTTGAGCTCACCCTTTTCCTTTTTTGTTCCATTTTTCTCAGGAGGTGAGAACATAGCAGGAACTAGTTGGGGTATGGAGTGATGGTCCTAGAAAGATGTTTTAGTAGTCCTCACTATTTCTATAAAATAGTGTTTGAATAATTGTAATGAGAACTTATTTGAGTGTGGATATTGCACGACAATTGTATTATTGAAGTTGTAGTTTGCTTTCTGTACTATGTATTTGGCGACTCAGAATGGGTGTTGTATACCTATTTTGGGGGCGTCACATCATCACCAATCTCAAACTGGTCCAGGTTCCTGGCTATAGGCGAATTGTAAGAAGTGGATTTAAACGAACAATAAGCTGAACGCAAACGGTCACCAATCTCTTCCATTTGACAGGTGGCTGCAGCCTAGACAAGTGGTTGTATGGTTCCAAAACCACCGCGCAAAATGGAAGACTAAAAAGCTGGAGAGGAACTATGATCACCTCAAATCCTCTTATGACTCCCTCGTCTCCGACTATGACTCCATTCTCGAACACAATGAGAAGCTCAAAGCTGAGGTATTAATTAACTAATACTTCCTCGATTCTAATTTATACATTTCTAAAACAACAGTTTTTACAAAAAAAAAAGGGAAAAAAGGCATAACATTATTCAATCAACTAAGAATAGAACTAATAGTATGTAACACTTTATATACAAGTAGTTTTAAAAAAATATCACTAACTTTGAATTAAACAGGTAAAAAACATATACTATCTCTAAACTTTGGACATGATGAAGTAGTATATTCCTATCACTATTTAGTGCTTAATTAATCTTCATTTTTATTGTCAAAAGTTTGTTCTTAAATGGCCAAAAAAGTGATGTGCTTGAATATATATGGTTAACATACATGATATACTTATAGAAAAAATATTCACAAATTAATGACGAAAACTGTCTGGCAGACATCACAATATATATAGTACAGATCATGTTGTGAAAAAAATATAGGTAACGACAAAACTTAACCATCAGTGTGGGGTGAAAAATTTCCAAACTCATACATAAGCATATATATATATATATATATATATATATATATATATATATATATATATATATATAGTAGGGTCAAATGTCAATAACAAACGTTTAAGTCCTACCTGCTGAACACCTGGCTAAGCATGTAATAAATTGATTGGGACCTTACTGGACTGGTCCCGGCCGCCTAAATATTCGAACTTAACTTGTAAATATGTCAAGCTCGACAGTAGGAGAACCAATTCCCATTTCTTTCTCGCTTGAAAGACGTATCCCGATAGGCGATAACAAGTTATGGCGTGTGATCAAAAGAGAAGTCAATCAGTGAAATGGAGGGGGCAGGATATATGGGAGCCTCCAATTTTAAACTGGTGTGGCGCTTCTAGATGCTTTTGATCAATCGAACAGGAAGAGGTAAATGTTGGAGAAAATCTCACTTTACTTTTTTCCTAAAAATATGGATCTCTCTTTTGTCAATCCCACTTTTTTTACGTCATTCTAGTAAACACAGCAGAAGCAGCTAGAAAAGCTAGCCCCTAAAGTGGTGTTAAAAATTTCTACAGGAGAGTTTCTTTAATATGTATATGATAGTTTGACAGTAGAAAAATATTTTTATACACAATCAATATGCATATGATAGTTTTATGATGTATGTACTACGCCAGCATACATAGATGACCATGGTTTTATGTGCATAACCGAAAACAAACTTCTTTTTCCAAATAAACAAACCTGTAGCATCTAGAGCACGGATAGATTCACAAAATGCATTAGCTCTATCACGGCAACACATCACGTCACTCGAAGGAAGTGGAGTGGCTGTTAGTTGTTGGGAAATCTTGGACAATAGATGTACATCAAGTTAAGAAGCAAAGGTTGTAATTAGGAACCAAGAAAAAAATTCTTAACTGATACAAACAGTTAGCAAAACTACTTCAAGCACTGAAAGTAATCATTTAAGGGACAGGTTGAGGATATAATCTCTGAATCTATCTGTCGTATGTGGTACAGCCACCACCAATACACGGATCACATAAATTGTAGCTTCATGTGGTCCATCTTCAAGGAAAGCATCCATTTGAACACGTATTTTGTCAACAATCTACAAAGAGGGAGAATGGCTCAGCCAGTGGAATAGAAGCTGATCGCCAACATAAATTTAATACCACGTATATATTTGTATACCATGTCATTTTTGAAATGATGTGCTACAGCCCAAACGTTTCAATGCTTGCATATTTGACATTTAAGTTTTGGTCAGAGCCAAGAGTTATAAGAGCCGACAAAACATGTGTTGAAGCCACCTTAGCATCAATATAAGCAACCTACGAATAAAATAAATAAATAAATAATAGTGATAGTGATAGTAAGGTTAGAAATGTATATCCAATCGTAACTAAAAACTGTAATTCAATGATAATAAATGGACTTGCAATGACTTTCAAAAGATTGGCTGCACTAATTTTCATATTTACGTTGGAACTCACAACCATTTCCCATAAGATATTAAAAATCATATAATGATGTTCTTCAAAAGTGCTGCATCCCAAAAATGGAGCAAGTTACAAATATAAACTTCTAAGCAAACCATAAGCTTAATATTAAATTTTAACTACAAAGTACTAACCAAAGGAAGCGGACAGAATTAACAATCTCTGCATTGGGCTTTACTGGCTGATCCTCCAGTACTAAACTTTGGACCAACATATTGCTCAAGTACTTTGTCAAATTTTCATGCTTGTTTGGAGCTCTTAATACACTTGCCAAAAGAAGTGGTAGGACACAGATAGTAGCAAGTCTCTCAGCTTCAGAACTTTTTGGCCTCAAACCTGCAGTGCACAAGAATCAAAATGTTAAAGGATTATGCAACAACAAACTTAAAACCGCTTGAAAACAATGAAAACTTTGAGAATATAAAACCTTTGATTCTTGACTGGATTCTGTGTGGGATAAATGTCAAATCAGCATCATCACCAACAGCTACCAGGAATACAGGTTGCATAATGCGTGTCAGATAATAATCCCTAAAAAGCTCTGCTATAGCTAGCCAGCAATAACTAAATCATAAGATTGGCACTTGAATTGAAAGTAAAGCTATCAAAGCATCAGCCAAAGTGCTTTCAAGTGGGAAAGTACCTTCGTGATTCAGTTTCTTAAGTTATCTTCCTTCTGAGGCAATAAAGAGGCTAACTGAATCAACGTGGGAAAGCAGTCACAATGCAGCCACTCAAATGTAGGCCACTGCACACATCCCCTGACCAAACAATTGAAATATCTCAGAAGAATTTGGCAACAGACCAACAGTTAGTTTTAAAACTATTGTAACACAATCTCAAAAATCTAAATAGAAATGGTAACATATACTTGAAAATAGTAAAGTTGAAATAGTTAGTTTTAAAACTATTGTAGAAGCATTCATATCACTGTCCATCACAAGTCTAGTTGCATCAAGTAAATAAGAACATAGTTAGCCATATAATGTACAACTATAGTTATCAAACCCAATAAAAACAGATGCCCCATTTACAATGAAGGAATTCAAATTACCTAGAACAATAATTCTTCAATAATTGGAGGGAATACTAAAATACCCACAAAAAAATAAAGCTAAAAGCCGTTACATCCGTTCAATTGATAAAGCAATATATAAAAAAATTTAAACAAATAAAAACCAAAATAGATTATAATGTGAATGAATCATGATGCTAACAATTACTAATGCTTATGATCACAAACACAACACTAAAAATTAACATCATAGCAAGATTAAACTTCAAATTGATACATATATACAAACATAACCTGTAATAAATAAACAATATTTGCGTATTGAATTTACTCCTTTCTTAGTTTCAGAAGGGGGTTGAGGGCTAGATTTTGGGTACCGGAGAAGAGAGTAGACCGGTAAGTAATTGTTGTTGCTCGATAAAGCGTCGTTTCAGGTAGTTCTCCAGTATCTCCATGACGAAGACGAATTGCTTCATCTCGTCTAGCTGGCGGCTGAGCTCAGCCTCTCGAATCCTGGCTCGTTCTAGCCGTGCCTCGATCTCGGCTAAACGGAGCCTCAGATCCTCCACCGCCCGAGAAAGAGCTTTCGATGTGAACCGTAACACATGTTTTGATGAGTCTGAGAATTGAGGAGAGAGAAAGAGTTGTTGAAATGGAGAATCTGTAACTAAATCAAATAGTAAAAATTAGCTCTTCAGCAATCTACAGGATGTTTATCCTTTGGATTGAGTCTAATTTGAATTAATTTAGTTGCCATATTTAGGGGAATTTGAGAAATGAATTTAAGTTTTATGTTAGATGGACATTTGTGCAAAGGATAATTAGAAGAATTAATTAGAATGGACAAATGTTGATATTTTAGAATGACAGATATCAATATATTGTGTCATGTACTGTAATTTAATATATATCTCTTGAATCTTTCGGATCACGCAACATATTGGGTGGTTATAAATAAATATTGGTAGCCAAAGCTAGTCTTTAATTATTAGTGCCCCACAATAAAAGTATAAGGTTTAGTCATATGGATGGATAAAGGATTTTAGACAAAATTACTTTTTTTATGTGAACTAAATATAGTTGTACACTAACAATGTATTAATATAGAAAAAATAATACTTTATGCATTTAAAATTATAAAATCGTTATTAACTTTTAAAAATTAATATGAGATATTGTAAAATTTAAAATTAAGATAGTTCATTAAAATTTATAAAAAAAAAAAATAAATATTACAATAAATAGTATTTGTTAGATAATTCATAATATCTATCTTTGTATTGATTAAAATTAAATAAATTTATGTTAATTTTAAATTTGTATATGTTATCTTAAATTAATTTTAAAAATTAATAATAATTTTATATTATCAAATGGAAGGAGTACATAAGTTCAATTAAGAGAGTATGAGTCCTTCATGACTCACTCTATTTTCTTTTTGTTAATGTACATAATAAAATAGTATGGGATTAAATTTTAAATTAAAACATTTAGTTACACCATTTATTGAGAATATATAAAACTTAGATAACGACAATTAATCCTTAATAAATCTTCTGTGTTATAAAACCTTTGCAAAGTATAGAAATATACTTTTATAATTGCTGCATAAATTTAGAGAGAATAAACAAGAGAAAAAGGAGAGAGAGAAACTTTCAGAGAAGTTCTTTAGAGAGAAAATTCTTTTAGAGAAAATCTTCACTCTCTTTCCTTCAATATAAGTTCCTTTATATAGGCAAGGGGAAAGTTCACGGGGGGGAGGAGAGGAAGGAAGAAGCAGGAAGCAAGAGGAAAAAAGGAAAGGAAAAGACACGGTTCCCTCATAAGGAGGGAATCCAATGTTATAACACTTCCCCTGATTCCCTACGATAGAAGATTATGTCTCATTAAAAACCTTGTTAAGAAAACCCAGTGGGAAAAACTTAACGAAGGGAAAAAATAGTACATATCTTTTACATAAATATCTTAACTGAGTGCCTCGTTAAAACCTTGTCAGGAAAAACCCATTGGGATAAAAATCGTGATTAAGGAAAAAGAATACAGTCTTCCCCTCAAAAGGAATTTATTACTCCTTGAAGAAATGTTGTCATAAGTCTTTCAGTCGACACCTTCCGATCATTTTTCGAAGTTTTGTAAACGTTGCATTTGGTAGCGACTTTGTGAATAAGTCGGCTAGATTATCACATGATCAAATTTGATGCACATCTATATCACCATTCTATTGTAGCTCATGTGTGAAGAAGAATTTAGGTGAAATGTGTTTTGTTCTATCTCCTCGATGTACCCTCCTCTAAGTCGAAAGCAATGATGCAATGTTATCCTCATACGTAATCAGTAGGAATGTCTTTGATTGATGGTAATCCACATAACTTTTGAATATGCTGAATAATTGATCTCAACCAAACACACTCTCTGCTTGTTTCACGTATAGCGAGAATTTCTGAGTGATTTGAAGATGTAGCTGTTATGGTTTACTTTATGGATTTCCAGGATATAGTTGTGTCACAATATATAAATACATAACCTGTTTTTGATCTTCCATTGTGTGGATCTGATAAATATCCTGCATTGCCATATCCAACCAATTGTGACGTTGAATTTCTTGGATAAAATAACCCAAGATCTATACTTCCACGGAGGTATCTCAAAATGTGTTTGATCCCATCCCAGTGTCTCTTAGTCGGAGAAGAACCATCTTACTAACAAGTTGACAACAAAAAGTAATATCGTGTCGTGTAACAGCTTGGTAAGATACATAAGAGCACCTATCGCACTTAGGTATGGAACTTCAGTCCAAGAACTTCTTCCCCACTTTCTAGAGGCCAAAATGGATCTTTATCAACTTCTAAAGATCGAACAACCATCGGGTAGTCAAAGGATGAGCTTTATCCATATGAAAACGATCGAGAATCTTTTTCAAAGATATGTGGATCGATGAACAAAAAATTCCGTATGCTAAGTGCTCCACTTGTATTCCCAAATAGAATTTTATCTTTCCAAGATCTTTCATTTCAAATTCATCTTTTAAATAAGTAGCAGCTTCAGAGCTCTTCAGAGTACCTACAAGATTCAAATCATCCACATATACAAAGAATAATGGAAAATCCACTTTGTGATTTCTTAATAAAAACACATGGACATACTTGATCATTTATATATCCATCTTTTATTAAATAATCACTAAGTCGATAATACTACATACTGCATCGATCGCTTCAACCCATACAATGAGCGTTGTAACTTGATGGAATATATGTGACGTGGCCTTTGTGATTCAAATGCATTTTCAATCCTTCAGTGGATTCTCATATAAATCTCAATCGCTGTGAGCCATATAGGTATCTTTGTTACAACATCCATCGACGTGTTTCCAAACCTTCCACGGTTGCCATACCTATTAAAAATTAAAAGTGACTCCATCCATTATCGAGAGAGTATGTATCCCGATAATCAATACCGTTTTTTGTGAAAACCCTCGAGCTACAAGTCGGGCTTTGTATCTCACAATTTTATTTTTCTCATTTCGCTTTCAGACAAATACCCATTTGTTTCAAACCGGATTACGCCCAATGGTATTTTAGACTATCGTCCAAAACTTCTTTTTCAATAGAGATTGTAGAGCTCAATTTGAATAACATCTTTCCATTTTGTCCAATCTTTTCTTTTCCGACATTCTTCCACTTTTGTGGTTCGGGATCCGTGTCAGGAATCAAAGTAATATCTGATGCTATAGAGAAAGCAAATATGTCATCAATCATGACTTTGTTTCGATCCCATATTTTCTCATCATGTACATAATTTATTGAGATCTCTTGGTGTTCATCTCTTATCCCTTCACTGAGATTTTGAACCTCTCCTGGGGCTATTCCCACTCTTGGAATATGTGCTTCTTTTGGAGCGATTTGTACCACTTCTGGGGCTATTTCCACTCTTGGAATAAGTGCTACTTCTGGAGTGGGTATTCCTTCAGGGATTCCCTTATTTGCTTTTGATTTTCGTGGTATAGTGTCTTTTGCACCAACCGGTCTTCCACGCTTCTGGCGTGGTTTAGATTCTTCTATTACCTTATTCATCAATTCTCCAGGAATTGATTTTTCAATAGGTATTTCTATCCTCTCACGGAGTATTCACCGCAGTGTATGTGACTTTATCACTTTTCTAGCATCATTAAATGCATCCGCATTTGATTTGCAATATTTTGTAAATGAATAATTCTTTGAACTTTAATTTCACATCATTCCGCATTTAGGATCAAGTGAGTTTAAATCGATGCATTCCATGATATTTCGTAGGGTTTTTATTTAAAATTTTCCTCCTCCTAATGTTGGAAATACAGATTCATCAAAATGACAATCTACATAACGTGCAATAAAAACATCTCCAGTTAAAGGTTCAAGATATCTGATAATAGAAGAAGAATCAAAACCAACATAAATACCTATTCTTCGTTGGGCTCCCATCTTAGTTCTTTGTAGATGTGCAATTGGAACATATACTGCACTTCCAAAAATTCGAAAGTGTGATATGTTGAGTATCTGTCCAAGAACTAACTGTAGAGGAGAAAATTTTTGAAGAGTCGTTGGTCTTACTCGAATGATAGCTGCAGCATGAAGAATTGCATGACCCCAAACTGAGGTAGGTAAGTTAGCCCTTAACATTAATGGTCATGCAATAAGTTGAAGTCTTTTTATTAAAGATTCAGCTAAACCATTTTGTGTATGAATATGAGGAACAAAATGTTCAATAGAGATTCTAATAGTCATACAAAAATCATTAAAAGTCATTGATGAAAATTCAGTTGCGTTATCAAGTCGAATTGACTTGATTGAATGATCAGAGAACTGAGCCCGTAACTTGATTATTTGAGCAAGAAGTTTTGAGAAGGCAAAGTTTAGAGAAGAGAGAAGACAAACATGAGACCATCTAGTTGAAGCATCTATTAAAACCATGAAATATCGAAATGGGCTGTATAATGGTTGAATAGGTCCACAAATGTCTCCTCAATTCTCTAGAATTTTGGGGCTTTTTATAAACTTTTACGGGAGATGGTCGAACAATTAGTTTTCTTCGAGAACACGCAAAGACAAGGAAATTCACTACTAGGAAAAACCTTCTTATCTTTTAGAGGATGACCAGTAGAATTTTCAATAATACGACGCATCATAGAAGTACCTGGATGACCGAGTCTTTCATGCCAAAGCATAAGGATTTGGGATCTATGATTTTTGGAATCATAACATTATGAGACTCAATTGTTCTAATTTCATAAGATATATAATCCGAAGAAATTGAATGAAGTTTTTCTAAGATATTCTTTTTCCGTAAATAGTAGAAGTAAGTAATGAGAAGATATTCATTATCATTCTCATCGGTTGTTTCAATGTGAAAACCATTTAGTCGAATATCTTTAAAACTAAGTAAATTTCTTCTCGATTTACTAGAATATAGAGCATCTTTGATAAAAACTTGTGTCTCATTTGGTAGCAAGAAACTAGCTTTTCCAAATCCCTCGATTAAATTTGATGTGCTGTAGATAGTTCCTATATTTCCCTCAACTTTGATCAACAGAAAAATATTTCTCATTTCAAGGATCAGTATGAGTTGTTGACCGTCGCTAAACATATATCCTCCATATCCATTAAAAAATGGTTTGACACATATAAAAACATAAATAAGAAAAGTTACATTTCAAATATAATTTTATTCATGAGAAACACATACCACATATAGAATGAAAACTAATAATATTATACATGCAAGGTGTTTAATTAAAACAAGAAATTAAACGATATCCCAAAAGATACTTTCAGAAGGTTCAGTAATATCAACAATCTTTTCCTTATTGTTGGTCATTGGTGGATCATCAACAATATTCAATTAATGATTAACAAAGTTTATTTCTGCCTCCATTACTTTGTTCTTTTCGAGACTCTCGGAATAAATTAGCCAGATGTCTCTGCTGCATTTACGTGCACGCCGACCAATGCCCATTCATCCCACACCCAAAACAAACATCCGGGTTTGTTCTTTTTCTCAGTCAGATTTTCTTTATTTTTACCCGACTCGTACACTTGCCACTTCGGTGGCCTAAATTGTCGCGGCTTCGAATTTGTTGTTACGATAGCCTCGCTTATTCTTTCTTCCCAAGGCTTCTTATTATATGACCATCTCTTATCACGTTATTCACTGGAATGACGTCGTCATAATATCCCGCAATGGGGTAGCACCTGGTCAGTCAGATTTCGATGGTTTTTCAACAACAATTCATTATTCTTTTCTCGCAACAAGGAGGATAGATAACAAGTCACTAAATTTTGTGAACTTATTCTCGCTATATTGTTGTGACAAAATCATGTTGGTGGGATGAAAAGTTGAGAGCGTTTTCTCTAACATTTGGGATTCGTAAACCGGATCTCCGCATACAAAGCCAACGTAGAGGTTATTCTATAAACATCGAACTATATTCAGTAATTGATTTATAATCTTGAGCCTTAAATTAAGCCACTCAAATTTGGCATTGAGAGAATAACCAATTTTTGGTGGTCAAATCTTTCCTTCAGTTTGTCCATAAAGACAAAGGATCTTTGGATCGTTAAATACTCGCCTTTAATCCTTCATCAATACGGTGATGAAGAAAGATTATGACTTTTGCATTTTGTGTCAAGTAGTCAGATTTCCGATTCAATGGTCTTTTCTAACTCATTTGCACTAAGGTGCAATTCTCGCATCAAATGCCCAAGCCAAATAGTTGTCTCCGTAAATTTTTCAAAATAGAAAATCTATTTTGCCAAGTTTGCCATATATTCGGGTTAAAACACAATTTTATTATTTATTAAAATAATAAATAATTGCATGTATGAAATATGAAAAATAAACTACGTCACGATCTCAAGTGGTGATAAAATGCAAATACAAATATTCTTATATTTATGTTATTAGCATAATGCAAATGGATCTTCACCCCAGATGCAGAGTTCGCATGACATACGATTATTCCAATGTAATAATAAATAATGGAATAACATAAGAATTTCACCATGCATACTAGAGTCCGCAGTAAGCGGTGTTATTCCAATGTAATAATAAATAATGGAATAACAAAAGAATTTCACCATGCATGCGATAAATCGAATCAACGCATGCATGTGTTATTTCAAATGTAATAATAAATGCGGAATAATAAATAATGGAACCAAAGTCGTGAAATTCACAATCGACGTGATATTCTCGACGTAATATTAAATGCGAAATAATAAATGATGGAACCAAAATCGTGTGAAATTACACAAATGTGATATTCCAATGTGTAATATTAAATGAAAAGGTTCCCACCAAGTCTTGTAAGATTAAAAAGGATAGATGGTACCATTGTAAATAACAGAATTTAATGGCAATTATAAGAATAAAATTATATTATTGGTGGTATAGCCAAACCGGTAATATAATAATAAATTGCAAGAATTTAATTTTACCGTCTCAGTTGGTTAGAGCTTCGTGTTGATAACGTGTTATAAAAGCTTTGCAAAGTATAGAAATATACTCTTATAATTGCTGCATAAATTTAGAGAGAATATACAAGAGAAAAAGGAGAGAGAGAAACTTTCAGAGAAGTTCTTTAGAGAGAAAATTCTTTTAGAGAAAATCTTCACTCTCTTTCCATCAATATAAGTTCCTTTATATAGGCAAGGGGAAAGTTCACGGGGGGAGGAGAGGAAGGAAGAAGCAGGAAGCAAGAGGGAAAAGGGAAAGGAAAAGACACGGTTCTCTCATAAGGAGGGAATCCAATGTTATAACATTCTGTTCCTTTTTAGGGAAATATTTAAGTAATAATATTCTTGTACTATTAAACTTTTTACTTTTTGACTTTTAACTCTTAACTTATATTTAAAATTCTGTGTTTATTCTGAAAAATTAGCACTGAAAAAAGAAAGAAAGGGTACACATTTTTCATACACCAAAGAATAAAGAAGTCCTTGAATCGGTATTTACCGAGTTTTGAAAAAGGCCTAAAGAACAACAAAAAAAATGGGCCTTTTGCGAATTACTATTAAGACATGCATAAAAAAAAGAACTTTTCCTGAACAAAAAAACATCAATACGAAAGAATATCAAATATAATAACCAACTATTTCAATATTTCCAAAGCATCATTTAGATATCACATTATCACTAAGTCAAAAAAGTAATTACCAAATAGGGCCTGAGTCTAACCCTACTCCTAAACAATTAAAAAAATCCAAAAAACTGAATCTGATGATGAACCCCGTGTACATAATAATTAAATTGTTTTGTACAAATTATATGCTTTAAATATGTAGAATATTACAATAATCGATATATATGTAGAATATTACAGTTGATTATTTGCTTTAATATTTAAGTATTCTATTTAAGTAATAAAAGGAAAAAAAAATTTAAGGCACCTAAATATTTTTGGGCATTAAAGTTTTCTAGTGAGACTTTAGCTTGCCTGCGTAATATCTGACCTTCAATTTGTGTGTATATATATGTGTATTCCTATATACCTATTCCTTCGCCTACTTTTCTCTCCTTGCTTTTCCCTTCTCTCTCCTCTCCTCTCCTCTCCCTATTTCTCTCATGGCCGGAGAAGGTAGATTTTTAAGGTTTTTCTCATGGCCAGAGAAGTTAGATTTTGAAGCATCCAACTCAAATTAATTGACAATAAGTGGAGTATCCTCTCCAGTTATATATTAAGTTTCCAAGTCTTAATTGCTCGATATAAAATTTTATATCTCAATATTATTGATAGATTCGTCAATATTTTAGAGTTGTTATTTGTTGCTGTGGCATCATCAAGATTCACATGGTAATGCTATATATACTATTCAATGAGAATCTTGATGATGCTGCATCGACAATAAATGACTGACTATATGAAGCCGGAAATAAAAAAGTTTAGTATGTATGAAATTTCAAATACACTTAAAGTATAATTTTCCTATTTGTTGTTATTAAATAAATTTATTCAGTTTTTTAGATTTCTAGCTTTTCCACTACATATACAGAAGGCCAGGTTTCTTTCATCTTCTAATAGATCTGATCCCCAATCCTCAAATTAATTTATAACTTCTAAAAAACTCAATTTGGTTTTGGGATTTTAAAAATCGGAATTTTTTTCTTTTTTATATATATTTTTTGAAATTTCTGTTTATTTCGATTGCTGCTTTTGATTCTAACCTGCATAGCATGAATGTCTTAAATTGGGTTTATTCGTCAATTCTTCTTACTTCACATAAGCTGCCACGTGGTCATGATTACAAAGACTTGTAGAACTCTAAGCTTTACTTCTATTCTCAACCTTTTAACCTCCTTTACTAGTTTTTCTTACAATGAAGAATCTAAATAACTTGGTATTTTATAGTTTTTATCCATCGATCCTTCAATATTTTAGAGTTGTTGTTTGTTGCTGTGGCATCATCAAGATTCACATGGTAATGCTATATACACTATACAATGAGAATCTTGATGATCTTGCATCGCAATAAATGACTATATCAAGAAGTAGGAAATTAAATTTCAAATACGTTTGAGAATCTTGTTATTCGTCTACAAGTAACTTATTGTAAACAGATCTTATTAATTTATAAACGCAATTTTAATTTGAGCCCAAAGACACCACACCATTTTCAGTGCGGTAGCCAGACACACTGAACGCTACCACTACAAAACAGTGGTAACCAATCATACCCTTAATTATTTTTCATTATAATTGATTAATTAATTTGATTCTGGTCAGTTGATATGCATCATCAATATATATGACGTGCTTGTGTGCGACACCTTGGAGCTATAAGCGGCTAATTAATGAAGGTGAGATAATCGAAAATCTTATTTTTTGAATGGTTTATATACTTTGATTTTGTGTATTTTAGTTTTGTATTAAAAAAAATGTCATAATTTGATTCTTCTTTTAAATAATGTAAGTGAATTTTTTTTGATTTATTTAATCATTTACACAAGCAATACAATTTAAAAATTGGGAAACTGTATTTTCAATTCACGCAGTTCCTTTGGAATATACCCTATATAATTGGATATTCTTTCAAATTCTGGAAAACTTATTTAAACTGTCAATATTCTTGTGTATAATATTTTGAATTGGTCTTACTATATGTGTTAGATTTTGAAAATTCTAATTTTTAGTTTCGCATATGCATATATGAAGAATCTATTAGGCACAGACACGGATTTAGGGGGCAGCAAGTGGAGCCCTCCTAGGATTTTAAAACTTTTACTACTATCTATTTGCTAGATGGATTTTTTATCAAAAAATTTATATTTCTTAAATGTTACTCCCTCCATTCCAAAATACAATTTGATTTTTGAAATTTAATATGTTATCGTTTGATCTCAAAAATTAAATTCAAGTTGAATATCTAATTTTGGAACGAAGGCAGTACCATATAATTTTGTGAATAATGTTCAGTACTCCTAATGTATACATAATGTTCAGTACTCCAAAATGCTATACATAATGTTCAGTACATGTTTTTCTTCTAAATCCATCATTAATTTGTGGATAATTTTATGCAAGAAACTTGTACATTTACTATAAATGTACCAATTTGAATATTTACTTTTTAATCTTAATGTTGTATAATTGATTACACAAGATTATAATTATAATTATTAAAATAATTTCAAAAATATTATTATAAACATTCATCTTATGGCTAAAATTTCTGGTCACCGCTATGTTTAAGTACTCCTAATTGGATGTTGTGAAGTGTAATCACACATGTCCATGATACACCATGCGAATCCGACTACCATGAAGTTAATAATCGATCAGTTTCTGTCTACTAGCCATATACAAAATATTTATCCATATAGCACAGTTTCATTGGTGTATATCACATATTTTCAATGCAACTTTGTATATTATATGGATACAATATTTTTCTATATGTTTTAACAAAAGTTTGACCAATTTTAAACTTCATGGAGTTTGATCTTGGCTCAGGACGAACTCTAAGGGCATGCTTAACACACCTGGCTTCCTTCCTCCACTATGCAAGCGGGTACAAATATCGCAAACATACTCATTGACAACTATTAAAGCCTGCTTATAATTTATTTTTTTTGGGAATGAGGAAAAATTTTGTTATTTTTTCTAGTCAACAATTACAACACCCTTCTTAGCTGAAAAGTTCCAAGAGACTAGAAAGATGATATATTCTTTGGTCAATATTAAGGCATTAAGTTTTCCTAAGATAGCATGGGAAAGAAAGAACATGTATATAAGGCAACAAAATGAATCTATGGCTTTTGAGTTGTTACAGTTGTTCCTATGTCATTTATTTCTGGGGCATATATATGTGATGTGAAAAAAAGAAGTTAAGATCTGAGGAACTGGTGATTATTGTTTGTACACATCTTTCTATTTTTGAGCCATGGAAGTGAACAAGAAACTCAAGAAGCCATGTTAGTTGTAAACATTAAGAACAAAAACTTCAATGTTATCGTACAAATTTTAAAGAGGAATAATCTTTAAATGAAGGCCCACAAGGAAAATAGACATTGTTTAGGGTTTAGTTCATTTTGCACCGTTCATTCAAGATACAAGTAGTCACGATTAAAATATACAAACAAGAATTTTTTGTGGATATATTGATAGTATTTTTTGCGGATAACTTTTTACATAAAACAAATCCAGAAAAATCAAAACACTCCCTATATATATAGGATATGTCTGGTATTATAAGCTTTTATAGCGTTTGCAGTTAGGTGATGTTTGGTTCACGTCAAATCAATATAATAATTCCAAAAGACTATTACATTGATTTAACATGTTTTTATTTGGTTCACTTATTACATGTATTAGTTCATTACGGACGTAATACGAACACGTCGATTTGAATATTTTTGAACATTACGTCCACCAATGGATGTATTAGCTCGTTATGTCAGTAATGCAACATGTCATAAAAGTCAAAATAAAAATAATTATAACTTATTTGATATTTTGACTTGCAACTTACTTTATTTATTACTCCCTCCGTTCCTAAAAGATTGTCGTTTTAGGAAGTAATTTTTGTTTCTAAAAGATTGACATTTTGAGTTTATCAATACAAAATAACTATTATTTTTCTCTACTTTATCTTTATTTAAAGCTCTCTCTTATTTAAAGACTTCTCCTATTTATTTTGTTACTTCGTTGAATATAACATTGGGATACAAAGTAGAATTAATTGAATGGTATACTCCTTTTTGGAATCTGCAAAGTTAATAATTGGTGGAGATAATTATAATAAGGGTAGTATAATATTTTCTATAGGTATTAATTACATTCATTAATCAATGTGAATTAACTTAAAAGATAATCTTTTGGGAACAGAGGGAGTATTACATACAATCATATAATTTAGTAATCAAATACAATTTTGAACATAATCTGTGACGCCCCCAAAATAGGTATACATCACCGATCTTGAGTCGTCAAATACATGGTACAAAAATACAACTTTATTATACAACAGTCGTGTAAAATACGACAAAACATAATCTAAGAGTTTTAATAAGAATATTGTCATCTAGACAATATCCACACTCAATGGAGTTCTCATTACATTTATTGTAACACTATTTAATAGAATAGTGAGGACTACTAATACTATCATCGGACCGCCACTCCATTTCCCAACTAGTCCCTTACCACGCTTCTCATTTCCTCAAGAGAACAATGAAAAGAAAAGGTGAGCTCAACTAGCCCAAGAAGAAATATTATAACTAAGATAATGCAAAATAAATTATCATTAGCCTTCAACAAAGTTGTTAAACCGATAAAATATAATAAACATCAAGTTTAATCAAGAATTTGAACAAGCAATCCATTGAAGAGTCAAGTAGAGAATAAAATCTACTATCTTCTATGATTTAAAAGGTTTTTCATCACTTTTATCATCGAGACTCACTTAATAAATAAACCACATCATCCCCGCACTACTGGCCAAGGATATTCATTAAGATCACGACCACAAATTATTCATGCACCACGCCAATGATATTCGTAGTATTCATCAATGGTCATGATCATGCTAACAACAACATCCATCAATGAACTACTACCAATGAGGACTTTTACCACATCATTTGTAACATTACGGTTATGATTATACCGAATAATCCCTCGTCATAATCATACCAAGTCCATCTATGCACTACAGCCCACAAATGACTTTCAACATATTATAAAATACGAGGATGATGACAATGATATAAGAATTCAATAAAACAAGTTCAAGGATAAATTTGTAAAGATTTATAATTTAATTTATCCATAAATCAATAACGTCCAAATTGTCAACACGATATCGCTTTTGTGGAGTAAAATTCAAGAATGCTCAGAAGAATATTTCTATGAAAAGATACTGAATGAAGCACAAATATCAAGGATATTCCACTAATTTCATGGAGTATATAAGCCAAAACTTTAATCAACTCGAGTATAATAGAATATATGAAACCGCAAATAGATTTTTTGCCACGCGATAATCCACGTAGATGCATTATTCCAACAGTAATAATAAAGAATGGAACTGTTCACTATCACGCGTAATACATACATGTATGATATTTCCAACATAATAATAAAGAATGGAACCAGTCACGTAATCCGCATGCATAAGATGTTTCAAATTCCAATAATAAAGAATGGAACCAGTCATCCGTAATCCGCATGCATGGATGTTCCAAATGTAATAATAAAGAATGGAATAACAACAATTCACCAGTACGATAGACCACACGCATAAAATGTTATTCCAATGTAATAATAAAGAATGGAATAATGTAAGAATTTCACCATGTATGCGGTATTGCAGATGTATAACATGTTATTCCAACATAATAATAAAGAATGGAATAACAACCCTTACAAGTATTGAAAGAAAATAACTCTCCTAATGAATACGAAAGAATAATACCCCTTACCTTAGAAAAATCGGATACTTGGAATAAAGGAGGTAGCGACTTCTTCTTCTTTCTCTATAATTTATCTCTATAATAATTACTCTAAAGCTTTTTGTGAATTGGTGAGAAATGAAGGAAGATTGAGCTTCTATTTATAGGAAAATTGAGTTTCGATAATTGCACGTTTTGGGGCTCAAAATATTACAGTATAATATCTTCCTCTTTTTCTTCAATTTTAATTTAGTCCTGCAAGTATTATCAAACTTGCACCACCTCCCCTAATAGTAAATAATGTGAATTAATAGTTCATTCATGTCACTCAATAGTATAATCATGTGAAAAAACTAATTACAATATAGTACCTTCAACTATACCTCCATTTTTAATTTAGTCATGCAAGTATTATCAATCTTGCACCACCTCTCCTAATAGTACATGAATGTGAATCAATAGTACACACATGTGAACAAATAGTTATAAGCATGTGAAATAATAGCAATTAATTACCCGATTGGTCAATATAACCTCCACACATCAATTATTATCGAAATAAATGTCGATTTCCTCTAACACTAATAATCCCAACACAATGGAACTATCAACTTCATCTTTAATCAACACAACTTATTCATCATTAATATTATAACTCACAATATTTAATAACCAGTGTCGCTCCTGTGAAAGAGGGGGCTTTTCGATAAGGATTTCTCCTTATCACGCCGTGTAATTAGGTGACCAAACCTCTCCTCGATGTAACTTCTGTATATCAATAATATTGCAAATAATAATATGAATAACTTTGTCGCCTCAATTATTGATTTAATAATAATAAATATTATGCAGATGATAATCGTGACAATAATTGAATCAATAATATGAGAGATATGATGCAAAGAATTATCAGAGCAATAATTGAGTATAACCGGTGACTTCTCACGTAAGATCAATAATCAATATCGCAAGCTTACTACGCAACCACGCCAGACATCGCATTTTTACTACCGAGTAGTTCAACAGCTTTTAACGGTAATACTTTCGCCGTTATTTTTATAAAAGATAATTCTCGTGCTTTTCTAACTACGACAATACTTCCGCTAGGGGTTCACTAATGATTGTGTCATCGTATTTAATATTTCCTATTAAAACGAATATTCCTCGACCAATCGAATATTATATAACCACTAGCTTACTTTTCAAAATTTGTAAATATTACCCACAACTATAACATTATATCAAATCCACACCATAATATTCAAAAATATATTTCGAGAAAATTAGTCTTTATTCATAAAAGTTGGGGTCTTACAACCTCCCCTTCTTATGAAATTTCGTCCTCGAAATTAGGGTACGTACCTGGTATATCGAAGAGGTGAGGATACCTTGATTTTATTTCAGATTCTAACTCCCAGGTCATTTCCCCAACATCGTGGTTTCTCCACAAAACTTTGACTTGAGGTATAAATTTAGAGCATAGAATATGATCCTTCTTATCCAAGATTTTAACAGGTAACTCTTCATACGTTAAATCTTCCTCTATCTCATCTGGTTCTAATTCAATAATGTGGTTCGAGTCTTTCATATATTTACATAACATAGATATGTGAAAAATGTTATGAACACGAGACATACTTAGCAAGAAGGCGAAGTCTATAGCTATTCCTCCTACTCGATCGAGGATTAAAATGGGCCAATGAATCGAGGGTTGAACTTTCCTCTCTTTCCAAATCTCGTAACTCCCTTCCATGGAGCAACACGTAATAACACACGATCTCCAAAGATCAAATTCCACGCCCTTTCGATGAAGATCAAAGATAACTCTTTTGTCGATCTTGTGAGGTTTTTATACGTTGTCGGATCATTTGAATCTTTTCTGTAGTCATACGTACCAACTCCGGTCCCAACAATGTTGCTTCACCCACCTCATCCCAACATACTAGAGAATGACACTTTCTTCCATACAACGCCTCAAATGGAGCCATGTCAATACTTGCTTGATAACTATTGTTGTAGGAAAACTCCATCAATGGTAAGAACTTGTCCCAGCTTCCTTTGAAGTCAAGGACACAGAGTCTTAATAAACTTTCAAGAGTTTAAATAGTCCTCTCCGACTACCCGTCTGTCTGAGGATGATATGCCGAGCTAAATTGTAAATCCGTGCCCATAGATTTTTGCAAACTAACCCAAAATCTTGAAGTGAATCTTGGATCTCGATCAGAAACTATGGATACCGGCATACCATGCGCCTTTACAATCTCGCTTATGTACATACGAGCAAGACGCTCAAGTGTATAAGTTTCTCGATAGGTAGGAAATGAGCGGATTTTGGTCAATCTATCAACAATGACCCAAATTGCATCTATGCCTTGAGAATCCTAGGGAAGACCAAAGAATGAAATCCATGGTAATGTGCTCCCACTTCCATTCTGGAATTTCAAGTGCTTGCAATGGACCTTTTGGTACTTGATGCTCCGCCTTGATTCGTTGACAAGTTAAAGACCTTGAGATAAACTCTACTATCTCTCTCTTCATATTGCTCCACCAAAATGTATGTAAAAGATCATGATACATTTTGGTACTCCTAGAATGGATTACAAACGGTGTGTTATGCACCTCCATCATGATTTTATACTTTAAATCAAGGTTGTTATGAACACAAATTCTGGAGTTGACTCGAAGTATTCCTTCTTCATCAATTCTTGCTTTCGGCATAGCACCTTCTTGCACTTTCTTCCTCATACGCATCAACTCCAGGTCTGTAGCTTGAGCAGCTTTAACTTTATCGATTAAAGTCGGTTCTACTCGTATATTCGCCATCATCACATGGGTCCCTGGAGTCTTTAACCATATAAAATGGGCCTTTGCGTTGACAATAATGCACTCGTACCCGCATATGATCTTCTACTCAATGCATCAGCTACTACGTTCGCTTTTCCAGGATGGTATTGAATGGTATGATCGTAATCTTTCAACAACTCAAGCCATCGTCGTTGCCGCATGTTGATTTCCTTTTGAGTAAAGAAATATTTGAGGCTTTTATGATCCGTATAGATTTCCACCTTCTCTCCATATAGGTAATGCCTCCAAATCTTAAGCGTAAAAACGACTTCTGCCAACTCTAGATCATGAGTAGGATAATTCCTCTCATATTCTTTGAGTTATTGTAAGGCATAGGCTATGACTTTCCCATGTTGCATGAGAACACATCCTAACCCTTTGCCTAAAGCATCATCAGAGATGACAAATCCTCCGAGCTGATGGTATTGTCGTAACAGTCTTTAAATGAGTCTCCTCTTGAGTTCTTGAAAACTCTTCTCATATTCCTCGCTCCAACCGAATTTTGTATCTTTTTGAGTCAGCTGAGTTAATGGAGTAGCGATTCGAGAAAACCCTTCTACGAATCTCCGATAATAACTAGCTAAGTCGAGAAAGCTACGTACTTCGGTCACTGATTTAGGTTGCTCCCAGCTTTGAATTGCTTCAATCTTTACCGGTCAACAGATATCCCATGATTTAAAATCATGTGCCCAAGAAATGCAACTTCCTCAAGCCAGAACTCATATTTCTTCAACTTGGCATATAGCTTATTTTCACGAAGCTTTTGGAGTATCAGCCTCAAGTGTTGCTTATGATCTTCACGGGTTTTGGAGTATATAAGGATGTCATCAATAAAGACGACCACAAAGTAATCCAAATATTTCTTGAATACTCGGTTCATCATATCCATTAAGGCAGCAGGACCATTAGTCAATCCAAAAGACATGACTAATAATTCATAATGCCCGTACTGAGTTCTGAAAGCAGTCTTTGGAATGTCATCAGTTTTAATCTTCAACTAATGATATCCGGAATGAAGATCAAACTTTGAAAAGAATTTAGCGCCTTGCAACTGGTCAAACATGTCATCAATGCGAGGAAACAGATACCTATTTTTGATGGTGACATGATTTAACTCCCAATAATCAATACAAAGTCGCATACTTCCATCTTTCTTCTTCACGAATAGAACAGGAGCACCCCAAGGAGATGTACTAGGACGAATGAAATCGATGTCTAACAATTCCTGTAATTGGGTCTTTAACTCCTGAAGTTCAATAGGAGCCATTCGATATGGCGGGGGCTTTGGAAATGGGTTTTGTACCGGGTTCAAGGTCGATAAAAAATTTAATTTCACGCTCTGGGGGTAGGCTAGGAAGTTCTTCGGGGAATACGTTAGGAAATTTATTACCAATAGAAATATCCTTCAAATTTGACATATTTTTGTTTAAATCTATGACATGAGCTAAGAAAGCTTGACATCCGTTTTTCAATAAACAAATAGATTTATGGCTTGAGATAACTGTGATTGATTTTAATGCTTTGGTCGCTTGAATTCGCATAATAGGTTGATTAGGAATATGAAAGCTAACAACCTTAAGAAAACAATCAATTTTAGCATGATGAGTAGTTAACCAATCAATCCCTAGAATCACATCAAATGCAAGTATTTTTAAAGAAATAAGATCGATAGAGTAACGTATAAGTGTTACCGATTTGAATCAAACAAGACTTATAAACAAATGGATGTAATGAAGGTTTCTCCCAACGAAGTTTCAACCGATAAGTCAAAGTCTAATTTCTCCGTAGTCAAATTTAAACGCTGAGCGCAAGTAGGAGAAATAAAAGAATTGGTAGAACCGTATCAAATAAGGTATAGACTTCGCTTAGAGTTTATGATAAGCTTACCCGTGATGACCTCGCTCGTGTTCCTTGCTTTCCGGAGGTTACGACAAACGCCTCCTTTGAACTCACCGATTTTGACTTTTCTCGGGATGGCCTTTGGTGCCTCCATCCCAATTTGGACTTGTCTTTGGTGCACGCACGACAAATTGGGCTAGGTGACCTTCTTCCACAATTATAACACGCTTTGATCGCATCACGCATTTGATCGATATGTCCCTCCCTCCGCATTTGAAGCATATATGATAGGTGGTCGTTCTCCTTCCTTAACAACAGGTGCTGGTGTTGACGTCTTTCCATCATTGTTGAATCTCTTTTTCTTGAAATGTCCATTTTTATTGTCTTGATCATGATTACCACCGAAGTGGTTACCATTTCTGGCATGTTGATTCCCTCCACGTTTGTTGTCCTTTGCTTGATGGATCGCTACCACCGTATTATCATTTTGCTTACCGCTTTCTCTTGGTTGAGTTGATTCGTTATCGCGCTCCAATAACTGAGTTTTATTAACAACATCTGAATACAAACACAGTTTGTGACAAATTAAGTATTGACGTATCTCGGGTTTCAAACCTCTTAGAAACATCTGCGCCATTCTCTCTTCATTATCCACCAAGTGGGACGCAAACCGGGATAACTCCGTAAATTTTGCCTCGTATTGCGACACGATCATATTGTTTTGCTCCAATTTGATAAACTCCACCTCTTTTATGTGACGAATACTTTCGGGAAAGTACTTGTCGTTGAATAGTTCTTGGAACTTCTCCCAAGACATCTTCAGTGCGGCAGGTTGAGTACGCTTTACCGATTCCCACCAGTAATCTTCCTCTCCTCGTAACATAAAGGTGGCAAATGGAACCTTTTGCTCCTCGGAGCATCCCAAAATATCAAATATCTTGGTGATCTGCTTTATCCACGCTTCCGCTTTAAGTGGTTTTGGCTATCTGATAAACTCCGGTGGTCCTAGCTCCTCGAATCGCTTAACGGTGACCGAGAGTTTTCAAGTGTTTCCACCTACATTTTGGATAGGAGCCGCTCTCGCCTGATGTTGCATAAATTACATAAAGCCTTTGAACATTCCATCGTTCATCATTTGGTCAGTGTTGTTGTTTGCATGAGGATTATCGCCTTCCTGATGCACATTATTCTGATTATTGATCTGTGGAGACTCAACGGTCTCCTGTGCTCCATTGTTATTCTCAACATTCTTGGATGTCATTGTAACATTCCAGAATTTTAAAGTGTAATATTAAATATTTATTGATTTATATAAGTATTTAATAGATATGTTTATTGTTGAATAAATAATTTTTCAATTTGAGTTGATGTGGTTTAGTTAATTATTTGTTAAATAAATAATTAAGGAGCTAAGAAAATTAATTGTTATGAGATTATATACCAATTTAATTTAATAAGTAAGCTAGAGAGCTTATAGTGATTTAAATAAATTATAATATTTTAAATGGGAATTTATAATTTAAAATATTAGTTAGTCGAATAAAATTACAATTATAAAAGAAATTATAGTTATGTGATATGAAATTATGTGTTAAAGTAATTTAATAGATTAATATTTTAATTGATTAATTAATTAAGTAGAAGTGTGACTAATAACCTTGCTATAAAGGAGTTATTAAAATAAATTAAAAGAGTTTAATTTAGTTTTGCCAAACATGTCTTATTGCATAATAAGTCGTTAATTTAATAATATTTTATCAAACAAGATATAAGGATTAATCTATTTGTTTTAGTTAGACTTACCAAACAAGGTGTAAGGATTAAAGAGATATTTTATTAAGCTTAGCCAAACAAGCCTTATGGCTTTTGATTTTCAAAATAATATAACTGATGTCAGTTAAAATCCTATACTAAATATGTGAGACCCCGAATTTTATGAAATAAAAGTATTCAATTTTTTTTCTATTTTGGTAAATAAAGACAGTATTGATTATTGATGCTTATGTGATAAGTCACCAGCTTTTGTTTTATTGGTATTATTAATGTAATAAAATGTAAAAAGCTTTTTATATAAAATGTAATACTTTTATAAAGTTATTCTATAAATAGTATATATTATATTCTATTGTGCATAGTGTTTTGCATAGTAAAATCTTTTTATATAAAAATGTAATACTTTTATAAAGTTATCTGCTTTTATTAGACAATAATTAGAATATATTATATTTTATTATGCATAGTGTTTCTATAAGGTTCAGATAGTGTTTGCATAGTAAAATCTTTTATAAAGCTATTCGTTTTATTAGATTATAAATAGAATATATTATATTTTATTTAAAAGATTTTGCTTTAAATATGGACCGTCAGATTAAAGTAAATCAATCTGGACCGTTCATGAGTTAGTTACTATGCAATCCATTTTCCTATAAATAGAAGCTCATTCCTTCATTATTTCTTACGAATTCACTGAAACTCTAGAGAGAGAAATTATAGAGAGAGTTCTTCTTCTATAATCTTGAGCGTATTTCTTTAGAGTTTAAGAAAGCTTTGAAAGCGTAGTGCAAGTTTTCTTCAAGTATATTCTCGCCTACCAAATGGAATACTTTTCTTTTTAAGGTAGGAATATAATTGTCACTCTTAAGTAAAGGATATTATTATTATTTATTATTCATTGGAATAACCTCGTATATGTGGACTATCCTATACTTGGTGAAATTCTTCTGTTATTCCATTCTTTATTATTATGTTGGAATAACCTGTTTATGCGAAGTACCGCATACATGGTAAAATTCTTCTAATATTCCATTCTTTATTATCCTGTCGGAATATCCTGTCTGTGCGTTTATGCCGGACCTGGTTCCATTATTTATTATTCTGTCGGAATATCCTCGTCTGCTCGCTTACGCTGCATGGTTCCATTATTTATTATTCTCGTCGTAATATCCTCGTCTGTGCATTTACGCCTTTACGGACGTGTTCCATTATTTATTATTCTATTGGGAATAACTCATTCGGTGCGCTTCATCGTATCGCACGCACGGTGAATCCTTCATTATTCCATTCTTTATTATTACGTTGGAATAACTCATACTATGTGGATTATCACATGCATGGTGAATGATCCTTTGTATTCATGCGAATAGGATTTCTGCCAGGGGCATATTCATAATTTTTTTTACCCTAAAAAATTCTGGAAAATTTTGAAATGATAGTTTAATGAGTTTTCTAAATTGTGTCCAAAAATGGCTATTTTTGGATGTATAGATTAAGAGTTATGGATTTTATGGGAAAAGACTATTTTAAAAGTAAACTCTTATAACTCCTTGTGGTTAACTCCAAAATTGGTAAAATTTTTATTGGGAGTACATGTATATAACAAGAGTATACCCTGTAAATTTTGAAATTTTTGGACAAAATTACAATTTATGATAAATGTCTAAATATTCGGAAGTTTTAGCCATATGAAAAATAGTAAATGAATTTTAAAAATTATGAGAAAAATATATATTCAAGATGGGACTATATTCTGCTAAATCCCAGAAAAGAAATATTTTTGGGACTGATTTGGTATTTTTCATAAAAATGAACTAGTTATGAGAAAATGAATTAAATATGTTATGTGAAGTAATAAAATTAGAAAATAGGATTTTACGGCTTGAGAATCCTATATAGGGTATATGCAGATTTTTGATGAGGGATTTGATCATTGATGATGGAATCTTATGAGTATGACATTTTTGAATGATTAAATGCATTATTTGATAAAGTGTAAACAATTGAAATAAATTGTTTATAAGTTTAAGAAATGATTAAAATATTATTATAATATTAATGATATTAGATTATGAGATTATTAAGTGATTGATAACATTTGGTTATTATTGAACACTGGATAAATTGTATTATAAATATTTAATATTTATCATTTATCTCATTTGATTGATTCTTATATCATTGTCATCATCTTCATGTTTATATTGTGTTGAAAGTCATCTTTGGCCGTAGTGCATAGATGGACTTGGTATGATTATGACCGTGGGATTATTCTAGTATAATCATGGTAGTAATAGTTACAAATTGTGACGCCCCCAAAATTAGGTATACATCACCCATCTTGGGTCGCCGACATATGGTACAAAATTCAAATACAACTTACTAATACAACTGCTGTGGTACAATACGACAAAACATAACTATGAGTTTGAATACAATTATTGTCTACTAGAGATTATACAAACTCAAAAGGAGTCCTCATTACAATTATTAACACACTATTTCACGTAATAATGAGGACTACTAATGCTATACTCGGACCGCTACCCATTCCCCGACTAGTCCCTCGCTATGTTCTCATTTCAAGAAACAAAGAAAGAAAGGGTGACCTCAACTAGCCCAAAGAAGAAATATTATGACTAAGATAATGCATAATAAATTATCATTAGTCTCCAACAATGTTAAACCGATAAAATATAATAGACATCAAGTTTAATCATGCGAATGAACAAGCAATCCAAAAAGAGTCAAGTAGAAAATAAAATCTACTATCTTTTATGATTAAAAAAGGTTTTTCATCATCATTATCGCGAGACTCAACTTAAAAAATATTCCACATCATCGAATCACCCCTCAGACATTACGGCCAAGGATATTCTTTAGTATCACTACCACAATTATCCATGCACTACGCCAAGAATATTTGTGTATTCATTAATGGTCATGATCATGCCAACAACCGTCCATCAATGCACTACGCCAATGAGAACTTTTACCACATCATTTGTAACATTACGGTCATGATTACACCAATAATCCCTCGGTCATAATCATACCAAGTCCATCTATGCACTTTCCACAGCCACGTATGACTTTAAACAAAATATAAACATGAGGATGATGACAATGATATAAGAATTCAATAAAACAAGTTCAAGAATTATTTTATCCAGAATTATTAACGCCCAAATTGTCAACATGATATCGCTTTTTGTAGAGTAAAATTCAAGAATGATCGAAGAAGAATATTTCCATGAAAAGATATCGGATGAAGCGCAAATATCAAGGATATTCTACTAATTTCATGGAGTATAAAGTCAAAACTTTAACCAACCGAGTATAATAAAGAATGGAATAACAAAAGAAATCACCATGCATGCGATTGCAGATGTAGACATGTTATTCCAATGTAATAATAATAACGGAACTGTGTAAGGCAAAATTTGCAAATTTAGTGATGTTCTAACAGAATAATAAAGATTTTAACCAGTCCAAATGTAAAACACACATGCATGTGATGTTCCAAATGTAATAATAATAAGATAGAATCCAGTCCGTGTAAAACACACATGCATGTGATGTTCCAACGAAATAATAATAAAGATTTTAACCAGTCCTGTAAAACACACGCATGTGATGTTCCAATGTAATAATAGAAGAATGTCACCAAGTATAGGTAAACTGTGTATACAAAGTTATTCCAATGTAATAATAAGAAATGGAATAACAACAGCCTCTTCTTCATGAATAAGAAAGAATAACACCCTTTACCGTAAAACAAACTGAATATAAAAGTAGTTAAGTAGCAGAATACTTTTCTTCTATCTCTCTATAGTTTCTATTTCTAGAGTTCAATGAATTCGTAAGAAAATAATGAAGGAATGAGCTTCTATTTATAGGAAAATGGAATGCATAGTAACTAATCCATGAACGGTCCAGATTAATTTACTTTAATCTGACGGTCCATATTTAAAGCAAAATCTTTTAAATAAAATATAATATATTCTATTTATAATCTAATAAAACGAATAACTTTATAAAAGATTTTACTATGCAAACACTATGCAGGCACTATGCAAACACTATGCATAATAAAATATAATATATTCTAATTATTGTCTAATAAAACAAATAACTTTATAAAAGTATTCTGTTTTATATAAAAAGTTTTTACTATACAAAACACTATGCAAACACTATGCAACACTATGCATAATAGAATATAATATATTCTATTTATAGAATAACTTTATAAAAGTATTATGTTTTATATAAAAAGCTTTTCTGTTTTATTACATTAATAATACCAACAAAACTGAGTGACTTATCACGTAAGCATCAATAATCAATACCGTGTGCTACTATGAAACCACACGATGATACATCGTACTTTTAACACCTAATGTTTCAACAGCTAACGGTAAAACTTCCGCCATTATTTTCATAAAGTATTTTGTCGCTTTCTCAATCCGACAATAATTACGGTGTGGGGTCCACTAATGATTGTGCTTGTTGTACTAATATTCCAAAATGTTAAAAAGCGAATATTATATAACAACTTACGTATTTTGCAAAATTTATAAATATTACCCACAACTATTATATCAATTTCACTCCATAATATTCAAAATTAATATTTATAGAAAATTCATCTTTATTCAAAAAGTTGGGGTTTTACAATCTCCCCTTCTTATGAAATTTCACCCTCGAAATTAGGGTACGTACCCGGTATGTCGAAGAGGTAAGGATACCTTGATTTTATTTCAGATTCTAACTCCCAAGTCATTTCCTCAACATCGTGGTTTCTCCACAAAACTTTGACTTGAGGTATAACCTTGGTGCGTAAAATATGTTCCTTCTTATCCAAGATTTTAACAGGAACCTCTTCATACGTCAAATCTTCCGCTATTTCGTCCGATTCCAACTCAATAATGTGGTTCGGGTCTTCCACATATTTACGTAACATGGATATGTGAAAAATGTTATGAACACGAGACATACTTGGCAGAAAAGCGAGTCTATAGGCCACGCCCCTACTCGATCAAGGATTAAAATGGGCCATGAATCGAGGATCGAGCTTTCCTCTCTTTCCAAATCCGTAACTCCTTTCCATGGAGCAACACGTAACAACACATGATTTCCTATATCAAATTCCACGCCTTTTCGATGAAGATCGGCGATAACTCTTTTGCCGATCTTGTGAGGTTTTTATACGTTATCGGATCATTTGAATCTTTTCCATAGTCATACGTACCAACTCTGGTCCCAACAACGTTGCTTCACCCACCTCATCCCAAAGATACCGGAGAAACGACACTTTCTTCCATACAACGCTTGAATGGACCCATGACAATACTTGCTTGATAACCGCTGTTGTTGTAGGAAAACTCCACCAATGGTAAGAACTTGTCCCAACTTCCTTGAAATCAAGGACACAGAGTCTTAATAGATCTTCAAGAGTTTGAATAGTCCTCTCCGATTGTCCGTCTGGGTTCGAGGATGATATCTTTGAGCTAAATCGTAAATCATGCCCATAGCTTTTTGCAAACTAACCCAAAATTGCGAAGTGAATCTTAGGTCTCGATCGAAAACTATGGATACTTGGCATACCATGCAATCTTACAACCTCGTTTATGTACATACCAGCAAGACGTTCAAGTGTATAAGCTTCCGATATCGGAAGAAATGAGCGGACTTAGTCAATCTATCAACAATGACCCAAATCGCATCTATGCCTTGAGAAACTTTGGGAAGACCAAGAACAAAATCCATGGTAATGTGCTCCCACTTCCATTCTGGAATTTCAAGTGGTTGCAATGGGCCTTTTGGTACTTGATGCTCCGCCGACTTCGTTGACATGTTAGACACCTTGAGATAAATGATGACTCTCTCTCTCTTCATATTGCCCCACCAAAATGTATGTCAAAGATTATGATACATTTGGTACTCCTGTGATGGATTGCAAGCGGTGTGTTGTGCGCCTCCATCATGATTTTATACTTTAAATCGTGGTCGTTAGGAACACAAAAGTCTGGAGTTGACTCGAAGTATTCCTTCTTCATCGATTCTTGCTTCCGGCATCGCACCTTCTTGCACTTTCTTCCTCATACGCATCAGCTCCGGATCTGTAACTTGAGCAGCTTTAATTTTATCAATTAAAGTCGGTTCTACTCGTATATTTGCCATCATTACGTGGGTCCCTGGAGTCTTTATCTCTATCTCCATCCTTTGCAAGTCATACAAAATGGGCCTTTGCGTTGACAATATTGCACTCGTACCCGCATATGATCTTCTACTCAATGCGTCAGCTACCACGTTCGCTTTTCCAGGATGGTATTGGATAGTATGATCATAATCTTTCAACAGTTCAAGCCAACTTCACTGTCGCATGTTGAGTTCCTTTTAAGTGAAGAAATATTTGAGGCTTTTATGATCCGTAAAGATCTCCACTTTCTCCCCATACAAGTAATGCCTCCAAATCTTTAGTACGAAGACAACAGCTACCAACTCTAGATCATGAGTAGGATAATTCCTCTCATATTCTTTGAGTTGTCGTGAGGCATAAAGGCGACTTTACCATGTTGCATGAGAGAACACATCCTAACCCTTTGCTAAAGAAGATCACCGTAGATGACAAATCCCTCCGAACCGGATGGTATTGTCAAAAACGGTGTTGAAATGAGTCTCTCTTGAGTTCTTGAAAACTCTTCTCACATTCCTCGCCCAACCGAACTTTGTATCTTTTCAAGTCAATTTGAGTTAGTGGAGTAGCGATTCGAGAAAACCCTTCATGAATCTCTCGATAATAACCAATAAGCCGAGAAAGCTACGTGCTTGATCCATCGATTTAGGTTGCTCCCAACTTTGAATAGCTTCAATCTTTGCTGGGTCAACAGATATTCCATGACTTGATACCACGTGCCCAAGGAATGTTACTTCCTCAAGCCAGAACTCGCATTTCTTCAACTTGGCATAAAGCTTATATTCACGAAGCTTTTGGAGTATAATCCTCAAGTGTTGCTCATGATCTTCACGGGTTTTGGAATATATGAGGATGTCATCAATAAAGACGACCACAAAGTGATCCAAATATTCCTTGAATACTCGGTTCATCATATCCATGAAGGCAGCAGGAGCATTTGTGACGCCCCCAAAATTAGGTATACATCACCCATCTTGAGTCGCCAGATACATGGTATAGAATTCAAATACAACTTAATAATACAACTGTCGTGTACAATACGGCAAAACATAAATCGTGAGTTTGAATACAAATATTGTCTACTAGAGATTATACAAACTAAAAGGAGTCCTCATTACAATTATTATCACACTATTTCACATAATATCGAGAGGACTACTAATGCACCATCTAGGACCATCGCTCTGCTCCCGACTAGTCCCATTACGCTCTCATTTTTTCAAGACAACGGTGAAAGAAAGGTGAGCTCAACTAGCCCAAGAAGAAATATTATGACTAAGATAATGCGTAATAATTTATCGTTAGCCTTCAACAATGTTAAATTGATACAATATAATAAATATCAAGTTTAACTGCAATGAAGCAAGCAATTCATTAAAAGAGTCAAATACGAATGAAATCTACTATCTTTTATGATTTAAAAGTTTTTCATCACTTTTATCACCGAGACTCAAATTTCAATAAATAATCCACATCATTAAATCATCCCCGCACTACGTGCCAAGGATATTCTTTAAGTATCACGACCACGAATTATCCATGCACTACGGGCCAAAGATAATCGTGTTTTCATCAACTGATCATGATCATGCCATAAAACAATTCATCTTTGCTCCTCGGTCAAGAGAATCTATAGCCATAATCATACCAAAAATCGCCCATTAATGCACTATGGGCCAATGAGGACTTTTAATTTTCACATCATTTGTAACATTACTACTATGATTACACCGCATAATCCTTGGTCATAATCATACCAAGTCCATCTATGCACTACAGGCCACAGATGACTTTCAACATAATATAAACATGAGGATGATGACAATGATATATGAATTCAATAAAACAAGTTCAAGAATTAATTTATTCATGAACCAATAACGTCCAAATTGTCAACATGATACTGCTTTGTAGAGTAAAATTCAAGAATGCTAAGAAGAATATTTCCATGAAAAGATACTGAATGAAGCGCAAATATCAAGGATATTCCACTAATTTTATGGAGTATAGAAGTCAAAATTTTAATCAACTGAGTATAATACCAAATGGAATAACAAAAGATATCACCATGCATGCGGTATTTCGATGTATGACGGTTATTCCAACGAATAATAATAATAACGGAACCATGTCGTGAAATTCACAAGCGACGGATGTTCCAACAGTAAATAATAAATGCGAATAATAAATGATGGAACCAGTCCTATAGTATAAAGATGACGAGGATATTCAGATAGAATAATAAAGACGGAATAATAAAAAAAATGAACCAGTCCGTATATATAAGATGACGGTGATATTCCGATAGAATAATAAAGATGCAGAATAATAGAAGAATGTCACCAAGTATAGGGTAGCTTTGCATATCAAAGTTATTCCAATGAACAATAAAAAATGGAATAATAGAAGTTCTCTTCTTGAATACAAAAGAAATAATACCCCTTACCGTAAAATAATACTTGATATAAGAGTAGTGAAGTAGCAGAAAACTTTTCTTCTATCTCTTTATAGTCTCTCATTATAGTTTCTCTCTCTAGAGTTCAGTGAATTCGTAAGAAAATAATGAAGGAATGAGCTTCTATTTATAGGAAAATAGAATGCATAGTAACTAATCTATGAACGGTCCAGATTGATTTACTTTAATCTGACGGTCCATATTTAAAGAAAAATCTTTTAAATAAAATATAATATATTCTATTTATATAAAAAGATTTTACTATGCAAACACTATCTGGGCACTATACAAACACTATGCATAATAAAATATAATATATTCTATTTATAGAATAACTTTAATAAAGTATTTTGTTTTATATAAAAGATTTTACTATGCAAAACACTATGCATAATAGAATATAATATATTCTATTTATGAATAACTTTAATAAATATTTTGTTTTATATAAAAAGATGTTTCTATTTTATTACATTAATAATACTGAATAAAACAAAACTTCTAAATCAACAATAATTGAATCAAATAATGTGAGATACTATGCAAAGAACTATTGTAGCAATAATAATGAACAAAACCGAGTGACTTCTCACATAAATATCAATAATCAATATCGTGAGCTACTACGCAACAACGCGTACATCTTGTACTTTTTACTACCGAGTAGTTCAACAAGATCAATCAGAAAACTTCCCGTTATTTTCAATAAAATATTTTTGTCATTTTCTCAATCCGAACAATAATTCCGTTGTGGGGTCCACCGAATGATTGTCTTGAGTCGTCTGAATATTTCCTATTTAAAACGAATATTTCCTGACCAATCGAATATAATATGACAAATTGCATACTTTGTAAAATTTATAAATATTACCCACAACTATAACATTATCTCAAATTCACACCATAATATAAGAAAAATTATTTCGAGAAAATTAATTCTTTATTCATAAAATCTGGGGTTTCACAATCTCCCTCCTTATGGAATTTAAGCCCCAAAAATTTACGTTACATACCGGTATCTTTGAGCGGAGAGGATACCTTGACTTCATTTCAGATTCTAACTCTTGAGGTTTAACCCTTAAGTGTTGGATACGATTCTTCTTATCCAAGATTTTAACACTAGATCTCATACGTTAAATTATCCGCTATCTCGTCCGATTCTAAATTAATAATGTGGTTCGGGTCATCCACATATTTACGTAACATTGATACGTTAAAAACGTTATGAGCACGCCGACATACTTGGCGGTAAAAGCGAGTCTATAAGCCACAGCTCCTACTCAATCGAGGATTTCAAATGGGCCAATTAAATCGAGGGTTGAGATTTCCTCTCTTCAAAGACTCTTGCTTCTAGAATAACGCCTCTTGAACCTTTTCTTCACATTCATCGATTCGAATATGTAGCTTGAGCGTCTTTAACTTTATCGATTAAAGTTGATTTTACTCAGTATATTCGTTATCTTCACGTGGGTCCTGTAGAGTATTTAACTCTATCTTCATCATTTGCAAGTTATACTGAAATGAGTCTTTGTGTTAACAACATCGCACTTGTAACGCATACGATCTTACCTACTCAACACGCCACCTACCACGTTCGCTTCTTCCACGATGATATTGAATGGTACGATCGTAATCTTCATAGCTTCGAGTCAACATCTTTAGGCGCGTATTACGTTCGTTTTAGGTGAAGAAATATTTTGAGGGTTTAAGAAATGGGTTTTGTCACAAAATTCAATAAAAATTCGATTTCATGCTCTAGGGTAGGCTAAGAAGTGTTCAAGAATACGTCAAGAGATTTATTAATGAAAGAAATATCATTCAAAACTGTTACTCTCATCCAAGACTTGGATAGTACGTCACATTGATACCAAATGTGACTTCTATCCCTTAACCTAGATAGCACCTCACAATGATACCTATCAACTTGTCATCGTCATTCACAACGTCGCCTACAGAAAGTCTGGCTTCGGTGCATTCCATACAAGAAAGTCAACAAAGAAAGGATCAGGGCTCTTTATTTATGGCTTGATATGACAATGATTGACTTTAGTGGTTTGATTTCTTGAATTCGCATAACAGGTTGGTTAGGAATATGAAAGCTAACAACCTTACGAAAAGCATAATAAGTAGTTAACCAATCGATTCCTAAAATTGCATCAAAGGCAAGTATTTTCAAAGAGACAAGATCAACACGTAACGTGAAAGTGTTGATTTGAACAAGATTTATAAATAATGGAGGTAACGAAGGTTTCTCCGAACTGAGTTTAAACAGATATATCAAAGTCTAACTTTTCCGGAATTAACTTCAAACATTGAAACACAACTAGGTGAAATAAAAGAGTGAGTAGAACCGGTATCTAACACGGAATAGACTTCGTAAGAGCTTATGATTAACTTACCCGTGATAATTTTATTCAGGTTCCTCGTCACGAGAAAAAAAATGCTCTCTTAAAACTACTAGGCTTTGGCTTGTCTGGGACATCCTTTGGCATCACTATCCCGGTTGGACTTGACTTCACCATACGACAAAATCGAGCTAGGTGACCTTCTCTTCCGCAATTAAAACACGCTTTGGATTGTTGCGTACAGTTTGAACGGATGTGTCCCTCTTTTCCACATTTGAAACATACGACCGATGAGCATTCTTCTTCCTTTAAAACGGGTGCTGGTGCCGACGTCTTCACATCATTGTTGAACCTTCTCTTCTTAAAATGTCCATTCTTATTATCTTGGCAATGATTACCACCGAAATGGTTACCATTCTTGGCATGATAATATCCCCCACGATGGTTATCGTTGTTCTGATGATCGTTGCCACCGGTATAATTATTATCGTGTTGTTGGTCGTTGCCTTTTGGTTGTACTGACTCATTATCGCACTCCAATAACTGAGCCCTATTCACAACATCTGAATATAAACAAAGTTTGTGAGAAATGAGGTATTGACGTATATCGGGTTTCAAACCTCGCAAAAACATTCGCTCCTCATTATTGACCAAATGGGATGCAAACCGGGATAACTCCGTAAACTTAGCCTCGTATTGCAACACGGTCATATTGTTTTGCTCCAGCTTGATGAATTCTACCTCCTTCATGTGACGAATACTTTCAGGAAAGTACTTGTCGTTGAATAATTCTTGGAACTTCTCCCAAGACATCTTGAGTCGGCCAGTGGAGTACGTTTCTGATTCCCACCAATGATCTCCTTCTTCACGCAACATAAAGGTGGCGAATGGAACCTTTTGCTCCTTCGAGCATTCCAAGATATCAAATATCTTGGTAATCTGCTTTATCCATGTCTCCGCCTTAAAGTGGTTCTCGCTTTCCCAAAAACTTCGTGGTCCCACTCCTTGAATCGCTTATAGCGGTGACCAACCGTGGGTTACCATTGTTTCCACTGCATCATGGATGGAGCGCCTTAGCGCGTTGTTGCATGAATTGCTCCTTAAACTGCTTAGCGGTGACCATCCGAGAGTTATCAATATTTCTACCTGCATTTTAGACAGGAGCTGCCTTCGCCTGTTGTTGCATGAATTGCATAAAGCCTCTGACCATCCCATCATTCACCATTTCATCGGTGTTATTTTTTCATGAGGAGTATTGTCCCCCAGTTTGCACATTATCCTGCTTTATTGATCTGTGGAGACTCAACGGGTCTCCACATGCTCCATTGATAATCTCAACATTCTCGGATGCCATTTTCAAACACCGCCACAAAACAAGGGTTAATTAACATATCACATATTATCCCTATACTTTGATGAGACCAATTAAATACCAAATAAACTTAGGTAGGTCATACTAGCGAAAAAATTCCCCGTCTCTCCCTCCTAGTTCTAGTCTCACATCTTAGCCAGGATCATATCCCTAAGCTTTGATACTAACCGTGGCGCCCCCAAAATTAGGTATACATCACCCATCTTGAGTCGCCAGATATACATGGTATGTAATTCAAATACAACTTAATAATACAACCGTCGTGGTAATACAATACGACAAAACATAAACTATGAGTTTGAATACAAATATTGTCTCACTAGAGATTATACAAACTCAAAAGGAGTCCTCATTACAATTATTATCACACTATTTCACGTAATAGTGAGGACTACTAATGCACCATCTAGGACCATCACTCTATTCCCCGACTAGTCCCATTTTACGTTCTCATTTCACAAGAGAGAAACGGTGAAAGAAAGGGTGAGCTCAACTTGCGAGAATATAATAATGTTAAAATAATACGAATAATTTATCGTTAGCCTTCAACAATGTTAAATTGATACAATATAATAAATATCAAGTTTAATCATAATTGAACAAGCAATCCATTAAAAGAGTCAAGTAGAGAATGAAATCTACTATCTTTATGATTTAAAAGTTTTAATCACTTTTATCACCGAGACTCATTTCAATAAATAATCCACATCATTAAATCATCCTCGCACTACAAAGCCAAGGATATTCTTTAAAGATCATGACCACGAATTATTCATGCACTACTACCAAAGATAATCGTGTTTTCATCAACCAGTCGATCATGCCATAAAACAATTCATCTTTTCTCTCGTTGGCAAGAGAATCCATAGCCATAATCATACCAAAAACTGTCCATCAATGCACTACGGGCCAATGAGGACTTTTAATTTTCACATCATTTGTAACATTACGGTCATGATTACACCGCATAATCCTTGGTCATAATCATACCAAGTCCATCTATGCACTACAGGCCACAGATGACTTTCAACATAATATAAACATGAGGATGATGACAATGATATAAGAATTCAATAAAACAAGTTCAAGAATTAATTTATCCATGAACCAATAACGTCCAAATTGTCAACATGATACTGCTTTGTAGAGTAAAATTCAAGAATGCTCAGAAGAATATTTCCATGAAAATCTATCGGATGAAGCGCAAATATCAAGGATATTCCACTAATTTCATGGAGTATAAAGTCAAAATTTTAATCAATCGAGAATAATATTTGAATGGAATAATAAAAGATATCACCATGCATGCGGACTTCGCGTAGATCAGTTATTCCAATAGAATAATAATAACGGAACCGTGTCGTAAAATTCACAATCGACAGATGTTCCAATGTAATAATAAATGCGAATAATAAATGATGGAACCAGTCCTATAAGAGATAAAGATGCATGTGATATTCCGGCCGAGAATAATAAAGATGGAATAATAAAAAATGGAACCAGTCCCACAGATAGCAGAAAGCCGTGATATTCCGAATGTAATAATAAAGATGTAATAATAGAAGAATGTCACCAAGTATAGGGTAGCAGCATGATACAAGTTATTCCAATGTAACAATAAAGAAATGGAATAATGTAAGTTCTCTTCTTGAATACAAAAGAAATAATACCCCTTACCGTAAAATAATACTTGATATAAGAGTAGTGAAGTAAAGAGTAAAACTTTTCTTCTATCTCTTTATAGTCTCTCATTATAGTTTCTCTCTCAGAGTTCAAAGAATTTGTAAGAAAATAATGAAGGAATGAGCTTCTATTTATAGGAAAATGGAATGCATAAGAATTAATCTATGAAACCATCTGATTGATTTACTTTTAATCGACGGTCCATATTTAAAGAAAAAATTTTTAAATAAAATATAATATATTCTATTTATATAAAAAGATTTTTACTATACAAACACTATCACGGGCACTATGAAAACACTATGCATAATAAAATATAATATATTCTATTTATAGAATAACTTTAATAAAGTATTCTCATTTTATATAAAAAGATTTTACTATGCAAAATACTATGCATAATAGAATATAATATATTCTATTTATAGAATAACTTTAATAAAGTATTACATTTTATATAAAAAGATGTTTCTATTTTATTACGTTAATAATACAAATAAAACAAAACTTCTAAATCAAATAATTGAATCAAATAATGTGAGATACTATGTAACAACTATCAGAGTAATAATTGAACAAAACCGAGTGACTTCTCACATAAATATCAATAATCAATACTGTGTGCTACTACTACGCAACAACGCCAGACATATTCTTTTCTTTTTACTACCGAAAGTAGTTCAACAAAGATTATCAGAAAAAAACCGCCGTTATTTTCAATAAAATATTTTTGTCGCTTTCTCAATCCGAAATAATAATTCCGCTTATTGTAGGTCCACTAATGATTGTATTGCCGTATTTAATATTTCTGCTTTAAAATGAATATTCCCACCAATCGAATATAATATGACAACTTGCATACTTTGCAAAATTTATAAATATTACCCACAACTATAACATTATCTCAAATTCACACCAATATATAAAAAAATTATTTCGAGAAAATTAATTCTTTATTCATAAAATCTGGGGTTTCAAAGATTAGTCAATCCAAAGGACATGACTAGGAATTCATAATGCCCGTCTCGAGTTCGAAAGCCGTCTTTGGAATGTCATCTGTTCTAATCTTCAATCGGTGATATCCTAACGAAGATCAATCTTTGAAAAGAATTTGGCTCCTTGCAATTGGTCAAACAATTCATCAATACGTGGGTAATAGGTACCTATTTTTGATTGTGACATGATTCAACTCCCGATAATCAATACAAAGTCGCATACTCCCATCTTTCTTCTTCACGAATGTAATGTGAAGCACCCAAGGAGAAGTACTAGATTTAATAAGGCCAATGTCTAACAATTCCTGCGAAGTTGAGTTTTTAACTCAAGTTCAATAGAGCCATTCGATATGGGATTTAGAAATGGGTTTTATACCAGTTCAAGGTTGATACAAAATTCAATTTCACGCTCTGGGGTAGGCGAAGTTCTTCGAGGAATACGTCATGAAATTCATTAATAATAGAAATATTATTCAAAACTCGACGTATTTTGTTTAGATCCGTGACATGAGCTAAGAAATCTTGACATCCGTTTTTCAATAAATGAATAGCTTTATGGCTTGAGATGACAGTGATTGATTTTAATGGTTTGGTTGCTTGAATTCGCATAATAGGTCGATTAGGAATATGAAAGCTAACAACCTTACAAAAACAATCAATTTTTGCATGATGAGTAGTTAACCAATCAATCCCTAGAATTACATCAAATGTAAGTATTTTTAATGCAATAAGATCGACAGGTAATGTGTGGGTACCAACTTGAACCAAACAAGACTTATAAACCGTGGATGTAATGAAGGTTTCTCCCAACGGAGTTTCCACAGATAAGTCAAAGTTTAATTCTTCCGGAGTCAAATTTAATCGTTGAGCGCAAGTAGGAGAAATATAAGAATGGGTAGAACCGGTATCAAATAAAGTGTAGACTTCGCTAGAGTTTATGATAAGCTTACCCGTGATGGCCTCATTCGGGTTCCTTGCTTTCGGGAGGTCACAAAACGCCTCATTTGCAGACTCACTGGCTTTTGACTTTTCTCGGGACAAATTTGGTGCCTCCATCCTAGTTGAATTTATCTTCTATGAACGACAAAATTGGGCTAAGTGACCTTCTCTTCCACAATTATAACATGCTTTGACTGACATCACGCAATTTGACCGATGTGTCCCTCCCCTCCGCATTTGAAGCATATGATAGGTGGTCTTTCTCCTTCCTTAACAACGCTTCTTTGGTCGACGTCTTTCCATCATTGTTGAATTTCCTCTTCTTGAAATGTCCATTCTTATTATTTTGGCCCTTATTACCACCAAGTGGTTACCATTTACGCTTTGTTGATTCCCTCCACGCTTGTTGTCACCGCTTGATGACTACTCCACCGGTATTATCATTTTGTTTTACCGCTTCTCTTTTTGGTTGCGTATTGACTCATGACTCGCTATCTTCCACCAATCGAGCCCTATTTACAACATCTGAATACAAACACGCTTTATGAGAAATAAGATGTTGACGTATCTCCCGCTTCAAACCTCTTAAAAACATTAAGCGCCATTCTCTCTTCATTATCCACCAAGTGGGACCTTACCGGGATAACTCCGCAAATTTTGCCTCGTATTGCGATGACACTACCATATTGTTTTGCTCCAATTTGATAAACTCCACCTCTTTTATGTGACGAATACTTTCGGGAAAGTATTTGTCATTGAACAGCTCTTGGAACTTCTCCCAAGACATCTTCAGTACGGCAGGTTGAGTACGTTTTACCGATTCCCACCAGTAATTTGCCTCTCCGCGTAACATAAAGGCGGAAAAGGGAACCTTTTGCTCCTCGGAGTATCCCAAGACATCAAATATCTTGGTAATCTGCTTTATCCATGCTTCCGCCATAAGTGATTTTGGCTTTCCCTTAAACTCCGGTGGTCCCAACTCCTTGAACTGTTTAGCGGTGACCGCCCGAGAGTTTCCACCGTTTCCACCTACATTTTGGACAGGAGCCGCTCTCGCCTGCTGTTTCATGAATTGCATAAAGCCTCTGAACAATCCATCATTCATCATTTGGTTAGTGTTGTTGTTTGCATGAGGATTGTCGCCTTCCTGATGCACATTCTCCTTATTATTGATATGTGGACACTCAACGGTCTCTTGTGCTCCATTGCTATTCTCAACATTTTCGGATGTCATTTTTAAATACTGCCACAAAACAAAGGTTAATTGACATGTAACATAATATCTCTAAACTCTGACCAACCAATTTAAATACAAAATAAATTTAAGTAGGTCCTACTTAGCGAAGGAATTCCCGCCTCTCCCTCCTAGTTCTAGTCTAACATCTTAGCCAGGATCATATCCTCAAGCTTTGATACCAACCGTGACGCCCCAAAATTAGGTATACATCACCCATCTTAGGTCGTCCGATACATGGTATAAAATTCAAATACAACTTACTAATACAATCGTCGTGTACAATACGATAAAAACATAATCTGTGAGTTTGAATACAATTATTGTCTACTAGAGACTATACAAACTCAAAAGGAGTCCTCATTACAATTATTACCACACTATTTCACGAATAGTGAGGACAACTAATGTTATCCTTCGGACCGTCACCCGCTTCTCGACTAGTCCCGCTATGTTCTCATTTCAAGAGAATAAAGAAAGAAAAGGGTGAGCTCAACTAGCCCAATGAAGAAATATTATGACTAAGATAATGCATAATAAATTATCATTAGTCTCCAACAATGTTAAACTGATAAAATATAATAGACATCAAGTTTAACTGCAGCGGAACAAGCAATCCAAAAAGAGTCAAGTAGAAAATAAAATCTACTATCTTTTATGATTAAAAATGTTTTTCATCATTGTTATCGCTGAGACTCAGCTTAAAAAATATTCCACATCATCGAATCACCCCTCGCACTACTACCAAGGATATTCTTTAGTATCACGACCATAATTATTCATGCGATGACGCCAAGAATATTTGTGTATTCATTAATGGTCATGATCATGCCAACAACTCATCCATCAATGCACTACGGGCCAATGAGAACTTTTACCACATCATTTGTAACATTACGGTCATGATTACACCAATAATCCTCGGTCATAATCATACCAAGTCCATCTATGCACTTCTGAGCCACATATGACTTTCAACAAAATATAAGCATGAGGATGATGACAATGATATAAGAATTCAATAAAACAAGTTCAAGAATTATTTTATCCAGAATTATTAACGTCCAAATTGTCAACATAATCTTTGTTTTGTAGAGTAAAATTCAAGAATGATCGGAAGAATATTTCCATGAAAAGATCTCGGATAAAGCGCAAATATCAAAGATATTCTACTAATTTCATGGAGTATAGAAGTCAAAACTTTAACCAACCGAGTATAATAAAGAATGGAATAACAAAAGAAATCACCATGCATGCAGTATTGATAGGCGAGTTATTCCAACAGAATAATAATAACGGAACCGAGTGAGACAAAATTTGCAAATCGACAGGATGTTCCAACAGAATAATAAAGATTTTAACTAGGTCCGTGTAAAACACATGCATGGATGTTCCAACGGAATAATAATAAAAAAACCCAACCAGTCCGTAAAACACACGTATATGATGTTCCAACAGAGTAATAAAGAATGTCACCAAGTATAGGTAGATCATGATACAAAAGTTATTCCAATGTAATAATAAGAAATGGAATAACAACGATTTCTTCATGAATAAGAAAGAATAACACCCCTTACCGTAAAAGAAAAGCCGAATATAAAGTAGTTAAGTAGCAGAATACTTTTCTTCTATCTCTCGATAGTCTCTCTATAGTTTCTCCGTTTGTAGTTCGATTGAATTCGTAAGAAAATAATGAAGGAATGAGCTTCTATTTATAGGAAAATGGATTGCATAGTAAGAATTAATCCATGAACGGTCCGTATTGATTTACTTTAATCGACGGTCCATATTTAAAGCAAAATCTTTTAAATAAAATAAAATATATTCTATTTATAATCTAATAAAACGAATAACTTTATAAAAGATTTTACTATGCAAATACTATGCAGGCACTATGCAAACACTATGCATAATAAAATATAATATATTCTAATTATTGTCTAATAAAACAGATAGCTTTATAAAAATATTCTGTTTTATATAAAAAGTTTTTACTATGCAAAATACTATGCAGACACTATGCAACACTATGCATAATAGAATATAATATATTCTATTTATAGAATAACTTTATAAAAGTATTCTGTTTTATATAAAAAATTACAGATTATTACATTAATAATACCAACAAAAGCCGAGTGACTTATCACGTAAGCATCAATAATCAATACCGTGCTACTACGCAACCACGCGTATTCATCAGATTTTTTTAACACCGGTGTTTCAACAGCTTAATCGTAAAACTTCCAATTATTATTTTCATAAAGTATTTTTGTCATTTTTTTAATCCGAAACAATAATTTCGTTGTAGGGTCCACCAATGATTGTCTTTGTTGTCTTAATATTCCTTGTTAAAACGAATATTCCCCGACCAATCGAATATTATATAACAACTTGCGTACTTTGCAAAATTTATAAATATTACCCACAACTATTATATCAATTTCACTCCATAATATTCAAAATTAATATTTATAGAAAATTCATATTTATTCAAAAAGTTGGGGTTTTACACAAATGATGTGGAAAAAGTCCTCAATGGCCCGTAGTGCATTGATGGACAGTTTTTGGTATGATTATGGCTATAGATTCTCTTCGGCCAAGGGTGCAAAGATGAATTGTTTTATGGCATGATCAGGACCGTTGATGAAAACACGATTATCTTTGGCCCGTAGTGCATGGATAATTCATGGTCGTGATACTAATGAATATTCTTGGCCTGTAGTGCAGAGATGATTCGATGATGTGGATTAATTATTGAGCTGAGTCTCATTGATGAAATATTAATTCATGGATGTGATAATAATGAATATCTTTCGGTAGTAGTACGTTAATTCAATTCGATATGGATTGATTATCGAAATGAGTCTCGCGATGAAATATAAATTCATGGATGTGATATTAACGAATATCCTCGGCCGAGTAGTGTGGATGATTCGATGATGTGGATTATTTATTGTTTGAGTCTCAAATATAAAATATTTATTATACACTTTTAAATGCGTAGAAAGATAGTAGATATCATGTTCTACTTGACTCTTCTAAAATACGCTTGTATGTCTTTGGCATGTAGTGCAAAAGATGAATTGTTAATGAATATCTTTAAATTGTAGAGTGAAAAGATGAATTTATTAGTATGATTATGAACAAGAATTGTGATTTGGTATAACCATGATTTTTGATGTTTCGTGAAGATAGGTGATGAAAATTATCTTCGTCCTAAAGCGAAGAGAATTTAGAATCACAATTATGATTATGAGTTATTCATATGATTGTGGGCGAATTGTTGATTGATGTTACAAGAATAAAACATTATTGGTGGACTTTTAACATAAAGGAGATAATAGATCTGATGGTCTATTTGACTCTTCTAATGGATCGCTTCGTTCTACCGCAACTATGGTTGAAAAGTTTTATCATCTACCATATGTTCTAAATCTATGATTTATTATTGATGAAAGCTATTGATAATTTAATTATCTTTAGTCATGATATTCCTTCTCGGGCTAGTTGTTCTCACCCTTTCGCTTCACAATTCCTTTCGTAATAAGAGTGTTACCATAAGAGAGTGTTGCACGGGTCGACCGGGATAACAGGGAATAGAATGTTGGTCTCTAGGCATGGACGCTTTCCTTAAACAAGATAGAAAAGTGTGTTGTATTCTATACAACATTTAGTAGTTATATTTGGTGAATCAAATAGGGTGAGGTGAACCCAACTTTGGAAGGGTGTTTTGTCACTATCATACAAGATGTCTAATGACATACAACCTAGTGTTATCATAAGACAAGGTTGTGAGCATCCACTTGCTGAGTATATTCACGGGCACTACCTATATGATCTTGGAGTTGATTTAAAATATAATATTCACTTGGAGACAGTGGAGATAATTATATGTCAAGAGAAGACTCACCATTGGAAAGAAGATGATAGTAATCTTCTCATTTTTCTTTGGGGTCTATTGGGTCAACCAAGGATAATTCCGTGGCCATATGATATCTATTATAACCTAGACGCATGGCCTCCCATGTACGGAGGTTTCCTTGAGCACTTCCCAAAGATTTTAGTTTCTAAAACAGTCTTTGACTATACTTTTTATGTAAAGTACCATTGTAAGGTTGTGGTCGAGGCACCATGAGAGTTACATACATTTGTATTAAAACTCACAGTTAACTGTGGTTGTATTCTATACGACAGCTTAACAGTTGTATAAATGAAGTTGTATTTAAATTTTGTACCATGTATCTGGCGACTCAGAATGGGTGATGTATACCTAATTTTGGGGGCATCACAAAATATATCTATTATTACATACGTTATATTATTATACGTAAACTAGAGAAAGACTTAGTTGAAGAAAAAGAGAAGAAGAAAAGAGAAAAAGGAGAGAAAACTTGAGAGAGATCCTTGAAGGTTTTGAGAAAGAAAAGAAGTTTGATAATCAAAAGTAGCCATCATCTTCTTAATCAAGGGTAGGAGCTTAATCTTTTCTTTAAAAGTTAGTTTTCTTCTTCTTCCAAAAAGTTCTCTGCAAAATTTTATAAAAGATAATTGATGGTGTTTATGGTTATATGATAAATTATTGATTATAAGATGATTTCATGAGTTGTATATGATTATAGAGAAACTAGTTCATGTATGTATGTGTTTTGTGGAAGAAAATATATTACAGTGTTTACATGAAAATATATATGAATATGACCTAATTTAAAATAGAAATTAAGGTTTAATTAGTTGTTAAATTGATAAATTGATTATGGAGATTGAAAGAGTATGTATAATCATAACTATGATGTTTTGAAATTTCTGTTTTGATTGAAAAACAAAATCACAGTGTTGATTTTCATTAAAAATGTCAATAATGGAGTTTTTACCAAAAATATTGAAATTGGGTGTTGTAAATTTGATTTTTATGTTATTTTATGAGTAGAAACATGTTAGGAGTCTTCACAATATGTTTATATGAAGTCTATATGTGTATTACATGTTAATCAGTCTATTAGATTCGAGCCTTTAGGCCAATTTGGATTTTGTTCATCTTTGTTGTCGAGTTCGGACTCTGCACACAGTCACGCCTTGAAAGAAGACAAATCTCACAACCATAGTGTAAACGCCATACCACGCCAGTAGCCACCAATCAATGGCTTTGTGACTTCATGGCAATATTATTCACAATATGCAATACGTAACCACAATGTAAATTGTGGTATGCTACAATCATAAGTTAGCGAAAGGTTCTCGATAGCTTTAGTTTATTACACAAAATTTTGAAAATAAAGGTTATGTGTTAATAATATGAATGCTAAATGATGATTTCAGTAGTATTAAACTATGAATGAGCATGTTATCAAGTGTTAACTAAGTATTAACATAGTTTGATTATGTGAATGGGTGATTTGACCTACATGATTTATATATTTGTTTATATAGATATAAAATGTTGGTAATGACTAATTATGTCGGATGACATACGATAGGGTATCGATTCAAGTTGTAAGGTTTAGCTTGTCTTTAAAGGCAAGTTCTCTAACTCAAAACTTCATCATGGCGAGTTTAATTTCATTAGTACTACTACTATTATTATTATTACTACTACTATTATTATTATTATTACTGTTATGGTTAAGATAAGAGCCTATTCCAAGAAAATTTGAACAAAATGGATATAATTGAGAAAGTTGAATATAATTTAGGCAATTCTGGAAAAATACTCCAGATCCAACCTTTCTCCATTCTTTCTCCTAAGATTGAGCAAAAAATGGGTATAACCAAATTACTGAATCGAACCGAAATAATTTAACCAAATTTTTTTGATAATTCGGTTATTTGTAACATTTTGATTATATCCGAAATTATTTACGAGTTTGGGTTAGTTTATACGAATTTTATTTTTGGGTTATTCGGTTTAACCCAATCTGAAGTCGTAACTCTCATTCTTTCAATTCCCAAACTCAGACCCAGTACCCAGATCTCGAACTCTCAAGTGTAGGACTGAGCAAAAAACGGGTATAACCGAATTATCGAACCGAATCGAAATAATTTAACCAAAATTTTCTGGTAATTCAGTTATTTTTAATATTTCGGTTATACTCAAAATTATTTACGATTTTCGGTTAGCTTATACGTGTTTCACTTTTGTGTTATTCAGTTTAACCGAATAACCGAATAAAGCCTTAAGTTACGAGTTACAACCCTTACATAGTAACACTTAAAATAAGTGTTAAATACATTTTTCCCATTCTACTAGGGGTAGGTTTACAAATGCATCATCGAACTGTTGTTTTTTCATTCGACTCACTAAACTACAATTTTTTAACAAATCGTTATTAATTCCGTTAAATTGTTTGACTTTGTACGAAAAAATTACATGAGATGCCACGTGAGAGAGAGAAAACTTATGTCACACATTTTTCTTTCTAGCATGCGTAGATGGAAACTCTTATAAATTTAATGCTAAATTAATCAAAATCAAATAAATAAAATAATTCATTCAAAATAAAAGTACAATAAAAATAAAAATTTTCAAATTTATTTTAATCATTAATATTTGTTTGGTATGATAAAACTTTCATATTATAACATACAAAAAAATCTTTTTTTTTAGTATGGTACAATTTTAAATAAATGTATTTAACACCTTAAAATAATAATATGAGTAAGAGTATCAGAGACTCGGCCCCAAATTCTCAATAAATTTCTTTGTCGTCACTTCAGCACTCAGCCCCAGAGCCCCAAACCCAGATGGCCAGATCTCGAACTCGGAACTCTCAAGTCTCAACTCAATCTCTCATCTCTCATCTTTCATCTGACATCTCTCATCTCGATCTCTTAAGTCTCATCCGGTCATCCCTCAGAAGTCGGAATCTGTTTCTGCCCTAACCCAGATTGTGAGTTCTTGTTCTTCAAATTGTGAGTTCTTGTTCCTTAAATTGTGAGTTATTGACTTCTTGTTCCTTAAATTGTGAGTTCTAAAGTCTTTAGTTTGTTTAATTTAATACAGGGTCAACTTGTTCTTTGTTCTAATTTACTACCGTGTCTGTGTAAATTGTAATCAATATTTTAGAGGTTAAATTGTGTTTGGAACCTTGAAATACATGTTGATTCTTGCTAGCCAGCCCATGATATGCCTCTGCAAAAAACTCATTGGAAATTCATGGAGATAGAGGCCATTGCCTAAAAATTTCTCGCTTTATTTTCTTCATTTAGATTTTCCTTTTTCTTGATGTATGTCAGTATGTGGGTTGAATTAACAACATCAAATAGTATAACAAATTTTAGATTAGAATATCTGAATATATATATATATATATATATATATATATTTCTTTTGAGAACTTAATAGTATCATGCTAGATTATATATCATAAATGCAGAAAACTAGGTTACTCAATTATGGGGTTTTTAGAAAATGAAAATTGAAAATAGGCTTGAAACTTTTCAGTGAGTGCATTGTGTGGAAACTGGAAGTTACTATTGTTTTTTGTGTTTGTCCTTCACAAAAGAAGCATTTAAAAAAAAACCCAGAGAATTGAGGCCTTTATGTTTTGTTTTCTGTTTGTGTTATTATTATTTTTTAAATTGTCTGCAGAGGATGTTACCATTTTAAGTAAATAAATTTGAAAACGAATTTAGTTGGAATTACCAAAACGTTTGAAAAATATATTGTTTGAGGTCAAAGCAGCTTGATTAAAGTTTATATGCAGAATATTTCTATCCCATGACATCTTAGTGATGGTCAGGTCTGAGACTTAGAGTGTGGAAATTTTGACTTGAATTATTTAATGGTTATGGTGGTTGTTAATGACCATTGATCTTTCAATGCACTATATTGATGTAATTGATTCTTTAGTTTTTAAAAGTAGTTTTTCTGCTAGAGCCATATTGATTTTTATTTCCAAGTATTTCTGTCTGACACATATTTACTAATCTTGCATGATCAGCCCATTAAGTTAAGTGTATCTCTTACGACAAACGTCTCACTTTTATTCTTCTTTCCTTGCAGTAATTGAACTGGAAGAAGATGATTCTTTGCATGACTTTTTCAAGAAAATAGAGTTGAATGGAGTCTCAACTGCCATGCTGTTGTAAATAAGTAAATAGTTCTTTTGGGATTTTTGGAGTTTAATTACATGCTAGAGCTTAATTATTGCTTATTTCCTGTAAAAACTCTAATACTCTGCTTAGTCATTGACAACAAGTAGTAAAAGGAAATATAATATAATATTGTTGAATATTATATGGAATTGCAACTGATGTAGTTTCTTTCTTTTTATTCATTGCAGTTTGGTACTGTTGAGACTATGAGACTATGAAGATTTAGGATTTAGACTTATTGGTTGAATGGTTGTTGCCAGTTGGCTGTTGCTGTGTGGAATTGTAGTTTCTTTCTTTTTATTCATTGCTCATTTGCTCCTGAGTCCTGACTCCTGTAGACTGTAGAGTCACTGCTGTTGTTGTTTCTTTTTATTCATGTTATGTTTTTGTAATATGTCTTGACACTTGATTGCTGTTGCCTGCTGTTAATCTTTAGACTTGTTGATTGCTGCTGTTAACTTAATATCATGTGTAATGTTAAGTTAGGTAGAGTAAAACCTGCAGTAGATAATAAATTATGCGGTTATGGAGAATAAAAGACCACACAGATGCCATAACTTTAGACGCAATATTCAATTTTAGGATTCAGATTAGATTTGGTGAACAGACGAGGATGGTTGGTCACACCAAAAAAGAGAAGAACAATTTCTTCAAAATGGTGACATTGTTGTATTTTTTGCTGATTGCATGTACTATTTGTATCAGTATTTTCCATGTAACAATCTAAAATTATTTCATAAGCATTAACTTTAGCCATTTAGAACTTTATTTCCTCAGGAGTTGACATAAATGAGAATTACAGTTCTTACTTTTCTGCTAGGGGAAATTTTTTATGATCTTGGATATTACTGAAAATCGGTGAATAACTGACATCTATTCTTGACATGATTCTGGAATTAGATTTTTGATATATAATGACATGTCTGCTTTACTTCGAAATCTGATTTTACTTACTGACTACCTGAGTCAGTAATGTAGTTTTAACAAGTACTGAGACGTGATGCATCTTTTCTGTTTGGACAAAGATTCGTGGAGGATTAATATTTTCATGTATTGATACTATGCTTCATAGGTAATATGCTAAGCATCTTGGAGAATGCTGAAACAGAAGTGCAATACCCTGACATTCAATTTTGGAAACGGGCATCTGATCCTATCCTTGCATGTGATGCTTTTTCGTCATTAATGTGGGTGCTTTTCTGTCTTTCATGGCCAAACCTATTGTGCGAGAATCCTTCCTGTCTCTAGTACATATGTTCTATGTTGTAACCATAACTCAGGTTGTTAGATCACTTCATTTGTATAAGCGATCGACAAATTTGATGCTCCCTTTATGATTTTTATATTTAATCTTGTTTCTATATTTTGCAGGCTATTATTACATATTGTGGAAAATGTCCAGTCAATATAATAGAGTTGGGATATCATGATTGCCTGATTACTGACATCTACAAATTTATGAGGGAATATGGAGTTACTAATCATTATTTCATTTCCAATTACATTGACTTTTCTTGTGACATTGAGGATGTTATTCGTAGCCTGAGCTTTCCTTATTTGCGAAGATGTGCACTGTTGTGGAAAGTTATAAATTCTTCAACACCAGCACCATTTAGCTATGGGGATAATGTGTTAAGAGAGATCATCAAATGCTGCTGATGATAAAATGGGATATGCCAATGGCATTCTAGAGGAGCTCGTCAAGGTTAAAGAGCTGGAGAAGACTTGATGTTTAATGATAAGACTGAGATGTGTTACGATGTTGTATTTTCCCATCTTGTTGAGTGTTTTATTTTGGAAGGGGGTGGGATAGAGGCAGTTGGTTAGATTCATATATTTATATGATCTTTCAATCCTTTGATTGCTACTATGAATAGTTGTCTTTGACAATATTCTTTTGGGTGTTGTTCCTATTATAGTTCTTATACTATACTTGAGCATTTATCTATTGGTTTGATTTATTTTGGCTGGGATTTGTAGATGTGGTGAGGATGACCCAACAAAAAATGTTCCGGATTTGATATTTTCAAAACTTGGAATGCAACTTCACAGAAGGGATGAACATCTTCTTGGGATACTGAAGAATGCAATATTTGACTATTTTGACACCAATTTTCTAAACAAATTTGACAAGTTTGATGATCTCTGTCCACTTGTTTCCACTAAACATGTATGGCTTTAATTATGTAAATGAGAATGTTTCAGAAAACACTTTGCCACATAAAGTCATAAGGAAGCTTTTTTTTAGGCCTGGTGTCTCTTGTTTTTGTTTTTAATGCTAAGGTTATGTGTATCTACTGTTGAAGTTCTGTTCGGGTTAATTTTATTTGATATGATGAGATTTTGCTGTTTTACTGTGAATTAAACGAAGTAGAAACTCTATTATAACCTTATGAGTTAAGAAAGAAACATAGATATTCGGATTCTATTATTGACAACAAGTTATTCATTGTACTCTCTCTTATGCAAGCTGAATTTTGTTATCAGAATGAAATACTCGCAAGGAACATAGCCGAACCAAGAAAATTACTTAACCCATTCTAGACCTAAGCTAATCAAGCTATGGTAACAACCCCCTAGACTTGGTATAACCTTATTTTCTCAGATTTGTCAAGTCTTTTTTTTAATCTTTTCCAATTTCCCATTCAAGTTCTTTTTGTCAATCCTCTACATTCAGTTGCCAAAATCACTCCCTTCTGTAGATCACCTGGAGAACTGAAGCTAAATGGTCTCTTCAAAATGTCACGAGCACATAAGTAAGGTTATATGATGTACCCATTCCACCAAGTTATCTTTTGTACCTTATATGTGAGTCTAACTCTATAGATATTCCACCAAGTTTCTATTTTTTTCCTTCCCAAGATACTTATTTGTGGTGGGAGCTCATATCTTAGAGAGTGGGATTACGCGAGAGTTAGACAGATTGCTGATAAGTGCGACGTTGTTTTGATGTGTGACATAGATCAAATTAGTGGTCTTATAGCAGCTAAGGTGAAATATTCATGTTTAAACTCTGAAAAAAATTTGTTCTTTAGTTTGTTTATGCATGTCGTGCTTGAAATTTAATCTCTGTTGTTAACCTTATGAATAATCTATTAATTTTGTGTTAGCTATGATTTATGGATTTTGATTGTTCTCTTTTGACTTAACATGGCAGAAAGGATTTCTTTGAACTCCCTTGAATCCAGTATAAGTTAGTTTGGGTGATCCAGTAAAATCTTCTTTTTTTTTGCCTACCTTAAATATATCTTAGGCTAGTAACAATATAAGTTTTAAAAACTGAGCATTGCTTACACAAGATCAATTTCCTTTCTATCACATTATTTTCATATGGCTTCACTATCATATATGATGGTTCTCTGAAAATGATGAATGGTTTATCTAACATTCCCATATGTCTAGCATATGCTTTGTAAATCATACTTTTTTTTACTGTTATATGCGTTTCATAGTTTAATTTGGTGAAGTTTCATAATATATGTTTTAGAGAAGGTGAATTGAGCAAAAGAGCTACAACATGATTCACAACGACAATTACAGCAACAACAACCAAATATATTACAACAAGACATGCTGCTAAGGCACCAAACATCAGACTCATTCTAGAAACATCATGCAATTAAGCAGGAAAAGCAGTTATCGCAATCATCAATTTCCTTTCCAGCAGAATCATCAAGTATGTTTTTGACTTTTGCTACACGCAGAAACATATTTTTCAAGTTGTACTGTTATCATTATAAGACTGTAAAATGTCAGTTCACTTGTAGCATTATTTATGAGCACCAATTATTATCTTGATCCGTGTGTCAATGTATACCCACCAGGAGGAGGTTCACGAAGCACATGCTTGTCTTCTTCAGGATATTTGATTCAGATATTAATTTGGTATTCAATAAAAAAGGTATTACCTTCTTCCATGTCCCTTGATTAGTAAGAAAATAACACAACATTGTTGTCATTGTGTATTGATTTTGGCACCAAGTGTCTCTAGTGACCTATTTGCTTCATTTTTCTGACTTGCTATTACTTTTAATTATGTGCAGGAAGACTGCTTCTACGACATGCCTTACAGTACTGGATATCAAATTTTCGTGCTACGTTTACGGAAGACAAGGGACGAAATTATGAAGTGTACTCTCTTTATATATGTAGATATATACTTTGACTGAAGAACTGTGGTAGCTTTAGATGGTTAATTGTAAAGATAATGAATGATTATGTAGTGGATGATTTTATTAAGTTAATAATATTTTAATTTTTTGTATTTTTGTCATTATTTGCTATGGGGACATTGAGCTAATCAGGTACACAAAAAGAATGTCAAATTTTGATTTGGCAACAATATAATTTGTTACCAAAGCATTGAACAAGTTTTAATATAGCAACAATTTTTTATACATTTAGCAATAAATTTTCATTGCTAATGGCATTAAAAATAAAATATTTGGCAACAAAAAATTAACCTAATAACAACGGAGAGGATATTGTTGCTAATACTAAAATAAAAGGAAACATTTTTTATCGTTGAAAATCATATCAACTTTCGTTGCACATATAAAGAAACGACAACATATAATGTCGTTCTTAATCGACGACTTTCGTTGTTATTGAAAAATAACCAAAGAATAAATATTTTCGTTTCGATTCAAAGATAATGTCGCCGCCAAATAATATAATCAAGAACAAAAATCGTTGCTAAAAAGTTTACATTCAAGCAACGAAAGCAAGCTTAGGCAACAATTTTCATAATTTACTGCAACAAAAAATGTCATTGCAAAATGGTGTCAATTGCAACGAAAATGCATGGTCGTTGCAAAAAAAGAGTTCATTTTGTTGCCAATTAGCAGGCTTTTGCAATGAAATGGGGTTTTTAGTAACAAAATTTTAATTATTCTGCAACAATACATTTTGTTGCTAAAGGATCGATGTCTCTGTACGAAAGCCAAATTTCGTTGTAAAATGTATTAGTTTTGGCAACGAAAAAAATATGTTCATTGCGGAACAATTAGCAACGCTCATTGCGCAACGAAAGACGCAACGACAGTAAAATCGTTGCCAAAACTCTTTAGCAACGAAATTTGGCACCTTTAGCAACGAAAATCGGTTGTTGCTGAAGCCCCATTTTTTTGTAGTGCGTCCCCGCATTTCTGAATAGCCTCTAGGGAGAATCTCTCATCATTTTTATCACTATAAGAGTTAGTGGGCTCTTCGTGCCTCATGACATTTCTGCCGCCAGGGTCCTTGAGATTCTCTATTGCAATCTTCTCTTTTCAAGCTTTTCGATAAGTGGGTCATTGTTGATAGATTGACCAAGTCTGCTCATTTCTTACCGATACGAGAAACTTATACACTTGAACGTGTGACAACTCGAGAATTTGAATATGTTTAAAATTTTTATTAATTGATTTAAGGTTCAAAATTAGAACCTAGACAGAAAATAAGTGTATGTGTTTGATATTTTTGAGATGGAATTTTGAGAATTTCAAATTTCTGTGAAAGATTTCGGTGAATTATTTAGGATTAGGTGAATACGTGAATATATTCTGTGAATATGGTTATGTATGTGTATAGAATGTGGTTAAGGGTCAAGGGTTAACCAGATAAACGATATATGTAACAGACCCTAAGTATATATTAAGAACGTCAACGTTCGGTTAGAAAACCCTAGCGATCAACAAGAAACCCTAGAAGCCGGTTCTGAAAACCCTAATGTACGTTCCGAGAATTCGAAACCCTAATTCGATGTATGAAACCCTAAATTGGGAACATAATGGCATAAGTGTAAATAATTATACTATTAATTAGGGTAAAGCTTAATTAATTAGCAAACCCTAATTTTACATTTTGAAAACCCTAATTTCTGGATTAGAAACCCTAATTTATAATTAGGGAAGACCTAAGTGTTAATTTAATAATTTTTATGTTAATTAGGAAACCTTATTCCTAATTTTTAAGATATAAAGTATTTAAAAAACCCTAATCTAATTACGAAAATCTAATTTTTAAATTAGAAAATTATTTTTCTATTAGAAACCCTAATTTTTGGGTTATAAACCCTAATGAACAATTTCGACCATAATTGCTAAATTAGCGATTTTAATTAGGAAATACTAATCCTAATTAGCAAGATTTATTTTGTGATTAAGAAATTTTAATATAATTAGAAAATTCTAATTATAATTTAGAAATATTAATTTTCTATTTTTGAAAACCTAATTTGCAAATTCTAGAAATTATTTCTAAAACCTAAGGGTTTAAACCCTAAACCCTAAGGGTTCAAACCTAATCCCTAAATGGCTCAAACCCTAAACCCTAAGGGTTTCCAACAAATGACAATTCTAGAATAAAAATTGCATGGAAAATGACCATTTTACCCTTTTGTATATTTAGTAAGTTTATGATATTTTGGATTGTGTGGTGATGCACCAAAGTGGATTGACAAGTGTCCCACTACACCACAAATCAGCCAATTAGGCCACATCACAACATTCTTGTCCATGGAATCAAAAAGTAGAAAGATTAAAGTAATAAAAATCTTATTTTTATGCTTATTCTATCCAACCCTTTCTCTCTCTACAAAATCCGAAATCTAGAGTAAGAGAGAATGAAATATTGAGCCATGATCAGTGTATAGCTTTCCATAATCAGACTCAATGATCAGAAATCAAAGATCAAAGTTTTAAAGGTATAAAACCCTAATCCTTGAAATCTGATGATTTGATGTTAAATGTTGTTGTTTGTTGGTTAGATATGTGTTAGAGGGTGTCACTTGATGATCTGGGTTGCTAAAACTTAGATCCATATCATTTTGATGCTAGAAATTAAGTTTTTCAAAACTGATCTATGAACCGTAAAACATGGCCTGACAGCCGAATGTCAAGGCTCATAGATCATTACATGTTATTTGTTTTTGTGTTTTAAGAGTTTGTACTTGTAGTATGTTGTAAGGACTGTGTTCTGGAACTTGAATCAAGCCCATATCACGTGTCGATTGAAAGTTATAAGCAGTCAAAGGTCGTTGACCGTTCACGAAAAACTGGTTTCTGGGCAGCCCAGAAACCCAGAACCGGTCTGACAAGCTTTTTAAGGTCATTGATCTTGCTGATGTTACGTGTTTTTAGCCATGTTGTTGTTTTAAGGTTGTTGTATGACATGTATGCTACACAATAATGCTTTTATATTACTTAGATCGTGACCAGAATCAGAATTAATCATCTTAGTCAAACCTTGGTTGACCGTCTGCTTTGTTGAAGTTCTGGAAAATCCAAAATCTTCAAAGACCCGTATTTCTGACAAGGTTTGACTGGCTTCTATCTTTTGAATTAGTTGTTGTTAGACCGATCTGTAGTTATATTGTTGTACCCTGCCATCACGACTATAGTATTGAACCAATAGTTCATCCAAACAAGTTACAGGATACAAGTTATGAGGATCGAAAACTAGCTAGTACCCTCGACTGTTCTTCATTTTCTGGAAAACCCAGAAATGAAGAACAGTGTTGTCAGAAAGTTTGGAAGCTTAGATCTCTCTGATCTGAGGTTGTATGACCCTGAAACTTGATTTAACTTGTAATATTATATGAGCACTACAATTATAACTCCTTAGCAAATCCAGAAACATTATAACCAAGAACTTAGAATCGGTCAAACAAATCCCCTCGAAGTCTGACATGAAGATCTGGGCAAGCTCAAGAACAGGCCAAGAACACCTATAGCGACGGTTCTGTCGCTATAGGGCCCTTTTAGTGACAATTTATTTAGAAATTAATTATTTTAATTAAATAGATTAAATTAAATAGTTTTTAATTATTAAAAATACTAAATAAATTCTGAAAAATTATTTTAAAGTCTGAAAAATAGTTTTTATTATTTAGAGTATATTTCATAAATATTTAATATTTTTGGAATATAAATGGTATTTAATTTATTTAATTATAATATTAAATAAATTATTTTAAAATGATTTTAATACATGAAAATCATGAAAAATAATATAATGGTATAAGAAAATATTTTAAGTTATTTTTAGTGACTTTTAATATTTGTGATGAATTTTATTAATTAATTAATATTAATGATAATTAGTTTATTTAATAAATATATTAAATAAATTGTGAGAAAATAGAATTAATGTTTTATAAATCATAAAAAAAAATGATTTAAGTGTTATAAAAATATTTTAAGTTATAAAATATAACTTTTGATATTTTGTCATAAAAATATTAATATTTTAATATTAAGAGCAATTATCGGATAATGAATTTAAGTGTTTAAAAATCATATAAAGGTGATTTTAAAGTATTAAAAATAACTTGATATATTACAAATATATTATAATATTAAGTGATGATTTTCATTAATATTTGATTATAAATAAATATTAATGATAAAAGAATTATGTGGTATTTAATTCATTTAAATACAATTTTAATGATTGAAAATACGATAAATGATAATAATTTTTTAAAAATTATTATAAGACTTGGAAAAATAATTTGGCTGTTAATAAATTATATTAGATATTGGTTAAGTGTTTTGACAGAGTTTAATTGAACTTAAACTCTAAATTTTTGTCCGACTAGACCATCGGGATGTTAAAATTTTGTCGGATTCAACTCAGACTTAAATAATCTGACTTGATGCTAAGTTTTATGTGCTGAATAGACTGATAGGGTTATGTGTTATGTGTTTAGGTTATTCTATGTATATATATTATAGTATTATATTGTGATGATATTATTCTAATATTTGAGATCTATATTACTAATATTAGGTCTTCGGATAAAGCGATATAAATTGTGTAGCGGTTATCAACGGTTCAGGCAAGTTTATTTTTACTTAACTCTACTAAGAGTTGTTTCATTCGGATAAGCTTATGGTTAATCATTGCTAGTTGCCATGAATTGTACTCATACATATTGCATGTATAAGTCGTAAATGAAAACGTCATCCCTTCATTATCACTTGGTTCGAGATATATTTGTTTATGTATAATACTTGTTCAGTCATAAATTTGTTCCTGCTAGTTCACAATTATATTATTGAATTATAGCCAGCTTATTATTCAGACTCTTTCAATCATGATATATCGTTATATTATTGAACTTAAACTTGTTGGGCAATCTTATGCTCACCCTTGCTATATCATGATAAACATTGTAGATTAAGATGAATGCGTCGGATACAAGGAAAGGTTAAAGGCAGTTCCAGCTTAAAGTTAATGTGTGCGACTAGTTTTGTAATAGTGAAGTTTGATAATAATGTTATATGTTGGATAGTTATGAATTGTGTATTTAAGTTAAGGTTACTCGACCTTGGGGAAAAGTGTGTAAGTTTAATGTATAAATAATTTATGTTTATATCTTCCTCAAATATAGTAATAGTGTTAGAATGATCGAACCAGATCTGCGGTGATTCGGGAACTCGGATTCGGGGCCTTCACAGAACGTCTTGCTCGTATATACATAAACGAGATTGTAAGATTGCATGGTATGCCAGTATCCATAGTTTCTGATTGAGACCTAAGATTCACTTCAAGATTTTGGGTTAGTTTGTAAAAAGCTATGGGCACGGATTTACGATTCAGTTCGGCATATCATCCTCAAAGCAGACGGCAGCGGTGGAAAGGACTATTCAAACTCTTGAAGATTTATTAAGACTCTGTGTCCTTGACTTCAAAGGAAGTTGGGACAAGTTCTTACCATTGGTGGAGTTTTCCTACAACAACAGTTATCAAACAAGTATTGGAATGGCTCCATTTGAGACGTTGTATGGAAGAAAGTGTCGTTCTCCAGTATGCTAGGATGAGGTGGGTGAAGCAACATTGTTGGGACCGGAGTTAGTACGTATGACTACAGAAAAGATTCAAACGATCCGACAATGTATAAAAACCTCACAAGATCGACAAAAGAGTTATGATGATCTTCATCGAAAGGACGTGGAATTCAATATTGGAGATCATGTGTTGTTACGCGTTGCTCCATGGAAATGAGTTACGAGATTTGGAAAGAGAGGAAAGCTCAATCCTCGATTCATTGGCCCATTTGTAATCCTCGATCGTGTAGGAACTGTGGCCTATAGACTCGCCTTACCGCCAAGTATGTCTCGTGTTCATAACGTTTTTCACATATCTATGTTACGTAAATATGTGAAAGACCCGAACCACATTATTGAATTACAACCAGACGAGATAGAGGAAGATTTAACGTATGAAGAGTTACCTGTTAAAATCTTGGATAAGAATGATCATATTCTACGCTCCAAGGTTATACCTCAAGTCAAAGTTTTGTGGAGAAACCACGATGTGGAAGAAATGACATGGGAGTTAGAATCTGAGATGAAGTTAAGATATCCGCACCTCTTCGATATACCAGGTACGTACCCTAATTTCGAGGACGAAATTTCATAAGAAGGGGAGGTTGTAAGACCCCAACTTTTATGAATAAAGAATAATTTTCTCGAAATATATTTTTGAATATTATGGTGTGAATTTTGTATAATGTTATAGTTGTGGGTAATATTTATAAATTTTGCAAAGTAAGCAAGTTGTTATATAATATTCGATTGGTCAGGGAATATTCGTTTTAACAGGGAATATTTGTACGACCGCACAATCATTGGTGGACCCCACAACGAAAGTATTGTCGTAGTTAGAAAATGACATAATTATCTTTTTATATAAATAACGGCGAAAGTGTTACCGTTAAAACTGTTGAACTACCCTAGAGTAAAAGTACAGTAATACGCGTGGTTGCATAGTAGCACACGGTATTGATTATTGATGCTTACGTGAGAAGTCATTTAGTTATAGTCAATTATTGGTATAGTAATTGCTGCATCATATCTCTCATATTATTGATTCAATTATTGTCACAGTATCATATGCATAATATGTTATATTATTAAATCAATAATTGAGACGACAAAGTTATTCATATTATTATTTGCAATATTGACAATGTCTAGAAGTTCTGTCAAGGAGAGGTTTAGTCACCTAATTGTGCCCCAATAAGGAGAAATCCTTATCGAAAACCCCTTCTTTCCTGGGAATGACCTGGTTGTTAAATATTATGAGTTATAATATTAATGATGAATAAGTTCGTGTTGATTAAAGATGAAATTGATAGTTCCATTGTTTGGGAATTATTAGTGTTAGTGGAAATCGATATTTATTTCGATAATAATTAATGTCTGGAGGTTATATTGACCAATCGGGTAATTCACCGGATAAATGAGCAATTAATTGCTATTAATTCACATGCTTATAACTATGTGTTCACATGTATGTACTATTGATTCACATGATTTACTATTAGGTGAGTTGCTGCAAGATTGATAATACTTGCATGACTAAATTAAAAATGAAGGTATAGATGAAGGTACTATACTGTAATTAGTTTTTTCACATGATTATACTATTAAGTCACATGAATGAACTATTAATTCACATTATTTACTATTAAGTGAGGTGGTGCAAGTTTGATAATACTTGCAGGACTAATTAAAAATGAAGAAAAAGAGGAAGGTATTATATTGTAATATTTTGTGCCCCAAAACGTGCAATTATCGAAACTATATTTTCCTATAAATAGAAGCTCATTCTTCTTTCATTCTCACCAATTCACTAAGTCTCACAAGAGCAATTATTATAGAGAGAAATTATAGAGAGAAAGAAGAAGAGAAGTCTGATACCTCACTATTCTAGTATCCAGTTTCTTTTAAGGTAAGAGGTATTATTTTTTTCGTATTCATGAAGAGAGTTATTTTCTTTCAATACTCGTAAAGGTTGTTATTCTATTCTTTATTATTCTGTTGGAATAACATGTCTGCGCGGTCTATCGCATGCCTAGTGAATTCTTTTGTTATTCCATTCTTTATTATTTTGTTGGAATAACCTGTTTGTACGGTCTATCGCATACCTGGGGAATTCTTTTGTCATTCCATTCTTTATTATTCTGTTAGAATAACCTGTCTACGTGGGCTACCGCATTCATGGTGAATTCTTCTGTTATTCCATTCTTTATTATTCTGTTGGAATAACTTGTCTATGTGGACTACCGCATGAATGGTGAATGATCCTTCATATTCATTTCTTATTAAATTGTGGAAATGATCCGCTCTACGCGGATTACTGCATACAATGCGCAAAAAATCCATTCATATTTTCATATATTCTATTATACTAAGTTGGTTAAAGTTTTGGCTTCTATACTCCATGAAATTAATAGAATATCTTGGATATTTGCGCTTCATCCAGTATCTTTTCATGGAAATATTCTTCTGAGCATTCTTGAATTTTACTCCACAAAGCAGTATCATGTTGACAATTTGGACGTTATTGATTTCTGGATAAATTAAATTATAAATCTTTAAAATTTATCTTGAACTTGTTTTATTGAATTATTTTGTCATTGTCATCATCCTCATGCTTATATTGTGATGAAAGTCATCTCTGACTTACGTGCATAGATGGACTTGGTATGATTATGATCAGGGATTATTCGGTATAATCATGACCGTAATGTGATGAATGATGTGGTGAAATTCATCATTGGCTTGTAGTTCATTGATGGACAGTTGTTAGTATGATTATGACTAGGATTATTCGGTATAATCATGACCATTGATGATTACATGAATATCATTGGCCGTGATGCAGGGATGATTCGATTTTATTTATTAAGTTGAGTCTCAGCGATAAAGTGGATGAAAAACTTTTTAAATCATAGAAGATAGTAGATTTTATGCCCTACTTGACTCTTCTAATGGATTGCTTATTCCGCTGCAGTTGTTGATCTAAAACTTGTTGTCTATTATATTCTATCAGTTGTTATACTGTTGAAGGCTAAGGATAATTTATTCTTCATTATCTTAGTCATAATATTTTTTACTGGGCTAGTTGAGCTCACCCTTTTTTTAATATTCTCTTTAGGAAATAAGAATATAGCTAGGACGAGTCGGGGACCGAATTGACGGTCCTGATGGTTGTTTTAGTAGTCCTCACTATTCTATAAAATAGTGTGACAATAAATGTAATGAGGACTCCATTGAGTGTGGATATTGTCTAGATGACAATATTCTTATTAAAACTCTTAGATTATGTTTTGTCGCATTTTACACGACTGTTGTATAATTAAGTTGTATTTGAAATTTGTACCATGTATTTGGTGACTCAAGATGGGTGATGTATACCTATTTTGGGGGCGTCACAGTTGGTATCAAAGCTTAGGGATATGATCCCTGGCTGAGATGTGACAAGAACTAGGAGGGGAGAGACGGGGAATTCCTTCGCTAGTATGACCTACCTAAGTTTATTTGGTATTTAATTGGTCGGTCAGAGTATAGGGATAATATGTGATATGTTAAGTAACCCTTGTTTTGTGACAATATTTGAAAATGGCATCCGAAAATGTTGAGATAAGCAATGAAGCCCATGAGACCGTTGAGTCACCAACGATCAATACCCAGGATAATGTGAAACAGGAAGACAATAATCCTCAGGTAAACAATAAGACCGATGAAATGGTGAACGATTGGATGTTTAAAGGCTTTATGCAATTCATGCAACATCAGGCGAGAGCGAATCCTATTCAAAATACAGGTAGAAACACTGGCAACTCTCGAATGGTCACCGCTAAACAGTTCAAGGAGCTGGGACCACCGGAGTTTATTGGAGAGCCAAAACCACTTAAGGCGGAGATGTGGATAAAGCAGATCACCAAGATATTTGATGTTTTGGGATGCTCCGAGGAGCAAAAGGTTTCCTTTGCCACCTTTATGTTGCGAGGATAGGCGATTATCGGTGGGAATCGGTGAAAAGCGTACTTTCAACTCCGCCAGACCGAAGATGTCTTGGGAGAAATTCCAAGAATCGTTGAACGACAAGTACTTTCCCCGAAAGTATTTGTCACATGAAGGAGGTAGAGTTCATCAAGTCGGATCGAACAATATGACCGCACAAAGACGGGGCTAAGTTTGCTTGAGTGTCACAAAGACGGGCTTAAGTTTACAATGTCACATGAGAATGCTGAAGATGTTGATCGAGTGACTAAGATGTTAATCGACTGATTCAGATGTCGATTTGGGGGGAAGAACAGGAGAGATTTGTGACTGATAAAACGCCCGTTATTATCGACTGATTTTTTGACTGATTGAGATTTGTCAATTTGGGGGAAATAACAGAAGAGATTTGTAACCCTCGTTATTATCTATGCCTCCCTTATGACCCTCGTTAAAATCCTAAAAAAAAATTCCTATACCGACTACCAAATTGTGACCCTCGGAATAGACTACCTGCAGGGTCCTATACCGACGGTTAGACTGTGAGCGTCGCTATATACATCTATTGCGACGGTTCCACCCCGACCGTCGCTAAATCCCGTCACTATAGATTGATTTTCTAGTAGTGTTGAAATATCCAGGGATTTAACCCACATCTGTTGTACCTGTACATGTACCTGTACATGTTCATATTTTCCCAACAGCACATACACACACTAACAATATGACCAACATGAATCCCATTAATTTAAACTAAACATAAACAAAACTAAAGTAAAAATGAGAAGTAACTAAATCAGATGAATTACAATTAACTTAATAAGGCCCAATAACATGAATTACAATTACCAAGGCCAACAATATGTCAAAAACCAACTAAATGAGAAGTAAAAATTTCAAAAACATCCCATTAATCTAAACTAAACTATATCAAACATCCCATTAAGCTAAATTTAACTAAATGTCAAACCGCAACATAAACTAAGTCAAAAATAATGTAAACTACAAAAGAATGTAAACTAAGTCAAGCTAGTAGAGCCACGGTGTGAGGAGGATCATCGGTAGGCAGCCAACCGCTCTGGAGTATGAAAATTGTCATCCTCGTCCACAAATTCACAAATCGACTGTTGATACAATATAATGTAACTCATTAGTCCATATATATGATTCAATTAAAGATAACTAAAATGAAAATTAAATAACATATGAATAAATATTTAATTTAAAACTCAAGTATAATGTGAGACCCAGATTTTATGAATAAATATTTAATTTTCTAGAAATATATATATTTTTTAATATTATGGTGTGGATTTGATATAATGTTATAGTTGTGGATAGTATTTATAAACTTTGCAAAGTAAGCAAGTGGTTATATAATATTCGATTAGTCGAGGAATATTCGTTTTAATAGGGAATATTGTACAACGGCACAATCATTGGTGGACCCCACAACGGAAGTATTGTCGTAGTTAGAAAATGACAAAATTATCATTTTATAAAAATAACGGCCGAAAAGTGTTACCGTTAAAAGCTGTTGAACTACTCGGTAGTAAAAATGCTGATGTAATACACGTGGTTGCATAGTAGCACACGGTATTGATTATTGATGCTTACGTGATAAGTCACTCATTATACTCAATTATTGCTACAATAATTGCTTGCATTATATCTCTCGTATTATTGATTCAATTATTATTACGATATCATCTGCATAATATGTTATATTATTAAATCAATAATTGAGGCGACAAATTTATTCATATTATTATTTGCAATATTGACAATGTCTAGAAGTTACATCGAGGAGAGGTTTGGTCACATAATTGCGGCGCCAATAAGGAGAAATCTTTATCGAAAAGCCCTCTTTCACAGGAACGACACTAGTTGTTAAATATTGTGAATTATAATATTAATGATGAATAAGTTAAGTGTTGATTAAAGATGAATTTTATAGTTCCATTGTGTTGGGAATTATTTGTGTTAGTGGAAATCGAATTTTTTTTCGATAATAATTGATGTCTGGAGGTTATATTGTTCAATCGAATATTCGGGGCACTTTTAGTGTCGGAGTACTATTCACGAAGTTACTATTCACGAGTTACTATTCATGAGTTACTATTCATGAGTTACTATTCATGAGTTACTATTCACGAGAGTCTTATTCATGAGTTACTTATTCACGAAGTACTATTCACCCGTAAGATATATTTCTTTTCGGTCCAAATCATTTTTGGGTACAATATTATTCCATGAGGAGATGTGCTAATTTTTCGAATAGTTGGTTGAAGATATAATAGTAAATCAATATGGACCCATTTGGTGGAAAGTTATAATAGTAAATCAATATGGATCATTTGGTTTAAAGTTTTAATAATAAATCGGTATGGACCGTTGCTTTAAGTTTTAATAGTAAATCAATATGGATCGTCTCGTTTAAAAGTAAATCAATCTGGACCGTTTCATGAATTAGTTACTATTCAGTCCATTCTCCTATAAATAAAGCTCATTCCTTCATTATTTCTTACGAATTCACTTTGAAACTCTAGAGAGAAACTATAGAGAGAAAGAAGAAAAGTATTTTGCTACTTCACTACTCCAATATCCGTTTTTTCTAAGGTAGGGATATTATTTGTTATACTAAGTAAGGGATATTCTTTCTTTCTTATTCGTGAAGAGAACTTCATTATTCCATTCTTTATTATTATGTTGGAATAACTTTTTATATGTGGGATATCTATACTTGATGAAATTCTTACATTATTCCATTCTTATTATTACATTGGAATAACATGTTTATCACAAATCTGCATACATACATGGTGAAATTCTTCTAATATTCCGTTCTTTATTATTACGTCAGGAATATCACATACGTGCGTTCTGTGGGACTGGTTCCATTATTTATTATTACATTGAATATCACATGTAGATGCGTGCATTTATGTCCGTTGTTATTATTTCTGTGGGACTGGTTTACTATTATTCTATTATTTATTATTACATTGGGAATAACATGGTTGTGCGATCTATTCTATTGCACGGTGAATCCTTCTGTTATTCCATTCTTTATTATTCTGTTGGAATAACCTGTCTATGTGGATTACCACATGCATGGTGAATGATCCTGTGTATTCATTCCTTATTAAATTGTGGAAATGATCTGTATACGTGGATTACCGCATGGCGGATGAAAATCCATTTGCAGTTTCATATATTATATTATACTCAGTTGGTTAAAGCTTTGGCTTCTATACTCCATGAAATTAGTGGAATATCCTTGATATTTGCGCTTCATCCAGTATCTTTTCATGGAAATATTCTTCTGAGCATTCTTGAATTTTACTTGCACAAGCGATGTCATGTTGACAATTTGGGCGTTATTGAGTTCGGGATAAATTAACTTATAAATCTTTAAAATTTATTCTTGAACTTGTTTTATTGAATTGTCATCATCCTCATGCTTATATTATTTTGAAAGTCATCTTTGGCTTACGTGCGTAGATGGACTTGGTATGATTATGACCGAGGATTATTCGGTATAATCATGGCCCAGTAATGTGACGAATGATGTGGTAAAAGTCCTCATTGGCCTATAGTTCATTGGTGGGCGAGTTGTTGGTATGATTATGACCGAGGATTATTCGGTATAGTCATGACCATTGATGATTACATGAATATCCTTGGTAGTGGAGCGAGGATGATTCGATTTTATTTATTAAAAAATTTTGAGTCTCGATGATAAAGTTGATGAAAACCTTTTAAATCATAGAAGATAGTAGATTTTATTCTCTACTTGACTCTTCTAATGGATTGCTTGTTCATTGCTTTGATTAAACTTGATGTTTATTATATTTTATCGGTTTAACATTATTGAAGAAGCTAATGATAATTTATTACGCATTATCTTAGTCATAATATTTCTTCTTTGGGCTAGTTGAGCTCACCCTTTCTTTCACCGTTCTCTTGAGGAAATGAGAACGTAGGCTGGGGACTAGTCGGGGAGCAGTGATGGTCTAGATGGTGCATTAGTAGTCCTCACTATTACATGAAATAGTGTGATAATAAATGTAATGAGGACTCCATTGAGTGTGGATATTGTCTAGATGACAATATTTGTATTAAAACTCACAACCTATGTTTTGTAAGTATTTTACCGTATTTGTTGTATAATTAAGTTGTATTTGTATTCAGTACCTTGTATCTGGCGACTCAAGATGGGTGATGTATACCTATTTTGGGGGCGTCACAGTTGGTATCAAAGCTTAGGGATATGATCCCTGGCTGAGATGTGAGACAAGAACTAGGAGGAGAGGCAGAAATTCCTTCACTAGTATGACCTACCTAAGTTTATTTGGTATTTAATTGGTCGAATTAGTAGTATAGGGATAATATGTGATATATTAATTAACCCTTGTTTTGTGGCGATATTGGAAAATGGCATCCAAAAATGTTGAGATAAGCAATGAAGCACATGAGATCGTGGAGACACCTCTAATCACCAACCCGAGGATAATGTGATGTCGGTGAAGAAGGGATTAGAGATATCCATGTGGTGAGTGAAGAATTGATAGTTGCACTTAGAGATAGTCGCAGTAGTAGTAGAGAGTGAGGAAGAAGAGGAAGAAGAGAGAACACGAGGAGAATTTATTAGAAGAACTTTATGATCAAAATGTAGAATTGCAAAATCATATTCATGAGTTAGAAGAAGCGAAATTTGAAGAATCGCGACGGTGATGCGTGGAGCAAAGATGTAACAATTCAAAATTGTGTTACCCGATGTGCGATACTTGAATGAGAAGCACTCTTTGTCGAGTATAAGATATTAGAGCTAGAATCTAATAATGCTATGATCAAAGTTACGATGAAAGAAGAAACAACTAAGCGAATGAGAATAGAGGATGCATGGGTAAAAGCATACGCACGACGCGTTGATATTGTAGAAAAAGGCGTTTGATCAATAAATCCAAAATAGATGAAATAGATTTCACTTTTTGAATGACAATTGGTAGAATCCAACATCGAGTTGAAATTACCACAATGCATGGGGCGGTCGACCCAATTCGATATGGATCGGAGAGTAATGATTCAAATCATGGATCGGAATGCGACGAAGCAATTAATGGTGGAATGTCCTCTATAGCAAAGTCAAGTCTAAATTTGGGATGGTGGCGCTTGAAGAATGTCCCAAACAAGTCAAAATCGATAGTTTAAAAGAGAGCATTTTTTTGTGACAAGGAACACGAATGAAGTTATCACGAGTTAGTTAATTATCAATTCTTGCAAAGTCTATACATTATTAGATACCGGTTCTACCCATTCTTTTATCTCTCTTGCTTGCGCTCAACGTTTAAATTTGACTTTGGAGAAATTAGACTTTGACTTATTGGTTGAAACTTTGATAGTAGAAACCATCGTTACCTCCACTATTTATAAATCTTGTTGATTCAAATCGACACTTTCACGTTACTTGTCGATCTTATCTCTTTAAAAATACTTGCCTTTGATGTGATTTTAGGAATCGATTGGTTAACTACTCATCAAGCTTTTTGTAAGGTTGTTAGCTTTCATATTCTTAACCAACCTATTATGCGAATTAAAGCAACCAAACCACTAAAGTCAATCACTGTTATATTAAGCCATAAGTAAAGAGCCCTGAGACTTTCACTGGTGACTTCCTTGTGTGGAATGCTGCAAAAGCGAACTTTACGTAGGCGACGTTGTGAATAACGATGGCAAGTTGATAGGTATCAATGTGACGTGTTATCCAAGTCTTGGATGAGAGTCACAGATTTTGAATGATATTTCTATTGTTAATAAATTTCTGACGTATTCTTGAAGACTTCTTAGCCTACCCTAGGCGTGAAATCGAATTTTGTATTGACCCCATCTGAAAACCCATTTCTAAAACCCTCAAATATTTCTTTACCTAAAACGATCGTATAATGTGTCAAAGACGTTGGCTCGAACTGTTGAAGATTACGATCGTACCATTCAATACCATCGAGGGAAAAAGCGAGCGTGGTAGGCGACGCGTTGAGTAGAAGATCGTATCGTTCTGAGTGCGATGTTGTTAACACAAAAACCCATCTCGTATAACTTACGAAATGATGAAGATAGAGTTAAAGACTCTAGGGACCCACGCGTGAAGATAATGAATATCTGAGTAGAATCGACTTTAATCGATAAAGTTAAAAGCCATTCAAAAGCTACACACTTTGCGACGAATGCGATGAAGAATTTGAAGAAAAGGTTCAAGAGGCGTTATTCTAGAAGCAAGAATCGATGAAGAGAAATCTCAACCCTCGATTTAATTGGCCCATTTGAAATCCTCGATCGGTAGGAACCGTAGCTTATAGACTCGTTTTACCGCCAAGTATGTCGTGTTGTTCATAATGTTTTTAACGTATCGATGTTACGTAAATATGGGGACGACCCGAACCACATTATTAATTTAGAACCGGACGAGATAGCGAATGATTTAACGTATGAGGAGATACGTGTTAAAATCTTGGATAAGAAGGATTATATTCAACACTCAAAGGTTATACCTCAAGAGTTAGAATCAAATGAAGTCGAAGTATCCTCACCTCTTGACATACCGTGCGTACGTAAAATTTGAGGCAAAATTCCATAAGGAGAGTAGATTGTGAGACCCCAGATTTTATGAATAAATATTTAATTTTCTAGAAATAAATTTTTTTTTTAATATTATGGTGTGGATTTGATATAATGTTATAGTTGTGGATAGTATTTATAAACTTTGCAAAGTAAGCAAGTGGTTATATAATATTCGATTGGTCGAGGAATATTCATTTTAACAGGGAATATTGTATAATGGCACAATCATTAGTGGACCCCACAAAGGAAGTACTGTCGTAGTTAGAAAACGACAAAATTATCATTTTATAAAAATAACGGCGGAAGTGTTACTGAATTAAAAGCTGTTGAACTACTCGGTAGTAAAAAATGCGATGTCTGGCGTGGTTGCGTAGTAGCACACACGGTATTGATTATTGATGCTTACGTGATAAGTCACTCGAGTTATACTCAATTATTGCTCACGATAATTGCTGCATCATATCTCTCGTATTATTGATTCAATTATTATTCTGATATCATCTTGCATAATATGTTATATTATTAAATCAATAATTGAGAACGACAAAGTTATTCATATTATTATTTGCAATATTGACAATGTCTAGAAGTTACATCGAGGAGAGGTTTGGTCACCTAATTGCGTGCGATAAGGAGAAATCCTTATCGAAAAGCCCTCTTTCTGAGGAGCGACACGGTTGTTAAATATTGTGAATTATAATGATGAATAAGTTCGTGTTGATTAAAGATTAATTTTATAGTTCCATTATGTTGGAATTATTTGTGTTAGTAAAAATCGACATTTGTTTCGATAATAATTGATGTCTGGAGGTTATATTATTCAATCGGGTATTCGGGGCACTTTTCGTGTCAGAGTACTATTCACGAGTTACTATTCATGAGTTACTATTCATAATTTACTATTCACGAGTTACTATTCACGGGGTACTATTCACCCATAAGATATATTTCTTTTCGGTCCAAATCATTTTTGGGTACAATATTATTCCATGAGGAGATGTGTTAATTTTTGAATAGTTGGTTGAAGATATAATAATAAATCAATATGGATATTTGGTGGAAAGTTATAATAGTAAATCAATATGGATCATTTGGTTTAAAGTTTTAATAGTAAATCGGTATGGATGAATTGCTTTAAGTTTTAATAGTAAATCAATATGGATCGTCCGTTTAAAAAGTAAATCAATCTGGACCGTTCATGAATTAGTTACTTATTAGGTCCATTCTCCTATAAATAGAAGCTCATTCCTTCATTATTTCTTACGAATTCAACTTTGAAACTCTAGAGAAAACTATAGAGAAAAGAAGAAAAGTATTACGCTACTTCACTACTCCATATCCGGTTTCTTCTAAGGTAGGGGATATTATTTGTTGTACTTACTTGTAAGAGGTATTCTTTCTTTCTTTTTCATGAAGAGAACTTTTTTATTCAATTCTTTATTATTATGTTGGAATAACTTTGTATATGCATGCAGGATACCTATATACTTGGTGAAATTCTTTTTTATTATTCCATTCTTATTATTACATTGGAATAACTTTTGTTTATCTAAAATCTGCATACATGGTGAAATTCTTCTAATATTCCGTTCTTTATTATTACGTGAATATCCTATCATGCGTCGCGTTCTGTGGGACATGGTTCCATTATTTATTATTACAGCCGGAATATCACATGCATGCGTTTACGGGACTGATTCCATTATTTATTATTACATTTATCACATGTCGTGCGTTTATCATTGGACTGGTTCCATTATTTATTATTTTGTTGGGAATAACCTATATGCATGCGTCTATCGCACGCATGGTGAATCCTTCTGTTATTCCATTCTTTATTATTCTGTTGGAATAAATTGTCTATGTGGATTACCACATACATGGTGAATGATCTTATGTATTCATTCCTTATTAAATTGTGGAAATGATATGTATACGTGGATTACCGTATGGCGGGTGAAAATCCATTTGTAGTTTCAAATATTATATTATACTCAGTTGGTTAAAGCTTTGGCTTCTATACTCCATGAAATTAGTGGAATATCCTTGATATTGGCGCTTCATCCAGTATCTTTTCATGGAAATATTCTTCTGAGCATTCTTGAATTTTACTGCACAAAGCAGTATCATGTTGACAATTTGGACGTTATTGAGTTCAGGATAAATTAACTTATAAATCTTTAAAATTTATTCTTGAACTTGTTTTATTGAATTGTCATTATCATCATGCTTATATTATTTTGAAAGTCATCTTTGGCTTACGTGCATAGATGGACTTGGTATGATTATGACCAGGGATTATTCGGTATAATCATGACCGTAATGTGACAAATGATGTTGTAAAAGTCCTCATTAGCACATGTAGTTCATTGGTGGGCGGTTGTTGGTATGATTATGACCGAGGATTATTCGGTATAGTCATGACCATTGATGATTACATGAATATCCTTGGCCATGGGCGCATGGATGATTCGATTTTATTTATTAAAATTTGAGTCTCGGCGATAAAAGTGATGAAAACCTTTTAAATCATAGAAGATAGTAGATTTTATTCTCTACTTGACTCTTCTAATGGATTGCTTGTTCATTGCTTTTGATTAAACTTGATGTTTATTATATTTTATCGGTTTAACATTATTTGAAGGCTAATGATAATTTATTACGCATTATCTTAGTCATAATATTTCTTCTTGGGCTAGTTGAGCTCACCCTTTCTTTCATTTGTTCTCTTCTGAGAAATGAAACGTAGGCGGGACTAGTCGGGGAACAGTGATGGTCCTAGATGGTGCATTAGTAGTCCTCACTATTACGTGAAATAGTGTGATAAAAAATGTAATGAGGACTCCATTGAGTGTTATTGTCTAGATGACAATATTTGTATTAAAACTCTCAAATTTATGTTTTGTTGTATTTTACACGATTGTTGTATAATTAAGTTGTATTTGTATTCAATTACCTTGTATCCGGCGACTCAAGATGGGTGATGTATACACCGCTTTTGGGGCGTCACACACTGACGAGCAAATCAGCGTTGACTCAACATCGGCCAAACGCCGTCCCTCGACTAAGGTAACCACCATCCGAACAATCTCATCGCATATCGCTGCCCACCGCTTCGTAGGGATACCCATTTCTGGCGGTGGCACCAATCGCAATGTCTGCAAGCTTAAGTCGATGGAGGCGAGAATCTGCGGCGGTGTCTCGACGATGGAACATCGGATCGGTCTCAAACCTCTCGACACCACGCAGCCCATAACACATTAGAACAAAGCATCGCTCTAAGCCACAGCATGTATGTGATGGTCCCATGGGGCTCTTTTGACGCAGACAAGCTAGAGCCTACAAAAATAAATATAACATGAATAATATTATAAGTTTACTTTATTCATAAACAAGAAATAAACTAAAATATTATACCTCCCGGCAAAGGTATAGGTTGGTATCCTCAGTAACCCCAAAGACTCGACATCGGCGGTAGTACTAGTGGGAGTATCCCGAGACGCGACCAAAGAGTCGTCTCCTCGTCCCGAGATAAACTAATCTCGGCCGAAGGGATGATGGAATCTAATGTCTCAAAGATCACCCCTAGCGACTGCGCAACTCATTATATCAAGTTGCATGAGCTTCTCAAACCGCTCTTGTAATTTGATATATGTACATATGATTTATCTTGGTATCATCATATAAATTATGTAATATTATCCTAAATAATATTTATTATAGTAAATGTATTACCCGTATAGATAGTGCTGCTGGAGACATCGTCGACCCGAAGCTTTGTTTTTAACTTTCTGTTTTAATCAACGCATATACTTGAAATATGACAATATATCGGCTCCACATAAATTCAAGTGATGATTATAACACAATGTAGGTGATATTACCTCTCAAAAGGATACATCCATTGATATTGCACCAGTCCTCCAAGCTTAAGTTCATATGGCAGATGAATATGCAAATGCTCCATCAAGTCAAAGAACCCCAAAGGTAAGATCATTTCGAGCTTACACATTGTCAACACTATATTTTTCTCCATCTGCTCCACATCACTGTACCTTTTAACAGTTGAGCAAATATCCCGAAAGAAATTTGAAAGTGCGATAAAAGCATCATTAATATTCCTTGGTAATACTTCACGAAAGGTAATTGGAATCAACTTCTGCATGAATACATAATAGTCATAACTCCTGAATCCGGTAATTTTCAACTTCTCAACCTTAGTACATCGAGAGATGTTAGAAGCATAACCATCAGGTAGCTTCAATGCACTAAGCCACTTGTAAATTTTTTCAACTTGTTACTTGGTAAGACAAAATGGAGCTTTTGGTTCTAAGTTGTTAGGACGGAGCCACAATTCCTGCCTGATGTTCATTTCCTCCAAGGCTTTACATTATTTATCATTGTCTTTTGTTTACCACTCATGATCTAGCGATGTAAAACAAGTTCTCGAACACATTTTTCTCATCCGTGCATGACATCTATGCAATGATAACGAAGTCTTTAGTGTGACCCAAAGATGGCAACTCAAACCAAATGGGCGAGTGTGTGTCCAATTATGAGCTTTATCGTACCTATTGCTCTCAACATACCATGCTCCTTCCCAAAGCAAGTGGAAATGTCGATCATTTAGCCATCCAAGTACATAGTCATTTGCGATGTTTACGACTAACAACCCCTTCTTTTTGTTTTCTATTGAATCTGTGTAGACATCTTTTTATAAGCGTGCTCAAAGAAAAGAATCTTGACGATTCCCAAAGAAACTAGTTTTTCACCCATGACGCAGTTGTGTGCCCTGCACATCCCCCATACAGACTGGACAGGACAACTTACCATGGGTCGACCAACCACTAACCATCCCAAGTGTTGGAAAGTCAGTGATAGTCCACAACAAGGCTGCCTTCATCAAAAAATTTTGCCCAACAGATTTATCAAAAGTCTGAACCCCTGTTTCCCACAACATCTTAAGTTCATCGACTAACAGTCTAAGGTACACGTTGATGTCTTTTGTAGGATTCTTATCCCCCGGTATTAGTAAAGTCAAGAAAAGATACGGATCCCTCATGCACATTGACGGTGGAAGATTGTAAGCTACCATAATCACTGGCCAAACAGAGTATGACTGACTAAAATTATTAAACGGACAAAATCCATCTGTAGCCATACTAAGCCTGACATTCCTAACTTCATAGGCAAATTGTGGAAAATTGGCATCAAAATTCTTCCACTCATCTCCATCTGTCGGGTGAGTAATCTGACCAAGGACGACGTTCCTTGTCCTATGCCAATGCATACTAGGTGCAGTATGCGAAGACATGAATAGCCGCTGCAACCTCGGCGCAAGAGGAAAGTACCTTAATATCTTCTTCGGAACATGTTTCTCCTTCCCCCCACGTTTTGTGATTTTGTACCGAGGCAAATTGCATATATCACACTGCACCTTATCTTTGTCCTCCCCATAGTATAACATATAGTCCTGCTCACAAGCATCGATCTTCTCATACCCGAGATTCAACCCCTTAACCATCTTCTTCACTTCATAGTAACTCGCGGGAAGGGTATTATCCTTAAGTAAGAACTCCCTGAAAATAGCAAGCAAATCATTGAATCTTCTCTCACTGCAGTCATGCTCATTCTTGTAGTGTAAAAACTTCGTCACTGCAGAAAGCCTGGTGTGTTTGTCGTGTTCAGGATACAATGGGGTCCCTAATTCAGATATCATCTTATAGAAGGAAGCTGCTAAATCATTTGGCTTTTGTTGATCAGCACTGCTTGACGCAGGCTCATTTTCAGCCCAGTCAATATTCGTAGGGCCATACGCATCTACCAACATCTCCACGACATCATAGTTATCTGACTGGTCTACGGTACTGCCCAAAATCAATGGCTGACATATAATTAAGCCCTAACCCTAACATAACTGAGTTGAAGTTAGAAAATTACCTCACTTGATCGAAATGTTAGAGACAAAAAAGAAGAGATACCCACGGTCGCCGGAAATCCACCCATCACTGCCGATTCCCACCAACGTCGTACGATAGAAGAGAGGAGAGAGGGAGTTGGCATTTTATGGAGGGGTGATGGAACAAAGTAGGGAGGAGGGAGAAGTCGGAGAGTGAGGTAGGAGGGAGAAGCCAAAGAGTGAGGTAGGAGGGAGGAGGGAGAAACCGGAGAGTGAGGTAGGAGAGAGATGGAGCAGAAGCAAACTGATCGATAGATCTGTAAGTGTGTATTAAAATAGATCATTTTCGATAGAAGTCCTGTCGAAAATAAGTCCTTCGACTTTAGTTTATTTCTAACGGACGATAAGGCTTATCCAATCGAGATAGTATTTCCCGGTGGCACAAAATGTTGGCGCCTTTAGGTAGCCTTATTCCGATTGAATTCGGTCAAATTTAATATATCTCTGACTGAATTATGTTCGACTGATCGATCCGTCGAATATACATTAATATCGATGGAATTTAGTCTGTCGAAAATACATCCGTCGACCTTAAGTGTTTTTCTTGTAGTGCATGGAAGTAAAGTAGAATCTAGAGCCTCAATTGTCAACATGAAAAAATCAGCACAAAAGCTATTATATGAAGGTACAATTGAGTGGGAGTGCGACAATTCTCTCCTTGAATTAAGGTCCACCTCTATATGGAGAGAAAAAAAATACAGTGTCTGCTTGTAGAGTGGAATAATATATAGTAAATCAACATAGAAGATGGAAATAAAGACATTTGTAGCTACTGAGTAGTTTGAAAAATAAGAAGTAGCTTTTTAATATTTGCCTTAGGTTTAGCAGAGCTAATTAGGAGTTTCTGATGCTGTGTCTATGAGGGTTCTACTTTTGGCAATGAAAACTTTATTTACTATGAGAATAGTTTATAAGTGAAAAGATAGTAATAAAGAAAGAAAAAAAAATGTTTTTGAGAATCATTCATTCATTTCTTTAGTAAAGAATAGAAAAACAAAATCCCAATCTAACTCCATATTTTGGAAAGAGAGATAAGAAAGTTTCTCTTTATCCAGGTAGCATTTGGTTGAGTTTCTAGTTATCTTATTTCTGGAAGTAGTTTTATGAAATATATAATGCGTTAACATTCTACTACATGGACAATAAATATATTGGAAAAAAAATCTATATGGTAGAATGGTGGTGTTGCCAATGGCTCTGGTGGTGGTGGTGATGACAGTTCCATGGTGGTGATGGTGATCATTCAATTATAAGAGAATAAACAATTGCATTCAGAATCGCATTTGCCAAAAACCACATTAATATTGTGGATGTCTATATCATAGAATTGCATCCACCATGCAATATATATATATATATATATATATATATATATATATATATAGCCCTCTTCTCTAGCAAACCTTAAACATCGAACTAAAAGTAAATCGGCTATAGTGATGTGATTCAATCGTCGTCATATCTATGTCGTCGACTTTGTATGCTATAGCGACGTAAAAAATCGTCGTTATAGTCGGTTCGCATTTGATTCTCTGTTTAAGGTTCACTGGAAAAAGGAACCATATATATATATATATATATATATATATATATATATATATATCTTATACAAAATAACATCGTTTTATTAAATAATCTTAATCAACTTTTCTCATATATATTTATTAATGCTAGCCTTGACAATGTTGTTGTAGTGAAGATGTCATGGTCCAGTGGTGATACAATAATGTATACTACTGATGGCTGGAGAATGGTGTTTTGCTTTCTTTTTCTTTCTTTCTTGGAATTGTAAATCAAAACAATAGAATTATAGTGCTTTCATGGATCCAACATATAACGGTTCTAGACTAGGTTTATAATTTATCAGCTCAAATAACTTTTGCATATACTTCTTCGCTCCCAGAATAAATGTTTTGGTTGACTTTTTACATATATTAAGAAAGAGAATAAAATAACAAAATTATCCATATTTAAATTCTCATTTAATTGCATAGTTTTTTAAACATTACTAGTGATGCTCCATAAATATGCATAGAGAATAGAAATATACTCCCTCCATTCCTAAATAAGTGACGATTTGGAAGAAATTTTTTTTTCCAAATTATCTGTCGTTTACAACTTTCTAAGAGAATAAATTATTTACTTTTCTATATCACAATTACCTTCTCTCATTGTCACAAGAAATTCTCACCCTTAGTATTAATAGTTTTCGACTTCCCATAAAGGAGTAGTGATGTAATTTTACACATATTTTAACTATTAAATGATAGTATTAAATCACTTTCTTAATTCATGTGCAAAAACCTTAAACGACACTTATTTAGGAATGAAGGGAGTAACAATTAATAATAAGGGTATTATAGGCACATTATTGTAAAAAATAGATCATTTAACGTAAGTAGACATTTAGGGGGGTGTATTCAATTAATATTTTTAAAGACTTTTAAAGATTTTAAAAGTTTGGTTGTATTCAATCAAGACATTTAAAGAGTTTATAAAAGTTTAGTGGTATTCAATTACAACTTGTTTAATGTCTTTAAAAGTTAGGTGGTATTGAATTAAGATTTTTACAAAGTCTATAAAAGTATTTTGGTATTCAAAAAGTCATAGATTTTAAAGATTTCTATCAAATGATAGACTTTGACAGACTTTAGAAGAAGAATTATAACTATCAACCCATATCCAAAGTGTTACCTCATCTCTAAAGATTTCTAAAGACTTCTAAATAAACACAAAGGTGGATAAAACTAGTTATTAATTGGACTTTGTGTTTTATTGGGTCAAACTAATTATTTCTTTTATATGGGCTAATAAATATTAATATGTGATGGATAAATAATTTGGTAAAATTTGGGCCATAAAAATAATTAGATTTATTATAATAATAGAATTAACAAGATATATTAATAAGTAAACAAATAACTAAAGACCTAATCTGAATTGGTGAGGGAAAAAGCAGTCGTTCGAAAGTTTCCAATAGAAAGAGGAAAGAGATTTGTTCAACAAAGGTGAGATAAAATCATGAAACTCTCATATCAATTGTAAAGATTATGTATATATAATATATGAAAATATAAAATATATGATTTGTATGTATTCTTGTTAATATATGATTATGTATGTATAATATATGAAATTATCAAGTTAATTTTTGAAAATATATGATTATGATTATGTATGTATAATATATGAAAATATATGATTATGTACGAAAATATATGATTATGTATGATTATGAATATGTATAATTATGATTATGTGTTACTGTTAATATATGAAAATATATGATTATGTATGTATAATATATGATTATGTATGTACAATTCCGCGAGTGGTTATCAGACTCTTCACCTAGTTCTGTAGGAACATTTTCATCGGTCATCCTTATAAAGTGCGAAAGTGGTGCTTTATGCTTGGTCTATGCTTGCATTACCTATCACACACATTTAAACAGGCGTAAACTTAAGATCATGGATGAACATATTATTTTGCAATAAAATATCTTATAAGACAAAGTACATGGAGCTGCTTAAACATTATGGATGCACAAAAATTCATTACTTTTACTAACAGATCAAATTGAAGCTGTGCTATATTGTTTGGAAAATTGATAAACATGGACTACTTTATGCACAAAAGCATATCATATTAGAAAATTGAGAACCATATTTCTCTTACATATAAACAATAACTTAGAATTGGTTTTGTCTAGTAAAAACACATAAGAAGCTCATGAATTTTGCTCTTAGACCAAGATATATATTGTATCTTCATCACTTTCTTTGATACAAAATCTTGACCATTGTTGTATGTATATATATGATTATGATTATGTGTTTAGACTAATAAACTACTAAAGGAAATACTAAGATAGATGTGTATATATGACATAGTAATTACAAATGGGAGATTCTCAACAAGGAAATAACAAAGGAAAAGAAAAAAATGTTGGAACTTATAATTCGTGGACATTAGAAGAAAGCGATGAGTTCTTACAACTCATGGTTGATGTTTGCAAACTAAATGGATGGCGTGATAGTAATGGAATGCTAAGTAAGCAAATAGTTGAGAAAAAGATACTTCCTGCTCTTAATCAAAAACTTGGCTGCCAAAGAACATACTCACAGTACCTAAGTCGACTGAAATGGTTTAAGAATCATTATAGCAATTTTGTGGAGCTTTTTCGTAATAGCTCTAGGTTTGGGTGGGATCCAATCAATAAAAAGTTCACTGATAGGGATGAAGTGTGGGAAGATTAATTCACGGTAAGCTTCTAGTATTTTTTTAAAATAATTATCATTGACAACTCTATTTTATATGTTTATATTATTTACACTATGATTAATGGAGTTCTTTTTTTGTTGGTAGTCCCACTCGAATCATAGATACTTAAAGAACGATACTTTTGCTGACTATAAAGATTTGAAAATTGCAATTGAAAATGGAACTGCTATTGGAAAAAACTCAATTGCACTTGGTGATGAAACTGATGCGAGAACATTTGGTTGCAACTTTTCTACTCACTGTCGGTCAAAATTCTCGATAATGTTTAACTCGTGAGACTTTTGGTCGATCCCATTTTGCTACTAGTAAAAATTTTAACAATGTCTTGAAGGCTTTGAACACACTAGCACCTCAAATGATGGCTAAACCTGGATCCACAATACCTTCTAAAATAAGAGAAAGCACAAGATTGTTTCCGTACTTTAAGGTATGTAATGAAAATTTCATTATTATCATTGTTTTTGTTGTTGTTATTTATCACTGTTGTAAAGCCCTCAAATCCAGGTACTTGAAACCCGAACTCGGTGCTTTACAATACCATTTCTATGAGCGGAATAATACTACTAATAATAATAATAATAATATAAAAATCCAACTTAATTTATATTTATCAGAGTCTAATCCTAATTACGCAACCTTTACTATAATTCTTTACATGATATATAATACATATCATTGTCTATATATTATCTAACTATTACAAAAGACACCATTAAACATGTTCTGTTTGCTTTCCTTTTCACTTATTCTTGTCTGAACCTTCGGGTTGATCATGCCTAGCTGAAAACATTTAAATTTAAGCAATGATGAGCATTTGGGTGCCCAACAAGTAATAACAATTATGAATATAATTAGTTGAAAGAAATAAATGTTTTCTTTGTACATCACTTCTACAACGAATTTATAGTTGTGAAGTAAAATGAACCGATAATAACAACATAACAATTCTATCTCAAATTTTGGAAACTACATATTGACTATATATATAGGTATTAATCGATAGATTATGAACATTGTTTTTAGTTTTTGCTAAGGTTTAACAGAACTTCATCTGCAAACCGTCATAACTTACGGGCGTTATGTTGTACTTCCCATGGGCCCTGTATTGATCAATACTACATTACAAGAACGATAGGATCGTTCACTCTGTCCGCCTTGGGCGCATAAAAGTTTTCCCGTGATCGGGATATTCATACTTAGTCTGGAATCCGAACCAAAACAATTTGATTGGATACAAAAAGGTTTTATCATATTCAACGATATTTTGAAATTTGTGTTTAGCTGGTCAATTAGCTTAAACACACACACACACACACACATATATATACACTACACCAAAAATGGCCTATAGCAAAGGAAATTTTGTGAAGGAATTTATTCCTTCACATGAGGAGTTGTTTAGTGAAGGAACAGTGAAGAAAAAAAGTATAGTGACAATATAGTTATTAGCGAAAGAAACATCCTTCACAATTTATATTTTTTTTTCTCGCAAAATTAGGGCGATAGAAAGATTTTTGGAGCCAATTTATGATGAAAATTTGCGAAGAAAAAATCTATTTAGTGAAGGAATTATTACTCACTATATATCATTATTCATAAGTTTTTTGTGAGGGATAAAATTGGTCGCTATATTGTTCTAAATATTTTTTTTTAATTAATTGTGGTGAATATAAATACCTTAAATTTTTTACAATAGTAAATTTAATTTTAATAACACTTTTTAAGTAACTTACGATATCAACTATTTATTTTAATAAACTATAAAATAAATAATCCTTTTTGGGCTTCCCTAACTATGGATTTATATTTTTCTAATTTAATCCTTTTTGGGCTTTACAGACAAATGTTATATACTATACAGGAGCCATGGTGCCCTCGGCGTCGGCGGTCGCCTACGCCATTCGCAAGGCTTCGAAATCACCCGTGGAGTTCATGTAGAGGATTCAGAGTGGCGGAAATAACAAAGGAGGTCTTGTCCATCGGGTGTAATTTGCCTGGTACTATTCCGTTTCCGTTTCACTCTCTTGCAGAGATCAGGTACTATTTTCTCTCCTCTCTCAACCGAGCTCCTCCTCATTCAGGGTTTCAATTTTTTGGTTTGGGAAAATAACCAGAGTTATCTAATTCCTTTCTGTTCATTTATTATATTTGATGCTCGATTGTGTTTTCTTTTTCAAATCTTAATGGCTGGATTTCATTTTGATTAGGGTTTCTATTGGTGCCTTTCGAGATTATTCAAACAAAATATTAATTAGAATATTATTTTATTTAAATTGTACGATTTCAGTTGATGTTCTCTTTTTGTTCATCCAATTTCGCTGCATACAAGGAGTACTCCAATCGCATACAGGAATTAAATAAAACCTGTAATTTGTGGGGACTTCTGAAATTTAAAGAAGCAGTGAAGATTCCTTTGGAGGATGTGGAACTAGCGAGTGAGATTGTGAAAAGGTTCTATACAGGAGCCATGAGTTATGGATCCATCTCACAGGAGGCACACACAACCCTTGCTATGGCAATGAATAAAATTGGGGGAAAGTCGAACACATGTATGTTGTTGATTGGACTTTGTAACAAGTTATGTAAAAATATTTTAGGTATCTTCTTATTGAATTAATCAATTCTGATGGTCAAAGTTTAAGTTGTATGTGATTGAGATGTACCCACTTTTGGCTTCTTTTAAAATGTTAACTTCTGATGGTCAATTCTTGTCAATAGATAAGATATACTCCTTGTGGAATGTTCTTTGGTATGCTTCCTCTTGTTCCCTGTTTTCTACTAGAGCTACTTAGGGGATGGATTCTTCCTCTTTTAATGGATTTTTATTGCTTAATTTTTTGGACCTCTTCTTGTTGCTGATAGACTTTCATAACTTAAATTATCTTGACAACTTCAGGTCTCTGCTTCATTGAATGTTCTTTGTAGTTTTAGTTGGATGTTGGAATTCATTTTGAGCATTTGCTTTATGCAGATGGTTCGATGAATCCCAGGAGGAGTGTAATCAAGCAGGTTTCTAGTGAGAGTTTTGGAGTTTCAAGTTATTACCATACGAATGCTGATGAGCTACAGACAAAAATGGCTCAGGTATATTTTTAATGTCATACACAGGAGCTTGAGACTTTTTAAAAGCTTAGTGTTTCTGCTATGAAATATGTATTCTACCATGAGCCCATGCATTCCTACCGGAAAAAGAGTCCCTCTTGTTTATGAAGTTATGTTAATGGACAGATGATGATGTGTCTGCAAATCATCCTAGGTCAGAGGTGCTTTGCACCTTTTACTGATACCTACATTTGGCATCGGTGAGGTCAAGTATGAACTGACCTTATTTAATTTGTGCCTTGATTTTATTTCATTTTTTATTTTGACATTGGATTGTGGCGTCACAGGGAGCAAAGCCTGGTGAAGGAGGCGAACTTCTTGGACATAAGGTTATTGGTGACATTGCAGCACTAGGAATTCTACAGCTGGGGTGGGATTAATAAGCCCCCCTCCCCATCATGACATCTATTCGATTGAAGATCTTGCCCAACTGATTCACGATCTAAAGGTAATTATGTATGCTAATTTCTTCAAAAGATTCTATTGTTCTGATTATTTGGATCTTAATGCTGGCCATATTGGATGCTTTAGCATGGCTGTGTCTGCTGTATTCTTCAGTTTAGTGCTTTAGCATGGCTGTGTCTGCTTCCCTTTTGATGTCTTACATTTTTGATTATTTAGGTCATGCTTTGAAGTGGGTCATTCCCATTTGCTTGTTCTCTGAGTAAATAGATTGACTGGTGGTACCACTGCTTTCTTTTTCTGTTTTTTTTGCGGGGAGGAAGAGTAGGGACCTGTGTTATAACTATTTACTCTGGTTTTGTTTTCTCTCCCCTTTGTTTGAGTTTCTGATTTTTTTGAAGAAAAATTTGATTAAAACTGGTCTTTTAAGAGTTGTTTAGATTTTTGGACTAGGTTTTCAAGTAAAAATTTGGCTTTCATATTTTATGCGACTTTAAACTTTATCTATTTGTTTTGAGCAATTAGAGGCTATACATTTGAAACTTCCCGCAGCTCCCCAATTTCTTTTGTGCCTACTTCCCGAGAGGAAGAATTCCAATCTCTATGGTTTGATTGAGTTGATTTATTCTTTCTCTCATTTTTTTTCTTTCTTTTTCTTTTTTTGTTTGCAAGGGTTAAATACATGATTTGGTTAACCTACTAGGTCCTTGGAAAAGGAAGAATCTATCTGAATATGGAATTGTTACACAATGTATTGCTCCAACCAGTGTCAATGATCAGTATCTAACTAATGTGCTCCTTAAGATCAATGCAAAGGTATGATAAATGTATGAGGGCTTTCTAAGTTGGAAATCTGTTCTTATGTATGACGTACACATTGATCAGTACACATTCAACACACTAGAGCATAAGTTCATCAGGCTCATGTTTTCTTATTCCTCATCTTATTGAAATTGAATTTTGGTGTTTTTTTTGCAGCAGGAAATTTACATGTCCAACCTTGATTTCCTTGAAGAAAATGATGATGAAGTGGACTTAACATGATGTACACTTCATTTTATCTAGTTCGTTGTTATTCTTTCAGTTTTCTTGTGTTAGTTATTAAATATTGTAAGTACTATGATCTTTGGGAGATCAAGACATAATAACAAATTTTGTATTTATCGTGACTTGAGCATTATCTATTTATATACGAAGTATTAGTTTTAATTATTGGCTCTTTATGCATTAGTTTATCAATTAGTTTGAAATAGGTATGATATTTATATTAACTTGAAATATTAAATTTAATATTTATTATAGCAATTACTAAAATAATAGTAATTATAATAAATATGAAATCATTGATTTGAAAATTAATTATAATTTTCAATGAATTTTGATTATTTAGCAATTAATTTTTTATTTACAAATTTATAATTTGTGAAGGAATTTTCTCTCACTAATTTGAAAAAGATTCTCAATTTATAATTAGTGAAGGAAAATATTCTCTCGTTAAATAAATTTGTTCTTCACAATATATTATTTGTGAGGGAATCAAGTTATTCACTAATTTCAAATAGTCCTTCAAATATTATTTGTGAAGGAAACCAATCTTTCACTAAATAACAATATAGACACTCGAATTTTTCTGTACTACTGTTACTAACATTGCAGGAGGACAGATTCGTCTTTTAAGAGAGAACCTTGAAAGACAATCCAAATCCATACCGATATACTACCGGAGTTCGGCATCAACCCGGATGCAATCTGGAGTAATTGGTTTCAACCTCGGATCTAACCCCGAGACTCTGCAGATCTAATCTAACGGAACACACGGAGAAGATCGATTAATCTGGAGATAACCCCGAGGTATCCGGTCTCGATCCCCAACCATGGGAATACCCACCAACCTTGGTGATAACCCCGAGGAATGCAGATTTGAGATAACCCAAAATGTTTGTTTCAAATGCCATCGACTTCAATCTCGGCACTCACAACGAGATACAAATTATACCAACCCGGCAAATAACATCGGAAAGACAGACACACCTCAAAGATGACAATGAGGACCTTGACAAATGCAAAGTTCAATCTCAAATGAAGTCCGAGCAACGTCTCGCTTATCGGCCCAATCCGATAAAGAATAATTGGGTGAGGGCAACATCGCCATCTCATCCAACACGATGCCACGTCTCTGCCTCTACGCAACAATGTCCCACAAGGCTAACCAATCCGGTGACTATTGTGCGGGGTAACGGATGAAAGTTGAAGCTTGAAGGCCGGAGGGCATCGTCCCATCTTCAAAGACTTCGTACAAACTCTAATCCCATGCCATCGTGACACTCTCGACAACGGCGGTCCAAATAGGTCCCGAATACCTCAAAAGCGGATGTCCGGATTGCACTTCTCAAAATTGAGTGGACATTATAGTGCTGAGTGCACGATTTCTTGAGACGACTTCGACCCGACAGAAACCGGCCGACCCAGGCCATTCTCCAGTACACCTGCGTCCACCTTTTGCCTATAAATAAGAGGCTTGGGTTGCTAATTTCTAAGAGAAGAAAGACGGGGAAACCCTGCACAATTTGCTCTCGCACTTGCCATACAAAGTGTATTTTCTCACTTTCAAATACATGTGAGCTCATATATAGCCTCTTTTGTACCCACAAAAGCCCAAGAGCTACCCACTCTAAAGATATAAAGCCCTTTTATCGGTCCACCGTAAGCCTTCTCACACACTTTAGAGTCTTTCTCTTCATCTTTGCACACACCCTTCTACACATTGAGAGTCGTGTTGCTTGCTTTTGCCTCTGACTTCTATCAGTGGTTTCATTCGATCTGTATATATATATATATATATATATATATTTATATATATATTACTAACATTATCGAGTTATGCCTCGATTGAGCCTAGACTTGATGCAGGAGCGTTCTTCGCTTTAATATATATATATATATATATATATATATATATTAACTGCCTTTCTGGACTTTGTTCGATGAGCCTAGAGTTGATGCAGGAGCGTTCTTTGCTTTTAATATATATATATATATATATATATATATATATATATATATATATATTAACTGCCTACATCGAACTTTGTTCGATGAGCCTGAACTTGATGCACGTTTATTAAACTTATATATATATATATATATATATATATATATATATATATATATATATATATATATCAATAACATATATCGGACTTTGTTCGATGAGCCTGAACTTTGATGCTGTGCGTTTATTAAGCTTATATATATATATATATATATATAATTATATATATCAACCGTGTGTCAAACTTTGTTCGATGAGCCTGAGACTTGATGCAGGGTGCATTTATTCGCTTATATATATATATATATACTTATATATATCAACCGTGAGTCTGGAGTTTGTTCGATGAGCCTGACTTGATGCTGCATGCGTTTACTCGCTTTTATATATATATATATATATATATATATATATATATATATATATATATATATATATATATATATATATATATATATATATATTATTTTGTCCTCTGCTCTCGTTCCCTTAGCCCTGATTTTACATCCTATTGATCGCTTTATATATACTTTCTTTATATTATATATATATATATATATATAGTTTACTTTTTCGTGGCGATTGACCGCATTTACTGACTTTATTTACATTACATCACTTTGGAGTTTCCTTCGTGGCGGTTGATAGTATTAACTGACTTTATTTATATTTTTGATCCCCATGGAGGTGCTTCGTGGTTGGTGATCATGTCTCATATATATATATTTACCGCTTTTATATATATACCGCTTGTTTTTTATACAAATTGCAATATTACATGCGCTTTAGGAATTATGTGATCACAGATTCATCTCATTGGATCTAGATTCGGTTCCCGTGATGGACATTTTCAAATTGTAAAGCAACTTGTAAATTATTCTCGATGATGTCCGTATTTCCTCGAGATGGTTTCCATACCCACGAGGAAGTCGGCATTACTTTTGGATGTATTATTTTTTTCATACGGTGCCTCGCATCCGTCAAATAAAATCAATTCAGTCGCTCACTTAATAAAAATGGAAGTGTAAAAGGTCTCAATTCCTATTGAGCATCAGGGTTTGAAAAACCTCTTTTATAAAACATCATTGCCAAATCTTGCTAAAAATCGAATTTTTACATAAATTCAAACCACAATATATATAGTTCGAACGAGGCCTCGCACAACTTTCATATAACAGCACATTGACCCACACACACACACACACACACACACTCAGATAATAGATTCTTGAAAAGAGGCGGTCACCGTGGTAATACGGATGTCGGAGGGTGCCTAACACCTTCCCCCCGCATAACCAAGTCCCCGGACCCTAAATGAATCTCGGTTTCACGACCAGATATCGCTGTCACATCATCACGGGTCAATGTGCAAACCTTTTCTCGGTTGTGTTGGTACAACCATTTAAAAAACCAACTGGCGCCTCTTAACAGTCCCATCGTCGACATTATACATGTCGGACCTTTTTCACTTGTTTTTTCAAACAAATCTCACCTAAAATGAGAACACCAAAGAACAAGTAACGGAAATGGACACCCAAAAATCCCAACGTCGACAGGTGGCGACTCTGTTGGGGAACTCCAGTAAGAGGACTTAAGCCGCTACTACAATCTTTTCAAAACTGATTATATGCTTGCGTGTGGATGTTGCATTTACATTGGATGAATGTGTACGAATGCATGTCTTGTTTGAACTTAGTGCTTCGCAGATCATATCTGTGGATGTTAGTGCTTCGCACTATAAACTGCTTATGATATTAGTGCTTCGCACATGTCATCATTTCATACGGTGAGACGCGATGTATGTGAATGTATGTTGTGTGGTCCCTCCACCAGGAGGCTATCCCGTCGGTGTTTGATTACTGGACTTGTGAGAAGACTAATTCTCCGAGGCTCGTGAAAGGCACCACCCAAATTCGCTCCATTGAAAGACCTGATTAACTTCCCATCTAGTAGATTACGATGATTTGGGAACCTTCATGCCAAAAAGCCACGAGAGTAACCTAAGATAGGACCTCGATAAACCCAAAATGAAGGAAAGTCTCTTCATGCTCTCATTTCAATTACTTGTAAATATAATTACTTGTAATTTCATTCCATATCTATCTCCATGTAATGAGAAATATGAAGCAATATGTCCACATACATGCTACAAACAAATGACACCCATTTTGCGGATAAAATTCCTAAAATGGACACATCACATAAGATGTCATTATACACCTTCCCTAAGGACTAAACTATGCCGTCTTTTCGCAGGAATCAATCGGACCTACTACTCCCTCAAAGTCCAAAAGGCAACGGCCTATAGTCAATCATGTTGTCATCATCCCACCAAATCGAACTTAATCCAGGTTTCTGCAAAGAATTATTAGGTTAAGCAAACAGATTCATGATTTGGTCGTTTATTAAAAGAAATACACCACCACACAGGTCGAAAAATACCCGTACATACCGAGCCCTCCACACAAGGGGGAATTCTACCATTACCATACTGAGAGCACAGTTGGATATTACCAACAAAATGCATGATGTTGCCCATTCCAATGGAGATCCGCACAATGGTGACATCAAAAAAAAGTCCTCCAAATGGAAGAGACCCTTCGCGCTATCAAAGGAATTGGAACACACGGGAGTGTTTCATATGCTGATCTATGTATTTTTCCTGGTATTCACTATCCAGAAAAATTTAAAACTCCTGACTTTGAAAAATATGATGGGTTAGGGGATCCTTATACACATTTAAAAGTCTTTATTGGAGAACTGGGATCCTATGCAGAGGATGAAAAACTCATAATGCAATTGTTCCAAAAGAGTCTAACTGGAGAAGCCCGTTCGTGGTACACAAGATTAGACAACTCCAAAATCCACAGCTGGGAGGAGCTAGCACATGCCTTCCTCACTCAATATAGTTTTCAAACTCAAATGGCTCCTGATCGGTATCAGATTACCAAGATCAAGAAATGTCTAACGAGTCTTTTGAGAGTATGCTCAAAGGTGGAGACGCTGGTCGCCCAAGTTAGTCCCGCCATGACGAATCGTAAATGGTCGTGACATTCATGTACATACAAGAAGCTCCTTCTATGAGAGAGTTTTAGCCAACATCGCAAACCGCTTTTCTCGAAATGGTTAAACATGGGAGATGGTGAAATGGGGTTGAAGTCAGAAAGATTCAAGACCTAGCAAGACTCAAAGTTGTTTGCGATCACATCCAACTGAAATTATGGGAACAACTCCGAGGGTCTATAAAAAGAAAGAGGAAGATGTTTCTCGATACTACAGAAGGAACAAAAGGCAATCAAAGTATGCCCATTCAAAGGAGAAACTACACTCCTTTCCAAAGACAAATCGCAAACCCTCCATTACCAAAAAGGTGGAGAAGTCAAACGCCATCGAGTGTTTACACCCTTGGGGGATACCTTGAGAACATTCTTAATCTTCCGACAACACAGAAGAAAAAATTACGATCTTCTTCCACTAGCCAAATTTCTAATGGACGGGGTTTCAATGATGCGAGAATGTGCTTATCATGCCGAGGCACCGGACATGATACTCATGATTATTGGGCCTTGAAACACAAGATCCGTGGACCTAATAGATAATGGAGAGATCGTAGTCACCAAACCCGATCACCTCACGTATAAAGACAACCCTCTTCCTCAACACAAAGAAGAAGAGGTCAATATGATTAATTGGAGCAAAGGGATGAGTTCCAACGTCACCGTGATTCCCCAGACCATCAAAGATGGTGATGACAGATGGGATTATGCTAAGTTCCAGCTTCACAATGGAACAAAAGATGAAAGCTCTCTGCAAAACAAATTGAGCAATTGGCGATCGGTGACTTATCAACATCAAGTGACTCCTAATTAATCGACCAGAGAGCATGCCAATCTCCTACCAATTGTCATGAATATTCCTCGCCACTTTCAAAAAATGAAATGCTAGAAGACAAAGTGATGAAGAGAGCAAATGCCAAAGTCTGGCCGGATTTTGCTTAAAACGGAATTCACCTATTTGGGCCAACCCATGGAGGAAATCCTTCACATGTTAATCAATGAAGGAAGGATCAGTTCCCTTCTACCTCCAATCAACCCCCGTTCAGGATGGTACAACTCTGATGGAGTATGTCAATACCACTCCCAGTCTCGCGGTCACAGCACAGAAGAATGCTGGGCACTCCGCCACCTTATTCAAAATCTAATCGACAGTGGTGTACTGCGCTTGGCAGATAACGACACTGTGTTACGTGCAAGTGAGAATGCAGGCCCTACTAAGTGGAAAAGTGTGGTAGCAGTTATATCCACTGAAGTTGAAGGGATTAATACTTTGCTCACAACACCGATAATCCAAATTTTAAGGAGGAAGCAATCCTTTGAAAGTGGCCATTCTCGAGCCAATCAACTTGCTACGCAGCAGAGCACAATATCCTATTGTTAGCTTGCATGCAAGGTTCCGTGGAATTATGGAGAAGGTGAAGGATCCACCTCACATACCACCATCGCTGCAGTGTCGAAGGAAAATCTCATCAGATCTTCCCCATCGGGTGATGAACCCCACCATCAAATCAAAGGGAAAAATACCCATGGAGAAGATTGAAAAATTCCTTCACGCTGTAGGTCATAACGAAGCCTCGGTGGTTTTAAGCTTGAAGGAAGCGCCGCCACAAATATCAATTTTGGACTTGGTCCTAATCTCCGAGAACCACCTAAGGTCTTGTTAAAGGTTCTAGAAGAAGCTTATCTCCCGACATCGCGGGATACGGAAAAGTTTCAACATATGGTTGATCACATTTTCAATAACAATGTGATATCCTTCATCGATGATGATATACCATCCGGGAAGGATCGTCATTGCAAAACCGCTACACATTATTGCGGTCTTGTCTTCCTGATATATGGTAGCAGGGTCTTAATAGTTGGAGGTTCTCTCCGAATATCTCGCCATATGCCACCTTGGTGAAGATGAATATCAATATCAACCAATTCAGAGTAGCCATACTATCATCAAAGCTTTTGATGGAGCCCGCCAGAATTCTCGATTGGAGTAATTGAGCCGCCAATCTAAATTGGCCTCATACATTCTCTGCGTATCCTTCCATGTGCTCAAGATAGATTCGGATACAACCCGCTTTTTGGGACGACCATGGATCCATATATGGTCAAGGCGATCCCTCCACTCTTCACCAACGATTGAAGTACATTATCAACAATAGCCTAGTCACAATGCTGGCAATCTTGAACCGAGAGATTCCTCAAAGACGGGGACATCCCATTCATCAATGCCAATGGATGTAGAACCACCGGTTTTCATACTTTGAAATAAGCAACACCCAATACCACGCTATTGGAGCACCATTGCCTCAACCCCACATTTTGATGAGGTGATGTCACCCACTCAAGAAATGATGTCGTTGGGTCATAAGCCGTGATAAAGGGTTGGGTAAAGATGGCCAGGTATCCAAGTACCCCATTCGATTAACCAAGCAAGTTGAATAATTTGGACTAGGCTATTCTCGCCACTTCTTAGTCACAGAATCCTCATAAGCATCAACAGATTCCTTCACTTCAACCATGTGGCGTTAAACCGCCTTCAAACTCCGAGTCCGCACAACCTCCAATAAAGGTGCCACCAATGTCATGGCCATGTTATTTCCTAAGTCAAAACCGGTGGAGGAAAAGAAAATCGTTATTCCGCATCCCGCATCGAAGAAGAGGAGCGAAGAATCAAGCGTTGTCCGAATAATGCTGGCATGCATCGCATCATCGTCCCATGATGAACATACCAACAAATACACCCAGATGATGATTGCCCTCGACGTAATGGCCATCATTCGGGACAAGGAGGATGATGACAATCCTCTCCATCATTGCGGGTCCACCCGGACTTTACCCTTACCAATTGGAACAAAGATTCCTTGCTTTCTATCGACAGAGGTAAGCGCGTAAAAATTCTTTTCTCGCCTCAGATACAATAACTGCTTACTTTTCAGACAAAGATAGCGCTTTATTTTTCCAAAGATATGCTAACACCGTATGATCAACGCATTTCATATATACTAAGTGAAAGCATATTTTGTTTCAGACTCAATTTAGATGTGCCTGTATTTGCGGATACGATGCCTCTCCTACACAAGGATTGTACCTTTGATGAAGAGATGAATTCAGTCTTGATGGATCTCCAGGATGACATTGAGGTGCCTCCAGAAATTCAAGAATGGGTCAAAGACAAACCCAAACCTAACCTTGATCAAACCACTTCTTTCAATCTCGGAACCTTAGAAAGCCCTAAGTTAATCCAGATTAGTTCAGACCTTACCCCAAACCAACGGAATGACATGGTTACGCTATTAACCCAATTCCAGGATGTGTTTGCATGGTCTCATGAAGATATGGTGGGTTTATCCACTGACATTGTCCTTCATCGCCTTCCCATTAAAGAGGGATTTAAGCCAGTCAAGCAAAAACTTCAAAGCGATCAAACATGAGTGGAGTTTAAAGGTGAAAGAAGAAATTATGAAATAATTTCAAGTCGGCATCATCATGGTGTCTACATATCCCGAGTGGATATCCAAGATTGTACCCGCACTTCAAACCCGGAGGGAAGGTGCGAGTTTGCGTGTATTACTGGACTTGAACAAAGCTTTCTTAAAAGATAGCTTTCCCGTGCCATTTATCCACATTCTCATTGATAATACTGCGTAATACGACATGTACTCCTTTGCTGATTGCTTTGCGGGTACCATCAGATCATGGTTGCTGAGGAAGATCGTGAGAAGACTGCTTTCATCACTCCTCGGGAACTTTTTGCTATAGACGGTTGTCATTCGGCCTCATCAATGCTCTTGAGCTACCTATCAACGAGCTATGATGGCTCTTTTCCACGACTTAATGCATAAAGAGATTGAGATCTACGTGATGACATCATTGTCAAGTCCCTGAGGAGGATGACCATCTGTACCATCTCGTAAAGTTGTTCAACAGGTTGCAAGTAAGTACAACTTGAAGTTGAATCCAATTAAATGCGCCTTTAAGCGTTAAGTCGTGCAAGTTGCTAGGATTTCTAGTCACCACAAAGGATATTGAGTGGATCCTACCAAAATCCAAGCCATCATGGAAATGCCCATTCCTCGCATGTAAAAGGAAATACGGGATTTTGGGAAGGATCAACTTCATCAAAGAGGTTTATCTCCCAACTCACAAAGAACTCGTGAGCCAAACTTCAAGTTATTAAGGAAGAAATCCTCCATGAAATGGAATGATGAGTGCCGTAATGCCTTCCTTACAATCAAGAAATAACTAGTCAAAGCTCCCTGCTTGGTACCACCTGTGGATGATGTTCCCCTGCTCATGTATCCGTCCCATAAGTGAAAATGCCATGGGTCGTATGCCGGGACAAAAAAGACGATAGAGGCCAAGAACGAGCTATCTATTACCTCAACAAAAGGTTCAAAGAAGAAGTGAACACAAGTACACTCGATCGAGAAGACGTGTTGTGGCTTTTAGCATGGGCTTCCATGAGGTTACATCATTACCTCCATGGTCACACAACCCATCTCATATCCCGCATGGATCCTCTCAAAGTACGTGTTCAACAAACCCATGTTAAATTGCCGATCGTCCGTATGGCAAATTGATCCTACAACAATTTGACATCGATATGTGACTCAAAAGTCCATCAAAGGTCAAGGAATCGCGATCAATCGGCCACCGCACCTTCAAGGGATTTCAAACACTTGAAACATATTTCCCGATGAAGGAGTAATGATAAGATAGCAAAGAACACCATCAAGACGATACGCCGCCAATCATGGAAGATGTATTTTGATGGAGATGTTAATATGGAAGGTTTTGGAGCTGAAGCAATTCTAATATCTGATACGGGGGAGCAGTATCTCGTTGCCATCAAATTACAGTTTGTCAAGACCAACAATACGGTGAGTATGAAGGTCCGCCTCATGGGGCTAAAACTTTCTCGCTCAATGGGCATCAAAGCGATTAATCGCCTCGAGATTCGTGAGTTGGTAATCAAACAATCCACCGTAATCTATCAAACCAAGGAACTACATTTGTCGCCTTACCATCGGCAGGTGTTTTGAAGATGGCTTTGGAGTTCAAGAAATCTCCTTTCTACACATCCCTCGTAATAGGAATGATTTTATGGACGAATTAGCAACTTTGGCCTCCTTGATTCGCAGAGATATCGACAAGGAACACTTGCCAAGCGCCACAATTCTCAACAAGGCCCCACCTATGGGAATTACGTTGAGAAGTATTTGATGAGCTACCTCCCATCCAACCTCCTTGGTATCATCATATCAAGGAATATCTGCAAGATGGATCTACACCACCGAGGCGAGCCCGATCGAAAAAGGTGGATCCATCGACTTGCTATAAAGTTCTACTTGAGTGGAGATGCGCTCACAAAAAGAGATGCAGGATCTAGGTCTCCTCAAAGTGTTTAGACAAAGATCAAGCCCAAAGGCTTATGGATGAAATCCATGGTGGAGTCTGTGGCCCCCACATGAAGTGGCCCCTCCTTGTCAAGAAAGTCCTCGTGACAGGACATTATTAGCTATCTCTCAAAGTCGATTGCAACGACCACGCCAAAAGTGCTATCGCGCGATTCATGGGAATGCTATACACGCCCCTCCACGGGAGCTCCACAATATGAGTTCGCCTTTGGCCCTTCTCAATGTGGGGAATGGACGTTATCGGGCCCATTGAGCCTAAAGCCAAGAATGGTCACCGATTTATCTTCACCATGATCAACTACTTCACCAAGTGGGTAGGTAAGCCCTCCTTCCTGTGGTCACTAAAGAAGTCATCATTGCTTTCATCAAATAATATCATTTCCGAACGGACAAAGAGGATTATGATATAAAGAATGCCAAAACCAACAACAAATGATGGAGGAATTATGGCCATCAACCTTAACTCACATCCATCGTCCAAAGATGAACGGTAGCCCTTTAGCTACACAAAATATCAAGAAGATTATGCAAAGATGTCCGCCAACCACAAAGATTGGCCAACCTATTGCCTCCGACGCTAGCCTAAACCTACAATGCATACTTCAACTGGGCAACCCCTACGCTTTAACCTATGGGATGGAAGTTTGAGATGGAATCTCTCAGAGTGTTGATCGACGCCAAATTGGATGAAAACCAATGGGTACAAGATAGTATCACCAATTGTCTCTCGATAGACCAAAAGGCGAACCACGGCTATCTTCCATGGTCACTATATCAAAGAAAGGATCGCCAGATCCTACAACAAAAAGTCCCACTACTGGCAATTTGAAAAAACATGACTTAGTTCTCAAGAAGATTATCGACAACCAAGATCAAAGCCAAAGGAAAATTCGCTCCTAATCGGGAAGGCCTGCTTTGTTGTCAAAGAAGTATCGACAGGAGGCGCTCTCAGATTACAAGAAATGGATGGCGATGAATTTCCACAACTCATCTCGCATAACTCGAAACGATATTATGTCCGAAGTAACCCAAGAAACACCATGTCATCATCATCGTCAATTCACCGGTCATTCCGTTCTTTAACCCTTTACCACCTACAACTTTTCTACACTTTTGCCCCTCGAAACATACTCTTCAAGCCAAATAACTCCTGGCTTTCTCCTTCTCAACCCTTTCACCACATACAACTTTTCTACACTTTGCCCCATACGTGGAATCAAACCTCTCCGCCTGCAGCCTCAACCTAGGATTAAACTTTCTCCTCCACTTTTGGGATTACGCTTTTCTTCATACAGGGCGAATTACGTCGACTATTATAAATAAAATCAAATTTCTCTAATTATATTTGTGAATAATAAGGTATTAATTTGATATAATTCTCTCGTTATGGGTGAAATGTGCAAATTTTGCAAAATATGCAAGTGGTTATAAAATAATCATTGTTGTTTGGGAATATTCGTTTGGTCGTGGAATATTCTTGTTGTTTGGGAATATTCGTATTTACGGCAAGCAATTATTTGTGGGGCCCATAATGTAATAACCGCTTGATGAAGAAAACGACAAGTTTGAGTTTTTATAAATAATCTGCAGAAGTTGTTACTGCTAACACCGCTGGAATACCCGGTGGTTAAAATACAAAGAATACGCGCGGATGCACAATATTGATGAATTATTGATCCTTACGTAAGAAGGCACTACTCAATAATTGTTACAAGAGAGTTACCGCTCAATATTTTATTTTATTGATTCAATAATTGTCATATTGATATTTTATATTATCATTGTTTCAATAATTGTCATCGCACAAGATTTCCCATTATCGATCAATAATTCATATTATTTGAATAATATTATTAGATAAAGATTATTGGCAATGTCTAGAAAGTTCTCACAAGGAGAGGTTTGGTCACCTAATCATGCCAATAAGGAGAAATTTTATTGAAAGCCCCTCTTCCTCGAAACTACCGTCATTATAAATGTGATTCTCAGAATATTATTTGTGAATAATTAATTATTGATTCATATGATAAGGAAATATTTATTTTATGTGGATATAAATGTTGGATATATTTATTGTGGTTAAAAATGAAGGAGTTAATGTTGAGGTGTTTTATCAAGATTTTTGTTTGAATGAAGGTATTAAAAATTAAACCAAAGGTTTTTTTAGATATATTGTGTGAGTTATAATTTTAATCCGACCGCTGGATCGTTGTAATTTTTGGATATGTTATACATATATAAGTTGAGTATATGTCCACAAATTTTGAACCGTTAAAATGAACGATGATTTGTTATGAATTTTAAGAGGTGACCGATTCGTAAATTAGGTTTATAAATGATTTTGGTGGAAAATTTAGAATTGAGTGGGCCCCACTTGTGGTTGGTGAAGAAATGTGTTGAATTTATTTCAAATGTGGTGGGTGGAATAGTAGCAAGTAAAAGCCATCAAAGTCACAGTCAAGTCTCGCTAACATTTTCCTATAAATAGAGGGCTAAGTTAGAATTGAAAATCACACCGTAAACAAGTTTTCTCTTTTATCTCTCTAGATTATCGAGTGTATTTTGTGAGTATTTAGATACTTTGTGAGTTTCTATTCATCAAGCAAGTTTCCTTCAAATTTTATACCGATATTCCGATCGTAAGTATCGATATTTTGAGGTAAGGTGGATGTTATTTTCTTCATATATGATATTTATTTCTTCAATATCATTATGCCAAGTATCGATCTCAATTTTTATCAAATTTGGAACTTTTTGTGCTCTGGTTACTATTCACGATACTGCACTATTCACGATACTACTATTCACTATTCACTTAATACTATTACTATTCACCAAAAAAATGAAATTTTCTTCTTTTTGTCCAAGATGTCTATTATGGTTACTATCTTTGATCAGATCCATGTTTTGATCTTTATTTTTGAATTCTCGCTTCAAAATTGGTATTTATGAAGTATTATTGATCTTGATAAACTGCTATACTTAATCCCTACTATTTGTCCTTCCGCTTCACCGATTCGCTTTTCTTTAAAATATTTTTCATCATCCTCACCCCTAAATGATGATATTACTAAATATCTTCTACCAGAAGTAAAAGATAAATGATTAATCGATGAATATCTTTGCCCGTAGTGCAAAGATGAACAAAAAGTTGAGATGAACATGACCAATCGGTGATATAAATGAATATCTTTGGCCTCAGAGTGCAAAGATGAATATTTGATTAAAGATGTATATTGATTGTTGTTACAGGATAAAATATTGATGATGGACTTTTAAATCTTAGAAGATAGTAGAACTCATTCTCTACTTGACTCTTCTAATGGATTGTTGTTTCACCGCAGCTTGTTGATCTAAAACTTGTTGGCTATTATATTTTATCGATTTTTTCCTCGTCAAGACTAACGATAATTTGTTGTATATTATCTTAGTCATAATATTCTTTATCGGGCTAGTTGAGCTCACCTTTTCCTTTTGTTCCATTTTTCTCGTGAGGTGAGAAATATAGCAGAACTAGCTCTGGGTACTGGAGTGATGGTTCTAGAAAGATGTTTTAGCGTACCTCACTATTTCTCGTAAAATAGTGTTTGAATAATTGTAACGAGGACTTATTTGAGTGTGGATATTGTCTGTAAGAAGACAATATTTGTATTTAAACTCACAAAGATGTGTTGTCGATTTTGCACGACAATCAGATTATTGAAGTTGTAGTTTGCTTTCTCGTATCATGTATTTGGCGACTCGTAATGGGTGTCAGATACCTATTTTGGGGGCGCCACAAATTGTATCAAATCAAAGCTTAGGATATGGTCTCCATGAGATCGGGAATAGAACTAGAGGGAGAGATGAGTAAATCCTTCGCTAAAGTGTGTCTTATCTAAGCTTATTTGTTGGTCACCATAATATAGGATATTATGTGATATGTTAATTTGTTTAATTAACCCTTGTTTTATGGCAAGATTTAAGAATGGTCACCGAGAACGTTAACAATGGAGTGTATGAGACCTGTGGAACAACCTTTAGTTACAAACCAGAGAACGTGCAACAGAAGGCAATATTCCTCCCGTAAAACAACACTACCGAGCAAACGATGAATGATGGAATGTTTAGAGCTTTTTTATTTATGCAAAACCGCATTTAGGGGAGACTCGTGCAAAAATACTACGGTGGAAATGATAGCAATGCGCGGCTTGTCACAAATGCAAGCGCTCAAAGAGTCAGGGACCACCGTAATTTAAGGGAAAGCCGGATCCGATCACGGCGAAACGTGGGTCAAGCAAATTACCAAGATATTCGATGTCTTGGGATGCACGGAGGAACAGAAGGTTCCATTCGCCACCTTTATGTTCCGCTATGAGGCGTATCATCGGTGGGAGTCTCAGAAGCGCACTCACCACCACCGCACTCAAAGATGTCTTGGGAAACGCTTTCAGAACTATTCAATGACAAGTACTTTCCCTCGAAAGTATTCGGCTATACGAAGGAGGTGGAGTTTATCGACCGAACAAAACAACATACGACGGTCCCAAAGACGAGGCGAAGTTTGCAGAGTTATCCAGTTTGCACCTCATTTGGTCGAAAATGAGGAACGAATGACGAGGATGTTTCTCGAGAGGTCTAAAGCCCGAGATTCTAAGAATATCTTATATCTCATAAATTTTCTTTATATTCAGATGTTGTAAAATAGGGCTCAATTATTAGAGCGAGATAATGAGTATGTTCAACCGAGGGACCACAACCTGTATCATACTACGGTGACAAAGAAGCCATCGAGCGATGATAAACCAACGAGGAGGAAAAAAACTACTTAACAAAGGCGAACCACTCGTGTGGTCATCATCGGGCATGATAATAGGAGAGGTGAGTCAAGTGGAAATTTCAAAAGAGGAGATTCAACAATGACGGAAGACATCAACAAAGAAAGACCAAAGACCAACAACAAATTCTAGGGGAGGAGAACGACCGCCATTAGATGTTACAAATGCGGAAAGAGGGACATATCACCAAACCGTCCCACAACAATCCAAGGTATGTTACAACCGTGGAAAGGAAGGCCACATAGCTCGGGATTGTTCTCAGAGCAAAACCAAGTTCAACGGGATGGTGACTCCAAGGGTCATCCTGATAAGTCAAATCAATGGTTCCTCGGAAGAGCGCTTTGTCGCGATCGCCAAAACGCGAGGAACCCGAACGAGGTGATTACGTAAGCTAATCTTGAACTCTCATGCGAAGTTTATACCTTACTAGATACCTGCTTCTACCCATTCTTTATCTCTCCTACTTGTGCTCAACGCTTAAACTTGACCGAGAAATTGACTTCGACTTATCTCGTTGAAACTCCGCTTGGGTGAAACCTTCGCACATCTACATGCTTATAAATCTTGCATGATCCAAGTTGGCACTATCACATTACCTGCTGATCTTATATCTTTAAAGATACTTGCTTTTGATGTGATTTTAGGAATTGATCGTTAACCACCATCATGCCAAAATTGATTATTTTCGTAAGGTCATTAGTTTTCATATTCCTAACCAACCTCGCCATACGAATTCAAACAACTAAACCACTAAAATCACCACTATCATATCAAGCCATAAAGCTATTCGCTTATTGAAAAACTGATGTCAAGCTTTCTTAGCCCATGTTATGGATTTGAACAAAGACAAGTCGATTTGAATAATATTTCATTGTTAGAGAATTTTCCGATGTATTTCAAGAACTTCCTGCCTACCCCTAACGTGATGTTGAATTCTTTATCGACCTTTTGAGCCGCACAAAAAACCCATTTCTAAAACCCCATATCGAATGGCTCCTATTGAACTTCGTGAGTTAAAAGTCCAACTACAGTGAATTGTTAGACATAGGTTTCATTCGGCCCTAAGACATCTCCTCGGGGTGCTCCTGCTTTTATTCAGAAAGAAGAAAGACGGAGTATGCGATTTTGTATTGACTACCGAGAATTAAACCATGTCACCATCAAGAATAGGTATCCGCTACCTCGCATTGATGACCTGCTCGACCAACCAAGGAGCACAATTCTTTTCAAAGATCGATCTTCGCTCGATATCATCACCAAGATTAAAACCGAGGATATTCCAAAGACCGCCTTCGTAACCCTGCAGACGGCATTATGAATTCTTAGTCATGTCTTTTGATCGACTAATGCTCCCCGCCGCTTTCATGGATATGATGAACCGTATATTCAAGGAATATTTGATCATTTTGTGTTGTTTTTATCAATGACATCCTCATCTATTCCAAAAGCCGTGAAGATCATGAGCACCATTTGAAGTCGATATTGAAAGGCTTCGTGAAAACAAACTTTATGCCAAGTCAAGAAATGCGAGTTCGCTCGAGGAAGTAGCATTCCTCGGGCACGTGGTGTCAAAACATGGAGTATCCGCTCGACCCACGAAGATCAAGCAAAGACAAAGTTGGGAGCAACCAAAGCTCATGACCAAGCGCGAGTAGCTTCGGGCTTAATGGTTATTATCGAGATTCGTGGAAGGATTTTCTCGAATCGCTACTCTGCTAACTCACCGACTTTAAAGATACAAAATTTGTATGGAGCGAGGAATGCGAGAAGAGTTTCCAAGAGCTCAAGAGGAGACTCATTTCTAAGACTGCTCGCAATACCATCCGGTACTTGATGGATTTGTTATATACAAATGATGCTTCAGCAAAGGGTTAGGATGCGCTCTCATGCAACATGGGAAAGTCATAGCCTATGCCTCACGATAACTCAAAGAATATGAGAGGAATTATCCTACTCATGATCTAGAGTCAAGCAAGCAATGATTCAAGGCTGAAAATTTGGAGACACTACTTGTATGGGGAGAAAGTGGAGATTTATACTGACCATAAAAGCCTCAAATATTTCTTCACCCAAAAAGAACTCAACATGCGGCAAACGACGCTGGCTTGAACTATTGAAAGATTACGATCACACTATTCAATATCATCCTGAAAAGCGAACGTAGTAGTCATTTATCGAGTAGAAGATCATATGCGAGTACGAAAAGCGATATTGTTAATGCAAAGGCCCATTCTCAGATGACTTGCAAAGGATGGAGGTAGAATTAAAGACCTGTGACCCACATGATGATGGCGAATATACGAGAGTAGAACCGACTTTAATCGATAAAGTTAAAGTCGCTCAAGCTACTGACCGGAGTTCGATACGTATGAAGAAAGAAAGTGCAAGAAGGAGCTATTCCGTAAGTTTAGAATCGATGAAGAAGGAATACTTAGATTCAACTCCGTGCACTTTGTGTTCCTAACGATTCTCGACTTGAAGCATAGAATCATGATGGAGGCACACAACACCCCGCTTGCAATCCATCTCGGGAGTACCAAAATGTATCATGATATTCGACATACATTTTGGTGGAACAATACGAAGAGAGAGATCGCGAGTTTATCTCGAGGTGTTTAACTTGTCAACGCAGTAAAGCGCGAGCATCAAGTGCCAAAGGGTCCATTACAACCACTTGAGATTCCAAATGGAAGTGGGAACACATTACTATGGATTTCAAGCATGTGTCTTCCCAAAGTTTCTCAAGGCATAGATGCGATTTTGGGTTATTGTTGATAGATTAACCAAGTCCGCCCATTTCTTACCGATACGTGAGACTTATTCCTCGAACGCCTTGCTCGTATGTACGTGAATGAGATTGTGAGATTGCATGGCATGCCAAGATCCATAGTTTCGATCGCGACCCAAGATTCACTTCATTTTTTGGGTTAGCTTGCAGAAAGCTATGGGCACGGATTTATTTATTCTGGGCCGCAAGATACCATCCTCAAACCAGACGGACAATCGTAGAGAGACTATTCAAACCCTCAAGATCTATTAAGACTTTGTGTCCTAGATTTTAAAGGAAGTTGGATAAGTATCACATCGTGTGAATTCTCCTACAACAACAGCTTATCAAGCAAGTATATAGTATGGCTCCATTTGAGGCGTTGTATGGACGAAAGTGTCGCTTCTCCAAAGATGTCGGGACGAGGTGGGAGAAGCAACGTTGTTGGGACCGTAATTAGTACGCATGACTACGTAAAAGATCCAAATGATTCGACAACGATACAAACCAAGACAAGATCGACAAAAGAGTTATGCGGATCTTCATCGAAAAGACGTGGAATTTAATATCGGGGATCATGTATTGTTACGTGTTGCACCATGGAAGGGAGTTACAAGATTTGGGAAGAGAGGAAAGCTCAATCCACGATTTGTTGGTCCATTTGAGATTCTCGACCGAATAGGAAATGTGGCCTATAGACTCAAGATTACCTCCAAGTATGTCTCGTGTTCATAATGTTTTTCACATATCCATGCTTCAGAAATATGTGAAAGACCCGAACCATATTATCAAAGTTAGAACCAGACGAGATAGTCAAGATTTAACGTACGGGTTAAGAAGTACCTGTTAAGATCTTGATAGAAAGAGCATGTCCTACGCACTTCAGGTTATACCACAAGTTAAGGTTTTATGGAGAAACCATGCTATCAAGAAATGACCGAGTTGAATCGTAAATGAAAGCGAGGTATCCTCACCTTTTCAAACACCAGTGTATATGTCAATTTCGAGGATTAAATTTCATAAGGAGGGAGGTTGTAAGACCCCAACTTATTATAAATAAAATCAATTTTCTCTAATTATATTTGTGAATAATAAGGTATTAATTTGATATAATTCTCTCGGTTATGGGTGAAATGTGCAAATTTTGCAAAATATGCAAGTGGTTATAAAATAATCATTGTTGTCGGGGAATATTCGCTTGGTCGTGGAATATTCTTGTTGTTTGGGAATATTCGTATTTACGCCATGCAGCCATTTGTGGGCCCCATAATGTAATAACCGTCGGATGAAGAAAACGACAAGTTTGAGTTTTTATAAATAATCTACAGAAGTTGTTACCAATAACAATCGCTGGAATACCCGGTGGTTAAAATACAAAGAATACGCGCGGATGCACAATATTGATGAATTATTGATCCTTACGTAAGTAAGGCACTACTCAATAATTGTTACAAAGAGTTATCGCTCAATATTTTATTTTATTGATTCAATAATTGTTGCGTTGATATTTTATATTATTGTTGTTTCAATAATTGTCATCGCACAAAGATTTCCCATTATCGATCAATAATTCATATTATTTGAATAATATTATTAGATAAATTATTGGCAATGTCTAGAAAGTTCTCACAAGAGAGGGTTTGTCACCTAATCATGCCGCCAATAAGGAGAAATTTTTATCGAAAGCCCCCTTTCCCGGAAACTACCGTCATTATAAATGTGATTCTCAGAATATTATTTGTGAATAATTAATTATTGATTCATATGATAAGAAATATTTATTTTATGTGGATATAAATGTTGATATATTTATTGTGGTTAAAAATGAAGGAGTTAATGTTGAGGTGTTTTATCAAGATTTTTGTTTGAATGAAGGTATTAAAAATTAAACCAAAGGTTTTTTAGATATATTGTGTGAGTTATAATTTTTAATCCGACCGCTGATCGTTGTAATTTTTGGATATGTTATACATATATAAGTTGAGTATATGTCCACAAATTTTGAACCGTTAAAAATGAACGATGATTTGTTATGAATTTTAAGAGGTGACCGATTCGTAAATTAGGTTTATAAATGATTTTGGTGGAAAATTTAGAATTGAGTGGGCCCCACTTGTGGTTGGTGAAGAAATGTGCTGAATTTATTTCAAATGTGGTGGTGGAATAGTAGCAAGTAAAGCCATCAAAGTCATAGGTCAAGTCTCGCTAACATTTTCCTATAAATAGAGGGCTAAGTTAGAATTGAAAATCACACCGTAAACAAGTTTTCTCTTCTCTCTCTATTATCGAGTGTATTTTGTGAGTATTTAGATACTTTGTGAGTTTCTATTCATCAAAGTGCAAGTTTCCTTCAAATTTTATACCGATATTCATCGTAAGTACTTGATATTTTGAGGTAAGGGATGTTATTTTCTTCATATATGATATTATTTCTTCAATATCATTATGCCAAGTATTGATCTAAATTTTTATCAAATTTGGAACTTTTTGTGTGTTGGGGTTACTATTCACGATACGATACACTATTCACGATACTACACTATTCACTTAATATATACTATTCACCAAAAAATGAAATTTTCTTCTTTTTGTCCAAGATGTCTATTATGGTTACTATCTTTGATCAGATCCATGTTTTGATCTTTATTTTTGAATTTTGCTTCAAAATTGGTATTTATGAAGTATTATTGATCTTGGATAAACCGTTATACTAATCCCTACTATTTGTCCTTCCGCTTCACCGGATTCGCTTTTCTTTAAAATATTTTTCATCATCCTCACCCTAAATGATGATATTACTAAATATCTTCTACTCAGAGTGCAAAGATAAATGATTAATCGATGAATATCTTTGGCCCGTAGTGCAAAGATGAACAAGTGTTGAGATGAATACGACCAACCGGTGATATAAAATGAATATCTTTGGCCTCAGAAGGCAAAAGATGAATATTTGATTAAAGATGTATATTGATTGTTGTTACAGGATAAAATATTGATGATGGACTTTTAAATCTTAGAAGATAGTAGAACTCATTCTCTACTGACTCTTCTAATGGATTGTTGTTTCCGCCGCAGCTTGTTGATCTAAAACTTGTCATTATTATATTTTATCGATTTTTCCCCTCGTCAAGACTAACGATAATTTGTCAGATATTATCTTAGTCATAATATTCTTTATCGGGCTAGTTGAGCTCACCCTTTTCCTTTTTGTTCCATTTTTCTCGTGAGGTGAGAACATAAAGAGAACTAGTCGGGTACGGAGTGATGGTTCTAGAAAGATGTTTTAGCAAATTCTCACTATTTCGAAAATAGTGTTTCAATAATTGTAACGAGGACTTATTTGAGTGTGGATATTGTCTAAAAGACAATATTTGTATTTAAACTCACAAGATGTGTTGTCGTATTTTGCATGACAATTGTATTATTGAAGTTTTTGGGGCGCCACAGATTCCTCAACCTTTAATCCATTATATTTCATTGGCTTTACATTTTCTCAAAGGGATGGAATTAACTACGAACTCCTCCCAAATAGGAGATTCGACCATCTAAGGCCCTATTGCATCGTACAAGAGAAAAAATACCAATCCATAAAAGGTGGAATTAACTAAACTTCTCTACACTGTGTTCAATAGATCGGCGACCATAGAGTAACGTAGTGCGGTCGATCTCCAGAGAGAAAAGCCACATCCTCTACATTTCTCTTCTATTCGTAAACAAGTCCCAAGACACCAAAGATGGTAGGGATATACATAGATCGATGATCCATTCAACTATCCCATAAGAGGTGGACTTAACAATGTCCATCCACCAAGGAAGAATTTAGAATTTATCGGGATCACAAGCCTCTCCACACCTCCATAAGAAACAAGTCCCAAGACAAAATATCAAGCAAATATATCGAGGCATATCTAAAGGGAAGTGATCCAAAATATATTCCCCTATCATATATAATGTTGTTTTGATATATACAATGTGATATGGTATGCATGACAAAATGGCTATATATAATGATGTTTGAGTATATACAATGTGAAAATAATACAAGCTCATCTACTGAATCGTAAATACAAGCTCACTACGAGCTGAGCGAGCAAGACCAACATGGCATCCCTCTTAGATGAAGGAGGTAAAGTAATCTCTCGATAAGAATATCCACACGACCCAACAGATCAGAGCCATCCGCATGATGACCATATGCTCATCGATATAAGCGCTCATCTCTCGATCATACCAAAGGTGGTAAGGACCTCATTGCAGATTATCTGTGATGCCACATCCCCTCGGCAGATATAGCACTATCCCGCTCAACTATCATCTGCGTCTCATGTCGATCTGGCCTCATCCCGCTCAACAACAATGCAAGATCTCATGCGAGCAATGCCTCGTCTCTCTCTAATAGGGCGGCGTCCCTCACATCAAGAGCAGTTGACATCATAGATCGAATCTGGTCTCTCTCAAAGGTCATCAGATGAAGACTCTGCTCTAAATACTATACCGAGTGTTGGATCACAAAAGTACTGGTACTAGGAGAATCCGAAAGAAATGCTGGCAACCCAACAGCGGTATCCTCCTCGATGTAGGTATCAATGTCCTCTATAGGCTCTACATCGTCTAACTCAATCTCCAGTACTGCAAATACTGCTGCAGCCGATAAAACCTCAGTCTTCATCCATGCGGAGTACTCTGCGGAATAACCGGGACGACTGGCAGGAAAAGCAGCTAGCTCACGCTGATCCCAGCAAGCGTATACACGAGATCGGTCCTCGGCTGAGAGGTATCGAGAAGCTGAGCGCTGACCTGCCGCCCCCTCGAAAGGATGAAAATCCTAGAACTGGTCAAACTGCGACATCACGGCCAATGGATGATAAGTCGTCACGCCCCTCAAGCCAGCCAAAGGGAGAAAATCCATGCCCGAAGCATGAGTAATGAAGCTGTATGGTGAGCAAAGCCCCGAGCACAGCAATATGCTATATGAATCTCGGATATCTGCCAAAAATGCGGACCAGGACTGAGCATCTACACACTCCGATGGCTGAAAGGAATACGACATAGCCACCTCATGGGAGAAACAATACCATGTCGTCTAAAGGTACCAACTGGTCGTAAGTGTGACATAAACCACACATACAGCATGACCGAACTCCCAGTAAACACACCTGATGGGTAAGTACGGCAGTAGGACACTGATTGCAAGGTCTCTGCCACGATCATAGGTACAATGGTACGACCCTCCCTGAGAGCTCTCACCACCATGATAACACCTATATCTATCTCATCCATGTACCGCGACATGTACACGTATGACAGTACACATAGTGTCAGTACATCAACTCTGGCCAAACGCCAATGATCCTCCGACACGGTGAAATCCCCTGAATGTCGTGAGTAGCTATCCTCCGCACCAAATCTGTCATACAGAAAACGCTGAGAGATCACATGGCCAGATGTCAGCTCATCCTGTACCACTCTGCGCCTCAATCCTATGAGAGTCATGAATCTCCTACTCATGTCTCCCAAAACCATGTGCACGCAAGGTCCGCCTTAAGGCGCAAGATTGTCAAACGTCATACTCCTCCGAGTGTAGAGTCAACTCATGGGTACCAAAATGGAATACACGCTTATCAGCTAGCCAATGCTCTAGCATCCCATCTACAAATCTGCAAGAACACAGAAATGCCAAAAGGGTCATGGTATCTTTGCAATAACAGATCTCTAAATCACCCTATTTGGTGGTGACATGCTATCGCATCACCTATCGCATACCCAATGCCACCACCGACGGTGGGGTATGATCTATACTGACTAATCGTCAAAGAAGACATCTGGTAAGGGCCGTGTCATAAGACCATCCAGGTCAATCTGAATATCTCTCGACATACATACATATGCATAACATGATACATGCATAACAGATAATGGATGGAAATATGATATAGGGAATGAAAAAAAAAATGGTGCATACATTCCAAAATATATCATCATCTAATACACCAGCTCTATACAGCTACAAATACATGAAAATGGGGCACAAACGCCCTACTACTAACAGAGGCCTATCTAAAGATATAGCGAGATTGGGGAACAGCCACCCAATATCTAATAGAGGCCTATCAAAAGATATAGCGAGAATACACATCGAGAAGAAGACAATGGTCTCGATGTCCACATCCTCAATCCTGTCCACTGATGTAACTCCTCCCGAGTCACCGGATCTCTATCAGCGGGGATGTCGAGCCTATAAAGGGAGGATCTGCACCAAGAAAACCAAATGGGTCGTTCGAGGGGCAAAGACCGAGCCGGAAGGAACAAATGTCTCCTTCTCTGCCGGATCTCTGCCCAAATGCCGAATAAATATCTGTGCCCGATCCAACTGCCGGGCCAAGCTATCAATCTAGGTCATATGGGTCGGAGCTCGAACACAAGCTACCCAATCCGTCATCATCAATGATCCAGGAACCATGTCCCCCATAAACTGTGTGGCACGGGACTGGGCCCCAATAGTGCAAGGGAGCCACCAACGCTGGAATATCTCCTGAGTACATGGACCCTCGGATAAATCAAAACCGTTAACTCCCAACAATGGAATATCAATGGCGGGTGACTGTGATACAGGCCAATGACGCCTAACAGGAGGCAAGATCGGTATACGAATCTCCCATGTGGTGCTCCTAATAGCACGCTCTCCTAAATAGAGCTCCCAGCCTCCATCGGTGAAAAGAGGAAATCTCCGAGTGGAAATCAAATACTCTACTCCAGTAGGGTGTCCATCCTCAAAACTAATGATTAAATGATCCCCTGAATATAGAAGCCATGTGATGGCGTCGGCCATCAGCAACTCCAGCTACATACGGCAATGAGCGAAGCCCTCAGATACAGGGACCTCTGGAAAAATAGAATGGTGCCATCGTCGTCCTCATGGATAGGTATCTAATCCTAACACACTCACAGGACGCAAACATGGAAGCCTCATCATAGGCCCAAACCGCCAACACAATGGAAAACATCTCTGCTATCAAGAAACACTCTTAACACATGAAAGGAAAAAAGACAAGAGAAATACTCACCAAAGCAGAACGGGTAAAATCTAACCAAGCCTCGGTCAAACCACATGGCCTGCAGACGCATGCCCCGAGGAAATAGGCAAAGGTGTAAGAGCCCCAATCGTACTCTCCTATACGGTCCACATCGCGTGTGGCGCTGACCAGAGCGAAGGATACCGTGGAAGAGTTATCTGCTATGAAGCAGTCTCGAATGATTATCAGGAACAATCGTCGCAGAACGCGATCCCTAATCCTGACATCATCAGATATGGGCTCACTCAATAGCCCATTCATATCATCTACGCTCAAAGGACCTGAACGGACAGTCCTACCTTTGAGCGCACCCGCCAGAACTCCTAATAAGGACCGGACGGCAGTAGGTGTGATATTCGCCATACAAGGAACTGGCTCCCCTCCAAACTCCATACCTGTGATAAATCGCCAATCCATAGGCGTCATCATCACCTCGCAATCCAGCAGGTGGAGTGACTGAGTTTGATGAAACCATCGCTCAGACAATGCCCTGAGGTAACCCCAGGTACAACGACGGAGAAGGATGGAAAAAAATGCCCCAAATCCCCACTCATGCACTACTGCTCTATAATCAGGATGAAGCGCCTGGTACATGGAGTGGATGCTAAACCAGTTCCCACGAGGTCGTGTAAAACACCGGAACTCGCATGAAGCACAGATTAACATCAGAACCCTTTTAATCCTCATTAATAGGAAAGAAGGAAGATAAAGTCTAACGTCATACCTCGTTAGCATGCAAGTACATCGATGGGTGTCTACCCAAATCACCTAGCAACTCTGGGTTCACCACACGGATGCTCGGAAGCTCCTCATGCAGGATATGTGCAGCAGAGGCGGGATCCTCAATATCCACCTCCTCGTCCTCAACGTCTGAACATCTACCGGGCGGATGAATCACAACCTCCACCAACCGACGAGGTCGGTCATCGACGTAATCTGGGACGAGGCACTTCGAAGCCCTCCGCCAGACGCCGAAAGCGATCCTATAAGAACTGCTAAGCTGATCCGGATCCATAATATCTGGACAACAAGTCTCCAAATCACCTCAGAAATGGTGTGGTATTACCTTACCTGGAGCCTTCTAAAAGGCATTATATGACTATATGCATGCATGCATTTATTTTAACATATAATAGAGTTAGAATGCATGACTACCCAATGCCTACATTTGGAAAAATTTCGCCATAGTCCCCTTTGAAAATAGGACTATCCACATGCATTGTGCATGTCTAGGTGGCCATTCAAGAAAGACACCTACCCCAAAGTTATATACTGAGAATATATGCATAAAAAATCAAGAACATCATGCATAAGGCCAACCTCAATGCTAGGAATATTTTGCCTTTCTACCTTTTGCTCATTGGACCTCAAATAGGACAAAAAATAGCAGAAAAAGGTGCCAATTTGACTGTCTCAGAAGTCAAATTTTTTCACATCATTATGTTCAGCATGGTTTAATACTAACATTTACTATGTTGAATATTTTTTATCAAGTCATTTGTGCATACATAATCACTACTATGTGTTTAGATGCATTTCGTGCAATATCTCACAATCTAACAGATAGAAACTGGAAAAAATACATGCATACGTTACCAGGATAGTGTAGAACACTTGTACGGTGATAGAATTTGCAGAAAGCAGCCCGAACTCAGCAAATCTGGAAGTGGCTCACGGTTTTTTCTAGAGAGAAACAAGTTGAAAATGACTTGTGAAGGCAGGCTGCTGGGATTTATCATCCACGCCTGGCCGTAGGCTCACCTGCGGCTGCAGCAGGTGCACTTGCAACTCCTCTAAGTGGGCCCCACCCCTCCAGCTCGGTCCAGTTCGAGTTGAAACGGAGTTCTTACGGGATAGAAAGGTCAAATCGGGAATAAAAATGCCACGCGATTGAGCAAAACAGCATAAAATCCTGGTCTTCTCAATTGAGACTTTGAATTTGTACATCACTCATTGGTAGTTGCCTGAACACAAGGTATACTCTATCGATGACCTCAGTTGTCACAAATCACATACGGTAATACCTTATATAGGCTCGATGCCGCCGACTCCAGGTCGTTACCCTACGTGAGTCCCCGACGGGGGTTACAATGTGAGTCCCCGACGGGGGTTACAATGTATATCTCCGGCGGGAGTAGCAATGCATGCTCAGCCATTGACACACATATCAACGAAGGTCAAGCAACCTTGACATCATTTCAGCCGATAGCGTTTAAACTCGCTCGAGAGCTATAGAGTTTTTGAGCATTAGAGAGGTTCTCATACCCAATGCTCATATTCCCAAATGGATCCCCGTGAAGTCACAATGCAATGCTCCATTGATCTACGTCGAAGAAATGTCAAGCAACCTTGACGATCTCCTCACAGAGTTTCAGCCGTTGATTCACACGTTAGTGAAGGTTAAGCAACCTTGATAGTATATCCCACAGGATGTTTCATAGTTGATTCACATCGTCCAACGAAGGTCGAGGTCATCCCAGACAAGATTTGTTGTTGGCGATAAATCCAACAGAATCATGACATATTCTGGTGATACTAACCAGGAGAGGTCAACATTATCCAAGAGGATAGATGATGGACTATGTTATACAAATCCTCAAACAGATCAAGCTTTATCCCCACGGATCTCTTACACATAGAGATATGCCCTTCATGATCAAGTCGTTATCAAGAACACGGAAATTTGGTGATAACTCCAACACCAATATCCTAACATTATTCTTGCCACACATCGAGATCTGGTCAATGTTGCAATCCCGGTTGAAGCAACAGGGAACCAACGATCATCCCCAGCATGTTGGGCCACAACCCCGTACACATGCATCATACATTTGCATCATGTTACTATCCATAGTACCATGTTTATCTTGTTGCATTTCAAGTGTCTAGGATTCTTTATCCTACCCATGCATCGCCATGCATGAGTATGATAAAGAGGGGCATCTGTAGACACTCGAAATTTTCTGTACTACTATTACTAACATTACAGGAGGACAGAGTTGTCTTTTAAGAGAGAACCTTGAAAGACAATCTAAATCCATACCGGATACTACCGGGAGTTCAGCATCAACCCCGGATCGCAATCTGGGAGTAACGGTTTCAACCTCGGATCTAACCCCAAGACCTGCAGATACAATACCTAACACACACCGAGAAGACCGATTAATCTCTTGAGATAACCCCGAGGTATCCAAATCTCGGTCCCCAACCATGGAATAGCCACCAACCTTGGTGATAACCCCAAGGAATGCAGTTTCAGAGATAACCCCAGAAATGCTTGTTTCAAATGCCATCAGCTTCAATCTCGGCACTCACAACGAGATACACTGTACCAACCCGGCAATAACATCGGGAAGACATGCACACCTCAAAGATGACAATGAGGACCTTCAACAAATGCAGCAGTCCAATCTCAGCGAAGTCTGAGCAACGTCTGCTTATCGGCCCCAATCCGTGAATAACACGGTGAGGGGCAACATCGCCATCTCATCCAACACGATGCCACATCTCGTCTCTACGCAACAATGTCCCACAAGGCTAACCAATCCCGAGTGACTATTGTGCGGGGTAACGGATGAAAGTTAAAGCTTGAAGACCGGAGGGCATCGTCCCATCTTCAAAGACTTCGTACAAACTCTAATCCCATGCCATCGTACAACTCTCGACAACCAAGCGGTCAAAATAGGTCTTGAATACCTCAAAAAGGATGCCCGGATTGCACTTCTCAAAATCCGAGTGGACATTACAAAGGTTTTGAGTGCACGTGCTTGAGACGACCCGACCCGACAAAAAAAGCCGACTGACCCGACCAAATTCTCTGGTACACCTGCGGCACCTTTTGCCTATAAATAAGAGGCTTGGGGTGCTGATTTCTAAGAGAAAAAAGACGGTGAAACCTTGCACAATTTGCTCTGCACTTGCCATGCAGTGTATTTTCTCACTTTCAAACACCTGTGAGCTCATATATAGCTTCTTTTGTACCCACAAAATCCCAGTGTTTACCCACTCTAAAGATATAGAAGCCTTTTTTTTCGATCCACCGTAAGCCTTCTCACACACTTTAGAGTCTTTCTCTTCATCTTTGCACACACCCTTCTACACGTTGAGAGTCGTGTTGTTGCTTTTGCTTTTGCCTGGGACTTGATTCATGGTTTCATTCGATCAGTATATATATATATATATATATATATTGACTAACATTATCGAAGTTATGCCTCGATTGAGCCTGAACTTGATTCAGGAGCGTTCTTCGCTTTAATATATATATATATATATATATATATATATATATATATATATATATATATATATATATTAACTGCCTGCATTTGACTTTGTTCGATGAGCCTGACTTTGATGCAGGCGTTTTCGCTTTAATTATATATATATATATATATATATATATATATATATATATATATATATATATATCAACTATGTGTATTCGGACTTTATTCGATGAGCCTAGACTTCGGTTTAGTGCGTTTATTATTCGCTTTATATATATATATATATATATATATATATATATATATATATATATATATATATATATATATATATCAATGTGTGTGTGCTGGACTTTGTTCGATGAGCCTACACTTGATGCCCGTAAGTCTACACTTGATGCAGTGCGTTTACTCGCTTTTATATATATATATATATATATTTATTTTGTCTCGCACTGAGTTCCTTCGTGGTAGTTGATCGCTTATATACTTTCTTTATATTTAATCTATGTATCGGAGTTTACTTACGTGGCGTTGACTACACATTTACGACTTTATTTACATTCTGTCCTTTGGAGTTTTTCTTCGTGGCGGTTGACCTTATCTACGACTTTATTAACATTTCTGATCCCCCATGGAGGTGCTTCGTGGTTGGTGATCCTGTCTGTATATATATATTTACCGCTTTTATACATATACCTTCTTATTGCTTTTATACAAATTGCAATATTACATGCGCTTTATGAATCATGTGATCACAGATTCATCTCATTGATCTAGATTCGGTTCGTGATGGAAATTTTCACCGTATGTGACTTGTAAATTATTCTGCGATGTCTGTATTTCCTCAGATGGTTTCCATACCCACGAGGAAGTCGGCATTATTTTTGGATGTATTATTTTTCATACGGGTGCCTCGCATCCGTCAAATAAAATCAATTCAAATTACCACTTAATAAAAATGGAAGTGTAAAGGTCTCAATTCCTATTGAGCATCGTGGTTTGAAAAACCTCTTTTATAAAACATCATTGCGGATCTTGCTAAAACCGAATTTTTACATAAATTCAAACCACAGTATATATAGTTCGAACGAGGCCTCGCACAACTTTCATATAACAGCACATTGACCCACACACACACACACACACACACACACACACTCAGATAATAGTTTCTTGAAAAGAGGCGGTCACCGTGGTAACACGGATGTCGGGGGGTGCCTAACACCTTCCCCCCACATAACCAAGTCCCTGGACCCTAAATGAATCTCGATTTCACCGACCCGTATATCAGTGTCACATCACTGGGTCAATGTGCAAACCTTTTCTCGGTTGTGTTGGTACAACCATTTAAAAAACCAACTAGCGACTCTTAACAGTCCCATCGTCGACATTATACATGTCGGACCTTTTTCACTTGTTTTTTCAAACAAATCTCACCTAAAATGAGAACACCAAAGAACAAGTAACGGAAAGGGACACCCAAAAATCCCGACGTCGACAAACAATATTCCATTACTAAATACAATTTGTGAAGGAATAAGTTATTCACAATATATCCTTCACAAAAAATGTTTAGTTACTACTTAGCGAATGATACCCAATTGCGAGGAGGTCTAATGCGAGCACTCGTGTGAAGGAAATATTTCTTCGCAATAAATCACTTGTGAGAGATATAGGGCCTGTAGTGAAGGATTTGTTGTTCACTAGAGGCCATTTTTGTGTAGTGATATATATATATATATATATATATATATATATATATATATATATATCAACATGTGTTTAACTACAATGACTATCCAAGTGGGGACACTTGTATAACCATATTTTGAAATTAACTAACAGAATATATATATATATATATATAAGTTATATAATATAATATCATGTTGATAAACAATGATCGGATATAATATATACGACAATAAAGTTAATAATCTAGTACAATAATAATATAATTCTGAAACTTCTTAATCATTTCCATTGCATAAAGGAAATGCAAAGGTAAGATATTTGCCTGATGCGCTGCTTACAGTTTGTAACTTAGTTCTATCTTTATATAACACCTATCAGTAATAAGATCATTTGATCGATTAAAATAACATACTATAACACATAGCACTGCTTATTGCAGTCAGCACATAATCTAATCACGTTGTCACATATGTTCCACAACCATTAAATCACAAATAAACACATATCTAATCAAATTATCTAAGTTCAGATCAATTTCTGAAACATGTCGGTGTACCGACGGCTTTATCGGATAATTATCGAGTCTAAGACTCTATCCTGTAGTTCAATATCTGTAAGTATAAGTCATATTATTTTTAAATGACTTATAATAATTTTTTTAAACATTTATTATAATTAATCATGAATTTTCAAACACCGGAATCATTATTAAATGATTTAAATATTAAACAATTCTATTATCATTAATATTTAATTAATATTAAACTATTAATGAAACCATTGCCAAAATATTAAAGTTATTTATAATAACTCAAAATACTTTTAAAGTATTAATATTACACTTAAATGATTTTTAAAAGAATTAAAATCATTTTTAAATAATTATCATTAATATTTAAGTATTAATGTATTATTTATCAAAATATTAAAAGTCATTAATTATAACTTAAAATATTTTTAATTCATTTATATCCTTTTAAATGATTTTAAATAAATAAAACTATTTTTAAACTATTTATTTAATATAATTATTAAATAAATCTAATATCATTTAATATTAAATTGTTAATGAAATTTTCCTTTAAATATCAAAAGTTATAATTTATAACTTAAAATATCTTTAAACCCTTTATTTTCATTTTAAATGATTTTATAATATTAAAATCATTTTTAAACTAATTTATTTAATATAATTATTAAATAATTCTAATATCATTAATAGTAAATAATTAATAAAATTTACTTTTAAATATTGAAAGTTATATTTTATAACTTAAAATATTTTTAAATTATTTATTTTCATTTAAAATAATTTTTCTAATATTAAAATCATTTTAAACTAATTTATTTAATATAATTATTAAATAAATCTAATATCAATAATATTAAAATATTAATATTTTTCATAACAAAATATCAAAAGTTATATTTATAACTTAAAATACTTTTATAATCTTTAAATCATTTTTCTATAATTTTTAAATCATTAATTCTATTTTTCATAATTTATTTAATATATTCAATGAATAACTTAATTATCATTAATATTAATTAATTAATGAAATTCATCACAAAATATTAAAAGTTAACAAAAATAACTTAAATTATTTTCTTATACCATAATATAATTTTAAATGATTTTTCATGTATTAAAATTATTTTTAAATAATTTATTTAATATTATAATTAAATAAATTAAATACTTTTAATATTCCAAAATATTAAATATTTATGAAATATATTCAAAATAATTAAAAACTAATTTTCAGATTTTTTAATAATTTATTTTGTATTTTTAATAATTAAAAACTAATTTTTCTATAATTATTTAATAAAAATATAGTTTTTATAAATAAACTATCGCTAAAGATCACCTATAGCGACAGAACCGTCGCTATAGGTGTTCTTCGTGTTCATCATGCAAACCCAGAACACCATGTCAGTTATCATGGGCACTACTTTGATCAAGTGTTATTCTTAATCTATGATGATACAAGGCATGCTTGTGGTTAGATATTATAGTGCTACTGTAGATCTACATGATCCATCAACAATAATGGTCAACAAGCATTAAACCAACGAGATCTAAGCCTTTAAAGGGACTGTCAGACATGTTCTTCATTTATGGGTTACCCAGATATGAAGAACAGTTTGACTGTCCATTTTTGGGCTTCTATAACTTATGATTCTGATACTGTTTGTGTGAGATAATGCATGCAGTGTGTAGCCAGAATGACAAGGTACCAAGTTAACACATAAAACACATATTACAACAACAGAATAAGCAGATCCATGGCGGTCAACGTTTGTCAGAAATCACGCTCCCAGAAAACTCAATCCGTGAACATCTGTCCAACTTTGACCAGCCACTGCGTGCAACAAGTTTGATGTTTTGGTGATATGAAGGTATTAATCTATGGTTCATCTACCAGACTACAACATAGTTACAATAACAAAAACAAAACAACTAACAATAAAAAGATCCGGGCCCATGAACTTGCTGTCAGAGCTTTCTGGGCAAGTTCATGGCTGCCCAGATTTCAACCAGTCAATGCTAGTCAACGTGGTTTGACCACTAATAACTTTCAATCTAGACCGGATCTAAGCCTGATTCTTGATCTAGATCTGTGACGAACGAGATTTTTGTAATTTAATTTTTAATATTTATTGAAGTAAATAAATATTTTTGATGATTTAATTATTAGATTAAATAATTAATTGATGCAATTGTGGTAGATTAATTTAATTATATGTGTTATATTTATTAAATTAATGTAGAGAATTTTTATTATCGAAGTATGTGATTATGTGAGCTTATTGTATTAAAAGAAATATTTAATAAATAAGCCTATTGGTATTTTAATTTAATTATTAATTAGAGATTTAACAATTTGATATAATTAATTAATGAAAAAATTAATTATGTGACTATGTGAATTTATGAGAAATTATTATATGTTATTTAATTAAATTAAATAAGATAATTGAATTATTGTGTAAGGGTGTGACACGATTTAAACTATATGATAAAAGAGTTATTAAATTAAATGAGAATAAGCCTTTTAAGGCTAGCCAAACATGGCACTAGTAGAGGTTGAGAGCAGTTAACCCATGATGGGTAACTGACCACAATGCGCCAGTTTATTTATTACGACGTCTTCTTTTCTCTTATTATTTTACTAAGTCTAGAGAATACTCAGAGAGAGTTTGTCAGAGATAATTAAAGTATTGTGAAAAAATTGTGAGTGTGTAATCAAACAAATACTTGTGAAAGGATCACCACTGATCATCTCTTCTAAATCTATATTCTGGATAATTTCTCCAAACCAAATTCTGTTTTTACGTCATTGAGTTTTCATAGAAAAAAATGGCTTTCAAGTTTTCTGTAAATCTCTGTATTTGGGAAATGATAAGTTTATATATGTGTTAATTGTTATCAAATTGTATTTGATTATATATATTATGTAAACCATATCATCAGTTTCATGAAAACACGTGTCGTATATGTTTTTCATAAATTACAGAGTTTGGGTTTTGGCCATATGTCCTTATACGTGATATTTCATGTGTTGATTGTATATTATCCCTAAATTTTACACTCGTATGTTATTATGCATGTTGATACGAAGAGATTAAAGTTTAAATGAACGGATTCGGGGTTATAACGAATCCGTAGTGACAATTTTCATGTTTTATTTTCAAAACCTTCAAGAACATCAAAGTCAGTGAAATTGCATGCTTAAATTCTGTAATTAAGTGTTTAAATTGGTTAAAGTCGTTATATAAATGTTGGGTTATGATTATACATGAATTATAACATGTGGGTTTGTCTAAATTCAAGTAGAAATTAAGGAATTGGTAGAAATTGGCATGTTCTCATGATTTTTCACGAATCGCCATTTCAGAGTCTAAGATGTCATGACCTTGGTATACCAGCGCATGATACCATGCAATGCATGATCACTGAACACCAAAATGTAATGTTGGCACCGCAGCGCCACTCTCCAGAAAGTTCAGAAATGAGATTTTTAAATTGATTAAGTCTAGCAATGTGAAAGCAACTTAATGTAATGAGCATGGACATATGTTAGAAGTATAATGAGATGTAAAATAGTTGTTTAACATGTAAATAACA